>CM043727.1:18299889-19499889 GCA_023969325.1 Oryzias curvinotus
CACTACATCTGCAAAGGTGTAAATTTAGTTTGTGCAATAAATCTTTCACTGACATATCCCTGTGCTCCAAAAATAGACTGGTTTCAATCTAGTCTAGTTGCTATCATCGTCTTTTCAAAAGAATTGATGTTTATGCGTTAACCCTGTAAATGGCACCACATTATCTTTCTCCTCCTGCTGTGAACAGGAGCAAGCTGGAGAAATGATGTCAAAATGAAAAATGGTGCCTTAACTTTCTTTGCGCCACAACTAAGATAATTACATCAATTTATTTTGATTAGTTAGATTAAAAAAATCGATGTAATGTAAAGTCATTTTTTGCAAAGGTTTTTTGTCAAAATTCCATATAAACAGTTTCTTTTAACCAAAAATGTAAATACCGTATTTTCTGCACTGTAAGGCACCCAATCAATGAATGGTATATTTGGAATTTTTGTCATATATAAGGAGCACAGAACTATAAGGTGCATTAAGAGGGACAAAAGAGTCAGAGATAAATCAGTTAGTCAGACTTTATTAATTGCGTACACTAAAATAGAACAATTGGGAGATTGAATCATATGCAACAACTGTTCCAAGAAAAGGTTTGATCTTATGGAACGTTTGAAACATACGGAGCCCTTAACCTGACATGAATTTAAAAAAGATTATTAATTCGTTCCCTCGAAATAATTGCGACCTGTAATACCCCTTAATTTCAACAGGACATAAACTTAAGTGCTTTCGATTACATATTTACTGTAAATAAGATAACTGGTTTAAAGCAATAATATAGATCAAATAGATTTTTCCATTGCATCATTGATGTTTCCATTGACACTGGCCTCCTAAATCTTGTGATATTTTTTCTCTTCTGCAGTGGGAATGAGGCTCACCATACCGGGAGAGACTCTGAATGATCTCATGAACGCAGACATGGAGATGGGATTACCGATGCCTTAAAATAAATAAATTCAATGTCTAAATATCCTCTGCGTCTTCCATGCGCTGTAATGAGATACACACAGACAGAAATTTCAAAGTATCTGCTGTAAATCAAAGTATTGCTCACATCTATGTTTTTGAATGACTTATCACGTGAGCTGGTTTGGGATTTTCACAAAAATGATTTAACGGAAACAGTGTAATAACACATTTTGCAAAGCGAAACTTGGCTAATCTTACAAAGTAGACGAGAAAAGAAGTCTGCTTTCAAGATTTTCTTTATTCCAAATACTTTTTTGTTTGAATGAAATACTATTTCAAGAGAACATTTTCAGTGGAAACGAATTAGTATTTTGTGGGAACTAAATCGTGGGAACAATGTAACTATTTTTTTACCTGTCAGGTCACGGGTTCAGTAAAAACACCTCAGAACAGTCCTGTGGCAGAAAAATGTTCTCAAAATGCTGAACTTAATAAAATGGAATGCTTCATGTGTTTTAATCATTTTCTTCTACTTCATAGATTGGTGTAGATTTTCTTCTATTATTTTTTTAAATAAAACGATGTTTTATTCTAATCAAACTGTATTTACGTGGGAATGCCGAAGCATTGAATACTGACTTGCTTTTTAAACATGGTATTGTAAATATTGCAGATGATTGCAAATGAATTGTAATAAGCACATCCTAAAATGAGTCAATTAAATTAATTGGATTAATTCGTTTTTTTTTTTCACACATTACAAGCACAACACTAATGATTCTGAGTGCAGTCAGATGGTACAAACCATAATTAGAGTCAGCACTGAGTTGAGTTGAGCTCAGACTGAATGAAACATCGGAATGTTTTGTTCTAGGGGATCGCCATATTGATGTCGTCTTATTACAAAATGTATTATTAAAAAATGTCTCCTCAAGAAGCTCAAAGTGATCTCCAACTGCTGATCTGGGACTCGTTCTACTTCCCTCCATTTATGCCTTCAGAATGCTTGACATTCAACGCTCAATTTACAAGAAGCTTCACAAATACAGTCGTCACTCCATCATCGCTTTACATTCTTAAAAAAATTACTTGCAATAGGTGAAATCCACAGAGTAGTCAATTTTATTTTGTACAATAATTATAGATGTTTTAAGGCAGTTAAATTCCTCACACTTCTTTGAACACTTAAAGTTAAAATCTTCGCAGAAAATAGTCCATCTTTACAGGCTGAATGCATTCTTGACTGAACAGGAGACACGGCACATACGAGACTGATTGAAATGGCCTACAACCAATCAGGACGCAGAAGACAATGCGTTGTAAAATAATTAAATAAATAAATGATAAAACAACGGAAAAAAGATGAAAAATTCCACACAAAAAATCTGTGAAGCAGCAAAAGGTGAACTGTGTTATAGCGAAGGACAATTGTAAACATGGTTTGGAGAAGCTTTTAAAATGCTCTGCCAATATAAGGGGATCATCAGCCACTAATCAGAAAAGACACATTTTATTGTTTCTAAAAATACAACCAGAGAGAGAGATAAAAAAGGATCCCCCAGCTGGAAATCATTTTCATTTTGTAAGATTGTTGATGATATTTTTAAGTCAACTAGACTTCCAAAATGTTGCCCTTCATTGTGTTATAACTCTGCAAAGAAAACAACCAAGACGGGTTGTAACAGTTGTAACAATGGAACACAAAATGCAAAACAGTTACGTGAACCCCCCCGGTTTGATCAGAGTTTGGAACAATGTTTGGAAACAGAAGTTCCTCTGGAGAATGGAAACATTCCAGAGCATGAGCTCGATCTTAGCATCACTAGCACTCACTGTAACTCTAAAATATGTTTGTGATACTCTACACGTTAGCCACGTTATCCTATTTACAATAACACCCAAATTTGTTTAGAAATCGTTAAAAAAACAGACTGACATTTTTAGGATGTGACGGGCATTCAAGAACGTGTTGGCACTTTTAAGAACGTGCATTCAAAAATGCGTGTCACATGCACATGCCAGCACAAGTCCGCCGCCTACAGTTGGAAGAGGCTTGGTACGAAATGTTGAAGCGGTGACAATCTTCTCAGCTCTATTCCAATACATGAAAGACTTGGTGGCAAATAATCCTAGCCAGACGCGGACCACAATTATTAATGTCTCCTCTATGATGAATTTTCAAACGGTTGGCACCTCTGTGAGTTAAAGCAGATGCCATACATCACTACCAAATCCAAGTCCCTTATTGGTCAACTGGTTTTGTGAGTAGAATTCATAGAAACCCAGGTAGCTACGAGTGTACACAAACGTTTTAAACGCGGAAGCCTGAAACGCACCTTTACGCTCATTTACACACACTTTTCATTGCAAGTGGCCGCTTGAACACATGTTACTGAAGGCGCTGTTAACGTAGCTACAAGCACTAGTTTTGGTTTTGGTGAACCATCTGGTTCAAAAGAGTCCTTGATGTTTCAGAGAAGAATAACAGTTAAAGAATTTATTTTTCTACTTTTTCTTCTCTTGCCTTTCATGCTGTTGTTGGCCAACATAAAAATGTCATGATAATAGCAAATCTTTTTCTCACATGTGGATGCCCTTTGATCAAAGTGTTACGGATGTCTTAGTTTTAAGTAAACGGCACGTTCAGTGGAACGGCAGGACTGTCTTTGCTCGGGGACGTTTCATGCTCATCTGAGGACTGAATGGTTTGTACCTCGAAACCTCTTGATCTCTTTCTCAGCAGGCTGTGGCCAAATAAACTGGTTCAGAAGTACATCTGGTTAATTTTATGTGGCTTGGTCTGGAATTTCAGGGCCACTATAACTTAATGGGATTTGACACAAATTGTTTAGAGGTTTTTTTTCTTCTTGTGTTGCTGATCGCTCAAACATCTACAATTTATGAAGCTGTAATTGGATTCACCAAAATATATGTAGCTGATGACAAGAGTTGTGCAAAGTTTCCCCAACAGTTCTGTGATCTTTAAGATGTATTACAACCTTGAGATTTAAAACAATGTGATAAATGGGCTGTTTGGCAAACGTTTGATGCATTTTTGCTATGTTGGGTTTACCAAAGAATGACCAAGCGTATCTGCTAAACAGATAAAAATGAGATCAATATAAATAAAGGAAACTTTTAGTTTGGCTGTCAAATGGTGTTTCATTTTAGATTCATTTAATCGATTCAGATATTTAATCCCAGATTTACATTCATTGTTTTATAACAAAAATCTTTTTCAGTTATTTAAAGTTTTTCATTTTTCTAATGAAACTAAATAAAGGTTTTTCTCTGACATTTAAAAACAGTGAAAAATATTGACACATACACAAAAAATGCATTTTTGTGCATTATACAATTAAAGGGTTTCTGAATAGAATCTAATGTAATGATCACGTTTCAGTTTGAGACGTTTCTTTGTCAAAATGCCAGATAAACATGGGCGCACATCTGTCTTCACACATATTTGCAGAAGATCCATGCATAAATCATTTTATCGCAGCTAAAAGTCTTGTTTTTTGCAATATCTGCGGCAGTATTTCCCAACAAATTTTGAATTTCTTTAACTTATTTAGAACATTACAATTTTTGTAATCAAAATGAAGTTTCATCATTAAGACAGTTTTCTTTAACTCGTTCAACTAATGATATATTTTTACTGGAAATTTGCCCTAATTTTCTTTAGTGTTTAAAAAAAAACCTTCAGTATCTTAGTACCTTGCTCCAACTGTCAGTAGCTGTTACACAAAATTTAACTTTTATAGTTTTCACGATTTTTCTATAAAGAAAGAATCTGCAAACAGCAAATTGCTGCGAGAGCTTTATCACCCGAATATGTTCATTCTTCAGAAGCAGAAATAATTTGTTTTTGATGTGTTTTCTAAAAAAAAAAAAGAAAAAAGAGACAAAAGCAGCTGTCTGCAAAACCTCTTTTAAGTATAAAAAATAGATCCACAATGGCCAGAGTCACAGGAACCAACGTCAATTTAAAGCAAAAGGTTGAATTTCAATGCAAGTTTGCCAGATCATAAAGTGTTGTTGATTTTTCTTCAAGTAGTAAGTTTCAACAAAAAAAATATGTTGCCCTTAAATGTAAACCTCTTGTCAGGATTTATTTTCTTTTCTTCTTGCAAAACATCACAAATCACAGGACAAATTGTTAAATTCGATCTAAAGCAAACACTGAGGCAATGGAAACATCCTCCATTCATGGAGTTTTAGATAGAGTGGGGAGTAAAGAAAAGTTTGTTTATTTTAGTCGAACTAAAACCAGAAGGAAAAGGGGGAAACCCAAAAGCCTCAGAATTTAGATACAGGAAAAAAAAGTGACATCTGGAAGAAAATTGAAATGATATGAGAGCAAGAAGAAACAAAGAGCTGCTGTGTGTGAAGCCTGGAGACATTCTTACAGCGAGCTTCAAGCCAATGCTACAGCCAGTCAACTGGAAAAGGCCCTCCTTTGTGTCAAATGTCTCCTGCAGGGGCATATATACATATATATATATATATATATATATATATATATATATATATATATATATATATATATATATATATATATATATATACACAATTTTTTTTAATATTTATGTGTGTGTGTGGGGGGGTTGCAAACTAATAGGAAACCTTTCCTTATTGGTGATGTGTAAAATTTTTAGATGTTTTAAGCTGATCGCATAAAACGTTTATCGGAAGAACCCAACTGTTTCTATTTATAGCAAATGTGGCTCACACCACCAGCTGAAGTTTGAACCGAGTGTTCCAGAGACCACAATACTTAGTTGTATTTTTAGTTTTATCAGATGCACGTCATACATGAAATAAAAAACAGTAAAAAAAGAAAAGAAAATAAAAGACATAAATAAATGTATTTATTTGCTCTTGTTTGCCTAAAACAAATGATTAAATCTACACTCATCGTCCTCTTTACTAAGTTCACCTTGCCAGTTCTGGGTTGGACCCTCTTTTGCCTTCAGAACTGCCTTAATCCTTGGTGGCATAGATTCAACAAGGTTCTGGAAACATTCTTTAGAAAGTTTGGTCCATGTTAACATGATAACATCACGCAGTTGCCGCAGATTTGTCGGTTGCAAATCTAATACCCATCTCCCGTTCTACCACAACTCAAAGGTGCTCTATTGGGTTGAGATCTGGTGACTTTAGAGGCCATTTGAGTCCAGTGAACTCATTGTCAAGTTCAAGAAACCAATCCGAGATAATTCTATCTGTATGACATGCCACGTTGTCCTGCTGGAAGTAGCCATCAGAAGATGGTACACTGTAATCATGGGACACAAGGACATGGTCAATAAAAATACCCAAGCTGTGGCGTTGCAACTATGCTGAACTGGTATTATAGGGCCCAATGTGTGCCAACAGAATGTCCCCTCACACCATGACTCCACCACCACCAGCCTGAACTGTTGATACAAGGCAAGTTGGATTCATGCTTTCATGTTGTTGATGCCAAATTCTACCCTACCATCCAGATGTCGCAGCAGAAATGGAGACTCCGAAGACTCATCAGACCAGACAGTTTTTTAAATGTTGTCCAATTTTGGTGAGCCTGTGTGCACTGCAGCATCAGTTTCCTGTTCTTAGCTAACAGGAGTGGCACCCAGTGTGTTCTGCTGCTGCTGTAGCCCATCTGGCTCAAGGCTGGATGTGCTGTGCGTTGTAGACCAGAGATGGTCGTCTGCAGACCTCAGTTGTAATCAGTGGTTATTTGAGTTACTGTTGCCTTTCCATCAGCTGGAACCAGTCTGGCATTTTTCCTCTGACCTCTGACATCAACAAGGCATTTCCACCCACAGAACTGCGTTTTTGTCTCTTTTTCACTCTCTTTTTCTTTCCCGTTCTTATGCTCGGTTTGAACTGCAGCAGATTTTCTCAATCTTGGGGCAGCTGTGGTGAAGCGATAGGGTGATCAACCTCTGATTTGAAGATTGTAGGTTCGATTCCCACCATGTGCCATGTGTCGAAGTGTCCTTGGGCAAGATACTGAACCCCACATTGCCTCTGGTGGTTATAGGTTGGTGCCAGTGTTCAGCAGTGGAACCGTCATCTGTGTGTGAACGTCTGAATGGTACTGTGACTGCAAAGTACCTTGGGTATTCGAGGAAGGTAAAGAAGCGCTACACAACTATACACCATTTACCATGTCTACATGCCTAAATGCATTGCGATGCTGCCATTTGATTGGCTGGTCAGAAATTTAATGAGCAGTTGGACAGATGTGCCTAATAAAGTGGCCAGTAAGTGTACATCCAGCTGTTTAAAAGGTTTGCATTTTTGGGCCCGCTTAGTTATTACTTAAATGTAATAGTACAAAACTCCACTTTTACTTTTATAAGAACATTACCCATTTTAAGCAGAAGCAAAGATATTTACATTGGATGCAAGTCTCCAGCTAAGCTAACAGTGTTTGGTATTTCTCATTGTTTTTCTCTCAGCAAGAGAGAATATTATGGTTTGCCTTTTGTTGCCTTTAAGTTAGCTTTTCTTTCTGTCTGCCTGCCATTATTAATGGGAAAAAAATAGTATTGGAGTATTTAAAACTAATTGTTGTCAGGCCGGGGGGCTTGACTGCGCATGATAGTGTTATTTTTGGCAAATAACTTGACTCCGAGGCTAATTTCAGTAACAGCAGCCAGAGGAAGGAGGTCCAGAGTTTTATCAGCATGAAATATTTTTTTTCAAATGCCAGCAGATGCATGGATGCCCAAAAGCCAGCAGGTTTTACTGGAAGTGAATTATGATTTTCTTTTTTTCAAACATGAAGGGATCCATCTAACACGTTTATTTGGCGATTTTCACATTTTCCCACACATCACCACCAGGTTAAGTCCACAACTGCAACTGTAATTTAGTTGACCTTTGATCTCAGCCATCTTGAATCTTCCAAAAAAAAGTCACTTTTAATACCTTCTAAAAATGTAAACTCCTCCCAGGAATTTCAACCTATCGCCTCATATTTCTTTGAGCATGAGTGGGACACAATGGGAAAAAATATTGTTTATAAGGTTAATAGATTTCAAACGGCATTGGTTGTGGCAAGATAGCAAAAGTGGCGTTCCTCTGTTACGTATATTTATGGAATATTGTGAACATTTAATACACGAATCCCTGGCTCTGAACGAAATGAATAAAACAATTTAGCATATGGTCTGATCCAAAAGTTTTACTTTAGCTGATTCCTCTAAAAATTACGTAGACCTGTTCGTCACCCCAAGGGGACCAAAATATTAAATGGTTGCTATGGAGATGTTACCAACAGAAAAGTGTGTTGTTTTTTTTCCCATGAATTTGCCACGTGGAGGTCTGACCAGAGTGGCAGGGGCAGAAGGGAGAGTGAGGGGTGTGTACCAGTAAGGTTGAGTCAAAAGGAGGCGGTTGGCTTTCATTCTCATTGTTACTTTGTTTATTTGACCTACATATTTAATACAATAGGAAATTATAAGGAATTTTTTTTATGATGTGTACTATCAAAAGTTTTATAAAATGCAGAATGGTAGCTTTTGCTTTTAAAAAACAGCTGATAATTTGTGTCGTTTACTTTCCTCCAGCAGCTAAAGGTGGCTGCTAACATAACAGGTAACAATATATTTTTGAGGGTGAAGAAAAATACATCATATTCTTTCACAGTTTGTTGTAAAATGCATAATACTAAATAAAAACACTAAAATAAAAGAGGAGACGAAGCCTCAATTTTGCAGCCAAAAAGCTTTCCTTTTGGCAAATTGCTTCACATCAAAAAGCACCTAGGTTTCATCATATTTATGTCAAAAAACATAATAAAATAATGTTTTAAGATAAGCTGAATGCTATTTTAGCTTTTCCTTGGCCATCATTCAAAGAAATCATTATTCATTTATCATAAAAGTACCTTCATCTTAACAGTACACATCTTTGGCAGGCTTATCTTCTCAATTTTTATTTAATACAATGTCTCTTGTTGAGGTTTAAGCCAACATGAAGATAAAATGCAGTTAAAATACCCATCATTCTATTTTATATGAACTTCAAAATATTTGTTGATTTATTTAACATTTAGACTTCCAACTTTAGGCAGGTACTTTTTTCTTCAGACTAACTGCACTTTGATGAGCATCAGAATCCTGAAAAAATAGGGTCCTAACATGTTGTATACGTAAACTTATGTTACTTATTTAATTCTTACTTTTGATTGACTTCAGAGCTCCAGCTTCTTAGACTCTCAAATTGATATCGAACCTCATGGTCAATACCAGCCGCGCTGCTGTTCAGAGCTTTCCTCTGACATAATTGCCATGATTGAAACAAGCTAAATCACCTCTCTGACTTGTTACGGGCCCTGGATTTCACAACAAACCGCTCCATTAAAATGTCAATTGTATGCCACTTCGGTGCCTTGCTGAAGTTGTCCTCACCAAACCAGTATGACTTTGCCAGCAAAACACTATGCAGTCCTACACGGCATGAACAGCTACACAATATTTTAAATACAAAGGAAGACGTATTCAATTCCAAATTTGCACTCAGGGCTTCGCAGTGGTGAATATTGTCAGTGAGAAGGCCCAGGTTAAAACCCGGCTCCTTTTTTTATGCATGCGCGGGCTTTCTCCGTGCACTCCATTTTCCTCCCAGTCTAAAAATATTCTTTATGGGTTAATAGGTGTCTCTAAATTTCTACTAGTTGTGCATATGTGTCCCATTGACACACTGGCGACCTGTTCAGGGTGTACACCTAGCTTCCAGTGATCAGTGAGATCGTAAGATGGATGGATGGAAATTTGCAATCAACGCATAGAATGCTTAAGTGAAATTCGTTAGGATTACATTCTGAAACTTGGTAGCATGTATCTAACAGGTTATATGGTCACTTCAAAACCTTGCAAGCAGAGCAACATAGAAATGGCTGGTGTTCTGGTGTTCCACAAGAAGTGTACAGAAATTGTTTACCTTTATTTTATCAGGTGGTTCTAGTTTAGAACAGTTCCTCATTCAAAATGAGACTTTACATTGATGGAAACCAGGCTTCATTCCCCATAGAGGCTGAATCCAGAGAGAGTCCGTACTAGTTGTTACACTGTACATACCTATGTAGCCACAAGGGGGTTCAGGTCTGGGTCTCCCTGTGCCGGTCTCCGGTCCAGATAAAACACAGGGTTGTGTCAAGAAGGGCATCTAGCATAAAATAAATCTCTGCCAAACCACCTGTGCAAATCATTAAAAGTCAATTTGCAGTGTGCTGAAAGGTGAACAATAACAACTATACATAAATAAATGTTTTAAAGTAATTGCAAGACCTTTGACAGCTGAATTTTTCAAGCAGTCAGATTTATTTAAATCAAATTCATATAGAACACGATTTGTGCTGCCTATGTGAGTCCTCAGACTCTGTCTAGACACTTCTCCGTGCTTGTTTTGACCTCCACCCTCTGATCACGTCATAGGCAAAAGCTGAGTTTCTGATTGGTTGACGCAACACAAATTCTTTGCCAAAGTTCAGATATTTTTACTCACATGGCCAAATATTCATTGTGTGTCAAATTTTTGCTGTGTCACATTGTTGCGACTGCGTTGTCACCAGACCGGCGAGTCTGATGCTCAAAACACGCTGCAGGACGTCTAATCGCATCTGTACATTCATTTAACATTACAATTGGACGTCCCGCATTCGGTGTAGACGTAGCTTCAGACTCAACTTAAATGAAAATTGATTTTTAATTTTTTAATTCTCTACCTGCACTTTTAACCTATGAATAAGCCAACAAAAATGTGTGTATTTATTATTTACTGCTAAACTGAAAGACAATGCTCAACTCTAGGTTCAAAATATTATGAAATAATTGAATAGAAATGTTCCCATCCATTTTCTGTTATTCGAGTCTGAATAATAAATAAATATAAAAACATAATTGAGGGAAAAACATCTTTTAGCCTCCAAAGTGTTCTTTTGTATGTGTTTATCTATTGATCAATCACTCGAAACATGACATTTCTGCAATAATCCCGTCAATTAAAACCTATGATCCTAAGAATACAAGGCCTAAAGCAGCCGACCGTTAGATTATTTCCTAAGATATTAAATATTTAGCTTTAAATGTTGCTTTTGTTGAAAAATCCCTGAAATCATTCAAATTTAATCTCTCAGATGCCACTTGCCTACTGAAATATAGCTTTATTCCTAATTGTTTTAACAGTTTATGATCAACATTTATGGCATGTGAAACAGCTCTAAAAACACAGATTCACAAGACTGAAGATAGAAAGAAAAGTTAAAGCTAATAAAACAAAAAATTAAAAACCTGCTATCCATAAATAAACGGAGGTCTTTGCTTGGAGTGTTGCTTCTGGATTAATGCCTTAGATGAAATGTTGTAACTTGTGTTTTTGCCTTTCATCTTCTCGTAACTTTTTTGTCTGCTCAGAGAACATGCAGCTCGATCCAGTAGAAGGTCAGCGCAGTTTTCTGCCAGGAGTGAAACCAGGGTGAAGCACGTCTTTTACTGAAATAGTGCAGCAACCGCCTCTATATGTACATTTATCGTATTTTTGCCAAACATTTATACATATATTATTTTCATAAATCCTGGCAATGGGAAGATCTCTGACAAAAACGTTTCTGTTTCCCATCCAGTGGTGTGATGATGTTCAGGGATAATTGATGACTGACTGCAGGCTGAGGATAGAACTTCTCTGCCCTTCACCTCATAACCTCTCGCTCCTTCCTGGGATTTGGCTTTTGAACAAAGAATCAGCAAAAAAAAAAAAAACTCACTTAAGTGATCAAAGGCGTAGCTGGTGCTGCTGCTTTTTCTCCTGAATCAACACAATCTGCACTGCATGCAAGAGTGCGCGTCTGAGCGTGCGCACGTGTGAGTGCCTGCTGCAGTGAAACCTATAGAGCATGCCTCTGATTTATTCTCCAGGCTCATGTCCTCTGCTGATTGTTGTCCTGTCCTATGTAATTCCTGCAAAAATAGCTGATGGGGTTATATGCTACTCATGCAGCTTCTATTAATCTCCACATAACTTAATGTAGAACAGATGCATGTTAACTTTTTGTTTAGCTGTGAGATGAGCTTTTGCATTTCGGAAATGCATGACAAAGAATTAAAAATGAGTATGATCTAAATTATACTAATTTAGTCAAAACTGTATAGTTTTATCCATCACCTTCTTTTACACCAGGAAGCTTTAGGAATTGTTATAAAAAAATAGATATTTTTTCCATCTTTCTGGTACTGCCCTCTTCTGGATGGACATCTCATATGTGGTTCCAGGAAGTCTCTAAAGTCACGCTTCCAGATTGGGGCATAAGTCCCACTCCAATCATCTTTTGATCTATTTTTTAAGGGTTCCCAGTGTTTTTTTTAATTATAATTATGATATTTTTAGTCTAAATCAGAAATCCTGTCATTTTCTAGCGCATAGTTTCTACAGAGCTGCAGTAGTTAGTTCAATACTAAGTTGTGGGTGGGACCGTTTACAATGCTTTTGCTGAACGGCATCTTTTTTTCACCTGCTCCTGATTCACAATGATTTGAATAAAGAAATGCTCAGAAATGCAATTTTAAGCTTAAATTTGCCACAAGAACATGTAACTTAACCAAAAACATAATTTTCCTTCGGGGTGGGTCTTTAAAGCTTCTAGTTTTAAAGGTACCACCAGAACTGCATTTGTCTTCACTCTTTGTTTATAGCTCCTCAATCTGTGTTTTATATTTTTCCTCAAGTCCTTTTAGAATTTCTGCCTCTTTCAGTACAACTCTTCTCTTCTAGGTGTCTTTGACCGCAATATCTGGGTAGATTGTTGTCACACTCTTGTTGGTTTGACAAAATTCTTTTCCACCACTTTTGTGGGAAGTTCTCACTTTGACGTAGGAACTTCCAACCTGTTTTTAGGTAAAGGTACTCTGCCATGCCATTCTGGGGAACACCCATACGGCGCAGGTTGGTCACCCAGTCTCCCAGTGTTTCAGCAGATGAAGTCCCTTCTGGATGTTAGCATCTTCTACACTACAGTCCTGTACTGGTCTGTGTCTGGGTCACTTTTCACTGTACATCTCAGCATCTGTTGATCTGCATAAGCGGTATAACTTTAATCTTAATCTAGCACAAAATCTGTTCAAGTGTTACGATACCTGAGAGATCTCTAACAAACTGCTGCATTACACTCCAAGTCATAGCCCCTCCTTCCTTCTTCTTCTTTTGACCCCCCTATATATTCCAAAGGCTACTGTTCCCCTCCCCTTCTGTACGGTCTCCTGTTAGAGAGATGGGTGCCATCATCCTAAAAGTGTGTGACACAGGACCAAAGACACACACAGGACTAGAGACACACACATGACTAGAGACACACACAGGACCAAAGACACACACAGGACTAGAGACACACACTGGACTAGAGACACACACTGGACTAGAGACACACACAGGACCAAAGACCCACACAGGACCAAAGACACACACAGGACCAAAGACACACACAGGACAAAAAACACACACAGGAAATCACACACAGGAACATAGACACACACAAGACTAGAGACACACACACAGGACCATAGACACACACAGGACCATAGACACACACACCATAGACACACACAGGACCATAGACACACACAGGACAAGAGACACACCCAGGACCATAGACACACACAAGACTAGAGCAGTGTTTTTCAACCAGTGTGCCGTGGCACACTAGTATGCCGTGGGAGATGGTCAGGTGTGCCGTGAGAAGTTACCCATTCACTGATCTAAAAACATTTACTATCTCCAGGATATCAGCTCTTTGTTCATCCAAACAGGCCCTGATAAAACACTGTGTAGTTAGAATTATAAAAGATAATAAAATACTTTTTTCTTTGTGTTTATTTGATTCTACTAAAGACATTTGGTAAGAATGACGGTATCGCGATTTAGCCGTAGCTTCAGCTGTTTTCGGAAAAGTCCCGCCCCTTTAACGGTCTCCACCAATCATTCTTGGAGGCTTAATCAGTCTGACCAATTAGAAGTGGTTAAAGTCTTCACTTCCTTGTTCTGATTCTGCTCATAAAGTCTCTCAGTTCCAACAAAAATACCAGCTAAAGCTCGTCTTTAGCGGTGTAGCTTTCCACAGAATCTGGTGTCAGATCGTGGAACAAGTAAACAAAACAATGAAGCTCAGAGAAGCAAGTCTGTCCGCATTCGGCGGCTGTTTGCACTACATCTCCCATGATGCATTGGGTTAAAGTGACAGCGTCTCAGCGCACAATGAGTCGTCCTTGTAAACGTCGTGAAACCAAAACGAACACACAAACAGTTTTTAAATCTTCTAACTTAACTTTTATTACATCTTTTAGAAAATTCAGCTGCAACTTCCAACTTTTTCTGCCACGATTATCACAAAAATGCATGTGAGATTGTGGAGTGACTATAGGTCAATACAGACTGTGTTTCCCTTTTTTTTTTTTAATTTTTGGATGCTGGTGTGCCGCGGGATTTTTGTCAAGGTTTAAGTGTGCCGTGGCTCAAAAAAGGCTGAAAAACACTGGACTAGAGACACACACACAGGACCATAGACACACACAGGACCATAGACACACACACCATATACACACACAGGACCATAGACACACACAGGACTAGAGACACACACAGGACCAAAGACACACACAGGACAAAAAACACACACAGGAAATAACACACAGGACCAGACACACACAAGACTAGTGACACAGACACAGGACCATAGACACACACAGGACCACACACACACACACACCGTAGACACACACAGGACCATAGACACACACACCATAGACATACACAGGACCAAAGACACACACAGGACTAGAGACACACACAGGACCAAAGACACACACAGGACATCACCCACCAAGCAGAAATGAACTTGTTACCATAAATGATGTCAGGAATTCAGCTCTAAAAAAATGACAAAAGAGCAAAGAAAACGAAATAATTTGATTTATTATTTCTAATTATTAATATTACCTGGCTTTGTTTGTTCATATTTGCACAATTTTGACAGAATATATTTATTATTCTGGATTTATATTCCCATCTATTCTTATTCATATTTATGGTTAAAAAGATAAAGTTAAGTTAAAGTTTTAAAGGTTTGAAAGTTTAGTTTTGTATGCTCAATAAATGTTTATCTTGTTTAACCCGCAGCCTAAAGTGTGTTTTGGATTTAGGCCCTCTCTGCAACTGAGTTTGACCCCCCTTGTAATACGAGTCTAGAAAATTAATGCACTTTTTGGAGTAAAATGAGCAAATAAAAATAGGTCACACAAAAAGATGTCGTCAAATTGTATTTGTGTGTGTGTGTGTGTGTGTGTGTGTGTGTGTGAGGGGGGCTAGGAAGTTTTAAGCAAGCAGGTCCTGTGGCGCCCTTCATACCACTTAGTGCCCATGAAATAGCCCTCAGTCTCAAAAAGGTTGGTGACCCCTGGGTGAGAGGCATCAAAATGATAAAATAATAAAATAGCTATAAAACTTGTTATAATGATTTGCGATCCCGCACTTTCAGATGTAAACTAATGTGTTTTGTATAAGAACTCTAAATTTACAGCTTGGCTTATTCCTGTACATCTGTTCAGTCATAATCAGCTACTAAAGATTCTAATGCAAATTATAATAAACATTTACATGATATTGATAGGATATTGGCCATATATTGATTAAAATGATCATTACAGCATTGCAAGACTATTCTTGCTTCTTTCTCTGCTGCGCTCTCCATCTGTTGCCCAGATGTCAGCCTGTGATCCAAAACAACGGTGGGCGGATCATTAAGGGATCAATCGTCGACTCATCTTAAAAGAAATAAAAATAGGAACAACTTGGGGTGTTCGGTATTCCCACATGGACTCCATTTAGCAACCAGATCCAAGATGACAATTGCATACATTAAGCCAACAAACAGTTGGTGTGGCTCAGGACACGATTCGCCACATTTTCTACTCTTTCAGCTTTCTCTTCTCAGCATGTTTGTTTGTTCTTGTCCCCGAAGCTGCTTCTGCTACCCAACCACAACTTTTGAAGAATCCAGGGGAGATTTCTCTGACAAAAATAAATACCTGTCTTCATTGACCAGCAGCAAAACTATCATTACAGCTTTTTCATTAAATTATTTTATTTTTAAATTATTAGTATTATTTAATTATTCATCAACATAATCAGTTAATTTGAATATGTTTAAGCAGTATTTTTGCTTATTATTATTGTGTAATTGATCAGTAACTATCTTTAATTCAATTATAATAATTATAAGTGAATTGTCCCATTTCCAACTTTGAGAAAAATTTTTGCAACTGATCCTTTTTCTACTTTTCAAATTTTATTTTCAAGAGGCACTAATTTCACCAATTTAAGACAATTTTCTCTCTGTTTACAGTCTGGTATGGTTTATGGTGTGGATTTGTGGATGCATTTTGATCATCTCATCTCATGTGCCGATTCTAAACCAGTTCAGGGGCCTGGGTCATGAAGGAGACACGTCATAAAACTGAAGTCACATGTGCTGGAGTGACCTCTGAAGGACACAGGGTAAAAGGAAATAGAAGAGGGGTCCCAGGCATCTTTCATTATTTTATTTTTTTTCTTTTCATTTCTTATTTTGTTGCAAAGTATATCATGAAAAGTTTAAAAAGATTGACTGCAGAACATAAAAATGCAAAAGGTTGTTTTGTAGAAAGCTCAGGCTTTTGCATACACCCAAAAGAATGTAGCACCTATTTTGAAACTGCCATGTATTTTACTCATGTTTTAGCTGCTAATGAATAATGTTTGTATGAAAATGGTTGAGAAACTGAAATAAAAAACCATAACCCACCCCAGATGGTGAGTAACATATGCCCCAAAATTTCCTCTATAACTTTTCTAATCACAATTGTGGTTATTTAACAGGCTTATATTAAAAAGTTTGGTACACTTCTAACTGGAGAGGAAATAGTTTGATCACAAAATAATGACCTTTCTAGAATACAGCAAAAAAAAAAAACTTAAAATTACTATGAGTTGGATTCACATGTACTAAAGACACACATCAGTTTTGGAGTTTATGCTAACATTTGTTTACATTCTGTACCTCAAATGTACATTCTTCATCCTAAAGGCTGTAATTAAAACCATGGAAGGAATTTGTGGTTTACAGAGACTAAGTGATGTAATCTGAAAGGATTAAATAAACAGTGCATGAGGACATTATGACGCACGCTGAGAAAACAAGAGGAGGAAAGTAGGGATTGTGTTTGCAAAGGAGCTCAAACGCCTCCTCCTTCTCCTCTTAAAAAGGCTCTCTACTCACTGGGATTTATTAACTGAACATCTTTGGCTGTATTTTATACACGGACATGACAGTAATGCTGCAGCTGGGGTCTTCCAAAGGGATAATGATGAGCGTGGTGCGGACCTATTTATTTTACCACACACTCAAAGTATCAACTTCAGAGAACACAAATTCTGGAATACTTTATAACCTCTTTGTCATTGCAAAGACATGTGAAAGTGATACACAGAGATTTCCACTGAGATATCCTTGTTTTTGGAGGCTATATTTAATCATTGTTGGCATTTCTTTAGATGGCTGATGGAAAACTAAAATCTAAACATTTTTTTGTCCAGACATCCCCTCAAGAAATGTACTTTTCCTGTTTGTTTTTATCTAGGCGCTTTAAAAAAAAACTCCCATTAAATGTTATTCAATTTTTCAAAATTTTAAAAAGTATACAGCATACTTAGTTTTTAAAATTAAAATACCTCTAAAATGAAACAAAAAATGAGCGTACAGCCTTGTCCAAAATTCTACTTTAGCTGCCAGGGACTAAAATCCTGCAGTCCTAGACGTGTCCCCCTGCTAAAGCCAGTCCATGTGCAGGCCCATCTAAAGTTTGCTAGAGACCATTTGGATGATCTCGAATGTCCTATGATCAGATGAAACCAAAATAGAGCTTTTTGGTAAGAACTCTACTTATTGTGTTTGGAGGAGAAACAATGCTGAGTAGCATCCAAAGAACACCACACCCACTGTAAAGCATGGTGGTGGAAACATCATTACTTGGGGCTGTTTTTCAGCAAAGGAGACTAGGACGACTGATCCGTGTAAAGCAGGGGTGTCACACTCATTTTCATGAGCAGAGTGGCTGTCCTCAAAGGGCCAGATATAACTTATACCTGTAACTAAATGTAATGAAAAATAAATGTAACTACTCTTTAATGTTAAATAACTCGTTATTTAATTATTATAACTTTTTAAAGTGAAAATTACAGTTGCATAGAAAACATATGTTAGTTACTCTAGCAAAAATCCTTTGAATTTTGTCCGCTTATTAAAACCCACGATCAAACAGTCCAAATGAATAAAGAAAAATAACATGAAACTGAGCTAGAAGAGCATGTATTACATGTGTAACATTTGACAAAAAAAGGCTTGCATCCAACTGATGGTTTGATGACAACAATTCCTCTGCATACACACATAAGACCTGCAAACATTGAATAATTGCAAATAATATGTCATTATTTATTTTAATAAAAATTAAAAATCTTTTAAGCTCTCGCGGGCCACATAAAATGACATGGCGGGCCACATTTGGGCCTTGAAGTTTGACACGTGGTGTAAAGGAAAGAATCAATAGGACCATGTATCGTCAGATTTTGAGGGAAAACCTCCTTCCATCAGGACATTGAAGATGAAATGTGGCTGGGTCTTTCAGCATGACAATGATCCCAAACACACAGCCCGGGTAACGAAGGAGTGGCTTCATTAGAAGCATTTCAAGGTCCTGGAGTGGCCTAGCCAAATCTTTGGAGGGAGTTGAACATTTATGCTGCCCAGCGACAGCCTCAAAACATCACTGCTCTAGAGGAGATCTGCATGGAGGAATGGGTCAAAATCTTTCTGTAGGCCTTCAACAGTCAGAAGGAATCAAAATAAATATAGGGTAGGATCCCCCTCCTCAATCATTATTTAAGACAAGAAATCTCAGATGAAATCAGATCATACGTGTGTCTTTCTCTTGAGCTTGTACAGTTTTGATTACAAGACCATGGAACGTATAGATCATGTATGCTGAAGACTGTCTAGATTGACTTTCCAAGTTTTATTTCAGTCCCATCTACGGTTTGCGAAATACGTGGTTGTTGGAACTGTTCATTCATGCAGACACACATGTGACTCTGCAGAGCTGTGTCAAACCACGCAGGTCTGTAGGATCTATTTTCTTTTTAGCAGGAAGTCCGATTAATCTAGTTTAATGATGTTGTCTTTACAATTACTGCAATGTCCCGAAGAGTTTCACTTGTGGAATTTGGAAAGATCTCTATAGACACACACGTTAGCAGAACAAATGCGACTCAACATGCCAGCTGGATGAGACTAAGAAGAAAGAAAGCAAAGCAGCGGGGGAAGGAGCCAGCCTACTGCTGTTTCTGCTGTCTTGAAGCCTTTGAGTCTGGAGTAAAACAGGTCAATCAACTCTAATGGATCTGAAATGATCCCAAACTAAAGCCACACTAAATTCTGATGACAAAATACATAAAAACCACTTGAACATTATTTGTGGATCAAGAAGGAGTTGGGCTGTACCAACACGGGCTGCACTCCAAGCTCAAGAGCACTTTTGAATTTGGAGAACCGTGTCTGTAACCAGGACTCTTTCACGAGCGACATGCTTCCTTAGTGCAACATAACTTAGTCATAAAAAATTTAGAAGGTTGTATATTTTGCGATCAGTTTACACAAACATGGTACTATGGTACTTCCTAATTGGGAACATAAGTAGGAAGGGTTGAGCTGTCTATTGTCAAAGTCAGCGTCAGCTTTATTTGTCAAATATACTGCATACACACGATATACAGCACAGATTAAACTGCTTTCCTCTCAAGCCACAGTGAAAGCAGCCTATAATAATAATAATAATAACAGTAATTTAAATAGGTCAGTGCAAAAGTGGTTGAGTTTCCTTATCGCCTGGTGGAAGAAACTGTCCTTCAGTCTGCTTCTTCTGGCCTGGAGACTTCGCAGTCTCCTCCCTGATAGCATCAGGCTGAAGTGGCTCTGGGATGAATGTGTTGGGTCACCTGCAATCCTGCTGGCTTTTGCGGGTGAGGCGGGTGTGATAAATGTCCGAGAGGCCAGTGAGAGGGACACCAGTGATCTTCTCAACTGTTTTCACAATGTGCTGCAGAGTCTTCCAGCAGGATGCGGTGCAGGCTCCGTACCACACAGTGATGCAGCTGGTCAGGATGCTCTCGATGGCACCACTGTAGAAGGTCTGCATGATGGGGGGAGGAGCTCTAGCCCTCTTCAGTTTGCGGAGGAAGTACAAGCGTTGGGCTTTCTTGGCCAGTGACGCAGTGTTGTGGCTCCAAGACAGGTCTTTGGAGATATACACCCACAGGAACTTGGTGCAGCTCACCCTTTCCACAGCACCATTGTTTTTACAGTCAATGGGTATTACACTGATTCAAAGAAAATAGTGTTTTAACATGTCCTTGTAGTATTTTTCTCATGACCAAGGACATGTATAAAGAAAATTAACCTTAAAAATTAACCGTAATTTTTTATTTTTAAAATACTGTTTGAAAAAGCTGTTGATGATGGGAAGGGGGATAGGCTGCCTACAGTCCTGCCGACAACTTAGAAGAGAATTTCTAATGAAGTAGCGTTGCTGATCAGAAACTATATCTTAGAAACAGACACAAAAAAACGTTTTAACCATAATTAAAGGAAAACTAGAAACACTTTTAAAAAAGATGATGGGAGTGGGACTTTAAACCTCCAGCCTCTTTTTGTCACTTTAGATTTCAAGGTTATAAAATATGTTTTCATGTGACGACGGGAAGTCCTTCTGTCTTCAAACCACAGATGACTGGTACCTTTTAATCCGGACACCCCTCACCAGACAACCTTCATGTTACTTGTCAGAGTTGATGCGGCTCACAGATGGATTCAATCAGACATGATTTGGGTCTGAATGTGAGAAAACTGGCCCTAGTTTAACAAACCAGCTTCCCAGGACTAAACAAACATAATAAAATGTTTTACAATTAACATTTTTGTTCCCCAGTTTGTTGAGCTGGAGGGTGGATGGTAAAGTTTGCGGGAATGTCAAGTTTGGCAGCTGTTAAAATAATGTGAGATGTCCTCTCAAATAAAATAAAAACACACACACACACACAAAACACTTTATAACGAACACCTTGAGTGATCTAATCATATCTGAAGCTCAAAGCTCACAAAGGCACTGCACATCACACTGAGACAGCTAAAGGCAGATTCCGACATGACCTGGACTGCACACTGTCTAATTTTTTCCTCATGGGAGTCCAACAGTTCACAAATTTGACCATCTTAGCTATAAGAGTCTCTGTTCAGAAAAATACAAAATCAGATTTTGTGTTGGACTGTTGGCCAATCATTGAGAAAAACAAAACAGTTTAATCACGGGTCAAGTCAAAAACTCAGACATGATTGCTGGTAATAGCTTGGCTCTGGAACTCTGATAAACAGCCCTGTAAGCAGATGTTGGTCTGGGAAAAGTGAGCCTAAAGCTACCAGGCAAGATGTAAAAAGAAAGCTCTTTTGAATGTTAAACAGGGGATTGAGATCCTAAGTGCCCATTCAGCATTCATCCTACAAGCAAACAATGAGTCCACTTTTCTTCTGTCGTATATGTATGAAGGGGAAAAGTAGATTTATGGCACACTGAGAGGAAATGTCATGTGTGTTTTTTCATCCTATGATGAGACTAAATGTTTCCTGTGGAAAATCTGTGCAGGTGCTTTGAGTTTAGTAGATGATCAGTTGGTAAAACTCAGATTAAAGCATTCGTGTCCTTCCATATTTTGTCAGATTTCTCCACAGTATTCTAATTTTTTGAAATTCTGTTTATGAGGGTCTCATGGGCTGGAACATCTATTTATGTAAAAATAAATGAATACCGGTACTTGATATCAATTAAACAGTTAATCTATATTCTATGAAAGAATATTTGTTTTAATGGAATTATGGATATGTGCACACTTTTCTATGATATTCTAATATTTTGTAAAGGGTCTGCTACCTTTAGTTGTTCTGTTGGAGTTAAATACCTGAAACTCTTAATGAGTCTGTCCCACCATACTATGTCTGCATTGGTCAGTTTAAAAAAGGGTACACACTCTAATTTTGTTGGAGCTCAACAGTACAGATAAAGGCATGGCTGGGCCATTATAGCTGAACTCCCATAATCAATTTTTGTTCTGTTGAAGGCACTCATTGTAAAAGATAATGATTAACATAAAGCTGCTGTTCTCCTTTGGTATTGATGTTTTTAATGGGTTTATTAGCACATTTATAAAGTCAATAAACCCCCCAACACACACACAGGCACACCAACACAGAAAGTCCAATTAATTACTGCCTACCAACATTTTCACTTTAACCCAGAAAAGCTACTCTCATTATTGTAGGTTAATGGCTAAAATGGAAACAGCTAATTTACATTTCAGGCTTTTCACTTTAAGTGGAGGTTAATGTGTTTTTAACACTCCAATTATAGGTCCAAACATGGGTTAGTTGCCATTGATGTTCAGTTGGAATATTTGACCGGGCACTGCCACGGGACTCAAAGGGAAAGGAGGTTTGTCGCTGTGGTGGAAAACAACCTTTTGTTGGTCTTCTGACACCAAAAACACCAAACCTTCTCTGCCTAAAGAGCAGAGAAATCCCCAAAAAACCAAATGTTTCCTATTATTCTGAGAATGCTGTAAGACAATATCTGAAGGGGACATGAAAATCAACATTTTTGAGTGAAGAAGAGATATGATGGAGATATTGACCTTTGGCAAAAATTAAAAAATAGCAGACCCTAAAAAAAATGTTTTTAAATATCTGTTGTAATTAATTTAACTACTCTATATAATGTATAATATTCAGATTTAAGCACAGAATAGTTGCAAAAACATGAAAGAGGAATTATTGTATGTAAGGGATAATGGCCTGCTGTTTTTTGTATTTTGGCTTTTGTTCTCACTTTCTTAGGAACCATAAAAGTCTCTACCAACATGCGTTAGCTTCCTTTTTACTCACATACCACATTATGAAGCTGAGTGCAGTCGTATTGTCAGCATTCATTCCCTCTTAGTCACTCATTAAAACTCAAATGCGCATTGATTAATGTTTCACACAGGCCTTTAGGCCACAGGAAGATGAATCAGTGCTCAAAAGTGCACTTAACCTAATGGTTGGTCATCAGAGACTGTCTCTAAAAGGTTGGATGAAGTTCTGCATGTGGGCACATTAACCCTACAACAAACGTCTAACCAACCGCGACTCCAGAATTCACCTGAGTTACATCACTTTCACAACAGGAATCCACAGATTGGATAAAATAGATACAAGCTTATGGAAAATAACGTATAAATAAATAGCCCATTTCTACCTTCATTAAAGCCGGAAGTGCTTTGCTGACCCCCTCACACATTGATGGCGCCAACCTGAAAGGGCAAGGTGGGGTTCAGTGTCTTGCCCAAAGACTTTTCACCACATGGCAGAAGGATCCTAACCTGCGATGGTCCGATCAGAGGTCCACCGCCTTATCTTTTGCAACACAGCCACCTAAATAGAAGTGATTCATGGCTGTCTGCTTTGGTTCCTCAACTTCCTAAGACCCAAGCTTTTTGTTTGGGATTATTAGTCAAAAAAGTCAAATATGATGTAGAAAGGCAAAATGTCAGGTCCCCATTTGTGAACAGAGGTTATCTGAGGAGGTTACTGGGGTATTTTGCTGTTTTGAACACAACAGTCAAACATCACATACTTTGTTTCTGGAGAAGGAGCTGTACTTAGATTTCATTTGGAATCTCTTTTAGATCTGTGTTAAATTCCATCAGATCTTTGGAGAAAACGATCTCTAGTTTGCTGTCAGCTATAGTTAACCTTCTCTTCTTGCTGGGATTTGTACCTGCCTTCAGTTTCCAGACACGAATCCCTCTGGTTTTACAGGCCTGTTCCTCAGCCTAAAGGAATCTAGTGTGTCTGCCACATCGCAGCAGAGACAGATACGTCAGCACTTCAGAAAACAACCTGGGTTTTTCTTCCTTCTTTATTTTTTAATTTACAAAATGCACAATTTAAAATGGACACAAACATTTTTTTTCATTTAATAGCCTCTTATTCATAATTACAGTCCTTTAAGTACCACTCACAGTGCCTGTGTTTTATCATATCCATCAGTTTGAATACATAATGATCTTGCCAGCAGATGCTGTGTTTTATGAACATTGGAGGACAGGAATTGAACCACAAACTTTTGGATTGGGAGATAATTATTTTAGGCTGTAAAGCACAGTTCCAAATAGCACCCAAACACAATTATATGTCCTGCAGTTGGCAGATTTTTTCCCGTCATAAAAACAAACATCTATTTATGAATACAAGTGTACGATGTTCCCTTGTTTTCTCTGACAGATGTTTTTCTTTAAGAAAAGTTATAGGATTTTTCTAAATGAAGAAATGAAAATGTGGGAGCGTTGATTTGATTTTATGATTTTAGGCTTCTTTTTTTCTGTGTAAAGAAATGACAGTGTTTGTTAATTCTTTGAGTTAGTTGATTTTTTTTCTATCTCAGGTAAATTAAGAGGTGAAAAATTGGATAAATAAAACAGGATGCAAATGAGCGAAGCTTGAAGATTTTTGCTGTGAGAACTTTGAAAACATGAAATGTTCAACTTTGAAAGGAAAAGGAAAACATGCACAGAAACAAACGCTTGTATGTATTTTTAGAATAAAATGTAAATAAATATTTTCCCTTCAAGTCCCACTCCGGTCATTTTTTGATCTGTACTAAAAGCGTTCAGAGTGGTCTTTTAGCTGGGATTATGCCATTTCTAGCCCATAAAAAATAAGAACTTGCATCATTTCTTGGACATAGTGTCTGCAGAGCGGCTGTAGTTCATCAGGAATTTACCTCTGAGTTGTGGGCTTTGGGTTGTGACCCGCTCAGCATATTTTTGACATCGCAAACTCTTCTTCAAACTGCATTTTTCCTTGTCTGTTAGAAACACCGAAAAATGCCATTTCAAGATTACCGGTAATAGCCTTTATACAATCTTCAAACATCAGAAAAATGTTGCAAGAACATGTTAAGAACACCAAAAACCAAATTTTCATCGGAGTGGGTCCTAAAAAAGTGAAAATGTTACCGAATATTTCAGACCAACTTGACACTTGACTTGGTTTTTTTTTTTTCAGCATGTATTTTCTGGGATTACTGCATTTTAATAAACATTTCTGCTAAAAATGTTACCTTCCAATAAAAATATATATAATAATGAAACACAACCCAGTGAAAAAGCTCAGGTCTTTGTTATTTATTAAAACTGACAAACATGTGCCCATATTGACTGGTGGTGATAGAAAGATTAGATATAATAAATGCATATATTTATTACAAATATTCCCACATTTTTTTTGAGACTTAGTGCATGGTGACAAAAAACGAAGCTGTTGTAACAGAGTATAGTCTGTGAGAGTGAGATAATACATGGATTTGTGTTTTTTTTTTTTTAAGTTTATATATTTTCAATGATTGTGTTCCATAGCAGCTTCTGCTGGGTTTTCACAATGTAACCAAAAAAATGTCTTAATTTCAACATGCAGGGTTTTTTCTTCTGACGACAATGTGCTCACGACTGGGGTTTTTCAAACATCCCTGCTGTCGTCAAGCAATCTGGCAACAGCAGATATTGAAAAACATCTGCGAACCCACACTGGCAGCATCCGACACAGAACGTACACAGAAGTGCGCTTCCTAGAACACAGGGATAAATTAGACTTCAGCTGAGCTGCATATTTCCCCACGGTGTTGTGGAGCTCTAATCAAAGGTAAGATGAGAGGGCATAATCAAAATGCACGCACCAGGTGGCCAAAAGAAAAACTCTAAATGAATGCTAATTATGTCTGATGTGTGTACTCAATGAAAATAAGATCCATGATGCTTATCTGGGACGGGGTCGTGAGGGCAGCCGATGAAGAAAAGGTCCCCAGACTTCCCTCTACTCACCCTCATCACTCAGCCTCATCAGAGGGGGACATTAATGGATTCAGATGTAAAATCTATGGAATGGTATCGTTCCTCCCTGAAGGAATTTCTTTGGCCAGCTTCCTGGCAAGACAATCCCCAACAATCCACTTCCATTCTGGCTTTTATATGTGTATCCTTTCTTTTTTTATTTGCAGCAACATTTCTTTTTATTTGTGGCATTTCTTTTATTTGCAACATAATTTCATTTTATTTTCAGCAGCTTTTATTTTTCTTTCTTTTGCAGAGTTTATTTTTTTTGTCTGCATTTTCTTTTTATTTGCAATTCCTTTTTTGTTTGCAGAGTTACTTTGTTTTTGCTGCAATGGCGGGTCTCGGCCATCACACCTAAGAATATAGGTCACAACTAAACAGAACAGAATAAAAGTATAAAGTAAAACAATCTTCTAAAAGAAAAAGTCAAAATAAAATCCCCATATCTCACCAAAATAATATGTAAAAAGTCTTCTGAAGAGAAATGACCTCATATGTGAATGGAGCATAGGAGCAGATGTGGGAGATTCCAAAATTTGGAAACTATCAGTTACTACAGTTGTTGTTTTAGGCGGAAGGAGGTTCGCTTGTGCGTTGTGTACATTCAAAATTAGCTTTGTGTCTCCACTTTAAAGCATCTCTTGCATTCAGAAATTTAGCGAAGAAAGAAAGCTGGGTCAGGTTTCTTTAATTTAGATTCACTAAGATAAACTATACGGACAGAATTGGATGTTTGCAAACAAAATTATAGGGTTTAGCTTGAGGTTTTCTTGGGTCAACCTCCCAAATATCACATTTTCTATACATTTATTGACTTAACTTTAAGTCAAAGTGTTCTTTACACCCTAAGGACTCAAAGATACTGATATAATCATATATAAGCACATTTTTAAGGTCTTTAGATGTCAAAACCTGCACATAAACATTGTTATTGTGGGCCAAATCCTCATTTTACATCCCATCCTCCTGTACAGAACGATATCTCATCAAAAGTAATATTGCCTCAATTGAATTACAATAAACAAATTAAATAAATGAAATTATGTTAATTTCATAAATTAAATAGGGTAAAGTACTAAGGACAGTTGTACCAGGTTGCTTTTCATTTCCCAAACTTGAGATATAGAACTGATAATCCTGCTGGGGAAATGATCAAGTACCGTAATTGCACTTGAGGGTGGAAGAGGTATTTGAAGGCTTCTTTATCTGGCAGGATATAGAAAAAAACTGCTGTTTAACCATAATTTAACCAGATGTTGACTCTACTCTGTGTTTCAGCTTCTTTCCCACACACGGACCTTTATCCCTTACAAAACCTCTCTTTCCACTAAGAGAGTGGAGAAATTCGTCTTTTCAAGCTGAGCCTTTACATCACCCCATAAGAGCTTGAAGTGGTTTTTTTTTTCCCTCACTCATTTACTCTTTCAGTTTCATGTTGAGATCTCTAGCTTTGTCCACTCAAGGGATTCAGCTCTTGCTAGGTTTACAATAAATATTTAATATAACCCAAAAGAACAGAGGGGAGTGAAACAGGCCAAGAAAGTGACATGAGCAGCAGCTCTGATCCCCCTGCAGAGTGGAAGGAAGGAGCTTTGATCAAACACCCAGAGGGTGGTGTCAATGGAAGATGTTGGTTTTGCTAATGAAATGAGCCGAGTGTTTTTGTGTTGATGAACATCATCTTTCTGATGCTTGTTTTTTTTTTTTTTTAACAAATAGCTGTCTGGAGGCATTCTGTTATGTTAGCACATGCTAATGAACTGACCCACTTCTTCATAATCATGTGTTCAGTGTTTTCTTAAAGACCCACTCCATGGAAAAAAATTTTTTGGTGATTTTATCACATTCTTGTATCCTTTTCTCAGTGATGGAGGACAAATAAAAAGAATTTTAAGCTTCTTTATTCAAATTGCTGTGAATCAGGGGCAGACGAACAAAAAAACGTTCAAATGTTATGTACAAACTACAATCTGCAGGCCACAAGCTCCATGCGATACATCCACTTGCAGACAAACAGATCCATGTGCGTCTTCATTTTCCTTGTCTGAGCTGAAATCTGACTTAAAACCATACAGTTGCATGGCTCTGATATTGCTCCCCATTATTGTTACACAACTAATGTTAGGTTAGGTTTGTGAGGAGCTGTAAGCTAGTGGGAGAGAGTGTAAACAAAGGGAGGAAGATGAGTGCAGGCTTACCGGTACTTCGGTGAATTTCTGATGAACTCTGCCACTATGCAGAAACGACACTATATTTCCAAAAGTATTCGCTCACCTATCCAATTGATCAGGAACATGTGTACTAATCACTTGGCCTGGCCACAGGTGTATTAACTCAAGCACTCCAACATCATATTGAACTCTATAGGATGGCACTTCAGTTCATATGTGAGTCAAGGCAGGTGAGCCAATGCTTTTGGTAATATAGTGTATGTACTAAATAATGACAGTTTTCTTTTTTCATTTTGCCTAAAACGGCATAATCATAATTAAAAGACCACTGACGATTCTTTTAAAAGAGATTAAAAGATGGTTGGAGAGGGACTATAAAAGCATTCGTGTTGATTCAGTTTTGCTTTTTACGATAAACAGTCTGAATGGTATTTCCTCTGCAACTGAAGCACCTGTGACACGGCTTCTCGGACCTCCACATTTGTTTTGCATTTCTCCTGTGCTTCCCGTCTTGTTTTTCTATTTGCCTTAAGAGGAGACGTGGCCTGAAGGCAGAGCCTGTTAGAGGCATCGTGAGAGCACCATGTCTTCTCTCTAATATAATCAGTTCGAGTGAATTACAACAGCCCCTAATGGCATTAGGACCTGGTGACATTCATTTAATCCATTTAAGTCCCTGCCTGTCTCATAGTTTGGAAAGTTGAACAAAGAATGGCAGCTGTCCAAACAGCACCTCCTGTTGGTGACCAGGGAATATTGCAGAGAAATTCACACAAAAAAATCACATTTAAGTCATCCTTTACCTTAGGGTGCAAATAGTTTTAACAATTACTGTAATGATTGTGCAAACATATGAGCACATATGTTTTACTCTCCTGATTCTTTGTTTGTTGCATTCACTGCCTCCATCCATGCATCAGAAACTTTAAACTCCTGAGTTTCTTCCTTTTTTTCTTTTGTGGTTTTCACCTCATTTTATGGGACCTAAAAGAAACAGAAAACAAATACTGACTGACTTAAAAGCAGGATCATTAGCACACAGTCAATTTATTTTCCTGACATCATTTAGCAACATTTTACCTAAATGCTTCACAGGATTTTTTTCTTCTTCCCAGAATTGGGATTTAATCAGCTCCTGAAGCTTTGTTGGCAGAACACAACATTTCAAGTTCATGGTTTGCATTATAAGAGAATACCTTATTAGCAGCTTTCTTGGACACGAAACTTTAATTGTTCTCTAGAAAAACAACAAAAAAGTTTTACTTTGCTTCATGCTGGAACTAGTTCAGATTTATTAGAGAAAAATGACAGGGTTTTAGTTCTTGTTTTTTTTTTTTTTTGCTTGCAGCTTTTTCTCCAACAGAATCTGTTGGTAATCATCCATGTGGGTTTGTTATTGACGATCAAAATCCTGCCACAATCATGTTTCAGATCATGTTGAAACTCAGGTCGTCACAACATCTGGGAACGTGATCTTACTGCCACGCGTAAGATCGAGTAGGTTTTACAGCACTGTTGCATTAATGTGGTGAGACATGTCTTTCTGTTTGGATCATTCTTAATACGGATTATATATTATTGCCTTTTTATTGTAAGCAGCTGTTAAAAAGAATTCTTTGCCTTCAGCATGACCAGAGATCAAACCAAGAGGTGAATGAACGTTCAGCTCTTATTATAATTTGCCTCAAGCACTTTGGCATCAATGCTAACAGCTTAAAAACCACTTATTTAGACAGTTAGATAATCTAATAATTGTGAATCCTATTCTGTTTTTGTTTTTTTTTAGCTTTAATGGAGAAACCCACCAGTTTTTATTCATGCATTCATAGAGAATCAGTAGAAAGCTGCCTGTAGGAGGCCTCCATTGCTCTTCATGGCTATGCTGCACTACGTCAAGGTTTTCTATTGTAACTATACATATTTTTCAGACTAAAAGCCTCTAAAAAAACACAATGAAACCCTGCCTCAGCTTGCCCTCAAAGAGACTGACGGCTCTCACCACCAGCTCTGCTTCTTTAGGACAGAGATTCTATCCAGTTCAGGTACGTTTGAGATATTTCTTTTAAAGCTGAGCTAAATCTTCAGATTCTTGAGCATCTTTACTGTCACAAAGTTTTGTTACATCATTTTTTATGAATTCAGTTACTAAAATCATTGAAAGGTTTTCACACAGTCTTTAAAGTCCCACTTTAAAGATCATCTTTTGATCTAATTTAACAGTGTTCCTAGTGGTCTTTTAAGATTATGCCGTTAAGTCAGTGTCTTTTTACAAGACACTGTTTCTGCAGAGTGGCAGGAGTTCACTAGAAATTGACCTGAGTTGTAGGTCGGAGCGTTGGCAAGGAGCAACGTTGCCCCGGCGTCCCATTCTCATTGTTGAGAGTTCTCTGTTTACAGGCTTTACCGCTGCCTCACAGCCCCTCGCATTCTGTTCTGTCTTTTTACTTTTCTTTTCATTTTTTCAGAACTTAAATGTTGGTTTTTGATCCTCCATCTGAGGCTTTGTAGCTTTTAGGCATCAATTAAACTTTTAAATGCCAGAATGAAAAATTTTCAAAGAGGAATTTGATAGAAAATGACTCAATCTGGCGCGGTCCAGTTAAAGTCCCACTAGTTGGCAAACCCCTTGTTCTGTGAAATTTGATCTTCATATTTGATCCATCCCTGGGGGAGCAGTGGGCTGCAGACACAGCCGTGCTCAAGGACCACTCAGTGGTTTAACCCAGTGATCCCCAACCCCCGGGCCGCGGACTGATACCGGTCCGTGGGTCATTTGGTACCGGGCTGCACAGAAAGAATAAATAACTTACATGACTTCCGTTTTATTTATTTCGGAACCTGAAATATGTTTTATTTTGAAAAATTGCCCGATTCTCTGTTCCATCCGTTTGTCACTCTTGACGCAGGCCAAGGCGCTCTCCTTGCTCACGTGATAGGTTACTGCTAAAATAAAACCCAAAAACCCAGGAACTAGCAAAATAAAGTAGAAGGCAAACGTCTTTAGAAAGTTTCTTTGCAGAGGGGGAAAGGCCCAGTCAGGAGACAGAAAAGGAGCCGTCTGCTTCCAAAAAAAGAAAGCTACATTTAATAGGCAGTACTTATTTTTTGCACCATGAGTGTGGAAAGGGGAGAGGATGATGACACCTGAGCGATGTACAATGTTGTGCGTGTCAAAATAAAAGCTCGGTGTTCGTCTTGTCATCCATCTGTTCCTCCTTCAGCGTAGAGTTGCTAAAATAGTTCTCCGCCTACTTCTTCAGGACCGGTCCGTGAAAACTTCGTGTGACGTCATACCGTTCCATGACGCTGAAAAGGTTGGGGACCGCTGGTTTGACCCCAATCCAACCCCTTAACACTAAGTACAAAGCAGGGAGTAATTGGGGCTTATTTTTTAAGCCTTTGGTATGACTCAACTGTGGATTTGAACTCTTGACTTTCCCGTCTCTGGGAGGACCCCCCTCCACAAGGCCACTAATTTAATTTACGTATACATATTGTTTTGTTTTTTCTGGCATTTTACATCAATCAAAGACAGTAATTATTAATTTCAGCAATTTCTTAAAGTTTTTGACTATTTACATTAGCTGAAAGTAAAATATTTCAATTGAAAGCTTTAATACTCACATAGGCTCACATTTCTCAGGCGTGTAGAACTGCCTTTTTCACCTGCGGAATATTGCTAAGATCAGAGATATACTTTCTAAGAGTGATGCTGAAAAACTCATCCATGCGTTTGTTACGTCTAGACTGGATTACTGTAACTCTTTGTTAGCAGCATGTCCTAAGAGTTCCTTAAGAAGTCTCCAGCTTGTTCAGAACGCAGCATCTAGATTATTAGCAGGAACTAACAGAAGAGATCACATCACTCCTGTGTTAGTTTCACTCCATTGGCTAGTTGATTCTACAATCAAGTTCAAGATCCTCCTGTTAACCTTTAAGGCCTTACATGGACTGGTCCCGTCCTGTATTAATGACCTAATAGTCCCTTACTGTCCAATAAGAACACTTCGCTCGCAAAATGCAGGACTGCTTGTGGTTCCTAGAATTAGTAAAAGTACGGTTGGAGGTAGAGCGTTTAGCCACCAAGCCCCTGTTTTATGGAATAAGCTCCCAGCTCATGTAAGAGAGGCCGACTCAGTTTCTACATTCAAAGTTAGACTAAAAATATTCCTCTTTGGACAGGCTTATTATCAGATTAGTTAGTATTCAGAGATTATTTAACTTAATGTTAATGTGTTTAAATTAAACTTAATAACAATAACTATTATTTTAAAAGGCTGCTAGATGTTGAAGCTGGGGTAACTATGATGCACTGGGGCTCTGTCCTCTTTTCTCATCTGCTTCTACCCTTCCTCTCTTCTCTATTCTTTATCATTATTTATCATTTAGTTCTCCATGCCTCTGTTTGGTGCAGTGCGATTCATGCATTGTCCCTCTTTCCCTCTCCCCTCCTGGGGAGTGGGAGAGCTTCCAGATTTTATTTGGCTCATCCGTGCTCCTGTTCCTGACCGCGTACCTCGTCTCTACTCCTGCACTGACACCTGGCTGTGGATCCTGCCTCTGACTCGTCTCTGCTCTGTACCTGGCCGTGTACCTCCTCTCTGCTCCTGCTCCTACACCTGGCTGTGGTTCCTGTCTCTGGTTCGACTCGCGCCCCTGACTGTCCCCCCAACCCCGGCTGGATGAAGCTCGTCTGCTGGACTTTAAATATGTAGTTGTAGAGTTAGATAAGTTAATTCTTCTCTAAGAGTTCTGGTAAATCGCCTGTCCGTCCTGGGGGAGGATCCCTCCTTCATGTGGGCACCCCTGAGGTTTCTTCTTTTTTTCCGGAATCCGGTTTTTTAGGAGTTTTTCCTTACAGAGAAGGGGGGTTTAAGGGCAGGGATGCCAGTATAGCTTAGTCAGTTTGTTAGTTCATTCTAGTATTTTCCTATTGAACTCTATGTATTCATGATGCTTTTGAGTTCATGTTTCACTTCGAAGCCCATCAAGACGACTGTTGTTGTGATTTTGGGCTATACAAATAAAATTGAATTGAATTGAATTGAATTGAATTGAATTGAATACCCAAAATACTTGAATCTTTTCTTTTTAAGTATGGTCAGGAATTGGTTTTTAATGTTTGAATTCTTGTCTGTCTGTCTGTCTGTGTCTCAGTGTTGATGTTGATGTTCTAAAGGAGGCAGTAAAAACTCATATGATACACATTCCTATGATTCCTCAATGACTGAGATTTTTAAAACAAATTTTTTTAAAGACATAGAACATTTCTTGGGCTCCAAGAGTTGCTCCAATTATCTGAGTTTGTTCAAGTCAAAGGCTAAATTTTTTTTAATTTTTTTGGTTTGTTTTTACTCAATTTGCTTTTTGGCACTGTTTCTCAAACACATGATCCTGAACAAAAGGTTTGTGGTAACATAGACTGGAACCTGCACCTTCTGATGTTTTATTTCACACGCAGTTTGAGAGGGTTAGTGTTTGTTTTCTAACCAGCTTATTGTTGGTTGGATCGCCACGCTGAAGGTTTTCTTGTGCAAGAGCAAACCTTGTATTATTTCAATATGCTCATCTGTTTGCAATCGCAGCAGCGCTGTGCATTTAGAGCGCAGGTGTTTTTTGTTTTTTGAAAGACTTCTTCTTCCCGTTCCAGTGAATGAGAAACACATTGTAAAAGGGCTTGTAGGACTTAGATAAGGTCAAAAGGTGTTGTGTAAGTGTATTCCATATGCTGCTTCTTTAGAGGAGAGTGACGGCTCCCCTCAAATGTTAGCAAAAGTGGTGCTTTTAGAAGCTTGTGTTCTTTGTTACAGCTCAGCAGGGATGCCCAGGACCCAGCATTGTAGATGTGACCCAGCGCTGACGTCAAACTGTTGGTCGTGGTTCAAAGATTAACCCCTCCCAAACCAAAGTGTTTTCTTTTTCCTTGTCTTTTACCTCCACAAGAGCAGCGACGGCTCTTAAAACATTTCACTGAAACCATAACAAACAGAGATACAGGGTCTCATCTGCATGACTGCATGTATTTAGTCTTTGTAAACCTAAGAACTGCTGCACCCTCTAGATTTCTCCATGATGTGATCATACAAAGGGGATCATTCATAATTAGCTGGAAATTGTGGTAAACTATTTTAAACATTACCCTCGCGTTGCCTTCAGTAGCTTAAAAAACCCATTTGGGACTTTTACTCAGAAAAGAATGCTGGGTATTGAAATCCTGCCATGTGTGTTCATAGATCTCTTGAACATTTTTTTTAGACCCACTGTGATGAAATGGTGTTTTTTTAACATGTTTTTTCTGGCATTTCTCTGATGATGGGGGACATGTATAAAGAAATGTAAGCATAAAATTGCATTTCTGAGTATTTCTTTGTCCATATTGTGAATCAGGAGCAGATGAAAAAATTGCAGTTTGAAAAAGATTACAGTTATACGGCTGGAATGCACCACTATTACTCGCTATTTTTGTTGCAGCGGTAATGATGGGTTGGGGGTGTGAGGGGCTGGAAGCTTGCTGGAGAGTGCGTAAACGGCTCAGTTTTGGGTGACAGGAATGGGGGGCGGGGGTCTCCACACCAACAGTCCCCCCCACAGAGGTAAATTTCTTATGAGCTCCTGCTGTTTTGCAAAAATTATGTCCCAGAAAATGAAACAGGTTTTTTTATTTGGACTAAAAACAGCAGAATCATAATTAAAAGACCACAGGGAAATCTTTAAAATACAGAGTGACAAAAACGTATTTAGTCAGCCACCAACTGAATCTTAAAAAGATGAGAGGCCTGTAATTTTTGTCATTGGTATACCTCAACTATGAGAGACAAAATGAGAAAAAAAATCCAGAAAATCATATCTAGTTTTTTGGGTTGTTTTTAAAGAATTTATTTACAAATTATGGTGAAAAATTAGTATTTGATCTGCTACAAACCAGCAAGATTTCTGACTCTCACAGTCCTGTACCTTCTCCGGTGAGAGGATTCTTTTTCCTCCACTCGTTACCTGTATTAATGGCACCTGTTTGAAGTCTTTATCTATATAAAAGACACCTGTCCACAACTTCAATCAGTCACACTTCAAACGCCATCATGACCATGACCAAAGAGCTGTCAAAGGACACCAGAAACCAAATTGTCAATCTGCACCAGGCTGGTCAGACTAAATCACTGTAGAACACTGTAAAGCAATGAGAGTGGGAACATCATGGTTTGGGGCTATTTTTCAGCAAAGGGACCAGGACGACTGATCTGTCTTAACCCTTGTGCTATCCTAGGCACTTTAACGTTGGGAGTTGGGTCATCTAGACCCACTAGACAGTGCGCTGAACCTTTTTTTTTCAATGATTTGTGATCTTCACTGGTTCAATGGATTACATGACATTTTTCCACCTTTATCCACCTTTGTCATGGTAGGGAGAACATGTCAAAGTAAGGGTGGGGTCATCCAAGATAGCACAAGGGTTAAGGAAAGAATGAATGGGACCATGTATCATCAGATTTTGAGTGAAAACCTCCTTCCATCAGTGCTTTGAAGACAAAACATGGCTGGGTCTTTCAGCACGACAGTGGCGCCACCAGGGGGTGGCCAGGGGTGGCCACGGCCACCCCTCTCCGACACCTGGCCACCCCAGTGGCCACCCCACTAGCCACTATAAGCTGTGGTGGCATCAGTTGTGCGTTTCATCCCAAATGCACAGCCAGCAAGCGGGCAAGTCGCTCTGATCACCTAAACCGGTCCTCACCCCCTCCCCTCCCTGCTGCCTTTGAGTGCGCAGACATCTACAGACGAGCCGCTGGATGCAGAATATGAATAAGACGCGGGGGTTCACTTCCGCGTTCGAACCCTCAGATCCTCCGGGCCGGTCAGACAAAAGAACCAGTCTCAGTCACTAAAGATGAACGTTCTTTTTTACTTTTTCCTTAAGTCCAAAACGGCGACTGACCGCGCGTGTATGCGCTCCACACACTCACACGCGCTCTCCCACCTCTCTTCCTGCATCGCGCAAGCACCGGTTTCAGCACGCACACACACGCGTGCGCGCGAGAACGCACGCACGCACACACAATCACACATCCCAAAATGCTACGTTTCTTTTCCTGTTAAATATTTTCCGTGGGTCTTTAACAATCTGTTTACTGTACTTTAGATCTGTATAGATGGATAGATGGATAGATAGATAGATAGATAGATAGATAGATAGATAGATAGATAGATAGATAGATAGATAGATAGATAGATAGATAGATAGATAGATAGATAGATGACTTTATTAATCCCACAATGGGGAAATTTCATTTATCTGTGGCAGCAACACGACATTCAGAAATAATCTGTATAATATAACATCAATAAAGGACATCACAAATGACATTTATATTAAATAATTAAAAATATCACTAAAATTATTATCACAAGTTAGATTCTTATTAAATAAAGAAATAAATATTAAATAAATACAGCTGCAAAGGTGTAAAAAACATGCGGTCTGCAAAACATGTAAACCCAGTGTGCAAATACTTGGTGCAAATACATCATCAGCTGTGGTGGATGTGTCATTACTTTTTATAAATAAGTAAAAAAAGGATGTCCCTGTCACACGCGCCACTCATTTTCATGGCACTGGTTGTTGTGTTACCGCAACATTTTGATGTGTTTTTGTTTCCACAGGGTTACCTATAGTCATTAGTTGATGCTTGTGTCTGTCCATTTTCAGAGAATGAAAAGAAATTCAACATATATTCTTATTTTAAGAATAAAAGTGCAGGAGAAGGAGCGAAAGAGATGGTAGGGGAGCAACAGAGGAGTAGTGAGGAGGAAGATGAGACAGAGCAGCATGAATGACAGATGTTAATGAGGAAGACAAAGATGAGACGGCATCAGACGAAGGACAGTCAGCATCATTGGTCAGAGAAACAAGGCAGAACTCAGCTAAAGGGGCTCCACCTGATCCTGGACCAACTGGTGAAGTTAGAATTATGTTACCCTAATAATAAAAATGTTTCATGATTATTAGTCTGAATAGAAATGTCAACAGATATAATTAATAATTAGAAGGATATTTTTATTATTATTTCAGAACAACAGATTTAATTTTTTGTTTATTATAGATATCTCTCATTCAAGAGCCGAACACCCCAAGCAGACGCACCTAAGCATTAAATATAAACAAAAAAAAAAAAATATGTATCAGTGGTAGTATCTACTAATGGTATCTACTAGTATCTATTAGTTATTATACTAGTAGTTTCTACTATAAGTTCATGTTCTACAAAATATCAGTAGGCATTTATCTTTCTGTTGGTTTTCTAAAGGTTGTTTTACTACGCTTGGTAGAATGAATTTTAAAAATATAGCTCATGGTTTTTGTGTGCCACCCCAAGATTTAATGTGGCCCCCTACCGGCCACCCCCATGAAAAATTTCTGGAGGCGCCACTGCAGCACGATAACGATCCCAAACACACAGCCCGGGTAACATAGGAGGGGCTTCGTTAGAAGCATTTCAAGGGCCTTGAGTGGCCTAGTCAGTCTCCAGATCTCAACTCCATAGAACATTTTTGGAGGGAGTTGAAAGCCCGTGTTGAGCAGCAACATCCCCAAAACATCACAGCTCTTCAGGAGATCTGCATGGAGGAATGCGCCAATGTACGGTATATAACAAAGTACTGAGCTGAACTTTGGTTATTGACCAAATCATTTTTTTATTTATCAACTTTGAATTGAAGATTAAGGCCAGCTTCATTATTTTATCACAATCTTTGTCAACCTGCGATCAAATAAAAGTGTCCGTTCATTATCAAGACGGTAATAGAGCATTAGCTTCATTCCTTTACTCTGGTGCTCCACTTTCTCCTCTCGGTCCAAACCTGTTGCATTATATTGAAGGGAGTTTTGATGGTTGGTTGGGCACCGGACTTTATTGAGTTATCATCGAAACCAAAAAACCTTTTTTTAAAAACAACTCCTGAATCTTGTTATGGGATGCAGGTTGGGTGTGTGACCAAACGTCCTCCATTTCCTCCATCTGCTTTTATTAGTCCACCTTTGTCAGCATCAAACCCCGACTTGATGAAGGGGTTCCTTTGTGCCATAATGTCTCTAATGCGGGGGCTTCCCCTCTCCTGCCACACATGACCCATAATACTTTGGGAGCCTGGGGGCAGACTGCTGGACCGCAGCTGGAGTCCACTTCCTTCTTGCTAATGTGTGATGTTAATGTTTGGAAGGTGAGATTCTGCTGATGTTTCGTTCAAATATTTGCCTGCTTTGTAACTCAAATACACAGCGATTGGGTCAGACTTCCTTGTGTCATTCAAACAGTAAGGCTGCTAAGCAACAAATAGGCAAATTATGTGAAAGAACTGTGGAATTATTGGGAGGTTTTGGGTTCTTATGATCCTCCATTAGCCATTGTCACAGTAACCAGGATATTTTCTTCCACTAAATCTTCATGTTTACTGGTTTAGAAAGAAATATGAAAACATTGAAAGGTAAACAAAAAAAGAGGTTTCATTTTGGTCCTTAAAATCTTTAATTTTCATAACACAAGAAAATAAAAGTTTTTAGATTAATTTAAATCTCAATTTTTATAACAAAAAATGTTTGTGTTTTTAGAATCCAGAGATGTCAAAATGTAAGTTTAGAACAAAGTTGGCCTATATGTTTCAAAGCTCATCAAAATGTCTTTCATAAACATCTGAGAAGGTAATGTGGTGTATATGTACCGTTTTCTTAAATATCCACTTATGGACGTTTAAAAATACATAGGTTTTGGTTTTTTGTATTTCTATTTTAAAATATTAATTATGTATAAACTTCTTTTCATTAAAACTTTATTTTTGGTATTGCAATCTAAAATAATTAGTAATTAAATTACACTTTAATATAAAGCTAATTGTGAATCCTTTTGTTATTTGGGAGGTGACAAGGATTTCTGGCTGTAATTCTGAGACATACTTTTTTTTTTTTACCTATTTTAAGCATTTTTGTAAGTTAGTTATGCAAAATTAAAAAACTGGTGTTCATTATCTCTAAAAAGGTGTTGATAAACTATACTTCATTCGGAGATTTCCCTGTGCAAGAAAACGGATTTCCTTCAAAATAAAAGCTTCTTTCTGCAGGACACCTTTGTCTTGAAAAAACACAGGAAGAAGCAGCACCCTCTTAAGAAAAATCATGGTTTTATATTAATTTTAGTTTAGTTTTAAATGTAAAGACTTCTTTATAGCAGTGCATCATATATGTTTAAGTACTGAATGTTTCAACATGGGGATTAAAACATTTTGTTTTCTGAAAACAAAAAATCTCTCATTTTGAAAATAAAGGAATCTTCATTTCCATAAAAACTTGTGATCTTGCTCCGTTTTCAGGCCCAGTCTTGTGGATTAAGTTAGGTTGGATGTGTCCCACATTCTTTGCTTTTGTCTCGGAACAGCTTCTTCATGAGTCTCCTAAGATACAAGAGTGGATTCAAAGCAGATGTGAAGAGAAACTTGTGATCGCAATTACCAGCACAGAAGGTGTCATTGTTTTGGGGGGTTTTTCAACAGTTTGGAATGAACCAAGAATTTTTATTGCAAACACAAGGGTTGAACAGCCAAAAATGCAGTTGTTGGTTTTTTTTTTAAAGAAAATATACACTGACCAAGAATATAAACGCAACACTTTTGTTATTGCTCCCATTTTTTAATGGTATGAACTCAAAGATGTGAAACATTTTCCACAAACACAAAATAACCAGTTCTCTGAAATATTGTTCACAAATCTGTCTAAATCTGTGATAGTGAGCACTTCTCCTTTGCTGAGACAATCCATCCCACCTCACAGGTGTGCCATATCAAGATGCTGATTAGACAGCATGATTATTGCACAGGTGTGCCTTAGAGTGGCCACAAGAAAAGGCCACTCTGAAATCTTCAGTTGTATCACACAGCACAATAACACAGATGTCGGAAGTTTTGAGGGAGCGTGCAATTGGCATGCTGATAGCAGGAATGTCCACCAGAGCTGTTGCTAGGGAATTGAATGTCCATTTCTCCACCATAAGCCGTCTCCAAAGGCGTTTCCAAGAATTTGGCAGTACATCCAACCGACCTCACAACCGCAGACCACGTGTAACCACATCAGCCCAGGACCTCCACATCCAGCATGTCCACCTCCAAGATCGTCTGAGACCAGCCACTCAGACAGCTGCTGAAACAATCGGTTTGCATAACCACAGAATTTCTGCACAAACGGTCAGAAACCGTCTCAGGGAAGCTCATCTGCATGCTCGTCGTCCTCATCGAGGTCTCGACCTCACTCCAGTTCGTCGTCGTAACCGACTTGTGCCGTACATCCAACAACATCACCTCATGTTGCAGCATGATAATGCACGGCCCCATGTTGCAAGGATCTGTACACAATTCTTGGAAGCTGAAAACATCCCAGTTCTTGCATGGCCAGCATACTCACCGGACATGTCACCCATTGAGCATGTTTGGGATGCTCTGGATTGGCGTATACGACAGCGTGTTCCAGTTCCTGCCAATATCCAGCAATTTCACACAGCCATTGAAGAAGAGTGGACCAACATTCCACAGGCCACAATAGACAACATGATCAACTCTATGCAAAGGAGATGTGTCGCACTTCATGAGGCAAATGGTGGTCACCCAGATACTGACTGGTTGTCTGAGTTCCCTGACCCCCTCAATAAAACAAAACTGAAGATTTCAGAGTGGCTTTTTCTTGTGGCCAGTCTAAGGCACACCTGTGCAATAATCCTGCTGTCTAATCAACATCTTGATATGGCACACCTGTGAGGTGGGATGGATTGTCTCGGCAAAGGAGAAGTGCTCACTATCACAGATTTAGACAGATTTGTGAACAATATTTCAGAGAAATGGTTATTTTGTGTTTGTGGAAAATGTTTCACATCTTTGAGTTCATACCATTAAAAAATGGGAGCAATAACAAAAGTGTTGCGTTTATATTTCTGGTCAGTGTATATATATTTTAAATCAGAATGAAATGCAGTGCAATGCAAAAAACAATCCAGATTTGGTTTGATGAGAGGAAAAGAAATTGCAAAATAAAAATGTATGTGAATGTGTAAAAAGAGACACCAACATTTTGCTTCAATAAAATAAATTTTTTATTATCATTTTTATATTTTACTAGAAATTTGCCTTTATAAAACCGTGAAATGTTGTGAATCAGATCTGGAAAATTGCACCACAGTATTCGACCACAGATGAGTAAATTGAGTGAACCCGACATGAAAAATTATAATAAAACAAAGCCTTTTTTTAAAGAAATATCAGCTCAATAAAAAACAAAAAGCTGTCACATTTTCTAGACAAATACTTCTTTCATCTTTACTTAACATTTCAAACAAACATTTTTTGGTCTTTCGCAGTTTTCTTTTTTTTTTTTTAACAATCTTTTATAATTAAGTTAAGACGGTAAAAAAGCTTCATTTCTGTGAGGTCCAGTAAAGCATGTTTTCCTACATAATAGCAGAAATGATAAATGTATTCATAAAAAAGCTTTTTGGGGGGGTTTCTGATCCAAAAAACAGAATTATCAGCATTTGGAGAATTTTATGTCTCATATTTTAATCAGAAAATGACCATACTTTCTAAAGTGTTCATCTGAAAGTCAACACTTTTGAGCTTTAATAGAAAATAAAGCGGTGCTTTATGGATATTTTGACATCAGATCTGAAAGGTGTTTTTTTTTTGTGGAAGTTGAACTTTTTTGAACTTTTCAGATTTTTCCCAGTTTTGTTGCAGATCAGTTGTTTAAATCTATTCTCAGTTCAAATGAATGTTATGACAGCCTGAGGAGCTTTAGCAGTTTTCATGTTAGTCATATTTTAAGCAAAACCAAAAAATCCGGCACTGTGAAAGTTGAGTTTGGGTCAGAGGGCATTTTCTAGAAATGCTGAAAACACAGTCACATCTTTTCCAGAAAGCAAAGCTGCAAACTGAATTCTATTTTTAAGAATCTTTTAGTGCTTCTACCATTTCCTTCACATCTTGCTGTTCCAGCTTTAAGCATCTTCCAATCTCTACTGCTCACGCTCCGTTCTCCTTTCCTGTCCAGTTTGTTTCCTTGCCTCCTCATGAATCACGCCGTCTCCTTTACTGGCCCTGCTCTGCAGACGCTTTTCAAACGCTTCGCCCTGATCGGAGGAAGCTCTGCATACGTGTCGAATCCGAGCTGCGTGTGCGGCTGCGGCAGACGGAAGAGAAGCAGGTGGTTCCTCAGCACCTGTCAAGGAGATGTGAAGAAAAGCAACAACAACAAAAAAAGTCTAATTAAGCATCTGATTTACTACTTAAAATGCACAAATGTGGACATTAATAAAGTGACGTCAAATCAAGTCGCCTTAAATTGGAAGATTTCAATGACAGCTCTAACGGATTCTATTAAATGTTTGACAAAAAGCTCCTGAACAACCATATATCAAATAAAAGACATCAAACGAGCAGCCAAAGCTCATGTCAGACTTTATTTCTAACATCTGATCTTGAGTACAAACTGTCTGGACTGCTGTTTCTTTGCAAGATACCTCAAAAGAAACTCAACTGTTTTTACTTTTTTTTTTTTTTTTCTTCTCCTCATCCAGAGGTGTCCAAAGAGTGTCAGAGGATTTGTTATTTTAACACGAGTGCTCTTCATGTAACCATAACTGTATATAAAGCTGTCCGAGCTCTGGATCTGTTGGTGAATCTAGGATATGATTCAAACTAGCTCCACATGTGGATTTATCTCAGCTGCCAGCGCTTTTATATTGTTTTTTTTCTTTAAAAATGATTGTGGATTTTGAAAAAATAAAAAGAGACAAGCGGCTGGCTGGCAGCGTGAACAAAACCCTGTCTGGGAAAACTGGAGCAGAAACAAGGATTCCACATTCAGTCCGTCAACTTTTAAATGAAACTGTCATAACCTCTTTCAATCTTTTTACAGGCGTTGAATATTCTGTTTATAAACAACAAAATATGAAAACAATAAGTAAACAATCGAAGAGCTGCAGATCATTAAAGTCAAAGCTACACCTTTCCCAGAATAACAAGTCAGCTTTGTTAGTAATGTGCAGAGACTGTGAAACGCCAGAGCGCACAATCAACCTCTCGGAGGTGGACGAAACCCCAAAATAGAGAGACTGACTGCAGGAGAAACTAGAGGTGCGTGCAAACAACAGGGAAGTACCTCATCAGTAAGGTAGTAGATTTTTCTCAGAATACTGTGTCGAGCAGCTTCCACCTCCTGAAAGAGAACAAAGCGTCAGCGGCGTTTGATAACGTCCAAGTCAAACTAAATGTTTTCCCTCATTGAAGGATTCAAACAGGGAAAACATTTAAAGCTAAATAGCACTGTGATTACTCATTATTTTGTGCATGTCAGTGATGTTCAAGAGTTTCATGTCTGATGCAAATAATGTTCATAGAGCTTAAAGACCCACTCTGATGAAAATGGTGTTTTTGTTGTTTTCTGTTGTTAGAGGACATATATGCCTGAAGTGCCATCCCATCCCTAACCCATAGAGATGATGTCTGTCCACCTTTTGCAGCTATTCCAGCTTCAACTCTTCTGGGAAGGCTGCCCACAAGGTTGATGGGTGTGGTTGTTGGAATTTTTTCTTCCAAAAGCACATCGCTGCACAGTCATGTTTGAGTCCAGCGGCGGCGTGTTTTACACCACTGCATCGACGCTTTGATGTGTGGCTTGGATGCAGCTGCTTGCTCATGGGAATCCGTTCCCTGAAGCTCTCTGTGTTCTGTGCTCGGGCCAATCATGAAGTCTGGAGCTCTGTAGCAACTGACTGTGCAGAAAGTGGGCGGCCTCTTCCCACAATGCGCTGCAGCATCCGCTGACCCCTCTCCGTCAGTTTACGTGGCCTACCACTTGGTGGCTGAGTTACTGTTGTTCCCAAACTCTTCCATTTTGTTATGATAGAGCTGACTGAAATATTTAGGAGCGAGGAAATGTCCCCACTGGGTTTGTTGCACAGGTATGCTATGACAGTTCCAGGGGATGGCCCGTTTGACACAGACGCTCCGGCGCTTGTTTCACCTTCGTGAAACAGAGTGTTTCGGCGGCACAATGTTTCGGGACGTGTGTCAACTAGCGCAGATCACGTGACTAATGCCGTATGAAGCGCCAAATGCATTGCTTGGTCGAACCACGGTTCAGATGTCACTTGTGTTTGAACAGATGGGTGCGCTATTCTCTAGAAATACAAAATGAACCCTGAACGTTTCCCGACCAGTTCTATTGTTTCCCCTGATTTGGAATCATTCAATCAGTTCATTGCACTTTACCATGGCTCCTGGAAAAAAAAAAAAAAAAAAACGTACTGTGGCTTGGGATCGTTTCAACTCGGTTTCTCCTAATAAGATAATACACTATAAACACTATTAATAAACAGAATAGTTCTATGAATTTATGTGTGCATGGATCAAAATACCATATTTCGTGAGGAATCATAATTCCTCATAATCAGGAATATAATACACTTAAAAGTAATAAAAAACGGATTTTGCACGGTATAGGCCCTTTAAAACTGAATGACAGTGTGCTAAATCAAGGTGACAAACTTGACTAATGACTTTTATAAAGGCGATGAGTTGATGCTATAATAGAGCTAGCAAAGAGGTAAAGTCAATGGTGCCTGCATCCAGAGGTTCTGGGTTACAGACCTACACTTTACAATTATTTTTATTTTTTTTTGCCTTGCATTTATTTTCTTCATGTATGTGTGTTTTTCTGTGTCAAGCACTTCTCACAGAAAACGTCACACATTTTGTTTTACGTTTTTTTCTTTCTTTTTTTTTAATCATCATTAACGACAGTGTTTTGTTTTACGTGTTTTCATCATCATTTCCACATTGAAGTGTGAAGGCTTCTGTTTCCCAGATCCTGTCTGGTAAGCCCTGAATGTTGTTACTGGCACAATTGCATGCCTGAGCTCTGGGGCTTCTTTTCCCATCCCTGGTAAAAACAGTCTGCATGCCTGAGTGCCTGATTTTATACACCTGTGGCCAGACCAAGTGATTAGGACAACCGATTCTGATCATTTGGATGGGTGAGCGAATACTTTTGGTAATATAGTGTATATATTATATCATAAGCCTAAAATTGCATTTCCGAGTATTCTTTACTCAAATTGTTGTGAATCACGAGCAGATTAAAAAAAATGCCATTTGAAGAAGTTTGAGACGTAGAAAATACGCTGACAGGCCACAAGCTCCCTGTTCAAAGTTTTCAGAAACGGGGAGAGGAAGGGGGGCGGTGTTGTTTTCCACCAACAGTTCCATCCACAACTCAGAGGTGAATTACTAATGAACTACTGCCACTTTAGAGAAACTATGTCCTAGAAAACATTTTATTTTATTGTTTGGGTTAAAAACGGCATCATCTTAATTGAAAAGACCGCTTTTACAATAGATTAATAGATGATCAGAGTGGAACTTTAGGCTCTTTCTCCCCAAAGATCAAACCTCTTCCACGGTGAGCTGCAGCCCCCTCTGGATTGGTTCAGTCTTTAAGCTACGCTCCCACCGCCCTCAGCAACACGCGTTCACTTTCAATGAAAAGTTGACATAAATACGCGTTTTGAGCTTCCGCATTCTTCTCTTGAAAATAAAATGATGGAGCAGAAATGAATAATTACTGTTTGTGCCCGGCTGGAATTAAATGGCTCTTTTACATGTTAGAATAGAGTAGTGAAAGGTAAAGCCTGGAGCAAGATTAGCTGGATTTGAACCGCTTTGACATTTCACACCAAGCCTTTTCCAACTGTAGGTGGTGAATATGCGCTTGTGACCAAAAGAAAAGAAAAAAAAGCAGTCCGTCTCTGCTTGCCCAGTGGGAACACCATGGGCTAAATGCACATTCTTGAATGTATGTCAAATATCTGGTGTGTATGCAGCTTTTCATGGTGAGAAGTCTGATGTTTAATTTAGGAAAACATCAAACAAAGGAAAAACCCTGAAACCTGAAACATTTAGGAAGTAAACGGAAAGACATTCTTCCTCTTTTCTAACCTTTATCTTTTAACTGAAACCATAAATAATATAAGCTGTGGGGTACCTGTGCAGCAGCATCCTGAGAGAAGATGAAGGAATTCACATGAGACAAGGCGACCACATAGAGGACAGGACACCAGGAGAGCTTCAGGGATCCGGTCACTAAAGAGCGGAAGTAGAGACGAAGGAGAGGAAGCGAGTCTTCAGGCGGGGATGTAAACCGCTCGATCGGGATGGAAAGCTTCATTTGTCAAAGTATAAAAAAAACAGAAAAAAGGCTTCTGTTACAAAACAGATCATTCAAATATCTCATATGTGCATCAGAAATGAAGATAAACACCTGTTCTAGCGTGACTCCCAGAGATCTCAACATCCCCACATGTTCTCCAAAAACAGCCAGCCTCATGGAGGCGCTGTAGCGCCTCTGCAGGGGCAACAGAACCCAGCAGCCGAACAGCTTATCTCCAAAAGACACGGCTTCATACTGCGCCAAAAGAGCTCCGTACAAGTCCTGGAAAGAGGCGAGGCCTGGCGGGGGCACGTCCAGATCCAAAGAGTCCAGTCTAGAAGCCCTAAAAGGAGAAAGCATTTATTAGACCTCCTGATCCTTGTGTAAGCTCTGATCCATATGGTTGAAGTCTGACCTGGTCAGTAATCTAAACAAACCCCAGGTCAGTTTCTGAACAGGTCTCTCCAGGAACAAATCGCTCGAACAGAGGAACACGCAGGACAGACGGGCCAGCTTGGCTACAGGAGGAACCACCTACAGAGAGAGAAGCAAATCCAAACAGTGAACTTCACTCGTCACATTGATTACAGGCGCGTGGTTATAAATGCTTACATGCAACATGACTGTTATTAATGCACATAAAATCTCCAAATTATGAATTGTCACATATATATTCATAAAGATGGATATAGACATATAGCACTACAGGCCAAAGCAAACTGTTCACTCCATAATGTGATTTACAGCAGTGTGTCCTCCATGAAATCATCATTTTAATGTGGTGCATTTCTGCCAGGTGACTGTGGTAAGCAGAGTCGGCCATAAGGGGGCAGTATAGCACACAGCAGGATGAGTTGTCCCATCATCTTTTTTTAAACGTGTCTGTGTGCCTAGATGGAGAGACGTAAACACTTGGAATTGTCAAGATATCAGAGAAGCCCGTGAGTGGCAATTTAATCAAGGCAGCAGTGGATGCAGTTTTTCTTCCCTCCAGAGAAAAGCATTCCTGTATGAAACTAGGTGCATACAGCCAGGAGTCTTCTGAAAAAAAAAATATTTTTGTCTTGAACTGGTGAAGTGTTCAACACAGACTTTAAGATTAACAAAGTTCTTTAAACTGATAGGTAACAAGATGTAGTTTCTACTAAAAACTTTAGATTAAAAGTCAAATATCTCAGTTTTCCATCCACACCTGGTTTTCTGAACACTGACTGTATAAGAGAACTGGACCGAGTGAGTGTGAACTCACCCAAATATAAATAGCTTACTTTGGGTTCAAGCTAAATGACGTCAATTCGGTCGCCATTTTTTCCCCAGACGACGTCAGCAAAGTGGGATTTGTCTGAGTCGGTCTGAGTCAACGTTTCTATGGCAACCACTCTCTCCAACCAGGAGTGAGCTTGTTAGAAGTCCACACCTCTACCACTTGAAAGTTATTTTCCTGACGTTAACCAAGACTCGGCCTCGGCAGCGCATCTGTGTTTTGCCCACAAAAACAAAATACAAACAGGCTTTTGCACAGATGGATGTGCATATTGTGAAGCCTTATAAGTGCGTTTTAGCTGATCATAGCTAGCTCTGCGGAGAGAGTGGGGGGGTGTTAGCCTGGGGGTGGGGCTGGCAGCGCAGACTCTTCCTGGAAGGCGCCGTTTTTCACTCATCTACGTCAGCTCCTGAGAACCCGCTCGTTTTTGTGGGTTGGGAGGGGCTGGAGCTCAGAGCGCAGGATCATAGAAGAATACTCAGAAATGTGTGCGTGGATCAAAATACCACCTTTGGGGTTTCTTTTCGTGAGGAATGAACTTTATAATAAACTTAAAAGTAAAAAAAAACGGATTTTGCACGGTATAGGCCCTTTAAAACTGAATGACAGTGTGCTAAATCAAGGTGACAAACTTGACTAATGACTTTTCATATTTTCAATAAGAATTAAAAACCAGTAAATCTTGAGGCAGATAATAAATGAGTGCATTCTTCGATTTTGTACCTTTAAGGACTCCTCCCTCCAAACCTCCAGCAGCAGCAGCCACTGCAAACAGTGGACAGCCGCCTGTAGAGCCCCCGCTGGAAGCTCCTCTACAGCCAGCCCCCCGCCGCCAGACACTCCTGTCTGCTCGTACAGTTTGATGAGGGGGAGGAACGGCCAGTCAGACGGCAGGGTGGGCCCCGTGAGCTCCGGGAGGAGGTGGGAACTGATCCACGGGTTGCGTCCAAGCAGGGCTTTTCGGGACGCGACCACAGATGGTTCCAGATAGGCCAGATGAGTGAGGAAGCAGCCCCGTATAGACGGCAGCTGAATGCAGGCTTCTCTGAGGAGAGCGCCAACAGTCTGTAGAGATGGAGAAGGGTGGAGTCTGACGTCGTCGTGAAGCTTTAGCTCCCCAAGCTCCACAGCCTCTGGACCTCCACTGTGTCCCTCACTTAACAGAAAAACCAACAACAAAAACGTCGAATAACTATCAGACAATAAAGGTGTAATTATCCAGAGGAAATAGTTTTTCTTACGCTATAAAGTCCTTGTTGAATATAACAGTAGACAGCAGCTCATGTGCCAAGTATTCACTGCCTGGTAATAACCGAGGAAGGAGCACCAGCGCCACCTGGTGATAAAGTGAGGCCTGTTTCGCCACCTCTACATCGACGGGAACCTGAGAAATGTTTAAAAAAGAAAGGGAAACAGAAGAAAAATGAAACAAATGACAAATATCCACCCCACAACTCAACATAAATTCAGACCCACCAGCCTGTGAGCCATCCGCAGCAGCAGGTACAGGAGGAGGTGTTCGTGACGAAGGAGCCAAGCCCTGGAGACAGACAGAGTGGGCGTGGACTTACTGCAGGCATGCAGGTAACCAATCACAGGCTCTGACAGGAGGAAGCTCGAGAACTAGAAAGAAGGAAAGAAATTCAGACATTTAAGGATTAAAGAGAAGCACTCTAAATTGGCCTTAATAGAAAACTTTAGGGACAGATGAAAAAATTCAAGAACAACTTTCTACGACTTTTAATGAGACTGGTCATCCAAAGTACAACAAACAAAAACTGTCATAGACATGCTCTATTCTTACCAAGAAATAAATTATTTAACCAATAGTAAAAAATGATTTCCCTCTGCTTACATGATGGATAACTCCCTTAAAAAAAAATAAAGAAAACTGGAATTCATTTTTTTATTCATTTTATTTGTTTTCATTAATTCATAAAACATGAAAAAAGATTAGATTTTTTTACTTACAAAACTTTATTTAATAAAATGATTTATATAAAAGTCTTAAAACAGAGCTAAAGTTATAAGAATTTTACATTTTTAAAGGTTTTCCTATTAAACTAATATCCTCTCAACCCCAACACTTCAGATATGAGAGGTTTTTGTGATTCACCACCAGAGGGCGACACCTTTGCTACAATGTCACTGTATGTTTCGAATGTAATGCCACATTAACCCTTGTGCTATCCTAGGCACTTTACCGTTGGGAGTTGGGTCATCTAGATTCACTAGACAGTGCACTGAACCTTTTTTTTTTCAATTTTTTGTGATCTTCACTGGTTCAATGGATTACATGAAATTTTTCCACCTGGTTATAATAATGTGTTAAACTCCACCTTGCTGCTGAGACCTCTATGGATCCCTGTGATTGTTTCCAAGAGGGCTCCCAATCCAATCACGAGAGCAAAAGGGGAGCTGGGAACAACAAGCCCAGAGCGTTCCTTCCATCCTGCGCAGGCTAAACCTGGAAGATTCGAGGTCGTCTCTGGACCCGGATGGTGGGACTTCATGTTGCAAACCAAAGAAAAAGACCTAAACCAAGATAAAAATGAAAAAAAAAATGGCATTAAAATGTACATTTTGAGAGATAAGAGCAGCAGAGTAATCAGAAGTACCTCAGGTTGTTCATCAGACCTTGAACAACACTGTGACACATAAGTGGAAGAAGAACATCGGAGGTCAGAAGCTCCAGCTCCTGAAGAGTCTCTACTGGTTTGAAAAAGGTCTGTTGTATATGCACAAAAATAAAAATATAAAATTATTAATTTGCTTTTACTTCAAACTTGAAATACCTTGATTGCTCTGCAGGTAGAAGACAGAACGGAGTACCTGTCTGGAGAGCTGTTGGTAGTACGCTTGAAAATAGACCAGATAAGCTGGTATCAGGGTCAAGCTGCTATCTGCCTGATCTGGACTATCAAGGTTTTTGACAAGACCCTTCAGATGCCCCAACAGGGATGCCTGCAAGCCCGAGACATGACCCCAGGAAACGGGAGGTGGAGGAGGGCCCTCCTCCCCCTGAGCGCTGCGATGAACACAGAGAAGACCGCATGTAGACGAAGGCTTCAAACCAGAACAGAGTCATCATCCTGCAGATACCTGAGGACGCCAGCCTGCAACTCCTGATGGCAGCCGGCTGTGTGTGTGACCTGAGTGAGCAGGGAAAGCAAAGCCGAGAGCCGCTGCAGCTGCAGAGGCTGGAGAGCGTGTGAGGGGGGCGCTAGTCGATTCCCAGACTGGAGTGACTTCAGTAAAGCAGAGTACAAGTCTCTTCAAGAAAAAACAAATGTGAAATCGCAGGTGATTTAACAGAACGTTCACCACAAAACTACTTTGAAGGTGTTTTCTTTGGTATCCAGTTTAACCTTCAGTACTTCACCTACATGTATAGTTGGCACGCCTGTCCGTAACCGGCAGCCACCGCCCAGAACCTGTAGGCCTCAGTGGTGATCCTGAGAGCCTCGGACGGTTCCAGCAGCAGCTCGCTGGGCTCAGCGCTCAGCAGACGCGACAAACGCTCCTTCACACCCAGAGAGTTCAACTAGGAAAGAAACAAGAGTTCAAAACACTTTGAGAAATAGAAAAGTGAACGTGGCAGCAAGAAATAGTCCGTTAGTTGAACCTGACACGTAAAATCTCATTAGAATATTTGAAATAACCTTCCGACCCATTGCTTGGCCTCGCTGTCACACATTTGTCTAGAGTTGTGATAAGCTGCTAATCAAACAGCAAACATCCATCCAGGACATTTTAGCCAAAAATTCAACCAGTGGGACTCAGAGATAAATTCCAGGGTCCTGAACAGTGCAGGTGAAGTTTTACACATTCCTTGTATTTAAATTAAATACGTGTATAAACAGACAAGTACACCATAATTACTGTTAAATCCATTTAAATCCTAGTTTTCTAAAGTTCATCCCACTGTTGTTCTTCCACGTCCAAATAGTCCAAAGGGAACATTAATAGAACATTCTAGCACACTGTATGATCACAGGTCTTTGTAAAATTCAAAGTGTTTCCACACATTGGACTGGAATGATGACTTTATCTTTTTTTTTTCTGCCGCCACCTGTGTGCTGTCCACTGTGATGCACTTGGTCGTTTTTACGTCATAGTAAAATAAATCGTTGTTTAATCGATTTATCTCATTTTGGATATATTTTATTAGGATTTAGGTCAGTTTGATTCTGCTTCAGACAGATCGATCTGGTTGGATCGTAGGAAAAGAAATCGTTGAATCAATGAAATGTTTCACCCCTCATAAGCACAGATTTGAATAGCAAGTCAACCAAATCATAGTGAAAGAGCGTAAACAGACTTTCCCAAAAAACCTTTATAGCCAATCTCAGCTCTCCATTCGTGTTCCTCTGCTTCTGCAGCAGTCTCTGTAGTGAAGTTTATTCCTGTGGTAGGTCCTTTCTAGAGTTCTCCCAGATAACTGTGAGCTTTATGAAATGTACAGACTACAAAATTCTCCTCTCGTCTTAAGTTTGTGCAGGCAATATTCTGAAAAACTATAAACTGGCCTCCCAAATCCAACTCTCACATATCAGCTTTTAGCTTTATCTACAATAGTTTACCAACAGCCTGCTAGTGTGCTGCACTTATCTCTTTGATAAACAAACGTCTGCTTTTGTTCCGATTTTGCTGCATTTTTTTCTATTTACAATCTGTGAGAATATGTGCAAGGTGAAGTTTCCCCTGAACACAATCAACTTGATGGATCTCTACCAGCCTCCATCTTCCATTTCGTTTCTTTCTCTTCCTCGTGTCATCAGAGAAACTGCTTTTGCACATGTTGCACCTTCTTCTTGCGCTTTGATTTATTAACAACCAGCTTTCTGTTATCAGCCACAGCAGCTCTGCAACTGCTGAGACGGACTGAAACCAAAGTCACCACATTCATGCAGCACATGTGCATCAATGCTGCCTGAAGCTGGAGCTCCGCCTCCTTTGGGCTTCCACTTCCTCCCTGCAGAAACTTTAGGGACCTTTGTAATCTCCACTTTGAAAGTTAAGAATTGTACATAATTTTAGGTATAGACTTACTCCAATATAACCATATAGGAGATTTAATTCTATTTGACATGAAATCTGAAAAACAGATGACAACATGAAGTTTCCTGTCTGATATTTTATACTTTACTTTAAGTGAAGCTTTAACTGTGCGAATTTGACTCAAGTGCCGCTACCCCTCATCTCTGGACTCCACCTGCACCACCAGAACCAAAAAATGGAAGAATTTCACTTAATTAATGTAACTTAAAAAGCAAAAACCTCTTGACAAATGCATATTTTAGGTAATATGTTTGAACAGCCAGCTTGTTTATGATCTAATCATATTCTTGTTTGTAAATATAAAAAGCTATGAGTAAAGTTCTTTATCTAAGATCCGAAACTGCTTCAGCTGGATTAAAAGTTGCCCAAAGCATTACTAAAATCAAGACATTTTAAACAATGAACTATCATTTTTAAAGACAACTGCAGTTAGAAATTTTACAATAAATGTAAAAACTTGTCAGAGGAGAAAATCTGTGGTAGAACAAAGGAAAAAAAACATATCTAGATGGTTATGGTTGATTAATATTAAGTATCTGATGCAGCATAAACCCTTTTAAAGAACATTCTGGTCCTAGAGTTAATAAAATGATATCTGTGGTGATTGTTGTTATAAATGCTTTGAATGAATATGTACGTTTGCCCTTTTTTTCCAGAGGCCCAGGTGAGGGGGAGTTAGAACAAATTTCTGATCCAGACTTGATTCTTAAATCACATCTGTAACGTGATTTGTCAGAAAAAAGGAAAACAAATCTACAGTAACTGACTTCCTGAGCATAATACAAGTCAAAGTTCTTCCACTGATGGCATTTTTCCAGTGTTGTTGGCACAGGTATATATTCAAGATGTGGTGTCAAAAGTCTTTAGTGTGATATGGTTAGTTTAAACTCGATCCACCTGTTCTGGCCTCAATGGAAACTAAACGTTCACCTCCATCAGATTATGTAGTTCTCAATCTCTTCCAGAGTGCGTCTTTAATCATTGTGTCATCCTTGTGTCATTTTTTTTGATGATGGAGAACATTTATAAAAGAAACTTAATCTTAAATGTATTTTTCTGAGAATTTTTTTATTATCAAATTGTTAAAAAACTGCAGTTTAAAAGATCATTTGTCACGTAGAAAATCTCAAAGGCTTTCTGCTATTCTTCTCACACTGGTAATGTTGGGCTGGGGGTGTGAGGGGCTGTAAGCCAGCGGGAGAGTGAGTAAACAGATGGGGAACAGGAAGCAGGGGCGAGCTTACTGAATGCCAACAGTCCCGCCCACAACTCTGAGGGCAATTTCCAATGAACTATTGCCGCTCTGCAGAAACTTTGTTCTAGACACACAGGATTTTAGATTTAGCTAAAAAAAACAGCATAATCATTATTAAAAGACCACTGGGAACACTTTGAAAATAGATTAAAAGATGATCTGATTGAGACTTTAAAGAAATGAAGGAACACTTACGGTAATAATCTAAACTGATGTTTGCCTGCTGGTGTTTTTTTATTTTACTTCTGCTTTTTGTATGTTATTATTTTACTACATTATATATTTTTAAGTTGTACTACTTTACTTTGTAAATGTTTAAACTCTTTAACTGCTTTTTTAAATGTTTGACTGCAATCATATTAAGGCGCCACATAAATTAAAGTGATTTGATTCAAAATGCATCTCAAAGCAGCTTTTTTATCCAGTATTAAAAATAATTACCAGTCTGGCACAGTTATGTCTGCCAGATGTAGCCAAGACCCTCAAGAGCTTCATGGCGCTGGCCACAGGAACTCCATATATGGACTGAGGGTTGGGTGAGGAAGATGCCGACCAGGAAGTGGGGAGAAACTCGGACATTAACGTCTCCATCAGACAAGGAGAGTTTAACACCTAAGGAGGAGATGAAGGGCTGGAGTGATCCAGTGAGTTTGTGAGCTGCTCCTTTTACTCTTCTTACCTCAGTGGCAGATGACAGCGAGTGTCGGGCCACGCGGGTCAGGATCTGCAGGACGTCCTGAACCACCCGAGGAGACGGCCGCATCACCTCAAGAATGTAGCGCAGCCTGGGGAGCAGCTTCATCTTTAATAAGCCCTAAAACATATAGGAAGTCAGCCGTCTGGACTCAAAGGAAGCAGAAGAAAGAGCAGGAGAAGTGGTTTGTTCACCTTGATGACATCCTGCTGGGTAACATCAAAATCACTCTTCTGTTCCTCCTTTTCTTTAGCCGTCTCCTTCATGCATCCATCCTCCTCCTCCTCTTCATCCTCTTGGGAAGAGGGCAGCAGAGGGAAGGAGCTCAAACCGAGGTACCAGGAGAAAGTAGAATCCATGCACTCCTGAAGCAAAGAAGCAAGAAGATCTCAAACAAATGGACTTTACGGTAAATATTTGTACACATTTTTCCAAATTTACCTTTTTTTTGTTTAGAATTAACAAAAAAAAAAAAGAAAGAAATTGAGGAGAATCAGAGGAAAATCTAACCTCATCTTCAGAACACACGAGAAGGGCTTTAAGCGCGTGCACAGCTGCAGACATCACTCCCTCCACGCCATCATCCAGGGCAAAGCGGAGCAGGAAGAGCACGCCGGCGTCCAGCAGAGTGGAGGTCACGGTGCCTTTAAGGGCAGATGAGTACTCTCCAGCACGCGCCTGAAGGAAAAACACATACCTATAAGTGAAAATACTCCCTATGGATGAAGATGACAGACTTTTGAGTTTGTTTGTGCACCTTGGAGAGGATGTTAGCCAGAGTGTTGAGAGCCAAACTTCTCTGCTGGATGAGCTGACTGCGAGACAACAGGAACAGTTCCTGGAGGGAATATCCTGCCCGCTATGGAGACACGATGAATGTCAGAGTGAGAGCTGAAGGATTCCATTCAACTGATTCAACTGATTTTTGTCAGCAGAAGACAAACAATTATAATAAAAGGCTAGTTTTCTTCTGCTTTGTGAACCAGTTCTGCTGACCTCAGGCTCCTCTCCATGGTGGTGCAGGCCTAAGTGGGTGGGTAGATCTTCAGTGGGTGGCATCAAGGTCCCGGCAAAGTCAAAACGGGCCTGCATGGCCTTTTAAGAACAAAAAAAATACGCTGTTTTGTCTGTTGGTTGCTACAAACAAATACAGTTCAAACAAAAAAATGGAGTTTAAGCAACAAATCTGAGCAGAATTGCCGGAATTGCTCGTTTACCTTTTCGGTTCCTTTCTTCCTGGGAGGAGGCAAGTCTTTCATCCACTCCAGCTTCTCCGGCTCCAGTTTGTCCATGTGGACCCATTCCTTCTGAGGCTTCACTGGCAGCTCCGACCTCTGAATTGAACACTGCCGGTGAGGAAAATCTGTCCAAACACCTGGACATACCAGCTAAAGAAAGACTTGTTTTGGTAGAAACCAGTTTTGAACAAAGCTTTAGAATTTTCAAAGTGGGAACGTGTCTTCTGACCTACATTTAAAAGGCGCATCTCTGCAGGTTAGCGCTCTATTAATGTGTTTGTTCTGGGCAGCCTGCATGTTTTAGAAGATACCATTTCAGTGCTTAAAGTTTTAGCTCACTGGTTACTACATCATTCAGAGTAAGTCAAGCAGCAGCTTTACTCTATGATAGGAGAGCAGCCTTGACTCAGAAAAAACAGGGATGAGGAGTGCAGGGAAGATTCATCATCGGGGGGCCATCACACTGCCCATCCCCAGAGGACTTATTCTCTCCCGCCCTTGAGCTGACGTAAATGAAAAAATACACATATTAGTGCTCACCATCTATTGTATTTTTGGTTTTTGTTTTGTTGTTTTTAGATGACAAAAAAACTGTTTTAATATTTAAGTGGTAAAAGGGGCAAAAATAATAGGTTTTCTTCTTTCTGCTCCCCTTTCACTAAAAATTTGTATTGTTTTGTTGGTTTTGTAATTGTTTTATGAAAATAAAATAAAGCTAAACAAAATTTTCAAAATAAAGAAATTAAATTACAATAAAATAATCAAAAACACTGATCTGACATCTGAACAAACCCAAACAAAAAAGTCAGTTCCTATCAATACATTCCAAAGACTTTTACATTTGTATTTTTATCAATTTGTTTCTTCATTTGGACAGATTCTATGATTAAATATCCAAAACTTTTCAAACAGTTTCTAATAAAATTTTATGTCATGTGATTTCAGGTATTTTAGTTTTCATTCTTTTCAAATATTAAAAAATATTTTATAGTAGTTTATAGTTTTTAAAAAAAATAGCTTCATTTAAATGTTTTTCTGATGTTTCTCTAAAATGTTTGTAACAATAAACTAAATTCTGTGTAGTTGAAATACCAGTAAAGCATGCTGATGGAGGCTGTGGCTCCTCTTCTTCCATGCTCCCTTCACAATAAAACACAGGACCACTGGACGGAGGTCCGCCAGCGTTTTCATGAGCGTCTTCCTTCTTGTTTGTTTCCTCAGACTGAACACTTTGAGCTTTGTGGGATCTGACAAACTCCACGAGTCTGGGATCTGGAAAAACAGAAAAAAAGGCTACTAGTATTCAGAAAACTCATTCCCTTAAAGGCTCTTATTTTGCCATTTGATCCAATAAATTGTTATCATGCTATTCATTACTGCTGATATTTTAAAATGCATTTTAAAAACAGATCTATTTGTTACCATAAAACAGCCAAAAACATTAAACATAAATTGATATGAGGAGTGTTTTATTTCTTTAGTTTTCAGAAGAAAACCATTTTTAGAGTAATACATTTAATGAAAAAGTACTCCAACATGCAAAAAAATATGTTTACAAATGATACTTACTTCATTCAGGAAGTCATGAGTTTTTACAATGATGTTACCAGATTTTTGTGGCTTACCGAGCTGAGACAAGAGCTTCTTCTGCTCCTCAAGGATTTCTGACTGAGACATCACTCTGAGTTTGGCCTGATTCTCCATGTGGATCCTCAGAGTCTCCCTTGAACCATCTAAGACGCCGAGCCCCTGACCTGACACCAACCTGGGCTGAGAGGCTACAACTAAGGACAGAAATGTTGTTCATTGTAGAATGCTCAAGCAAAGGGAATGCCAAAGAGTTTGTGAAGCTACATACAGGAATCACTGAGCGCTGTATCCATCCCAGTCTCAGCAGGAAGGTTCTGCTCTTTGAGACCAGAAGTCTGAGAAGATCCAGATGAATCATCTTGTGGCGTCTTTGCTTCATTAAGCTTCTGAGCAGCAATCTGACGGGCAAAGATGCTCTTCTTTCCTCTAACGGAAGAAGGCGGGGCCTGAAAAAAACAACAAACCAAATGCTTTAGAACAGTAGGAAAACATAATAAAGATATTTTACTACATTTACCTGACTGCTGGTTTCAGAGCGGTGCATCACTTTGGGGAAAGCCATCCCTGTAAATGCTGGTAAAGATATCGGCACAGAGCTGGTGTCTCTCTCCTTAGGAGAACAAGGGATGTAAACTATCCACAGAAGAAGTAAAAGACAAAAAAAAACACACCCTAATTACAAAACATTACTTACAACAATCCTGGAGAGGACGGCGCTTATGTGAGTGTCATGAGCGTCCAGCCGGTCCTCGGCCTCGTCCTCCTCAAAGGTGACGCGACTGGCTTTGAAGCGAGACTTTTTTGGCGGGGCTGGTGTCAGAGACGGAAGCTCATCTGGAAGATCTGTTGTAAACATCCCAGAGAACATTTTTATTTAATGTCTTTTGTTTGTTTATTTATTTTGGACAGATGTTTTTTTAATGTATTTTTGTCATCCCCTTCCTTTAAACTCAACACCAGCAATAAATCACTTTGTCCCCTCCAAATACAAAGATCTTCTGGACGCATCCCATGCTTCTTTCCAACCTTCAATGGTGACCACATCCTTCTGGGTTCCTCCATTCTCCTGGCTCCCATCGCCCTCCACCTCTCCACTCTGGCCTCTCCTCTTGTCCGGACGTCGGAGGACGCTGGCAGCAGACGGAGCTCCGGAGGCCAGAAAGCTCTCCTGCTCTCTGAAGAGGTCCGCCTCACAGTCGGAGGGTTGGGGACGGCGCAACATCCCTTTACAAGCACAAAATAAAATATTTAAAGTATCTATATTGATGTCATGTTTCATTGCATGATCATTTAAATTTCACAATTTAATCTTTAATCTTTTTTTTTTTTTACATTTTGAAAAACCCAAAAATAATGAGGCACACATACATTAATGAATCCCATTCAAGTCTGAACTTTGCACTTACAAATGTATTTAACCGAAAATTAATGTTTAAAAAGTTGTAAATACAATAAATATATAAATGCAATTTTAAAACAAGAGTCTTGTTTTTGTTTTGTTTTTTACAACAGTTGACTGAACGAACAAAATAGAGCATGGTTAAGTAAAGACAAACTTCTGACCTCACATAACAATTCTTGCTAGTGATGCGCTTCCACGGAAATATATCTAACTTTATAATCACCAGGGTAGAACTTTGAACCTTAAACACTTTAGGATTAAATGTTATTTAGCTATGCTAATTGTTATAATGCAATAGTACCTGTTTCTTGTTGTTTTCAGTGCCTTGTGGTGCTACAGCTAACCTTTGCCTCACAAACGTTTTAGGTTCCCACGGAGGATTTTTATGGTGGGACATCCGAGACTTCCTTTCAAAATAAAAGCAAGAGCGTTGTTCTTCATATTTATAGGATTTCGATCAGGTCCCGCTATTCCCGGTTTTGTTTCATTTGAATACTGAAAAACGAATTTAATTTAATCATGTCTAAGACCGTTCCAGTCATTTGGCCAAAAGTCCTCTTGTTTGGGGACTCGATCACGCAGGTTTGTGTGTACTATAAATGATTTGATCAATTTACGTGGCATTAGTTAGGTTGTTTTAAATTAAATTTAAATTAGACGTATGTGTGGTATTGGAATGTAAACTCTTTCCTGTTTCATCGATTGCGACAACTATCCATTTTGTTAGCAAGCAAATTGCATATGCACAAACTACATATGTGCATATTTATTGTTATGAGTACGAACTGAAATGTTTGGGTTTTTTTTTTTCTTATAGTAGATTGCTAATGTATTTATAGATATATTTACAATTAAGGGTAACAAAGGAGATTTTTAGGTTTTAAAAAGGGATTTTTTTTTTGCATCAATGCAGTCTAACTGCTATGAAAATGCTGCAAGAAAAATAAGGTAAACTCTTAAACAAACTAAAGCTAAAATGTCAATACTATAGGCTCGACAAAATCAGTAGAAAAAGCAACAGATTTTTGAAGAATCATGGGATTTATTACATATAAGGAAGCGCAGATGGCTCAAAACATTATGTGGCACGTGACTAAAGTTGCATTGCATGCAGAATCACTAAAGGGAACTGAAACGTCAAAATGGATCTTAAATGACATGAACAGCAAAAACTATATTTATCATACCAAAATTTAAGACAGCGGGGCTAAATTTCTATAGCCCCTTTTATACATAGTGGTAATTTAAAGAGTTTTACACAATAGCTTTTTCAAACACATAGCAACATTTTCTTAGAAAAAGAAACATTAGGTTTATAATATTTTTAACACCTGTAAAAAAAAAAAAAAAAAACTACTTTTTGATTTAGGTAAAAGCACATTTGGGAAACCCCATCAGGAAATGTAGCTTCACTTGTCTAGTTTAGATCTCAAAGCTAAAATATTTCAATCCCACACAGACATTTTTAAAGATTTATAAACTAACTGGTCTTTTGTGGTCAAAAGTTTCTACGTAAGTGATAAGAAATAAATTCAAAAGTATAAAAATCACATTTTCATCAATAAAACTTAAAAATAATACTACTAACAGACTAAACTGAAGTGTCTTCAGACCTATTCTCCATCAAATCAGGTTTTTAGGGCACCACCTCTGTCAAGTTTTGACATACTTGACCTACATTTAACATTTCCATCCCACCTACTTCTACTCTTTCTTTCTTTTTTTTTTTTTTTTAGCATTTACCTTGTTGATCAATAGCTGTTTATTTTATTTTCTTTATTTCTCCTTTTGTCAACAAAGAATGTCCTTTAAAAAAACTGAATCCAGTTGACCATCAGCTGCATCTACTCTTTGCCTCCTACGAAGGGAAATAATCATGTTTTACTTTTGCATCCGTCAGTTTTCTTTTCAAGCCAACGGGTGGGGAGCAGAAATTGCCAACAAGCTTGCAAGGTGAGTGATTTATTTCTCTGTTTGTTTACGTGTTACATTTTCACCAGAGAAAGTTCATTAATGGATGAAAAATGGAAAATGGTGCAGCTCATTGAAATGATCCAAAGTTAAAAGCTGTCTTGGATGTTAACTCTAAACACGTAAGTAAAATCATTTTTTTGTTACCACATGTAGTTTTGTTAACCCGTTCATGTTAGCATGTCGCTTTTTTGCCACTAAGTCCAGGAAGATTTTGTATATAATTAAAAATTAAGTCAGGTGTGACGGGAACAAAAACAGGACGAACATCGGCTCCAGCATTTAGATCTGTCTCAAACAGCATGTTATGTGAACATTTTTTACGAATCTGTTTATATGTCAATTGTAGATTATTTTAGGTAAGATTTTACTTTTATATGGACTGATTTGTTTTTTTCCAAGGAATTTTAGTGATTTTAAAATAAAGGAAAAAGACAATACAGGGGGAAAAAATGCATAGAAATGTCAATTTTACTGAAAATATCAATTAAAAAATAAATTAAGCTTTCTTCTAGACACTATAATTGTTACTATTTATAAATAGACATATTTGAACTCGTACATACAATACACAAAATACACATTTTCAAATAGACTTTGACTAATTGCTTAAGAGGTTGTGTAGAAGCAAATTGAGACAATCAATAATTATTAAAAATTATGTTTTCCAATCTTTTTTTACATAATTTGCCATAACCTGGTTCATAATCAAATCAATGTTTTACCAATCTTTGTTGTTTGTGTTTATCTGTTGAAAATGTGAACCTAAACTGCAGCAAAAACCTTCATCCTCTCTTTGATCATGTTCATATTGAAAATGTACTTTCTTTATGAGCTCTGTTATATTTCAAAGGTCCGTTGTACCGCTTAATAACCGTTTCTGGTAGCTTCATAATACAATAGCTCCACCAATAAAAACAATTAGTGGGCGGTTTCTGGGTCAAACCCTTAACTTTGACGAAGCCTTAAATGTTTCTTTTCCCTCCCTGTCAGGAAATGTGACGTCATAAACAGAGGACTGTCCGGCTACAACTCCAGATGGGCCCGGATCGTTCTTCCTCGCCTCCTCAGCAGCCAAGGCTCAGCATACGACAGCATAGCAGCCGTTACAGTCTTCTTTGGAGCCAATGACTGTGCACTGGAAGGTATCCGTCTCATCTGAGAAAAATGAAATTTAAAATGTTTAATATGTTAATATTTAAATTAAATATGTTATCAGTTGTATTGGGTTTTTTTTTTTGTTTTTTTTTACCATTTATTTACCAAAGAATTTCTCGTCTTTGGGTAGACAAGAACCCACAGCAGCACGTTCCTTTGTCTGAGTACTTGGAGAACCTGAAGGAGATCAGCAGACTTCTGACCTCAGCTGGAGTCTCATCTGACAAAGTTATTTTTATTACTCCACCACCACTTCATGAGGCAGCCTGGGAGAAAGAGTGTATTCTAAAAGGTAATTTTTGTGATTTCCACATCTCTTTAGTTTTTGCTTGGCAGACATTTACAGGTGCTTCTCTTTCAGGTTGTCCTCTCAATCGCCTGAATTCCACGGCAGGTCAGTACGCTCAGGCTTGTGTCCGTGCAGCTGCTCAGTGCGGGTCAGATGTTCTGGATCTGTGGACTCTCATGCAAAAAGATGGACAGGTAAACATTTTTGAGTACCGGTATTTGTTCCTGCAACTCCTGAGTTTTTTACTTTCATTTGAAATGTAAATATAAAGAAATATGTTGCCCTTGTTTTATTGCATGAGATGGGGTTGGTTACAAAGATTCTTGTTTTTATAGCAGACTAATCATTTAGAACCATTGTTGAGAGTGTTACTTTAAAAAAGTAATTAGTTACTCATTACTTGAAGACCCACTTTGATGAAAATTGCATTTTTGGTGTTTTTAAACAAGTTCTTGTAGCATTTTTTTCTCATTATGGAGGACATATCTAAAGAAAATTAAGATTAAATCTGCGTTTCCATGTATTTCATTATTCAAATCCTTGTAAATCAGGAGCAAACACAGAAAAAATGCAGTTATGTACAAACCACAGTCAGCAGCCCACAAGCTCCCTGCTCTGCTCCATTCTGATGCCTCCGCTTGCAGACGAATAGATCCATGAACGTCTCTGTTTTCCTCGTCTGAGCTGGCGTTTGGCTCGAAACCAGATGATGTTGGTCACCACAGCTGTAATGTTTGGTTGGGGTTGTGAGGGGCTGTAATATAGCAATAGAGTGTAAACAAAAGAGATGATGGAAAATGAGCGCAGGCTTACTCCACGCCAACGGTCCCGCCCACAACTCAGACTTGAATTTCTAATGAACTCCTGCCGCTCTGCAGAAAATTTGTCCTAGAAAACAACACGTTTTTTTTTTATTTTGGGTAAAAACAACATAATCTTAATTAAAAGACCACTATGAAAAAGCACTCATTTAAAACCAGCATGTAGGAAAATCCTGTGTTTTTGTGATTTTTTTTTTTCCAAGATTATGTCCTCTGTAAAGTATAGAGAGCACAATCTTTTGGTTTCTGTCAATTAAAAACAAACTGCATCCACTGCTGCTCACTACAATGTCCTTTTCCAATTTAAAACTAAGAGGTTGCTAGTTTCTGCTTTTTGAGAATACACACATTATTTCCCAAAAATTACTAGATTTGTGGTTTGCTTTCAGGACTTTGATGGAAATTTATCCGCACAGCAGTTCACCGCCATAATCTGTTACAGCTCTGTAGTTCACAAACATTTCTTACGTCTTTGGCTCTACAGGATTACACAGTCTATCTGTCTGACGGACTGCATCTTTCAGACAAGGGAAACCAGTTTGTGGCTCAGCGTCTTTGGGATCTACTGGAGAGCCGCGTGGTCCACCTGCCTGTGATCCTACCTTACTGGGGAGACATTGATGCCAGCAGTCCAGAAAGCAGTCTCCTCTGTAATAACTAACTGAAGAGGGCCGTTTGCACTACAGTGTTTTTTTTTCTTTTTAGAACTATCTGTAAAGAAAGATTTAGAAATGTGTTCATTTTTAACACAATAAATAGATTTTTTCTTTATTTCAAAAGTGTATTTAATGAAGATCTCAAAGAAACATATACAAATATAAAACTACCAGGAGTTACAACAATTCAGATGTTTTTACATCCATCTCATAAACTTGCAACTGGGATTTTTCTTGACCTACAATTAGCAAATTGTTATGAAGTTAGTGTGAAACGACAGAAAACGGTGCAAAAGTAGCACTAAAAAAAACAACAAAAAAAACAATGGAAATTTGATCAAAGGTGATTACTTCAAGTGACTTTCTGTTCCACATTTGAGAGAAATTATGCAGAAAGTATAGAAGAAAGTAGTCATGGACTTATGCAGTCAACAGAATCATCCATAAAAAAACATTTAACAATATTAAAACGTGTTTGCTGTAGTTTCTATCCAAAAAAAAATAAAAAGATATCTGATACGTTTCAAGTCTTCTACTGAAGAAAAGAGGCACAAATAAAGCAAGAGGTATTACATTTTCACCGGAAATTGAGTAAAGAAAATTAAAATCTGACCCACAAACGATTTCATCTGAGGTGGAATCAAAAAGGAGACGCTTGTTTTTCTCTCAGCAATCTGTCTCTTTAGGGTCAATGCAGTCCTGTCTCCTGAGGCGCCACCGCTCCTTTGCTGTCGGGTTCTGTCCGGTCAGATCCTCGAAGGAGGACTTCGTAGCCGACGAGGAGGCTCCTGCGGTTGTGAAATCGCCCTCCTCTCCCAGGTGGGAGTCGCTGGTGTCCTCCTGGATGGTGGCCATTCGCATCAGCGCGGTGCAGTCCGGGTGGATGGCGAAGCTCGGGCCGGGGTCCGGGGTACTGCCGCTGGCCGCTGAGGCGGGGCTCAGCTGCGGAGCTTGTTGGGAGGACTGCCCGGTCCGACCAGCGGAGGACAAGGGAAGCTTGATGAGGTGCGGAGGCATTGGCTCGAAGCTGCTCGCCGTCTCTGGGCCCTACAGAGAAAACGAGAAAACATCAGAGATGTCCAACTCTGAGCCAGGACTCGGTCCTTTATAAGAATACATAAAAAGGTGATCAGAGTGGGTCTTTAGGGTGTGCACTAATTTAACGGATAAGAAGAAGAAGGCAAAACCCTGAATCTTCCTTTAAAGGAGTAAAAGCAAAAGAGAGATCTCTTCTTGTGGTTATTAAAGCTGCTTATCTAGGCAGCACTATTTGCTGCTTTGTTGGTTTTTAATCATGCCGGGAGCAAATTCTGCACATTTTCTCTAAATCTGAAATGTAATTTAGAACACCACCAAAACCACAAAGTAAAAAAAAGAAAAAAAAGGATGTAAACGAGAACTAAAAATGTAAACTTTTTTCTTTTCTTTTTGTTGGTTTCCACTTTTAGAGAAATCTAAAGTGGAAACTTTTTTTTTTTTGTACTTTGCCGTTACAATCATTGATTGTATAAGAGAACTGGACTGAGTGAGTGTGACATCACCACTAGAAAATAGATCACTTGCGACTCCGGCCAAATGAAGTCAATTCAGTCAACATTTTTTCACAATATTAATGCCGCCAAGTTGGAGCCAGACAATGTCTGGAAGCAGTGATTGATCTGAGTTGTTCTGAGTTTCTATGGCAACCACTCTCACCAATCAGGAGTGAGCTTGTTGGAAGTTCACACTTCTTCCAGTGAAAGCAGGCCACACAAAATCTGTCAAACCTTTTGAGCATTTGAGGTGGGGGCCAGCAGGAACCGCATCTTTTTAGTAAGGCATCTGATTGGTCAGTTTATGCCCTGAATAACTTGCTAAAAATTGTAGCAGAGCAAGAGTAATAGCTGTTTATTTCTCAATAGAAGCCTATGGGATTTTGGCTTCTTGGAGTCAGCAGGTACTTCCTGTTTGGAACATGAGGGGGAAGAGTCACTCTGTCCAGTTCTCATGTACAGTCAATTGTTAAAATGTATAAAATTATATTTTATAACTGTAAAAAATCTGCTGTAATTTCAAACTTGGAATAAAGACAAAGTCATACTCCATCCAGACTCACAACAGTCAACAACAGCGCTTTTTGAATTGCTGCTTCAATCCTCCTGAAACAGTCTTGCCTTTATGAGGTAATTTCTGAGCCGATATGACTCTGCGTCAGCACAGAGCCCGCTTCCAGACACTTTTTTGTACATTTCACCCCCACTTCTCTGTTTGATGAAGGTGAGATTGAAGGTGTGGAAAGTGCAGCAAATGTCAGCGTTTACCGCCAGAGGTTTCCAAACAGAGCAGGACCGTCACAGATGACCATGCATCATGGAGTCAATGGCAACACAGTGCAACAGCATGCCGTGGCACACACAAAGGCCGAATCCCAATTCTTCCCCTACCCCTCTGGCTTCTCCCTATCCCTCCGATTGTAGGGGCATTTCGAGGGATGGGGGTGTCTGAAAAAGTTTTTTGAATGGGAAAAGCTTGCGGTGGAGGGCTCTGTATCCTTCCGCCGTGAGGGTAATCCGTGTCGTGCAGTGCCACAGAGGACAAACGCATTTCTTTACGTGGGTGTTAAAATGAAGTACAGAAGTTTACATCTAATTGTAAATAATGCATTTGATGTTTTAGCGTGACTTTTTAAAGGTCTAAAAATGATGTTATGCATTTTCAGGGTGCTGGCAGCTACGAATTAACGCGCACGACCGGCGACTAGGACGTCATCGACTGGGAGTGATGTCCGGTAGGGAGAAGCCATGGGGGTAGAGGAAGAATTCGGATTTGGCCAAAGACTCACCTGCAGCTGGAGCTTTACCACAAACCTCCACCATCTGCTGCAGTTCAGAGGCAAAGAGGCGTGGACAGGTCATACAGGAACGGGTCCATGTGACCACCAACTTTCTGATCCTTTTGAGCTCAATTACTTAAACATTTAAACAAAACCCACTTACCTGCTTATTATAATTCACAAAAACAAGGAAGACAAGTTCAGTTTTTAAGCTAAAAGCTGAGGGTTTTGTTATTTTAGATTGTGCAGACTACAATTAAAAGTTATAGTTGACGATGTTTGGTTTTCAATGTTTAAAAAGCTTTTACAAGCAGCAATGAGTTAAAAAGCCAAAACTATCCACATCTGTCTTTTAAAAAAGGCAAAACTATATGAATGTAGATTTAAAAAGCTTTAAATCCTGGTGATCATTAAAAAAGTGTTCATTTTGAAAACTACCTCATATTTGAAAAGAAATGCTTCCAAAAGCTACATTTCCTATAGCTATTGTTAATTTTTTTTAAATATTTTTGGAGCTTTAAAACAATGAAGTCTTCATGACAAAAGTACAGAAGCACTGCAAACTGCAAGAATGAATGAAAACAAAATTTAAACAACAAATCAATGATAATTCCCTTTTTTCTACAAACTCCCACACAAACGTTTTAATTCTACAAAAAACTCTGGGATGTAGCTAATTCCTGCATCATAGGTGTTCTCCCCTCCCACTATTAAGATGTGTGAGTCTCAAAAAGCAGTGATTAGTTAGGTTAAAGTGGCAGCAAGACCAGAGGAATGTTTTTGAAAAAAAGAAGAACTCACATTTCCAGTGGAATAAAAGACCCTTTTGTTCTCCTCGTACTGCTGGTCAAGACGTTTGTCCTACAGAAGAAATACAGATGAGAACATTAGCTATGCAAGAAAAGAGTCCCAAGAACATGTCATCAAAAAGGGGGTGGTGTTTATTTCTTACCATACAATGAACAAGGATACTGAGAGGAATCCAGAAGATGAGGGAAAACACCACGACGGAACCCACTATGTTATCAGCCAAGAACTTTCCTGATGAAGAGTTAAAGGTAGGGAGGGTCCTTCAGACAAAGAGGAGCATGAGTTGTGTGATGATCAGCCTAAGCCACCTACCAAACGTGTTTATATCCAGCTTGTCGATAAAATCCCACAATCTCTCAATCACATCTTGGACTTGTTTCATGCACTTTCCCTGTTCAAAAAGAAAGGAAACCAAGAGGTCACAAGGACTTTTCCAGGGTTTTTAGTGGAGGCGTTGAGGTTTGCAGATTCACATTTCCATCACAGAAGCCCACAGTGCAGGGTTTGCCCTTCCGCAGGTAAAGAAAACTGCCATCAGCCCGGGTGACAGGAGAGCAGAAGCCATTTTTGTCCTTGCAACACACTTTGCAGGAGTTGTCAGTCTCTGCAAAAAAGAAAAAAAAAGAAAAGGATACGATTGTAAAATTCCAAAATGACATCCAACAAAAATACCAAAGCTGACAAATCAATTCATTTCATAAAGTAACAATTTGGACTAAATCAAGAGGATTAATCCATGAAAAAGCTCCACATTGGAATTTTGAAAAATGTTTTATAGCTTGTAACAACTGACTAAATAATCCTTTGTCAACTTGATTCATAATCTCTGCTGTCATTGGCATCTTTTTCTGAGGCAGCGCAATAAGAATACGTTTTTTTTTTTTTACTAAAATCAAAGCTAACACAAAATAAATTCCGTTCTCCTGACTAAATGCCTTTTACCATTACAAGCACAAGAGTGACTGTTCTGTATGGCCTCGCAGAACGGGTGACATTCTCCATTGCGACATTGACCGTTGTCGACGCACACCGTGTTGTCTGGAGCGTTTGCAGGGGGAGGGCACTCGCTACTGTTTCCTGTCAGGTGACGAAAATGACAACAGTTTTTGGTACCACATTTTTTAGCTTTAATAACCATCAACAGTAACCATAAAATGATGTCATAAAGTTTGAGGGAGTGTTGCTTTTTCAAAAGTTTTGAACCGGCAGGAGTAAATGACCTGTGCAGGAAGATATGCCCTTGCAGGTGGCATTAATGGGCTCCTGGCATCTTTCCCCTCGTGGCTTGAACTGGCAGTTCCTACAGCACAGACTGTTTGTGTCACTGTGGAGAAGACACAGCAGCTCTTTGGACTGACATTTTTAAGACTTGGATGCGCGCTGCTGTTCCGTTGGGCGGCTGACCTGCATCTGGCGGTGGTTTTGAACTGGCAGTCAGGAGTGCAGCAGGGGTCCTTGTTGAGATTAAGCAGGCCGGGGTCGCACTGCTCCCCTTCCTCCACTCGGGAGTTGCCACAGACTTTGCTGTTCCTCTTCTTGAAGCACAAGGGAGCCTTAGAGCGCAGCGTCTTCCCGACTGAGATCTTGCTGCAGTTAGAGAAGCGCTGCAGAAAAAAAAAAAGACGGAAGCACCAAAATAAAGCTAAAACACCCACAAAAAAACATGTGCAATTTATTTAAAGGTTTATAAAAATATATTTTTCATGTAAAAAAAAAAAAACTTTGAATTGCAGGCTTTAAAAATGTGAGGTTTTTTTGTCTGTAAAAAATGAGAACATTTCTGCATCCTTGTGATGAGTTTTGAATGTCTGTTTGCAGAAAAATATTAATATATATATAAACTCCTGTTGAGATACTGCAGGAGATCTGATGTCAATAAGTTTCTGAAAAATTTTAATAGTAAAAAAAAAAAAAAAGTGTAGGTTTTTAAAGTCTGGACTCCTACCTTGTTGTTGACATGGTCTCCGCTTACAGCGATGGGGTACATCACAAATTTCCCCCCCTCATTGTCACTGGGAGCACAGTAAGGGATGTTATCGGGGTCGTGTTCAGCTCCGAAGTTGTGACCCAATTCATGAGTGGTGACTAAATCTGCCTCCTGAAAAGACATAAACCCCACCCATATGAGGGGTTCATCACAAGAACAACCAGTTAGTTTGAAGCAGAACCATTTATTTTGTTCTTTATCTTCACCACAAAACAAACATGGCAAACATTTGAGGTTTTAAAACAGAAAAAGGTTAGCACCTTTTTTGTAAACTAAATCTTGTAAACTACACCGCGCAGTGAAATGAAGGACCTCTGATCAGTGAGATCCATTAAACATGATACAAACCTTTGTGAGGATGGTTTTGCCGTAGTTCTTGGTGCTGGTCAGGCCAGTGTTGAGATAACTGGGCTTCTTGGATGAAGCAGATGGGTAATAGGCTTAAACATGACACACACACACAAAAACAAAATCAATAAATAACTTTTATTTTGGTAAGAGCAGAACTTCTCTCACCTCTCACTGAGTGCAATCCTAAACACTTTTTTTTCCAGTGTACTTAAGGTTTATTTAATTAATTTCCAAATGCTAAGGTAACTCAGAACTACTCATTTTCCAAAGGAAGTTACAAGACAATTGAATTTTACAAATTAGCAAAACAAAAGAGTCATATCAAACCTAGTGTAGACCTTCAGAGACAAACAAATTGTGTCTTACGTCTTGAACAGAGACCCCCTAAAGCTTGAGGTTTGGACGGAGCGACGTACGCCAATCCTAGAGTCCCTTCATCAAAATCCTGGTAGGTGAATAGATGCGCCAGACACACACTCGAGGCATTGTCAGCTATGTCTGAGCTAAATTGCTAAGTGACAAGAAAAAATATATATATGTAAATCAACGCGTGAATAATTAACTGATCGGATCTGTGCACTGCTTTGAATATTACGTGAAAAATTAAAAAACATGTTCTCAATCTGACTCAAATCTATGGTTGCTGGTTGAACAGGGGGCAGAAGTCCTACCTCCAGAAGTTTCTTCACATCCCAGACCTCCCTTCCACCAGGACTATCCTTCATGTTGTAGTGGACCCCCCCACTGCCAGGGGGAGGTTTTGTTGGCTCTTTATTGATGATTATCTAGGAACAGTGACCAAAGAAGCTGTTTACCAACAATTATCTTAAATCTAAAACAGTTAAAGTCCCACTTCAATCCTCTTTAAAACTATTTTAAAAAAAAAAAAACTTTCCCACATGATTTAGCTGTTTTAGACAAAATCTGTGTCGCTTAGTTCATAGTTTCAGCAAACTGCAGTAGTTCATCAGAAATTCACCTCCGGTTGTGGGAAGGACTGTCAGTGTAGAGCGACCCCGCCCCCCCTTCCCCTCCCAGTTGCTGGGAGCTCAGAGCAAGGAGCTGGTGGCCTGCCCACTGTATTTTCTACGCCACAAATTAGCTCAAATTTCAAACAGCATTTTTCCGTCTCATTGTGATTCACAATGATTTGAATAAAGAAATACTCAGAAATGCAATTTTCAGCTTAATTTTCTTTAAATATGTCCTCCATCATCAGAAAAATGCCATAAGAACATGCTTAAAATCACCAAAAACACCATTTTCAAAGTGTTATGCTGGGAGCCAATTTTTGGTATGTTATATTAAGTTAGCAAACACAACTCTATGGCTTTAGTTTTGGAGTTCACTCTGAATAAATCAAAAATCTTGACATGTAAAGTGAAGAAAATTCGAAGATAACTCAAAGCAGTGACATCTATGAATATCTTTTTTTTTATGATGAACAACAAGAGCCTGCTCTATGACAGTGTCTGCATTTATCCATAAAGCCCTTCGAGCAAATTCAATGAAACACACAAAAGCTCTCAGTTCTCACAAATGCAATCCTCAAACCCGTCGGTATTCACATGCTCCGCTCCATGCAGCTCAGATTACTGGAGTCTTGTGACGAAGCTCCATGTTGCTGCTGCAGAGCAACACGCCTGCCTCCTGTAGCTCACCTGGTTAATCTGGACTCCGTAGTCTTTGTATTCTTCATCCCAGGTGGTGTTCCTATAAATATCGTCCACGCGATCGATCAACTCAATCTGGATTGTGACGGGGTAGATCAAAGTAAACGCTTCAGTATGTGAACCAGCATGACAATCAGCTGATTTTATGACATAAAAACCAGTTTAAATTAGTTCGAGGTTTTAGGATCAGACCAGGTAGTTGATGGTCACGCTCTCTTGTCCCCGTCCCATCTGTTGATGGAAGCGGTAGTCCGCCACAAGCAACAAAGGGCAGGTGTTCTTTTTATGGTCATGGGCTTGTCTCTTCTCTCTGTGATGGTGTTCTGCAGAGGAATAAAGAAAAAGAAAGGGAGCAGTTAGGACGACATATGATTCATTCTTCTACAGTGGTCTAGAAGTAAGCAGACATAAAACGTAAATACATGAGAACATTTTAAAAGTATCTTAGCTAGCAATTTTTTCTTAGATATTGTATCTTGAAGTCTCTTAAATAATTCAAGTAAACAGTTAATCTCTACCACGACTCTAGGTCTCGAGGGTCGACATCCTGTTGGTTTTTTCAGAAACCCCGCTTCATCTGCTGCTGATCACCTCCATCAGCCAATAAGAATCTACAATCGCAGATTATTGGAAAACATGTAGGACACTGGCCCTCAAGACCCGAAGTCTGACACCTGTGATCTAAACCATGAGGACAGTTGTGACATTTAAAATAAGTTTAAATAAGATCATCTTTCTTGATCTCACAGTGGGAAATCCTAATGGCCCAACATTTGCGGGGAACAAACATCAAGGTGCAAAGATTGGAAATTTAAAATGTGCAAAAATAATTAAAGGTGAAAACCTTTGAAAAGTCTATGATTATTTAAACTGTACTTACATTGACAGAAATACCAGTACCAGGAAAACAGTAGTGTACTGTCAGCGATAAACTATTATTTGCATCTGTTGTACAGTCTAATGGCGGTCAGAATGAAAGCCCTGCAGTAATGCTCTTGTATTACATCATGTGGATGTAATAGTCTGCTACTGATGGAGCTACTCAGTCGATGTAGTGGTTGAGAAGGTGGCAGCAACCTTGGCTTTTCTTGTACAGGATATTAGTGTTTTCAGTCCAGTGAACACCCACCCAGGTGTTTAAAGTTGTCCCCCATCTCGATGTCTGGGCTTTGGATGCTCACTGGTGGAGCAAAAATGGTAAAAACTTGCTAGCTAATTTTCTAAAAAAAACAATCTCACAATCTACCCATGTATCCAAATTCGGACCCCGTTGAATCCCTATCAAGGTCACAGGGTCACTGGAGCCTGTCCCAATTGCTGTTGGTTGATGGCAGGAGACACATTGGGCAGGTTCTGTCGCAGAGCCACAATCCCATAATATTAAAGTCAATTACAATATTTTTCCCTGAACATAACTGCAAGGCTACAACAAGATACCGTTTGGTACATTTTACTTCATTTTTCATCAACCATATTTATTGGGCTATAAAAAATAATGTCTAAAAAGCCTTAAAAGAATCAGTTAAAGTTTTAGATGTATGAATTGAACAAATGCATTTTAAATGTTTCTTAAATATTTAGATGTGGTTAAAATAAAACAAATGAACCATTTCTGTCATACTGATTCTTCCACAGTGTATAAAGTGTTGTCAGGCTCATGTGACGCATGGAGATGGTTGGTTGTGGCATGTCACTGGAACAGAAAACAGGAAGGCAGCATTACGAGCTCCGCGTCACACGCTGTACTCTGTGTTGCATAATTCAGAAGAGTGGGAGAGTGTGGCTCCGACTCCAGCAAATCACCACCACAGGACTAGTAAAAACTACGACTTAAAGCAGAGCTTCTATGAATTTTGATGCCTCCTCCATATGAACCTTCACCTCCCTGCAACTCCCCAGAGAAGGCTTCAAACCAACAACCATTAATGTGTTTTCATTGCAGCAGAATTTCTATTTTTAAATAAGATGACTTTTTCCTAGTATAAATGCACATCACATGCTCTTTTTTTACAGAAAAATATTCAAAAGGTATCCGAGACTGACACTCATTTGACACCACTTGAAAATGTCATCAGTGTTCTTCAATCTCTTAGCCTATTTCCTCACTTCCTCCAGAACCTAGAAGTTGCATTCTGCACATAAAACATTCATCATCCCCAACAAAGAAAGCACGGAAAAGATCTCACCATCCTGATCTCCTGAGCTTCTCCTGCTGCTGTGAGGAAGAAGGTCATTGTCCTCTGCCTGGACGTAACCACACACCTTTGGAGACGCGATGCGGCTCAGGTTCTTAATGTCTTCTGAGCGATAAAACAGCAATCTGTCATCCTTTGAAGACTCTGTGAACCTCCACAGAGGCTGGGGGGACGAAAGGAAGAGAGATTTAAACTAAAAAGCAAAAAGCTAAGAAAAAACACCAACATTCGATTATGTCAAAAAATATCTCCAAAAAAGCCGTCAAAATATACGCCAAAGAAAAATAGTTTGAGTTAACAGTAAAGCAACAAAGTAAAGTTTTACATGTTTTAATTTGGTGTTTTTAAAAACATATTTTTTATAAAAATATATTAAAAAAAAACAAGTTTTACTGTCTCACGCAAATGTTAAGCGGCTAATTCTAAATTCTAAATAAATGACAGTGACAGGACCGGTGGTTACCTCAATATTGAATTCATCTTCATTTGTCAGAATGTGAGCAGAAAACTCCTCTGCATCTATGTGCGCCTGCACACGAGAATTCTCCTCTCCTGTAAAATACATTTTATAAACACAAGTTTAATCAGTTTCTAGATTGAGCGCCTGCTAACCTGAAAAAAAGCAGGCAAAATGAGCAAGATAGTTTGAATCTTTAGACTCACCGACGACATGTCCGGTAAAAAAGTTCTGAAGAGGAACGTCAAAGTTCTTCTCATTTCCATGTTTATCGACAATCACAGCCTTAAACTTCTCTGTAAACAGGTCTGTGTTTGTGGTCAGATACAGCTGGAAGTCTCTGAAGTTGGAAAATAAAAAAATTAAATAATTATTGTGATTGCCTTTAGCACATCACAAACTAATAAGGAAAGGGAGATAGTAGTGTGTAAGCTGTGGATTACACTTAAAGGGCCACCCCAATCATTGTAAAAGCATTCCCAGTGGTCTTTAATTATAGTGATATCATTTTTAGCCAAAATAAAAATAAACAGTCATTTTTTAGGACATAGTTTCTGCAAAGCGGCAGTAGTTCCTTAAAATTCCCCTCTCTGTTGTGGGCAGGATTGTTGGCACGGAGAAACCCCGCCCACCTTCCTGTCACTCAGAACTGCTCCCGCTAGCTTACACCCCACCCCTCACACCCCAGCCTAACCTTACCAGTGCAACAAAAATGATGAGCAATATTGGAGCTATCCAGTCGTCCAGTTTAGAGCCAAACGCCAGCTCAGACGAGGAAAACAAAGACGGACATGGATCTATTCGTCTACAAGAGGATGCATCAGAATGGAGAAGAGCGGACCTCGTACCCTGCTGCTCAGCATATTCATCACAAATATACTATTTTTCAAACAGTATTTTTTCATCTGCTCCTGATTCACAAAGATTAGAATAAGGAAATACTCAGAAATGCAATTTAAGCTTAATTTTCTTAATTATTCCACAAAAACATGTTATAAACCCAAGTGAGCCTTAAAGAACAGTGTGAGCAGTTAGTTTTCTTAAACACTTTAGAAAGGGATACAACACATCACTTCAAATTTCTGAAAACCCTTTAATATAAAAAATTTTGGCTTTAGAGTTACAGGTCAAAACATTGACAGAAAGTACCTCAACAAGCTTAGTCCACATTGGCTTTCCCATTAGAAAAGAATAATGAGCTGTCAAAATCCCAATTATTATCTATAAGACATTTACGGGGTTTATGTTTCATCATATCAGAGGTGAAGCTGCAGGAAAAAAGCTACTATACATGTATGCTTTTTGAACTTAGTACATCACTGCGTTGAGTTTGGTGAATTGCGCACTAAATTAACATTGCCTAAAAACACCCATGGGTTATAATTACATCAAGGACCTAATTCGGTGTGTGATGTAAACACATCCCAAACATTCTCACTGAATTTAAGTTTTTTTAAATTGGGCTGCTAGATAGACTGACGTGGTAAAATTCGGGCTAATTAAAATCATTCAATTTTTGTTCCTTGACTCTGAACTGAAGGGAGCATGAATTCGCCTGAAAATTTAGAGTTCAAACTAGGGCCTGACTGACTCGAGTGAGTGTACCTGTTCAAGGCTCTGAAGCTAACCAGGCGCTCCAGGTGGGAATGGGTTTGAACATCTCTTTTCCTCACAGAATGCTGCCGTAAGCCTGAATAAGGCAGCACTTCATAGTCTGATAGGATGGAATTCAGAGCGTCTGTGGAATGAATGGACAAAATGAGACACCAGAGATAGAAAAGCTGTTTTCTGCCGCCCTAAAACAATTTAGGAAAAAGAGGCGGTCCTGTGCACTAAAATGGACAATAAATTGTCAGTATCTATTATAGTAAAGCACAAAGACATTCCATCCTCCGCATTTTCTACCGAAATTAAATGTATCTAATTATACAGGAAGAAGAATCAAGCTAGCTTGATTTTTCTGTAAGCTACTTACCAAACTCGGGACTCTGTTTTTCCTTCTCATTGGAGTAAGTTCTTGGTTTTATTGCCCCGTCTATCCAGCAAGTAGCAAAAACGATTGTTAAAACTAGACTACGCATGTTTGAGCGTTTATTTCAGCTATATAACCCTCGTCATTGTCAAAAATCTTTCGGTTTGTTAACTGGGTTAGCAACCCGGAAGTGTCCGCCAGTGGGAAAAAATTTTCTGTCATGATCCGCCGATGACAGAAAAACAAAAACAAACCAAAAAAAAAACAGCACAAAAAACGTTTTAAAAAAATAACTACACACATATAACAGGTTTTTAAAAATTTCTAAATTAAAATATATATTTTTTTAAATCAATAATTGCCTGTATGTTTTATAATTACCCGTAGTAGAACTTTGTGACGTATGTGGTTGCTACGTTTAACTACAGGTTCACTCATGGTTATGCACACGAAAATCGGATAATTATCGAAATTCTTTACTTGTTGTGTTCTAAGTGATCACATCACCAACAAAAATCTGGTGTCTGAAATGACCGTTTTCTGATTTTAAGACATTTGATTGATACAGTTTGATTCCTCTTAGCTCGTGCGGTCATTTATCTTGTTTATTTTGAAAAGGACAAACGCAGAAATGATGGTCACAGTGTAATTGTAAAACAAAAGACCAAAGGCAGATGCTTCCTGCATAAAGGCTTCTTTCTTTTCATCAAGTTTTAAATCCACAATTGCGCAATTGTGAGGCTTTTAAAAATCAATCTGACAAATAATTAAGTGCAAAATAGGAGTGGAATTATGTAAATTTGCTTCCTCACTCTCCCTTTCAAGGAATTAATTAAACTCCTTGTGACAAACTTATTAAGTGGTTTCAATGTGTTATACACAGTATGCATAAGAGCTTTTGTAATTAAGAGTAATTATAATTTAATTATTTACACGTGTATGTGAAATGGAAATTATGTTTTTAGTTGTTTTGCTATTTGTTCATGTATCACAAGTTACATCGTCATCGCAACATCGATCATTAATATCGCATATCATACAGCCCTAACATATATAAAAAATATTTTTTAAAAACTCCCCTCTCACCCTCCGCGGGTGTTTTCTCGTCCAAGCTCGGGTCCTCTACCAGAGGCCTGGGAGCTTGAGGGTCCTACCTCTACCCGAGCTTGGAGGAGAAACCACCCGTGGAGGGTGAGAGGGGCGTTTTTTGTTTTTTTAATATTGGGTACACAGCCCCAACAACCACAATTACGCTGAGCGAGGCAGCAACTGACCTGAAAGACAAGATCATGTCTACAATGAACACTAGGCAACCCCGACACCAGCTACAACGGTTAAGTGATGTACCGCCTGAAAGTCTACTGGAAACTGTGAATGAAGCATTGAGGGCGATTCCTACCACAACCATCACAGAAACCAATGAACTGGTTTACACTTCAGCAGCAGTGATCCTTGAGATGCTTGGCTATAAGAGCAACCATGGAAGAAAACAATACCCACCATGGAAGCAACGGTTAGAGGCCAAAATCAAGGCAACTCGGAAGGATGTGAGTAAGCTGACAGAGGCTCAAAGAGGTACAATGAGAAAGCAAGTACCTATGAGATACAGCCAGATGCCCATACCTGAAGCCCTGGAAACTGCCAAACAAAGGCTCCTAGCCTTGAGCAGCCGCCTAAAGAGGTACACAAGAGACAATGAAGCCAGACGAATAAACAGGCTCTTCGCAACTCAACCTGCAAAAGTGTACGCTCAGTGGCAGGGTCAAAACAACCGAGCAGACCCACCAAGGCTAGAAACTGAACAGTACTGGAAAAGTATATGGGAGAAGGATACAGCACATAACAGCAATGCCCAGTGGCTGGTCTCTCTGAGAAAAGAACATAGCAACCTCCCTGAACAGAATCCAGTAACCATCACAGTGGCAGACATCCAAGAAAGAGTCTCAGGTATGAAGAACTGGACAGCACCAGGCCCTGACATGATACATGCCTACTGGCTAAAGAAGCTTACCGTACTCCACGAGCGCCTGGCAGCACAAATGAACCAGCTGCTAAGAGATGGGACTCACCCGAATGGCTAACGGAAGGGCGAACGATCCTGATCCAGAAGGATCCCTCAAAGGCTGCAGTCCCATCCAACTACCGGCCAATAACCTGTCTCTCCACAACATGGAAGCTCATGTCAGGCATCATTGCAACCAAGATAAATAGGCACATGGATCAATACATGAGTAACACACAGAAGGGCATCGGTAGAGACTCCAGAGGAGTCAAACACCAACTCCTGGTCGACAGAACAGTCGCTCAAGACTGCAAGTCACGACACACCAACCTGTGCACAGCCTGGATTGATTACAAGAAGGCCTATGACTCAATGCCACACACATGGATCACTGAATGCTTGGAGCTGTACAACATCAACAGGACTCTAAGAGCCTTCATAGGAAACTCAATGAAGCTGTGGAAAACCACCCTTGAAGCCAATGGGAAGCCACTTGCACAAGTGTCCATCAAATGTGGGATATACCAGGGTGATGCTCTGTCCCCACTGCTTTTCTGCATAAGTCTGAACCCCCTCAGCCAAATAATCAACAAGACTGGCTATGGATACCGACTCAGAAATGGGGCCAACATCAGTCACCTCCTCTACATGGATGACATCAAGCTATATGCTAAGAGTGAGCGTGACATTGACTCCCTGATCCACACAACCAGGATCTACAGTACTGACATTGGGATGTCATTCGGGCTCAAGAAATGCAGCCGGATGGTGACAAAGAGAGGCAAGGTAGTCCACACAGGAGGGGTCTCACTCCCAGAAGGAGCAATAGCAGACATCGAGGACAGTTACAAGTACCTTGGAATTCAGCAGGCAAATGGCAACCTGGAGCAGGCAACAAGGAAAGCTGCAACAGCTAAATACCTCCAACGAGTAAGGCAAGTCCTGAGAAGTCAGCTCAACGGCAAAAATAAGACCCGGGCAATAAACAGCTACGCACTGCCAGTCATCAGATACCCTGCAGGAATAATAAGATGGCCAATGGAAGAGATACAGACCACGGATTTTAAAACACGAAAGCTCTTCACCATGCATGGAGGGTTCCATCCCAAATCCAGCACACTGAGACTATGCTAGCCGCAAGGAAAGGAGGCCGAGGACTAGTGAGCGTAGAAAGCCACTATCCAGGACTGAAACATCCAAGATGCATGAGTACATCAAGCTCAAGGCCCCAACTGACAGTGTGCTCAGTGAATGTCTTAGGCAATGGAGAGCAGAGGACACAGTGCTGGAGGACAGATCCTCATGGGAGGACAAACCCCTGCATGGGATGTACCACCGGACCATAACTGAAGTGGCTGATATCAAGAAGTCCTACCAATGGCTAGAAAGGGCTGGCCTACAGGACAGCACTGAAGCACTCATCCTGGCAGCTCAGGAACAAGCCCTGAGCACCAGAGCGATAGAGGCTCAGATCTACCACACCAGACAAGACCCAAGGTGTAGGCTGTGCAAAGAGGTGCCTGAAACAATCCAGCACATAACTGCAGGATGTAAGATGCTGGCAGGTAAAGCATACATGAAGCGCCACAATCAAGTGGCTGGAATAATATACAGGAACATGTGTGCAGAATATGAACTGGAAACCCCAAGGTCAAAATAAACACCTCTAAAGGTGGTAGAGAATGAGATGGCGAAGATCCTGTGGGACTTCCAGATCCAGACTGATAGGATTGGTAATGGCGAACCAACCAGACATTGTAGCCGTTGTGGTGGATGTCGCAGTGCCAAGCGATGGGAACATCAGGAAGAAGGAACATGAGAAACTGGAGAAATACCAGGGACTCAGAGAAGAACTGGAGAAAGCCTGGAAGGTGAAGGTGACAGTGGTGCCGGTGGTAATTGGAGCACTCGGGGCAGTAACCCCCAAGCTAGAGGAGTGGCTACAACAGATACCTGGAAAGACCTCAGACCTCTCAGTCCAGAAAAGCGCAGTGCTAGGAACAGCTAAGATACTGCGCAGGACCCTCAAGCTCCCAGGCCTCTGGTGGAGGACCCGAGCTTGGAGGAGAAACCACCCGCGGAGGGTGAGAGGGACGTTTTTTTTTTTATATATATATATATGTTAGGGCTGCATGATATGCGATATTAATGATCAATGTTGCGATGACGATGTAACTTGTGATACATGAACAAATAGCAAAACAACTAAAAAACATAATTTCCATTTCACTGCAACAGTTTAATATAAATAAGAGCCAACATAACTTAAGTTACACTCCAAGTGTCCACATAGGAGGCGAGCATCTGACATAACAACGCGAAGGGGTCCAGCCGATTGGTCAAATTCATAAAGCGATTTATTTGATTCATTAAATGGTAAATGGTGCACACTTGGACACTTTGACTATGGGCAGGCAACACTAGAGGCAGGCAAAACAGGAAGAAAACCTGCAAACTTCCGATCAGAGGTTAATTGTCCTACTGCTGCACAACAGCCGCCCCATGGCAGCTTAAATACTTCAAAAGATTGCTTTTACATCTAGCGCATTTAAAGTAACCATTAAGCACAATTTTCACAGACTTTTGCGATATACACACACACACACATATATATATATATATATATATATATATATATATATATATATATATATATATATATATGGATTATCAGACTTTTAATGCAAAGATGTCAGATCTGATTGTAGCAGTAATTTTATTACTTCCAGTAACCAGATAATTTTGTGTTGTGGTGTTATTTGAATTTAATTAGTTTCACCTGTTTGCGTTTTATTTTGAGGTATTAGTGTTTAATACTTTGTTTTATTTTTGACTTGTTTCGCATTTGGCAAGAGTCACCATCAATACTGACAACATCGGCTCCAGACGATACGCACAGTGTTGAAATTCCTCTAATTTGTTGTCAGGATTGTCAGCCGTGTCTTCTACATTCTGATAAGCATGGCCAAGATCTCATGAGATAGGCAGAACACGTACCTAAGCTGGACAGAGCAGAAGAAAAGCCTCATCTATCAGAAGAGCCACTATCTGCTCTTCCTCTTTGCTCCTGGGCAGAGGAGGAGAATGAGTTCTGCTGCAATATTGACCTCCAGTAGGGCGCTGATGTGACTGTAAACGTTTATATGCTTTAAAGTAATTTGTATTTTTAAAATAATTTTCGAGGAAAAGAGCTGAAAAGTTGCCATGCAGACATTGTCACACAAAAAAAAACAGAAAACAATGGACTTTGTGATATTTTTTCACTCTGGAGCTTGATTAGCATCTGACACAGAACACTATCTGCTACTGGCACCCTTTGCTTTTTACGGATGAGTGCAGATTCACCCCGAGCACGTGACAGATGAAGGCAGGTTACTGGAGGGCTGCACAGACCTATACAAGCTGTGGAGCAGCACTCAGACTACCATTAGACATTTATTTTGTAATACCGAGATTCTAAAATGTCAAAACCCTTTTCTGGTGCATTAGCTCACAAGTTCATGAAAATGATTTGTCAAAATGCAGGAATCATCTAAAGGATGGATTGAACACAATTGGTTTAACCTCTTTTTTTTTTACGGAATCCAAAAGCAACAGACCTGTTCAGGGTGTAACCCCACCTTCACCCAACAGCAGCTGGCTCCAGCAGCCCGTGACTCCTAAAGGGATTGGATGGATGGATGGATGGATGGATGGATGGATGGAAAATGCATCCGAGCACCATTAAAATATTACATGTCCGTCCAGCCAGCATCACCAGGTTGGACCTCAGTCTGGTCAGGAGCTTAGTGATGCCCTGAAGATACCCCAGGGCACCATCTGTCTACTCATTAGAATCATGCCCCAGTACTGTCATACAGACAGATATGCAAACGCCTATGCTCCATTTTGAGTTATCATGAATATTAATATTTAGCCAAAAAAAAACCTTTTTGTCATCATTTGTATTAAACAGTGACCATATTTGACATTTTTTTCCCTAGCACCTGACAATCTTAAGTTTTATTTTATTTGAAGCAGGTGCGTCACTACTGTGCCATGGCTCCTGACACGTGAAATTAAAAGTATACTTTCTAAAGGATGTAAACACTTTTAATCCCTGAGAATAGAAATTCTACAGCTTGTCTGCATCACCCAAGATTTGTAATTGATCTGATTTTATTCAATTTCACAAGTAAATTATGTTATATATATGTAATTATTCACAAGTGTGTTACATCACTGTATGGTCACCATCAGGCTATTATCCTTTGGCAGCATTGGAAGTACATATTTTACCTTTTCATATTGTAAGATTTTTATGTCTAATCCTGTATTTTAATCCCTTATTGCAAATATGCATCAAACCACTTCACCCCAATAATTAACCTTAATTTGGCATCAACATAAAGGCTAAAACATAAGTGACTTTTTTTTTCTAACCAGTTGCTTTTGATCAGTTTACAAATAAGCAAAATAACCAGAATAACACAAAAATGGGTTTATAAAATGTTTTATTCATGTTCACATCTGATATATCAGGTTCAACAATTCCACGAGGCGTTTTAGGGACTATGAATGAATGAATTGCAAAACAATGGCGTTCCAAATCTCTAGTAACAACCACAGACTAACAAACCACTCCATGGCAGAGTGTGCACAAACCTGCACTCAAAATGACTAAAAACGGACACGAGGATTTGTAAGTTACAGCAATTGTTCCCATTCCAGTGTAATACCTCAGAACCATGACAAATACTTCCTCTTCCCACTAAAAAGGATCCCTGCGTTTGGTCAAACTAGACCCAGAAGTTCCCTTCGAACAGACATGCGTTGATGAAATAAAACGGCATGCTAACCCAAACAGAAAGTGAGGATTCGACAATAAGGACTGGCTGGGGTTTGCAGATTTGCTGCCAACGTGAATGGTACACCGACTTTCCCTGCAGTAGGACGTTTTACATTTGATTGAATTTTTTTAATCTCAGTTGCTTTCACAGTACCACGCCACTTTTTTGTTTGTTTGTTTGTTTAGAGACACACACTAAAAAGGATTACAAAGGAAACTTTGCATTTCTTATTATAGGGCATAACTCGTAATGGAAAATGTAAATTTTCATTTAATTCCAGTTTCTCTTCCTTCTAAAGTGGACTCTTGTCGGGGTATCAATAATTTCTCTAAAGCTCAAATAGAAAAGGGGAAGCAAAACAAATAACTGAAGGAAAGAAGGGATGAAGGGTTCTTTTGTCCAAATCGGAGATGTAAATTGAATAATTTTGATAATGTGGGATTACCTGGCAGAATGTTTGAGTGGATCATTAAGGAATGAATATTATGTAAAAAGTTTTTTTTTTTTTTTTCGTTTTTTTTTTCTTCTGATGTTTCTGGAGATAATCCCAATAGAAGGGCCATCATGCTTTAGTTGTCAGTCTCGCCAGCCTCTCCTTCTCCACCTTCGCCCTCTTCGGTCGCGTTGTCCGATGTCCATAACTGAGGAGAATAAGACACTGTAATCTAAAAACACACTTTTAAATTAAAAAAAGCACATTTTCTCTATTCATTTCTGCAGATATTAAAGCTTTAACACATTTACGAAATTGGACGTATATCTAAAGAAAAGTCAGGACGATACTGCCAACTTTGTGGTTCAAAAATGTTTATAGAAAGATGTAAAACTAACGAAATTATAAGGCTAAACAAGTACTTTTTCATTATTTCATAAAACCCCCAAGGAATCTGTTAAATCACTTTTAAATTAGCTTTGAAAAGCCGTATTTTTTCCTCATAAACATAATATTTCTGGGTCTAACATCAGTGCCTCATATTTATGTATAAACCCTTAACCAAACAGTAAATAAAAACTGCTTAAAGATATAAAATAAAGATTTTGGCCAAATTAGGAAGCCAATATGAAGTATGCGTAGTGTGATCACCCCAATGCATTCTGGGTAGGGTCATCTAATGTGAAGGACCCTTCAAATCAAGGCAACAAATAAGCCTTTGAATGAAGGTTGAAACAGGTGTGCACTTCAACTTCCAACTATGCCATTAATTTTCAGAATCTTCCCATGTTGGGCGCAAACAGCCGGTCACGTCTCCTACTCCCATGTTGCCACGAGAAACTAGACTTACTGTGAGATTGTCTCTGAGGAGCTGCATGATGAGGGTACTGTCTTTGTAGGACTCCTCATGTAGCTGGTCGAGCTCTGCGATGGCATCGTCGAATGCCTAAAAGCAGGAGTTAAGACCGCCCGTTACTGCCGGTTCACAACTGAACGACTGTTAGAAGACAGTCAAGCTGACCTTTTTGGCCAGTTCACAGGCTTTATCTGGAGAGTTAAGGATCTCATAGTAGAAGACGGAGAAGTTAAGTGCCAAGCCCAGGCGAATGGGATGTGTCGGGTCCATCTCAGTGGTGCTGATGTCAAATGCAGACTGGTATGCTTGCTGGGAGCTCTCAATGGTCTCTGAAGAAACAGAAATAGCATTCAAATAAATCCTAATAATGTTAAAGCTGTCTGTTGATATGAAAATCTATTGAAAGCTCAAGATCTGTTAAAAGTCCTACTCCAATGTTGATCCAATGTTAAAGCATTCCTAGTGGTCTTTTAATAAGATTATACCATCTGTCCTTTTCTGGAAATAGTTTCTCTAGAGCGGCAGGAGTTCATTAAAAATTCTTCAATAGGTTGTGGGGGGGGGCACTGACACAGAGCAACCCTGCCCCCCTTCCACTCCCTGCCACAAATATGATCTTTTTCAAATGGCATTTTTAGTTTGCTCCTGATTCACTACAACTCGAATAAGGAAATACTCAGAAATGCAGCATGTCCTCCGTCATCAGAAAAACATTAAAACACTATTTTGATTTAAACGGGTCTTTAAGTATTTTGCTTTAAATATTCAAGAGGAACAATGAATAAATTCTAAATTAATTGTTTTCATCTCAAAAGTGGAAGTGGATTTTCTTTATGACAGTGAAACACATTTTCTAAGCTAAATAGGTTCTCTTATTAATTCTAAAACTCATCCCAAAAATTCTTCATCTCATTTTGTTATTTGCAATATCTCTTATTCAACTGGAACAAATGCCCAACTTGAATTTTCTATATTTGCTGACATTAAAAAGACATGTTTTTAGCCTTTAAATAATAATTTAAAAATGTGACTGAATTCAATTTCTACAAAAACAAAAAAGGTATCATAAAAGGACAAAAGCACAAACTGTAAAAGCTGTTAATTCACAAATAATGCTGTTGTATACAAACTTGATTTGTTGTCTCCAGAAGCCACTTCAGCGAGGTATCTGTAGTAGTCCCCCTTCATCTTTAGATAGAAGACTTTGCTCTCTGGATTTGTGGAATTCTCAATCAAAAAGTTGTCCAGCAGTTTCTATGGAAACACACAAAGATCAATGTTCATGGATGCACAAATCCTGAGGAGTAATTCTGCTAATTGCCAAGCCCCGCCCATGTAGTGATTTCCTCCATACAGTGAAACGGCTCAAATAATTGATCGTTCCAAGACAAAAGCACATAAAGGCAAGTAGCGCCACCAAAGAGCCCAGATTTGATTAGGAGATGTTACACCCAATTCATGATTCACGGCAAGAAAGGGTTATTATAGGATGTCTTCTTTGCACTTGATAGCAGTTAGGAGGATATTAATGAAGAGTATATCTGAGATATCAACTGAGTGACATTTTCTAGACTGTCATATCTTTAAACCATGATAGAAACACTGGTTTAAAATGATTGGTATGTCAGAAACGACACTGAACTCCACTTTTCTCCAAAGGCCTAATATACATAAAGTTTCTTAAGGGACGTTTTGTGTCATGCTGCTGTGGAACTCTACTGTGCCATTTATAAACTTTGCTTTGAAAGCAAGCAAGCCATTGTTAAAAACTACCTGAAGATAAAAGATTGACTAATTGTAACACAATTTCCCTAATAGCTTCACAAATAATTTGTATTAGGGATAAAAAAAAAAAAAGCTTCTGTATGGTGGACCCCCTTAGAGCACAGCATTCCTTATCCAATCAGCAGAAATATGTGGCTTCAGTCTCACTGTAGGCCCTCAATGATCTTTTGTTTTGAGGGGAAAAGAAGGCTAACGGTCCTTTCAGGCAAGTGAAAGTCAGGAAGTCCAGACAACTGGTAGTTTGTGCTAAGTCGATCACACTCTGGGGTTACGCAATCTCTAACTTATGACACAGGCAAATGACTGCCTTTGTTTTTTAGCGCCATCTTGTTTCATTCGCTACATCGAAGCAACTTCAAGACGACGCATTTGCGTGTTGTGCTTCTGTGGTTTCAAAAAGGATTTAGGTTCAAACAACACAGATAATACTGGCACCACATCTTCATCTCCACTGCCATGTTCCCCGACAGTAGCTGTTGCTATAGCAACACTTGATAGGCACTGGTTCACATTAAAAAATTCAACCCCCCCATTAAAACTAGCAGCTACATGCTAGTTTGTGTTCCTGCAATACCAGCCAGATCCCTCATTAAGCTCTAAACCATTTTAGTTTTCATCCTTATCAATTTATTTGGTTTAATAGAAAGGTTAAAAATTTGAATATAATGAAAAATCAAACGTCTAGATTTAATGTTAGTATCTGCTCGAGTCCCATCTATAGAATCTCTACATAGGCTTGACACAGAATCAGAAGACAGGCTTTAGTTTGCTCCAAATTGTCTTTAACAGGGACAGGCCTCTGGTGTGTCTGCAACCATCTTCTGCCCCAGATTACTCTCTGCTAGCAGCACTCTACCTGTCCCCACTGTGCCGGGTCGCCTGCCATTGTGGTGACGGTCTCGGATCTGAACTGGTTTTCTGTCTAGTCAGTCAACAACTGAACCAAACGCCACCATGTCAGTTGTCATTTATCCCCTTAGGTGTAGTACTGTACGTTAAACAAAATACAACGCACAATTATTGGAATCAAACGTGAGAGTTTGGTTTCATTTAGAGTACAAAATATAAAAATTACAATAAAAACAAAACCTGATCATTTAGCTTTTCCTCAAAACACAATCAAACTATCAACAGTTGTTGACAATTAAAGAAAATACCAAAACATTTTTGAAAAAAGAAAAAAGAAAAATGACTTCCTGTAATTGCAATCGAGGCCAAGTCATGCAGGTCTTTAGGCAGACATGCTAGGAAGATTACAGGGGATAATCTGTGTCAGTGAAACTGTGACTTATGCACAAGTTAAACGCTTTAGAAAGCAGATTAAACATTTCACTTACAATAAAAATGTCTAGTAACATGTCCACTCTAATTTTTGTTGATCCAACAATAAAACATCAAGTCTAATGATGCACCTTTTTAATGCAATGAATCCTTAATATTAGAAAGAAAAGAATCTAATCACGTAATTACACCACAGGAATTTCAATACTTAAAGAATTTACAGCTTAGCATTCAGTCTAAATGTGCTTATGTACTTTTTTTCAAAACACTTATTGGAACGGCCATTGCATGGTAAGAACATAGCAGCGAGTGGAGTGCCCTAAAGCGAGAGCAACAGTTACATCAGTGCAGTGACATCACATTTTCCTCTACAGACCAATGGTTATTGCATCAAGCTAAATCAGCTCACTGTATTCTTCTCTCCTCGCTCATGTACTCTCCACAGCAGCACCGCTCTCAAACCAACTTCCTGCGTTAACAATACCAATACCGCAACAATTAGCCGCTGGGTAATGATGTATTTTTCATGATTCCCTTTTAATTCTGCTCAGCTAGCACTTTAACTTAGCTAGAGATTCTCATCACTGCCAAAATCTGGAACCTAAAAACATGTATGCAATCTATACTCTACCCAAATTCAAAGGGAGGGTCCATTTGGTTTTATCAAGCAAGAAAATTAAAGCTTTTTTTTTTTCCTTCAATGTAGTTTCTATGAGTTTTCCCTTCAGCTCGCAAAGCTGACTTGTCAGGCTGTGGTGGGTGTGTTTAAGCATGAAGATCATACATCCTCTTCAGCAGAAGAAAAAAAAAAAAAACCTCCCTCAACACATGCTGGCAACGCTGAGACCAGAACTTACAGCAGTGGGAGAACACATTGTCAAACCTTTAACTCCTAATTAGAATAATAGCTTGTCCTGCTTAACAAGGCATTTTTTTTTTTAGCAATAGGCTCAGCTACAGGATCTGTATTGGATTCAAGCTTAAGTTATGTTGGACATACTAAAGAAGCATAAAGTGAATGTCTTGCAGGAATCCAGTGAAAAGAGGCCTTAATTGTCCCAAGAATGCTTTCAATTCCCCTGGTTTCAATAAGTAGCTCTGCAGGAGGGTGTCATATCTGGTGAGCAGTGTATAATGGGCTATAGGGAAGAGTACAGTCACGCACGTACTGTCTTTGCACTTGGGTAGCCACATCAACTTCTGTCTGGCTCATGAGACTGAATGGGCATTAAACACACAGTTAAACCGTGTCTCGACACATCCGCTGTGTGTGCAAGTAACCAGTTAACCGATTCAGACACACCTTGATGATGTGGGACTATGACCTCCTGTCGACTCACACCGCAAAAAGTTCCAAGCCCATTGTTCTAGTTCTTTATTCCCAAAAGGCAGGAACAGAGGGAGGACTGCATAATACTCCCTTGTCTTCTCAAGCGTTGCAGAGAGTGTTCATACAGCAGAGGAAACGTCACAGGAAACAAAAATACCAAGGCGGTTGACAAGGTCTAATCAAATAAAAGCATTTCCTTGTTGAGGACAAATATAGAGAGAAATGTGCAAATACAGCTGTAATAATCAATTTTGAATAAACGGTTATAGATTAATGCAACACGTTAATTTTTTTCTTCTTACCAAAACACACTTGCAGATCTCCTCCAGCTCCTTCTCCACCTTCTCTCGGTACTCCTTAACCATCTGCTGCTTTTTTTCGCTCCCCTCGGTCTTCATACCGATACTGGACAACACCCTCCATGCGGATCGCCTTGCTCCGACCACATTTTTGTAGGCGACGGAGAGCAGGTTCCTTTCCTCGTTTGACAGCTCGCCTCCCTTCTCCGTAACCTCCTTCATACAATCTGCCATGTCGTCGTAGCGTTCAGCCTGCTCAGCCAGCTTGGCCTTCTGAATAAGATCCGCTCTATCCATAGTTTATTAATTTAGGGGGAACCGTGAAGAGAAACGGATCCGGTGGTATGTCAGCAGTGGTTTAGACACGAGGACGAGCGGAGGATCACCGAGGTTTTTCACCAGAAGCTGCGAAATAAAGTCACATACAATTATTAATAGTATCCGGTACGAGCATAAAAAAATACCCTCGTGCGGGAACCCGTAAGAAAAAAAAAAGGCAATACTAAGAACAATTCACCTTTCAACTAACTAGAAGAGACATTCGAAAGCGAACAATACGTTCATAAAAGCCACATCAAAGATAATATAATCTATCTACGGAGGCTTATACGGAGTTCGGCATCAGACCCACTCTCCACCCCACTCTTCAAGGCAACCCGCCACAAAGCAGTCTGGTGCTGCTCACTAGCAAGTTAGCAAAAACTAGCTGACGTTAGCTGCATCGACCACTCCTTTCAATATAAAATGTCATGTTAGCGGGCTTCATACAAATCACTGATAAGGCCAAAGCCGTCTAAGTTTAGCACTAATCCAGCAGGCACATATTTAAAAGAAAATCGATAAGATACTCGCAGTTCATGACTTACTGGTGTCCGAAATTGCTCTAGAAATTAATCCGATTTGAGAGATTGTTCAGAAAGGCAGAGAACGGTAGTAGAACCCGAAATTCAGCTGAACGTGTTAAAATAGGAGGGGATTCATATCTGCGAAGGCTGGCCAATCATAAGCCCGGGTTTACTTTGATTGACAGAACAATTTTGAGATGTTAGCCAATAGCTTTTTTAAGCGCGGCGACAGAAGGCGGATCGTCTCCGATAGTTTGGATGACCGAAACGCTGCAGAGACCGGGGCCACGGGGTTTCCTCCAATTACAGCAAGGGACGTTGACGTAACCGTATTGCCATGGTGATGCTCATCCAATCAGTTTGCTGCGTTCACACGCTGAAGCATTGTAGATAGATAGATAGATAGATAGATAGATAGATAGATAGATAGATAGATAGATAGATAGATAGATAGATAGATAGATAGATAGATAGATAGATAGATAGATAGATAGATAGATAGATAGATAGATAGATAGATAGAAAGAAAATAGATAGATAGATAGATAGATAGATAGATAGATAGATAGATAGATAGATAGATAGATAGATAGATAGATAGATAGATAGATAGATAGATAGATAGATAGATAGATAGATAGATAGAAACAGTTGGCATTTCCCATTGTTTGTGTACAGATTTCCCTATCAGAGTATAGATATTTTTAAAACGTCATTTCCATTTAACCTTTCATGTTCATGTTTATTTAAAGGAAACCTTTTCAAAAACATTCAATGATCTTTGTAATTATTTTTACCAGCACGATTTATTATGTTTTTAGGCTTTTATTTACTTATTTATTACATTTAAAAAAGTTTGTATCATGTTTACCTTTAATGTACTGCACTTTGTTTGAATTTCCTCATAATCTTTATATATAAAGATGATGAGGAGGAGGATGATAATGATGATGATGAATAAAATGTCTTTTAAATTTGTCTCTAAACTTAGAAAAAACACATTTTATTTTGAAAAGTTAACTATCTGAACTCTTTCCATTGCTGAGGATGTCATAAATACAATGAGTGTAGACAGAAATGTAAGAGACTATAGAATTTTTTTAAGATAGCACACAAATTTAAAACAGAAGAGCAAATACAAAGAAAGAAACTTAAATACATAAATTAACAAATAAACAAGAAAGTTAAACCAAGCAGAGATCCTCACAAAAAATCCAAAGTCCAAAAAAAACAGAACTTTGGAGATCAAATCTGAACTCTATTGTTGAGTCTCATTAACAGTGTGAGGAGAACTCAGCATTAGCGATTTAGAGAAGTGAGTAAAACAGTAAAATGAACTTAGACAACAGAAAGAAAAAGTGAAGCAGAACTTTGAGCTCTGTTTCCTTTTCTTTTAGTGATTATGCTAAGAGTGAGATGGTAAAAAAGCAGCTTTTATCAACTCTTGGCTGCATAAAGAAGTTGATTACAGGTTCTAATGTTGTAGTTTGTATTAAACTGATAGGGACAAAATAGTTTGTCATCCTGTGCAGCTCAGAAACATCCTTAGTTGCTTGAGGAAGTGAATGTGAATAAGATCTGAACAATTAGAAGAAAAACGTGACCTCTGAGTCGTCAAACGTCAGACATTTTCTCTCCCTGAAATAAAATATTCTGAGCTTTGACATTTTTTTGCTGTAGGTGTAATAAACTAGTTTATGGTTTTTTAGTTTATTACTCTGTCAAATTAAATTAAGAACACTGGGTGGATTCAGTAGAACAGAAAAACATCATATATCTTCCCCATATAGAGATGAAAGGCGCTGTGATTTAAAATTGCTGAAGCAGTCCGGTAATGCGGAGGAAGGACAAGGTGTTACACAACAAGTGGGCTTCCAATACTCCAACCTCGGGTGTTACAGTAGCAGCAGCTACAGCCAAATGAAACAGTCATGAGAGTGGGCAGCAGCGCTCCTCTTTCTCTCCAAGCTGCCATCTGTCTCCATTTCATCCTCTTGACCCTCTTGTGAGGCTCAAAAAGGTGGAGGAACACCACGGAGGCACATTTTCTCTACCTGTTTCCTCACATTGTTGTTGTTTTTTTTCTGTTTGTTGCAGCGTGTGGGTTTTTAAGGAAATAGTAGAGAGGGATCACGAGGTTCCTGTGTCAACTTGTAGGCATGAAGCAGCACAGGAATGTTGTCCAGAAAGGCAGTAAGGTAGACAGTAGAAAGAGAGCGCACACCTCCTTGACAGGGGTGCCATGGTGAGTGCATGTGCCTCCTGAGGGGAGAGGCGTCGGCGTACTGGTAGGAGAGTGTTTTCTAGCACAAACAGTGAGCTAGGAGAAAAAGAGCCTGTTCTGTACCTCAGTATTTAATCACAAGAATCTGGTTCAGGAGAAATATTTTTTCTTGTTTGGGTGAAATAAATTTGAAATGTGTTTTTTTAAAAAGGGAAACTGGAACTCTAAGGTGTAAAAGTACTTGGAATTACCAAAAACTGATTCATAACGTAAAACAATTATTTACAATTATTTATAACACTGGTGCGGTAAGTTTATTTTGAAAATTTTAGTTGCCACATCCTCCTTTGGTTTATTCAGTGAATCAGACCAGAAGAAATAGTTTGTTTGTGACAAAAGAAATGGATTTGAGGGTCTCTGAAATGTGCTGATCACCAACATGTCTGTTTTTTTAACTGTAAGTATTTTATGAGTCATCACAGGGCGTGAATTCAACCGCTGAACAGCAAACCATTAGACACTGCCTCTATCCATGCTCCAACACGCCCGCTGGGAGAAGTCCTGCTGCTGGATAAGTCAAGAACGCAATATGTAAACAATTCATCAAACATTTCAATGGGAGTACATTAAAGTATTAAAGTGAGTAAGAGAAAGTAACGCAATAGCAGGGTGAACACATGAATGTGTGACGTTGTCAAGAATATCTCATTTATCTCACTTTATTTGTTAATATGTTGTTTGAAATAAACACAAACTCATATAGTAAAAGGTGTTTTTCATCTAAAAGTTAGTTTGCTTCCATTACATTTCTGCAGAAAGAGGGCAGAAAACTCTAATGGGTAGAAGGTGGTTTTAACATAAACTCGTTTCAGCTTTGTGGGCAAAAAGCGGCAACAACCTCATATTTGCCACAGTTGCAAGATACAAAGGATCTTTTAAACTCATTTATCCACACGCACACATTCCTTTCACTGAGTGTCAGCATGTGGCACCTTGAGTCTCATCATCCCTCCTTCACCTCCTCCCCCTTCCCATTATTCAACAGTGGGTCTTGTCTTTTCTGGGTTGCTGCTGCATGCCTAAGGGGCTCACTGTGTTAGGATAAACTTAGCAACAGCTAGCCAGGTCAAACTGAAGAGTGGAAAAGAGGAGAAGCCAGTGAAGTGATGCACGTTCTGCACGCATTTATAACCGCAATCCTGCAGAACATTTCAGCCCAAAGTTTGTGGAATTGTTAAAGGTTTTTATGTGAAATCCTCTAAAAGCATGTTGTCATTACAAGATAAGATGAAAGTAAAATATTCTGTCACCCATAATAATGCATTACTAAGAAAAGAATGTTAAATGCAGCTTCTTTAACTGCATAAATAATGTGAAATATTTTCCTACATGATCTAAAGCAAGGTTCTGCAAGCTTTAATATAAAAAGAGATCAAAACCTAGAAGACACAAACTCTCTTCCCCCCCCTCCAAAAACTTTGGTACTTTTTTTGCATTGTTACTTTCTTACTATAATTTCTTCCTTAAAAAAATAAGACATCCAATGCCTCACAGGACCATCCCACTGCACCAAATGTTCTATGAAAGCTTTAGAGCCCTAGACATGAAAGAATAATAATACGTTGTTCCCTCAAATTAATAATTTGTGTCCATAAATAAGTATTTTGTGTACACAAAGGATCATTTTGTCCACACAATTGAGTATTTTGTGGACACAAATTAACACTTTGTGCACACAAATTAGTTTTTCGTGCACACAAATTAGCATTGTGTACTCTAAAAATAGTATTTTTGTATCTTCAATCCCCACTACTAATTTGTGCACTCAAAATACTAGTTTGTGTCCTTAAAATGCTAATTTGTGTGCATAAAATACAGATTTGTATACACAAATACCTCATTTGAGAGCAAAAAATATTAATAAAATGTCAAATTGTGGCCATGAATTAGCATTTTGAGGCCACAAATGATGAATTAGAGGAAACAGTTTTATTTTATATTTTAATGTCTAGGGCTGTGTAGGAAACAACAAAGTAAGTCAAACATTGTATTTTTTTTCTAGTCATACCCTAGGTCCTCTATGGTGTGCTGTAGTCTGTTTCCTACTGCTGTTAACCTAAATATAAACATTGCTTTTTTGGTTTATGATTCAATAGAAATAGTACAACAAGAGTATAGAAATTATCTTTTTAGCAGCTCCCTACTGGTCTCTCTACAGCACAGCTACTACTGGTAAATTAGTTGCGTAGCATATGAGCTTTAAACTCATAAAACAATTCCGGAAATCAGAGAAGATCAAACTTTTTCTACTTTTAATCTGTACATTCTGGGGGAATGGTAGGACACACGAGGCCTCTTGATTAACTGTAGTGTCAGCAGGGTGATCTCCCCGGCTTTGATGCCCATCAAATATGGATGCACCAAAAGGTTTCATTTATCTGTTTCTACATCATTTGACATCCACATCTGCTTATTTTTCACTGAAACTTTTGGTTTATGAAGAAATTTAGTCAATTAAATCTGTTGTTAGGATACTTAAAATTTTCCAGCATTTGTACTAATAGATTTTTATCAGTGGTGAAAAGTTTTTTTCAGATTATTCGAATGTTTTTTTTCATGTAGTATTGTTAAAAATTCTATTTCTGTGTAGTGCGGTGGCATTAGTTTCTTAGCTTTTTCAGCACATGGTCTGTTCTTTCTCTTTTGAATTGTTTTCTTACCTCCCTCTGTGATCTTGTCACTATAGTAACATGTGCCACCTGCCCACACTTACATTATGACTCAGAAATTATTACTTCATACAGTGAAACTGCAGGTTAAAATGTAGACAGCTAAAGAAGGGAAGGAGCTACTGTATTTTAACCCTATTTAACCATTTGTATCATATTTGATACGGGCATTTCTGTGACCCCAATCTCATTAACATGACCAAAACTTACTACTCGGTTCATGTTTTCTTCAATAGTGGATTGTCATTTCATTAATTTGGTCCAGATCGAGTCATGAACCTTGCGTTTGGTCTGTAATCAGACCGCCATCAACTAGTCATTTTTGATTCAAACCAAAGCCTCTAACAAAACCATGTCACTAAAAAAGGGGGATAGTTCACAAACGTTATATTTCGCTGACCAATTTCGAAAGTCTGTATCAACATCAGGTGCAACGCTTTTTGCTCGTTGCTTTGGTCTGGCAGAGGCATTCTGCAAGGCAGTTACAGAGAAGACGTCGCTATGACGGTACTCTAATAAGTGTTTATGACATCACGTTAAAAGTTGCTTTAATGAGTTTGCATTCAATTGGCACAAAAGGTAAAAATTAGGCTTTTTTTCCTGAACACTCATGTCAATATTTTTCCATCATAAAATGACATCATTGTGAACAAAAACTTACCAATTCACCCAACAGATCACAATGGATGCTAAATCTCATAACTTAAATTATATTGCTTTTTTGTAGATTCCATCAAAGGCTTTAAAAAGCATCTTAACTCCAAAAATATTAGAATTTTCTGTCAATTCTTTGATGTTGTGGGCTTCAGAGAGTATAAAAACAACAAAGACAACAATATGATGCAAGAGTTCTCGCCTAACAGTTCGATATCTGATGGAATAAAAGCGGATCAAAAACCTGTACTTCATGCTATATTTGGAAAAAAACATGTAGAGCCAGGTTTGGTACAAGTATCCTGTATCCAGAAATACATCAGGATATCCTTGTAGGATGTGCTGCCACAATGTCTTCCTGGAAACAATGCTTCAACAGGATGTGATTTCTGGTGTGTTAGTATAACAATTCTTACTTACATTTTTACCGTAAGTCACAATTTTATTCAAAGGACCACTTAAATCTTTTTATTTTGTTTTTTTAATTCATCTTTTGTTATATAACCATTGACAGAACATGTTTGTTTGACTGATGTCTGTCCACACGCTTGAGGTGTGACTGCAGGAAACAAAAAAGACAGGAACACTTCCGATGCGTTTGCATCCGCCTTTAGGTCATGTTCAGCTCTGGTGATGAACATTTTCTTTTAATTTTTCCATTTTCCCCTTGCCCTGTCCCGTTCCATCCAGACGCTGCTGTGTGATGATGCTGCAGGGGTGTTTTTGTTATTTTTGTTCATAAAAGATGATTTTTTTTTTCACTCTAATTTCAATGCGTTGGGCACATACACTAAGAATAAACAGACACAATGTCACAAGAACAGGCAGATGGCTGTATCCAATTGCAGCCTGTTTTATCAACACAGCTAAAAGTCCAAAAATCCAAATCAGGGTCTGGCAGGCAGGAGTCAACAATGAGCTTGGGAGCATCAGAGAAGAAAATAGTCAGGATCCAGGTGAGATTTGGGGAAGGTGGCAGGCAAACAGTGTCAGAGACAAAACAGGGTCAGGAAATCAGAAGATCACGTACTGACTTAACGCTCAGTAATGCAGGCAGAGCGGCACAATTGATACTTCACAATGAGTGAGGCTCAGTGCAGTGCTTTATTGTACTGTGAGTGATTGCTAATGAGAGTTGGGTGTGTGGCATCCAGAAAGTGTGCACTAGGGTTGCTGGGAGATGAAGTCCAATCAACACTCTGGAGACGGTTCCGGCTGGTGACCAGAGGGGGAGACAGAGCTCTGACTTCTGACAGACAAGAACAAACGTTTGATTTTTTTTTTTGTACTTTATCAGTAAATGTGTTGTGTTTTTTGTAGTTTTGACAGATACAAGGAGACAAAGAACACAAAACATATAAAGAATTTCGCATATAAAGAGTTTGTTTGTTAGTGTTTGGACTGACACTTTCCTTCCACCAAAGGTTTGATTTAAAGACCAACCCCTGCAAAAAATTGTGTTTTGGGTGTTTTAAACATTTTTAATGGCATTTTTCTCATGATGGAGGACACATATTAAGAAAATTTAGCTTGAAATTGCATGTCTGAGTAATTTCTTTTTCAAATTGTTGCAGATTAAAAAAAAGCAGTTTGAGCCAGAGTGTATTTGTGATGTAGGAAAAATGCTGGGCAGGCTACAAGCTCCCTGCTCTGCTCCATTCTGATGCACCCACTTGTAGACGACTAGATCCATGTTTTCCTCCGCCATGCTGGCATCTGCCTCTAAATGGTACAGCTGGATAGCTCCAATAATGCTGGGAGAGTGTGTAAATGGATAGCTCAGTTATGCTTACAGGAAGGTGGCGTGGGGTTGCTCCTCGCCAACAGTCCTGCCCACAACTCAGAGGCAAAATTTTAATGATCTGCTGCCGCTCTGCATAAAATATGCAATGGAAAACGACAGGTTTCTAGAGTTTTTCAAAAATTTGCGTAATCATAATATAAAAGACCACTGCTTTGAAAATATATCAAAAGATGATTGGAATGGGACATTAAGGCATGGCTCGAATTTTGCTATGAAAAGATTTAAAGTTTAAATCTGTACTTTACATCCTATTTAAAAAAAGAAAGAAAAAAAGCTTCCTGGAGTTCAGATTTCAGCTTAAAAAAGTCCAAAAATGACTAATAGCTACATGTGACCTCCATCCATTTAGATGATTCCACACGAAAAATGTCACATTACCATAAACAGTTAAGATGACACCACTGTACATGTTTTTTATTGAAGGAGGAGCCTAAAGAGAATCTCTGCCCCGAAGTGTCATCAACGTCTCGTCTCCAACTCCTCTCGGATCAAAGAAGAGTAGAACCGGGCCGTTGTCTCACCAAAGGGTTTAGTCTGCCTGTAGGAAGAAAAAGAAGAAGGGATGCGATGTCCCAAACAGAAGAGAGACCATGTGGGCTGCTGTCAGCAAAAGGTGCAACAGCTAGCGTCTGCATGGGGGTGTAGCAGTGTCCACGTCTCACAGTGATTCACAGTGATATAACACTACAGCGTGCCTCTCAGGCAGCTATTTGTGAGAATTCAGTAGACATCAAAGCCTCATGTGTTTGCATTTTCTCAACAGTTTAGTGATTCATACTCCCTTAATGTGTGTCTGTGTGTTTGTTAAATGAATCAAAATCACAGGTACAAGTTATGTTACTTTTTTTTTTAATAAATCTTCACCATTAAACCATTTTAAATTCAAATGAAGAAGAGTTCAGGTCTGTTTTGTCTTTATCTTGCAGGTATTTGTTTATGCAATGGGTAAGTGGGAATATCCTGTGTATTTTCAATGAAGCACAGCTGCATTTCAACCGTGTACTGGCTATATCACAGGGGGCAGACTAAGCACATTGACAAGGCCAGGTTCAGATTCCCAGACTGTCCCGTGATAAAATCAAAAAGATCCTGATGGTAAATCCAGGTCTGTTTCTGTAGCATTGGGGCAGCGTGCTGTGAACTTTCCTACATATTTCACAAACAACTTTGCATTCACATTTTCCTGTATTTATGCCATGCCGCAAGTCATTACACATGTCGTAGCATGAAGGAGAAAACTCAAAGGTTATATCATCACTTCCCAGTAAAGTTTACACCCATTAAGAGCCTGAATCGTCTGCATCCTGCCATGATTCATCGCTCCACGTCTTTCACTGTCTGTGTTTCCCTCCTTCTTCTGCCAGGGTTTGATTGTTGCCATGGAGTCTAAAGTAATAAAGAAAAAAAAAAGAAGAAAAAAAAAAAGGAGAAGACAAAGCTAATTGTCATGACTAATCTTTGTGCAGAGATTATGTGGTGTTCGTGCATTTAAATGAAGAGACTTGAAGAGGAAGATTTCCAGTGCAGTGGGTCACAATGGACTGGTCCAAAACCAATTCTCCAATGCTACAATTCCAAAGAAAAGTCTGTGTAAATGTGCATTTTGGGCTTCTGGCTTCAAAACACTCACATTGATGCATAGCTAAGCAAGTTTCTAGGACTGTTTTTCAGGGGTCTACATACAAAATTTGTGGCTATCGAACACGTGTTGCAAGTTAAACCAGGTCAAACTTTAACCAATCAGGGACTCGGATTTTGTAGTGTCGAATGGATGGCATCCCCTTTAATTCACACAAGTACCAACCGTTTGAACTTTGATCATGGAGGACATATTAATAATTGTGGTTTGTGCCCAACTGGAATTAAATGACAGTCATTTGTTGGGTCTGGTGGTCTTTAGATGACATTTGGACTGGAAAACTGTGACTATCTATTATTTATGATGATTAAAGGATGACTTAAAGCTTTCTTTTTTCAAATGTTCAAATGAAGCTGAGTGAAAAGAAGAAAAAGTAAACAGAAAGCAAGACATTTGTTGTCAAACTTCCAAAAGTGCTGGAAGATAGATAGATAGGAAAAACTAAAACAGATTTAAAAAAAAAAAACTCTAAAAGAAGGTTAAAAAAAAAAGTAAAGAGTGAGAAAAGTGGAAAAATTGGGAGGAAAGGCAAAGGAAGGGGAAGAAAATGGTAACTTTAAAAATATTTATTTTTTTCTGATGCCACTCTGTACTCTTTTATTCCTTCATTCAAGTATTTTTGTTTCTTTTGCTTCTTTGACAAAGTAAGGAAAAAACTGAAAATTGTCATTTGTTCCTTCTAGGAAGTGAGGTATTAAAAAATTTGTGCATTTTAGAAATATATTGTTTTTCCAAGTAAAAATAATGTATATAATACAAAATACATTTCTTTAACATTAAAATGTGATTTCAGTTTTTAAATTCCTACCAAAACCTATTAAATTCTTGAAAATGTCTGAAAGTGGACCAGTAAGGAAGTTAGTCAACATTTTACCCAATATGTAAGGATTTAAAAAAATCTATAAATTATCTTAACTGCAGAGGGCCTGTGTTACTGTTCGCCAGGGGCCTCCAAGCAGCTAAGGTTTGCACCGCTTCCATATTTTGCACCAAGCCTCTTCTGACTGTTGGTGGCGGACATGCGCTGGTAAACGGTAGAAAATATAAAAGTAGAAGTCCCTCCCTGCTTGTCCAGTGTGAACACCATGTGCTAAAAGTGCGTTAAAGAATGCGCTTTTCATGCACCTTAACACACACACAAACACACCGGACAGGCAAATGTCAATATGTCGGTAGTCAGAAGTCAAGTCTGGTCAAATTGGCAGCTGAAAGCGCTATATTTGATTTTTGGTTATAAACTCTCCTTTTGTTGCAATGAATGGGACACAACGCAGCACCAACTGTGATTCCAAAGTTATTGCAGCTACTCTTATTTCTGTCAGATCTGTACAGGTCTTTTCTGTCTAATGCTAATCTAATTTTCCAAATCCATTAACAATAAACTCCAGATCAGGGATGGGCAACTCTAAGCCTAGAAGGGCCAGGGTGTCTGCATGTTTCCCAGATTTCATTGCTCCACTCACGGCTGATTACCTGGATCAGGTGTGTCCAGCTACTTAGAACATGCCAAAGCAGGACATGTTGGAAAACAAGCAGGAATTTGGTCCTCACCCGTGCTCTAGATCCAACAAGAAGCCATGGAAATACCACCTTAAAACACATTTCTGATTGTATCAGTGTTTAGCAAGCCCACAAATACACATTACTTAAATGAAAATTTGACAGCACATCTTTTTTTCTCCCTTTAATTTTTACAGTGATTCAAACAGTTGCTTACATTCCACATGACAGCTGTGTCAGCGCTATAGGCTGTGAATACCACGGGTCAGGACGGTAACTGGAGCAGATCAATGAGCAGCTATAAGGGCACAAAAAATAGAAACATCAAAGGAGGGGAAGAACAGATGGTGACACTTTTTACAGGAAAAAAAACCTAAATATCTGCATTTTCAATGTGTGACGCATAAAAAAAAAATCACAATATAAATGTGTAATAATTGGTGGAGAACTTTTAAACAAGTGTTTAACCTTTATGTTGTGTTTGGGTCAAAACTGACCTGTTTTCACACTTGATAACAGGTCAATTTTGCCCCAAACACAATAGGAGTTAAACAAAGATGACCCTTGTAAAATAATATTGCATTCTAATTTTTCCTTACATCATCATTCCTAGCATCATTTGATACTCTGGCGTCTGAGGTTTTTAATGGTTATTATGCCCTGGACTGACTGCAAGGACCAGATTGTAGTGCATGCCCCTAGAACCTAATGATTATGGGCATAGGGCATGACTGCCCCCCCCCCCCCAAATAAAAAATGATGACATCACAGTGAGCAAAACCATAAAATAACAAGGAATGGGGCCACATTTTCATATGGGGCTCAAAAAATATTTCAAAATCCATTAATGAAACCAAAAACTGTGTTGGTGATATCCAAACGAAGTTTTAAAGTTATTATGGGATGGCCATACAACCGACAGCCATTTTGTGGCGAAGTGTGAAATTTAGAGATTTTCACATTTTTGTACAATATGGGGGAAAAGTTGAGTGATCTTCAGAAAATTTCACCCACATGTCGCCTTCCCTACTCACCACATAGTGCACTATATAGTGCGTTCGCCAGTTTGCAGTGATACAATTCTAAAATTGAGTCCCCTAGAAATTGTGCATAGAAGCTCACTAGATCAGCGAATATGCTGATCTAGCATTGGGTCGGAATAATTTTTGCCAAACAAATGTATTTAAATGTCTTTTTTTAATAAACCATCAACAGTAAATAATTGTCACAAAACCCTCATCAATTCGATTTTAACTTGATGAAATCGATTATGTCATATCCGGCCTTTAACAAAAAAAAAAAAAGTAGTGAGCATGGTGTCCGAATTGCTTTTAAAATCCAGGGCACTACATAGTGCCGCACTATATAGTTTTTTACCAGTTAGGGGTTAGGGCGGGAATTTGGACATAGCCTGAGTCTATAACCACAGCCAAAGTTTTATTGACCTTTGACCTTGAGAAGAGCCCATAGTCTTGAATTTTCCAAATTATCACCTTTAGTACCAGTTACAAATTTAAATGCCTCCCAGAGATTTTGATCTATCGCCTCCCAACTCCTCAAGCATCATTGGGAAGCTATTTTGGGAAAAATGTTGAATTTAAAAGTTGAAACTTTGGAACAGCGTTAGAGTGGCGAGCTCACAAATGTGGCGTGATGTGACAAAACAGTAGGACATTTGAGATCAATGTATTTGAAATGTGGGCGGGGTTAACACAAGGTTGCCAAAGAAATCCAATAATATACTTTTTCACATTCTTCTAAAATTACACTGACCTGCTTGTCACCCCTAGGCGACCAAAACATAAAATGGTTGCTATGGAGATAAAGCCGCGATTTTGAAAAATAAGCTTTTTCATGCATTTGCCACGTGTAGCTTTGACCAGGGTGGCAGGGGCAGAAGAGGATAGTGAGGGTATGCAGCAGCCAGAGAGGGCAGGTAAAAAGGGGGCAATGGGGCGGGAGGGCAAAAGCGAGTAGCCCCCTGTGGGCCACACAACGGCGCTAGCCACTTTGATTTATGATAACATTGATCTTTATAGCAAATTTAAGTGAAATTATTCCAAATGCTATGATTCTGCCAAAACTACAATTAATTGCATTACTTTTGAAGTGCATGAAAAAAAACTGTCTTAATTTTGTGCACATTTGTGAGTTAACATAAATATGATGAATGTTCTTTTTCTCCCTCTTGTGGGTGGGAAAGTCCTGCATTCACAGTAAGATTGCTTTGAATGCATTTCAAGCAGCCTACATGCAGTTGTTTCCATAGTTACCAGAGGCACGCCAGCACTTCACAAGTGCAGAGGATTAGGTGGGAGGAGATTTTCAAGTGTGTAATGAAGTGGAGGACCAGAGCAGTGATGTTGTTGCCGCACTTCCTGTCTTGATGTCCTGTTTCCTTCCCTGTGTGTATCCTTTGTCTCCTGCATTTTCAAAGAGCCGCATTTATTTGTTTTATATCTTGTATGTCCCTAGGGTGTGAAGACACTGGAACAACAACAAAAATAAATAAATATGTTTTGCTGTTAAAGAGGCAGATCTGATTTTTTTCTTTTTTTTTTCTTGCAGCTTATTACTTTTCCGCATCTTGCTCCCCTGGTAGGAGATACTGCAGCCCCACCTTTTCACACTGATCCAGATGATATTGCAACTTTTAGGATAAAGGGAGGGGGTAATAGAAGAACATGCACAAAAAAATAAAAAAAAAATAGTGAAATATTTATGAGAGGAAAGCCCCACACTGTGCAGCTTTGAGTTGTATTTAGAAATGCTTCCCTATACTGAGGCTTCATATCATTTCTTTCATCTGCAGCGTCAGTTGCAGTCTGCTGCTGATTTCCATGAACAAGAGCTTGTTCCAGAAGAGACATTTGCATAAAAATAGCGGGTTTAGAACAGGGATGTTATTTGGAGTCCGCATGCAATTCTGGGTGTGTGAGCGGAGTGAAACTAGCTGTTTGCCTGAAGACAAATCCTTTAAATACAAAAAAAAAAAAGAAGTACATGTTGGAACAAATCTGAGCAAAAGAGCAATGTTATGCAACCTCTTTGTTTAAGCACATTGATTTTGATTGCCCTTGCTCCCCTCTTGTGGCTGAAAGCTCTTACTGCACTTTAATTTTTTCAACCATAAAATACGACAAACCCTTTGTTCACTCAATTTCCAACTTTTTTTTAGCTGATTTATCACTTTTTACGAATCAGAATATGTCATTTGAAGGTTTTTGAGGCTGCATAGTAATTCATTGCGTCATCTGTGACCAAGAATTCCAAGAATCAGAGATCATGCCACTATTTCACCAGTTTTTTTACAGCATAGATTGCCTATAGATTGTCTAGCTTGTTGTTTTTTAAAGTTGGATAATGGATTCTATTTGGTGTTGTTATAAAACATTTTAAGTGTATCATTAGGGAACTTATGCATCTATCTGCTGTTTTTAATCAAGCTAATGGTAACAAGTTAATTTCCCTTTTGTTCCGTTCTCTCCTATTCTATTCTTTTATATTGGTAATGTAAATATTGAATGTTTTACCGCCTTTTTTTTACAACAGAGTATGCAGCCTTCAAATGTTGTTTAGATATGCAAACAACTTTTTTTGTGTAAACAGGTATCCCTTTGCATGTGTGATTAGGAGCAGAAAAGTGAGAGTCCAATGCAAACCATCCATTATAGGTGCCAAAATGTCAATCATTTTGCTTCAAAGTCAGTAGATAAAGAAGCATTAAAGATATTCATGTTGCAAGTAAAAAATACAAAAGGGCACATTTGGTGTTTAAGCACTCAAAATGAGAATTTGTGAATAAATGAGGACAAAGTTTTAATATTTTCTAAATATTTTGTTTGTGTGCTTCTCAATGCAGTTGACTGTCCTGAAGTTTCTTGGCTAAAGGCATCAAACCTCACACCATAATCTACTTTGTTGTGAGGTGGTTTACTGGGATCAATATTACCATTATGCGTGTTACTTAATTTAGTTTAATTTAATAGTGTCTGAATGTTTGTTTAAGTGAGAAGGACATCACCAAATTCAGGTTTTAATAATCCAAAATATTAGTTAGGTATTTTTTGTAAGAAGTGGACTGGTCAATAAACAGTTGGGGTAGCTTTTGTTCAGTTCAGTTTTTTTTGTCACATTTTTATTTAACTATTATTGTTTAGTTTGCTGTTGACATCCACAGGACCTTTGCACAGTTTCTACTCATTTATTAACCTCTGAGCTTTTGTCTGACTGTAGGTGCAGCTAATCAAATCTAACCAAATCCATATGTATTTTTAAAGCACTTTTCAAATGCAACATAACACAGAATGTTGTACACCACAGCAAATAATATCAACAACACAAGCACAAAAACATTGTAGCAGGGAGTTTTCCTGATTTTTAGAGACTATCCTCTGAGTATAGAAATCATCATTCTCCACCAGTTACTGCGTGAAGAGAGTCTAACTCTCCAGCCTAAGAAGGGCAGTTAATGCACCACAAGGAATTGAATAGAATAGACTTTACTGTCATTACAACATGTTACACGCACAACAACATTTCAGGACTGAAAAAGCACTGAGGTGCTGCGTCTTTGCACCTCAGCTCTTTGAATATGGCTGAGTTTACTAACTAGTTCCACATGTGCTCTTCTTAAATGATCTTTGCTAGGTCACCCTGTGAAGGTCTGACTTTCCTTTTTTTCCTTTTACATTCTTTGCGGACTCAGGTTTTATACAAGCAATTTCTGCATACTTCCGTCTAGCCCAGGGGTCTGCAACCAGTAGTTCTTCTACCCCTCCACTGAGGCTCTCTGGTTAATGGAAAATAAAGTTTTTTTTTAAAATTTATTTTAAACATTTACTTAAAATTAAAAAGTAAGTAGTCAAGTAAGAAAAAAGTAAACTGATGCAAACTTTATTTAACTCATTCACAAACAGTTCATGGAACTAAGACAGTTTGATCAATTTTTTGTGACTGAAGGGCAATAAGCACAGCCAGAGTTAAGGTACACCGCATTACAAGGCAGATTTTATGTTTTTGAACAAATTCAAGGATTTAATGTGCATGGTTTATGGTTTGAAAAATATGGTAGGGGTCACTTTGGGGTCCCATGTGACACATGGTGTCTTTTATTTTGAAAGGATGCCATTTGAACCTCTGTAAAAACTTATAAACTATTACATATTTTGAAATAAAGGACATTTTATCTTGATACTCATGTTTTATTTGGGGCAAAAAGCAACCATTAATTAATTTTTATCACAAAAGTAACAATAACATAAATATATATCTGCGTCTAATTTTTTTTTGTAAGATTTTGTGGCTCCTTTTGAGTTCTTGTCAGTAGTCAACCCGAATGGCCCTTTAAGTGTTGAAGGTTGCAAACCCCTGGCCTAGCCTAAAAAAAGGCACAAAAAAAAAAAAAAAAACGGACGAGGAAAATTCCATAAATGTTGCAAAACCTGCAGTGCTGCAGCGTCAAATCTGTGAAGAAAGGTAGTTTTAACAGAGCTCAAAAACAAGAAAAAAAAGATATTTACTTTATGTGGATAAAAAAAGACAATGCGCTGCAAAAATAAAGAAGAAAGGATGAAGACGGTGAGTCAGCCATTGGAACCACTAAGATTCAAATGTGAGAGTTAAAAGCTTTATAAAATACATCAAAATTCTAACCTTTTGTGGTTTTGTATTTAACAAACGGGCCTTCGTGTGTGTGTGTGTGTGTGTGTGAAAATCCAAGCATGAGACATATGTAAACACAGACTCAAAGTGAAACTTCGAACGAACAAGAAACACAAGTGACGGTTTGTTTTAATCCAGCCATTGAGACGCAGTGATTTCTCCACCCTGGGATGGACTGCGGTCAGAGGTGTTGCTGGTTTAACTGGTCCGCGGATCAGGTAACAATAGGCATCCACTCCAAGATGTTGTAGGAGTAGCAATTACACAAATTGACACTCCTGTTGACCGCACACCTTGATCGTGTGACACCAACCACAGGGAGAAGATTAGGTTTAGAGATGAACTTAGTAAAGCATAAATTTGGAGTCTTACTAGTAAAGTTTGATAAGTCTGCAAGAAAAAAAAATTTTTCTTATCAAGTTTTGTTGGGTTTTTTGGTAAATATGCAATATTGATTATATGTTTTTAAACATTTGCCTCTCAGCCCCCAATTAAAATTTTTTTTTTCCAGGTCTTTCGTCCCTATCAGTCCCCCGGGGTGAGTGCCTTGGCCTTCGTTCAAGTGAAACTCCTCCTGTTCTCTGTCGGGGCATGACGATCACATAATTGTCTCTTACCTATAAAAGCTCTTTCTGAGCCGTTCAACAGTAAAATTAAGTTTCTTGTTCAACTTTTCAGAAGAAACCATAGAAAAAACCTCTATACCCCTTTATCTGTCAAAACAGGTACTTGTGGAGGGGGTTCTCCAAAGAGTAGTGGGCTGCAACACTTACACAAGCGCTTCAGCACAAGCGCAGTGACAGTTGGTCTGAAGGCAACAGAAACTCCTGCAGGTACGTACATGCCCGCGGAGTTCCTACTGACTGTGTCGCCACAGAGAAATCAAATGTGCAACAGTATTTGCACGCAAGTGTGCGTAGAGCCTTGTATTTTAAATAAAAACTTTTGAGGACGATTTCTAGAGGGGTTTACTGCTCCATTACAGTAAAAAAAGACAATTTGGGGATGTTTGTTAAAAACAAAGTTCACTTATTTTGGAAAAAAAAAGCATGTCTTAGTTCATTTTTCTCTGTACAGAAAACAGTAGAAGAGGGGAAATGTGTAGATTTTGTCCATCGGTTTTCTCAGTATGAAGATTTTGGCTTCGACCAATCAAATTGATCATAAAAAAAGTAACACATTCCAAACAACATACAGCTGCTATAATAAGTCAAACTTCCATCCTGCACCTTTAGCCTTCGTGCAGAAGCTTCATTGTGTCATTTTAGGATTTGACGTGGTCGCTTGAAATGCTTAAACTAAATTGAATGAGTTGCCTTTGCTTCCTGCTTCCTCCTGAAGCGAATTTCAGGTTTAACAACTGATTTTCTCTGGAACAGGTGCTTTGTTGATGAGTGTGTCTTGAACATTTGTCTTTGCGTGTGGAAGAACTAACTTTTGACAAGGAATCATCTCAAAGACTTGTTTTAAAAAATAAACTACTTTTTTCTCTTCCAATTTTTCTCTTCATACGCTCCCCCCGTGGTAAAAGGTCAACAATTCTTTACATTTTTAAAAAATACCAGAAAATCTGTCAAGAATTGTTATTTTAAGAAAAAAATTCTACTCACTAAGACATATTTTCATAAACTTACATTATTTTGCAACTGAAATACTTTCCTGATATGATTGTTTTTTGCAAGACAAAAAATAAGAAGGTTTTTCTTAAACAAGGGGTCTTTTTACTTTCTTGTGGTTCAGTTTTTGCAGTGTAGTGGCCAAATCAAATGGAGAGTTTTGCAAAAATACACTTTTTAATTCAACACTTTATCAAAGCAGTAGTAAAATAAAATGTCACTTACTGTATGTAGCTTATTTAAACCCCAGTTATCTTTCGATCTATTTTCCCAGTGGTCTTCTAATCCGCCAACTTAGCTCAAATCAAAGTGTGTGTTGTTTTCTAAGACATAGGGTCTGCAGAGCGGCAGGAGTTCATTAGAAATTTGCCTCTGAGTTATGGGGCAGGACTGTTGGTGCGGAGTGAGCCTGCCCTTATTTGCCCATCAACCCTGTATAAACACTCTCTCCCACTAGCTTACAGCCTTTCACACCACCAAACTAATGTTAGCAAAGTCACAAAAATGCTTGACGCCTTTCATTGTTTTTCAATGTTTACTTAAGTAATCCATAAGATTTTTGCCTGTATATTTCCACAACACACAACCCCAAACAACAGCTACTTAAGCAATACGCAAAGCACAAAGTTGTGCATACTTTTACCCAAAAACTTTTCAGGTGCGCTCAGTAGTTATTGTTCCTTTAAAGAGAAAACGGACTCAATGCAGCTTTTAAAAGTAACAGACTGTGATTGTTGCTTCTGCATGGCGGTTTGAATCAATCACTGCAGAAGTCAAACTGGATTGGACAGAATGGGAGCGTCAACTCGGTGACAAGCGGCAGAGCTCGTTTGGTTGTCTCTCGTGTTTTCTTCAACAATAAGCGCCTTCACTGAAACCACCTGACCGGCCCCATCCATAAACCCTTTCCCACCCCATTAAGTCTGTGTGTGAGGTGAGTCAACACTTCCACTGTTATCCGTATGTCCATGACGGTACCTGTCAGTCACAAAGCCGCAAGGTTGAAGACTTGTTGAAGGGCAACTTTGGAAACTTTTCAAAGCTGAGATTCCATTTTTGTCTGATCACAAAACCACAGAGAGAAAAGTTCTGCTTTCTACAGAACCAGCAAAAGAGATTGACAGTTTAAAACGTAATGATTAAACAACAACTGGACCATTTTTTAGATGTTTTTTGAGCACTTTTGGTTAAATGTAGTGCAAAAAAGTATTTATTTTTGGACATCGAGCGAGTAAATTTCACATAAACAAGTCTGAGACATTCTTTTCTCTGTGCAGAAGGAAACGTTTCCCATGGTTGGTGCTCCTTAAATAGCATTTTGAAATGGATGTGATGGAAGTGGAATGTGGAGCGATCCGTTTGTCAGCATTCCTCCGAACCATCAGATGAGTGTAAAGGCCTCAAACCTTCTGCTGATTGCGTTTGTGAAACAGGAGGTGGATTGTTTTTAAAGTACTTCAGTTGGGAAACAAAAAAATAAAAAGACTTTTTTTTTTATATTTAATAAAAAAAAAGTTTGATTTGTTTCATGCAAACAACCTTCACCATTTTTGCATTAAAAAAAGAATCCAAAGAATTTACCAGGGTAAGCTGTTTCCACCTTATGATGCAGAATAGATCCTAAAAACTCAACAGAAGCGCCTTTCACAAATCGGTTTGGCTGAGACGCAGAGAAGTCAGACAATCTATGAAGCCCTGATTTCCCCAACACAACATTGACACACAAAAACCAAAACTAAATCGCAATCACAGCGCCTTGCTCAGTTTTTAAAGACCAGCCGGTTTAGTTTATCTGTCAGAACAGATTTGTTTTAGTGAATAAATGAACAGATACTGGTTTCAGAGTCAGATGTGAAGCGTTATAAAGTCAAGGCTTAAACGACATATTTAAAGCTACAAGAACAAACAGACCAACCGCTTTGAGTCAGAAACAGGCAGACACCATCATTTAGAAACTGATGACTTGTGCGCAAGACAGAGCTCAGCTTTTTGCACTTATCTTTTGTAAATGAAGATTTTTTATTTGTTTTAAAATTTAATTTTACTGAAATAAGTTTGTAAATTGTTGATTTCAAAACTTAATATTTTTTTTGTTTGTATCTTGGTGAATTAACAAGTCTCTTTTTTTATATGACTATCTAATAAGAAAGTATCCTACACGTTCCCTAACTTTTGACCATTCTTTACAATAGACAAACCTTTTTGTTCACTTTCGGCATATCTCTTCACGGGTTGCAACAGCCAATCAGCTGTCTTTGTTTTGCACACGTGGTTTGGCCCGTATTTTATCCAGGCTGGGGACAGGCACAGGGAAGCAGAAGGCAAAAGCAAACTTTTTTTAAAGTCCTTTAAATATTTCCATTTTCTATCTTTATAGTTCAAGAGGAAAAAGGGAGTAAATTTACTGTCATTTTGTCAGAAAGACTTGTAACTAAGAACCCACATTTGATGGTTTTCTGCTCCATATTCTGTATTTCTTGAATCAAATCATGTAGTTTTCTTGTTTGCTTTGTTGACCTTTATTTGCTGACACCAAAAATATGCTTGAAGAGAACAAAAGTGTGTCTCGTTCTCCAGTAAAGTGACTGTCCACTCCTGATTTTAGTCACCCTTTGGGTGCAGGTGGAGGGAATGATGCCCTTTAAGAATGTTGCCCAGGAAAAACAGGCTTTTGGGTTTGTGTTTCCGTATATGGAAGGTAGTTTTCAGTACAAAATTCAGGGTGGCGCCTATTGCATGAAGAAAAGAAAGTTATGATGACTGTCCCAATATAACCAAATGAAGTGGTAAAAACCGTGTGACATCCCAAAAACCACCTGTAAACGTACATCTGAATGCTTTTACAAACTCCACTGCGCCACTGGTGGTTGTCTGAAATGTAGGCCACAGATCAATAAAACAGAGATATACTCAAAGCAATAGAGAAACAAACTAAAATTCAAGTTTGAATCAAATCCAAGATGAAGACAGGCTCCCACATCCAGCTTACACTAAGGACACACGCCGATAAAAATTGTGTTTTTGATGTTAACATGGTCTTGTAGCATGATGGAGGACATATAAAGAAAATTAAGCTTAAAGTTGCATTTCTGAGTATTCATTTATTATAAAAAGAGGAAAAATCAAAACACAATGAAAAGCAGTTTCACTTAAATAACACAATTTAGAATCCAAAAAACAAAGATCAAGACAAAGGTTGTGAATCTAGAGAAAATGAAAAAGTGCAGTATAAAATTAAGCGTAATTATGACAGAAAATACGCTGGGCGGGCCACCAGCCCCATGCTCCGCTCCATTCTGATGCATCCACTTGCAGACAAACAGATCCATGAATGTCTTTCATTTTCCTCATTTGAGCTGACATCTGGCTCAAAACTGGATGGCTCAAATAATACCGGTAATGTTAAGTTGTGAATGTGACGGGCTGTAAACTAGCAAGAGAGAGTGTAAGCAGATGGGTGACAGGAAGTGGGGGTGGGCTTGCCAACAGTCCCGCCCACAAATCAGAGGTAAATTTTTTAATGAACGATTGCAGCTCAGAAAAAGAAAAAACTCATAAAGGCAAGACAGGAAATAGGAAAAGAGTCGAATGCAAGGTATGAATCAACAACTAGGATTGGCTGTAACCTTTCTTTAACCTGGTAAAGTCAGGTGAGAACCAGTTCTGATTTACAATGATGATGCCTGAGAGGCAGCTCAAAGGGCAATCACAGGAAATGACAAAGAACAATTGCAAAATGATCAGTAAAGATAAAAATGATCGGAAAACAGTGAATACAATATAATAAACAGTCAAGCAGGAGACCAGATAATAACACTTGTAGAGATTTTGGATAAGAGCTTGTAAGGAGTACTTTAAAGTAGAAAATTTCAGTCATTAGCAGAAGAGATTTGAAACCAAAAGAGGTGCAGGTTTTAAATGCTCTTGTCAGGCAACCAGGTGAGAACCCAGACGCAGGGAAGAACCACAACCGAAGATGTAATGGACTGGAGTTCCAAGAACGTATTCACAAAAAACTCCCCACGCACAGTGGGGAAACGGCATGAAGCCAAAACTAATAACCTTCAGCATATAGACACAGAGACTGTAAGCATAGGACAAGACAAGTCAACACAGAAAACACAGAGTTCCTTAAATCAGCAGACTGCTCAACAGGATCCACAGGTAAATGGGCGGAGTCACAGCCAGCCTGCAAAGAACCCCCAGGAAAAGACAAAATGATAACAAAAGTAAAGAATTAAATAAGCAAATCATGACATTGACAGGCATGGCAACTGTCTTGGACAAAGAGTCACAACAAAAGTAATGTAAAAATAAGTGAAAGCTTGAATATTTTCCGAGTGTTCTGCTTTCCCACTGCAGTGGTTGCTAATTCTATGATATTTGTCAGCCCATGGTGGGGCAACACAGGCAAACAACCACACACGCACGTTCCTACCTGAGAGTCCACAATCAGCTTAAAAAGCCTATTTTTGGAGCATGGGAGGAAGCCAGGAGAAATCTATGGATGCACGCATGCAAATTCCGCACTGAAAGGACCCAAACCGGGATTCAAACTAGTGTACATGTGGGTGTGTTTACCACAACACCACAGTGCAGCCATTCTACACATTTGTTCATTAAAAATAATTCAAAATGTGTTTTTAAAAACCTTTACCGATATGACTGATCTCTCCTTGTACTTAAAGTGCTGCTGTGCAACAATATGTAATTTAATGTATGGCAACAGGAGCCAAATGCACTGAGGAGAAAACAATGTTCAAATATCCAAATGTTCAAGAAAATGGATAAAGAAACTTTTAATTTCACTATATGACGATACCAGGAGTTAAGTATCAACAGGTGTTTGAATAAGTCTAAATACATGTGTGAACTTGATTGTGGTGAAATAATCAAAGCTCTTTTCATTACAACCACTGAGTATTACACTGTGTAATGTGCAGTAATGATTATTGAAATGTTTTAATTACAATCAATAAGCTACTGAATTCTTTACTTGATCTGCAATGTGTAGAAATAATATTTGGATCAATATGAAATTGCATTCTGATTACAATCAATGAGTATTACATATCTGTTACATGGTGTGTGATTCATGTTACTGTTTACTGAAATCATGAATTAATGTTTTCTGAAGATAATCAATCATCAATAAGCACTTTTTGTTACTTGAAAAGAATCCATCTGATCAGAACCGGATTACAAAAACTATGCAAAACATGTTCTATTGTTATGGAATGATTCAGTAAAGAAATGGATCATCAAACTCTTGGGACTTAATTAGCGTGACAAAAATCTTCAACATTACCCAATAAATATTTTTACATGATCATTTTATGCTTTAAAATGTCAAATTAACGTGCAGATATTTTTTTTTTAAAAAAGGAAAACAATTGGGGTTTAATTTTTTCTCCAGAAACAGACAATCATTTGTCCCTAATTGGAACCATGCAGAACATTGAATTCACCCAGGGGTGAGCAAACTACGGCCCGTTAATCTATTTAATCAAGCCCGCCTAGCTGGAAAAAAATTACATTGATAATCCTCATTAAAGTTTTATTTTTCCCGTTACTTCTAGTGTCTACAAATAAATTGAGCGTTGATGAGGTGCAGAAAGTTATTTTGGATTTATGTATTGATTGAGGATTTGTTTTTCTGACGTTACTGTGTGTTTTTTATGTCAGGAAGTCATTTTTCCGATAATTCCAACACCACTTGAATGCAGCATTTATCTAACTTTGCATTTTTCCTTTGGGGGCTTCAACCCATTTGTGCAATTGGCACTAAAATTAGAATAAAAGCCACAGTTTTGAAATAAACCCCCCCCCCCCCCCCAAATGTTTTGTTTTAAAGTATATATATATATATTTATATATATCTAAGCATCTGCTCCTGGTCCAGCCCGTGTGTCAAATTTTAGAGCCCTATGCAGCACACAAGTCCCTTTAACCCCTTTATCATTTCATTGATCTTATTCCAATTCAAGCAGATGTTTTAATTCTCTTAGCCAAAGACTTTTTTATTTTTTTTTTTTATTTCTATAAATACATGAAAACACCATAAAAACTGATGAGTGACTGAGAGTTCTGTACTGTCTGCATATATATTCTTTTATTCTTCTATTTTTATAGCAGAAGAAAGGGTTTTACCTCATGTATGGAGAACTAAATCAAAAGAAGACATCTTTCAATAAATCCCTTTAAAACTGTAGTTTGTGCTTCAGCCTACAGATTTTTTTTAAACTGTATACTTTTAACTTGGAAAATCTTGTTGCTTAATAAATTAGTCATTAACTCTGAGTAAACATTATTATCAGTGTTGTATTAAAATATTACTAATATATAACAATGTGACAAAGTAAATATATTGTATTAATTACAATTTTATAAACCCAGATTAAGAAAAAAAAAAGTAGAATCTGTGTTTTTTGCACACTCTTTTTTATTTAAACTTCATTAGAATTCAGTCAAATTGCTATTTTAAGTTTTATCCCATCTACTTGTCTCACATATTGGAACATATTAATAGTAAAAACCTCAAAATAAAATAGATTTATTTTGTTTGTTGTATAATGAAGACATTTTTGTGTGATTATAATTTTCATTTTCTGTAATATTTTGATAGTCAGTTTAATTCATTTAGTTAAGTGCATGTTTTTCTTGCTAAAAAGATACAATACAAACAAAAACAAAGAGCACTTTTTGTTTTTTTAGGATTTGCTTTTAAACGACTTTACAGTTAACCTTTAACTCACCAACATTTTTAAAAATCACCATATTTATTTCCATTTGACAGAGGGAAAACACCTGCTGTAATGATAATCTGGATGAAAACTTTGGAAAAGTTTCAAATGCTTTTTTTTTTTAAATCACCACCATCTTAGCAACATCTGTTACACCCGAGTGTTTCATTGCAACTTAAGATTACAAGCCTGAGCGCATAAACAGAAAATAATAAGACATTTCTATGATATAAACAAAACAAGAAACATGTTTGACTGAATCCATGTTTAGACAGAAATAAGGTTTTCAAATGTTTGCTGAGGTTAATCTAAAATGTACTTAATCTGACTTTTCTTTTTCTTCTGTTTCTCATTAGAGTCTAAGTCGTGACACTTCAAGTTTAATTCAGTGCCTTGTGCCACATGTCAATATTGTTAACAATAATAATGGCCTCTTCAACAAACTGAATGGTCAGTCGATTTTGCAGCAACACCAGAGGTGTTGTCAAACAAAACATACACAAACACACCGACAAAAATCCCAGAATCCCATCACACCTGGAAACCCCGGCGGCCCGTGTGCCTCTGCGTCTGTGCGGATGAGCACGAGTGTTGGAGGAGCTGGGAAGCAGCATGTGGGTCTGCTGTGCCCTCAGGCCATCGCACTGTTTACACTGTCATCAGTGGGAAACAAGATGATACCATCAAACCCCAAACTCAGCAGACTCCAGAAGTCTGTCCACTGTTCTTCAGTCAAAATCTACCGGCATTCATATTCAGTGAATGGGCTGTCCTACAGGGTTTACCCCTCTGGCACACACTGGCAATATTGAAATATTATTCATTTCCATGAACTTTTATTTTGGAAAATATCTGTTTACCCCAAATCTGGAAAACTCCAGCCCACTAACTGCCACTCAGACAAACCTCAGAACAGTTACAATGGTTTTCAGGTGCACAAGTGCTCACACGCTGGACACGAGAGGATTTGCATCTCATTTCCATCCCATTGAGAAGTTAGCCTGAAGTGAGCCCAGGTGGCGTTAACTGTCTTCTAGGATGTGAGAGGTAAGGGGTGAAGGTTGGAGGAAGTGGGACAGATAGGGTTGGAGGCATCCCCAAGGACTGCGGGTGCATGGAAATGCCTTGTTTGCTCCCAACAGCCATCTCTGTCTCTGTGTTTGAGCGACAGCAGACAGGACGGCCCATCCCTGTCAACTATGAAGACATGTTCATCTTCTCTTTTATTTCTTGGTGCCTAGAAAAACTCACTAAGGGTAAGCGTGTTTTCTTCGACAGAAGCAACTTTGCAGAAAGCAGCAAATGCAAGTCTAAACAGGTTGTTGGTCACACCTACATGGCAATTGAGTGTAACATCCAAAGAGTAAAAAGTTCTGTTGCAATCACGAGAAGCCAATTAGAGTGATCTGAGGTTATTTCAACTACAACAAAAAGCTCCCAACATTAAAGGGGTTTTTCATTTATTCAATGAAAGTTAACGAAAATGGGAGTTTTGTGGTTTTGAACATGTTCTGGTTGCATTTTTCTAATGATTAAGAACATATGTTAAGAAAATTAAGTCTTTCTTTATTCAAATTCCTGTTAATCAGGAGGGTATGGAAAAATGCTGTTTGAAAAAGATCATATTTGGGATGTGGAAAATACAATGGGCGGGCCACAAGCTCCCTGCTTCGGTCCATTCTGATGCATCCGTTTGCGGACAAATCGATCCGTGTGCGTCTTCATTTTCCTCGTTTGAGCTGGTCTCCGGCTCAAAACTGTACGACTGAAAAGCTTCAATATTGCTTCAATGTTGCACCGGTGCTGTCAGGTTTGGGTTGTGAGGGGCTGTAACCTAGTGGGAGAACATGTTAATGGCTGGGTGATAGGAAGGGGGGAGGGCTTCCTTCATGCAAATTTTCTTTGCCCACAACTCAGAAATGAATTTCCAATGCAGAATCTACGTCCTAGAATATTCTGCCTAAAAAGGGAGAGTCATAACTAAAAGACCACTGAGAACACTTTTATAATAGCTCAAAGATGATTGGAATTTTAGAATCTAATTGATGGAACTAAATATTTTTCTTGTTTTTTTTAATTTATTTATTAAGACGTTGAGTATCCAGAAACCTCAGCAGGTTATCTTTTTTCCACTCTTAGATCTGCTTCTTTTGTGTTTATTTCTCCTACGCTCGCCTTGTCTAGTCAGCATCTCTGCCCCGCCTCCCATCCCTCCATCGCAGGCAAATAAAAGAAAAAACACACACATCCTTGTATTGTATCCATCCTCCTCCGTATTATCTGAGGCCCTGAGTGCAAACACAAACAAGCTCCACGAGGAGCAGGTGTCCTTCCACCGGGATAAATCAACAGTAAACCAGGATCCAAAAGAAGGAGGTTGTGTGCCTGACAGGGACGTGGTGGCGGTGGTTTTGGGAGGGGGGGGGGGGGTGGGTTCAGATGGTTTCTGTCTGAGTAAGGAGAAACTTTGAATGTACCTGATAGCATCGTTTAAGCCCTCTTTGTCGCCAACAAAGCTGTTTGTTGTCACTTGGTGTTTCTTTTCATCTCATCAAAGTTGGTTTAAAGTCAGCACACAGATCCCAACTTCCTGGGAAAGCATTATATGATGACGCAAGGGTGGAAGTTCGCAGCTTGCAGTGCTCATCAGTCACGAGGCGCAATTTCAGCTGCAGGACGAACCGTTAAAGGCACCCACCCGTCACATAGCTTCATTAGGGATCCTGCCATTTCACTTTCATGACGACTCTGGAGGTTTTTAAGGACTCAGTTGCCTGCAGCTGTGCTGGCTGATGTTAATCTGTTCACCTGGAGAATGTGGAAAACTTTCATGTGTTCATATTGAATTAATTAACAAAAGAAAAAGACAACACTAATGAAGAGGGACGTCATACATTATCTGAAAAAAGAAGCAAATCCTTGTTTCATTTTATTTCAACCTTTGGGAGTTACCAATAATTACATTTATTTAGTTACATTTAGTAACTGTTGGTAAAAGGAAAAATCCAGAGGTGGTTTAACCGGAGCATACTTTTACTTTTACTTTTACATCACAAATAGATTTGTGACAAGAAAAAAAACTCAGTTAAACTTTCTGTTTTCCTCTGCAGATGACTGTATGGACAGATAATGGGGTTAAAATAAAGTAATAATCCATGTTTTACAAGATAAAGATTTCTGTTTTTTTACTAATATTAGCATCCTTTAAAAATGCACAAGTATGAAGGCTGTAATCTCAGTTACAGGCTATAGACTTGCTTTTTAAAGCTATTTTATGCTGAAATTATATTATTTCTTTTAAAACATGATATTTTTAATAAAGGGAAACAAATGATCTCAACTGTTTGAAAAAATAATCTTACTTGCCAATATTTAATATTTTAAATGCATAATTTATCCTATGCATCACCCAAAGGCTAGTCATTAAGAAATTCTGTTTTTGGTCTCTCCAAGGCCTTGCACCAAAGTACATCTCTGACATGTTAGCGCCATATGAACCATCTCGGACTGTGAGGACCTCAGGGACCGGCCTCCTGCGCGTGCCTAGAGTCAGGACTAAGCAAGGGCAATCATCGTTCCGGCCTTTGCAGCTAAAAGCTGGAACAGTCTCCCTGAGGTTGTGAGAAAGGGCCTCTACTGTGTTAACGTTCAAATCTAGACTCAAAACATTCCTATTTAGCTGTGCATATAACTGAAGGGTTCTTATCCCCTAATTTGTAATCTCATTCTTTTCTCTCTACTGTCTTTTAAAGTAAATTTTATAATGATTATGTATGTTTTTAATCTTTGCACTGTTGTGTATTGTGATTTTAATGCATTTTCCTGTTTTTTGAAGCACTTTGAATTATTTGTGGATGAATTGTGCTATACAAATAAACATGCCTTGCCTTATTTCAATGTGTAGAACAAATCAAATTTGCACATAATTTTGTTTTTATTTGTCTAATTCAATAGGTTATTATGCTGTAAATTTGTCTTTGTTAACCAGTTACAGATGTACTATTACTTAAATATTTTCTTAAATGAATACTTTTTACTTTCACTATTTTTTAAGATCTATCTTAAATACATCTTCAGAATAGACTGCCCGTCTCTGGCAAGTATGGGAAATAATAAAATATGGGCAAAATGCAAACCTACCTTGTGCAAAGATGAACTTTTTGCAAAGAAACCCAAAAAATCATGAACTTTTAGCACTAATTGATCTTAAAAAGTTATTTTTAGAGATTCAAAACACCTAAACATGTCTGACTTTATAGGTAGCCAACAATTTGTTTTCACATTTTGTCAGTTTTTTTTTTTTCTTTTCTATTTTTGGTAAATTGACATGCATTGATAGCAGGGAGGGGGGAAAAAATCACAATTCTTGAAACTCTGTTCTGACTGGTTTATCTCGAGTCTCTCCCAGTTCCAGGTATAGGCTGCCAGACGAACCAATCACAGCCGGAGTCTGCGCAATTGACATCTCGCCCCGCCCCTTCGTCCACCTGTAATCCAATCCGCGGCCTTGTCACAGGTAAAACCGGCCTCAATTTCTCTGCATTGCCCCCAAAAAGCGAGAAAAGCCGACAAAACCCGTTCTCTCAGTCGGGGACACCCTGTTTGTTGCCGCGGCCCTCATCCAGCTATAGCGGCGGAGTTTTCCTCGGTGAAGAAGACGGGTCGGATTTTCAGTACCAACTAGAAAGTCCAGTTCGACCAACCGGAGATGTCACAGGAGCATGACAAGTAAGTGACTCTCCACCTTGACACATGCTGATAAAATACTGACCATCAGAACAACCTGAGGATTCTTGAATCCTATTTCTCTTCTTGGTACGCGCAGATTTTTATTTTTATTTTATTGTTTGTTATTTTTGTCCTTGCAATATGTGGTCTCGCATTTAAAAGAATAATTCTTTTTATTATAGTTTACTATGGGGTACGTTAAGCGTATAGTTCCCGAGCGGGAAAGTGATTACAACACCTTCTTCTCCTTTTTTTTTTTTTACCCCATGGTGATTTCACCTGTCATGTTCAAACCCGTACAGGTGTATCTTCACCTGTCGTGCGAGCGCACGCGCCCGTTAGAGTTTCCGCGGTAAAGACGGCTGGATTAAGCCGTCAGGAGGCTTTTATTTTTTTATTTGTTTTATTCTTAATGTTGTTTGTTTAGGAATAAAACTAAATTAAACTGTCTCTGCAAGACAAAAAGAAGAAAAAAAATTGTTTTTTTTTTTCTTTATTTTTTATTTTTTTGTAAAAATTTGGACCTGTTACAGATTTGATCTTTATGTATTTTGAGGGCAACACAAGGAGACTTTGAGTGGAGTGAAATTGTACACCTGTTAGGCGTTGGCCCGATTGCTAACAGAGAATGTAAGCAAGCACCTGATGACTCAAAAGCTTTGTCAAATTTAGAGTAAAAATGTAACAACAAAATCTATCTTTTCTATATGGAAAATGTATATATGATGATCGTGAATGGATTAGCTTTTAATGTAGAGAAAAATCCGCTTTGTTTTGGTCTTGTCATGGGTTATATGACCTCATTGGTTTAGGGCCCCAAAGTAAAGGAGATCATTTTTGTGTGTATTGCATAATTGGATCACTGAGTATCAGTTTTGTTGTGGAAAAAGACAAAAATGTCTTCGTAACCTTCTTGGAAAAAGAGGTTTAATGTATCTTTAAACGACTTTCTTTAGATTTTTGAACCCCTTTTTTCTCAAATGAATTTTATTTTGAAAAATACTGAACATTTTTAAAGGTTGGATGTGAACAAAAAGTCTCACAAAATGGCGGCAGAAGAAGTGGAAAAAGACGGAGGCGGTGATGGTTCATCAAAACGTGATTTCTTTCTTTTTTACAAACAGGTTTACTTGCAAATAACAGTAAAGTCTGTTGAAACTCAGGAATGTCGAAAAGTCAGGTGCGTCACCTGCGGTCAGCTCCTCAGCCAATCAGAGTTTCTAGATTCTGCCAAAGTCGTCACACTGGATGGGCCTGTAGCACATCTTTTTGTCGCGCCTCCGTGATGCCGCGACTCTGATTTGTTGCACAATCACCAAAAAAGCCTGATCGACTGGTCATGCAGATAAATAACCCTCTGCAGAGTTGAACTCCCGTACTTACAACCTGTTTGTCGGTTTTTAGAGATGCTGTGATTTCAGTTTTTGGCTCCTGGCAGTCGGCGTGGAAATTCAGTATACCTTTAGGATTCTTCTTGGGTTGTGTGACATCCATCCTTTAGCCAAGTACCTACATAAAAAAAAAACAATCTTTTTTTTATTTTTTTATCCCCAGTAAACGTGCAGTGGTGGTTCTCCAGAACAAGCAGGGTTATGGCAACCAGCGTCGCTCCTTCACCACAGAAGATGAAGCCTGGAAGTCGTTTCTGGAGAACCCACTGACGGCAGCCACCAAGGCCATGATGAGCATAAACGGAGACGAGGACAGCGCCGCCGCCCTCGGCTTCCTCTACGACTACTATGAGGTGCCAACAGCTTACTTAAAAAAACATCAATATTTTCCCCACCAACTCAGTTTTTTTTCTAAATTTAATACATTTTTACCCATAAAGACACCAAATTCTTACTCAACATGTGTTAGACTGAGGATGTAACTGAAGTGGCAGCCCCAATAGACAGCAGGATGACCCGTGCTGTTGGATGTGATGTGGTCAGATGCTGAGCGGCTGTGTTTACCCTCGCAAACAGGTGCCCAGGGACAAGAGAACAATACACCAGCCCAAGACAGAACTGCTGGCCTCTGATGTGGATCCCAACAAAAGGTAGGCAGCCCCCCCACCCCACCCCATACAGAGGCAAAAACACAAAACACCATGAAAAGATTTGTTGAATTATTTATATCAGGCTGGAGCACTGAAAAGGGAAATAACAGAGTGATTTAATGTCTGGGAAATTCCTGTGGATTGACTCTCAACCTTTCATAAAAACCTTTAAAATTAAATGTATTTCCTAACATTTTTGACTTTTTAAACACATTTTTCATGTAAATTATGTAAAGACCCACTTCGATCATCTTTTGACCCATTTTCAGAAGTGCAGTGCAAGATTATGATTACGCAGTTTTTGGCCAAAGTAAAAAAAAAAATCTCATTTTCTAGGACATAATTTCAAGAGTTCATTAGAAATGTGCCTCCAAGTTGTGGGCGGGACAAAATAAGCCCACCCCCACTTCCCATCATCCATTTGTATGCACTTTCTCCAGCTAGCTTATGGCCCCTAACACCCCCAACCTAGCATTACTGGTACAACAAAATTGGCGAGCAATGATGAAGCAATCAAGCCATGCAGTGCTAAGCCAGATCCCAGATCAGACAAGGAGAACAAAGATGTACAAATGCTCTGCAAGTGGATGCATCAGAATGGAGCGGAGCAGGGAGCTTGTGGCTTGCCGTAGTAGCTTCTACGACACATCTACAAGCTTTTTCCAACAACATTTTTTTTCCTCTGCTCCTGATTGACGATGATTTGATTAAAGAAATGCTCAGAAATTGGATTTTCAGCTTAATTTCTTTTATGTCCCCCATCATCAGAAAAATGCCACAAGACCATGACAAAAACGCCAAAATCATGATTTCCATTGGAGTTGGTCATTAAGAAATAAGATTTAAAGTAGTTGTTTGTTTGTTTCTTTTGTTTGGTAAAACTCTCAGCTAATTGAACTGTTATTAGATAAAAATAGATTTTGATTGCAGTGCATTAAATGTGTTTTAGGCACCAACTCCAAGCCAGACACCCTATACCTCCTCACCAGGAAGCTAATATGGACAACAGGGTTCAGGTCCTCAAGACACCCATCAATATTCTTCAGCTGACTTCAGACAAAAGAGCCCACTTCCCCTCACCAGGTCTGCTCACATTCAACAACATCAACAGCCAACGGCAGTTTTTTAAAGTTAAAACCCCGGCTGTCAGTTTACGCGCCTCTTTTGTTCAGATACAACTGTCACAGTTTCCATCGCCACAGTGCCAAACTACCAGTCCGTCAAGACGGAGGTGCCCTCACACGGCTTTTCGGTCACGGTGCCCAACAACTGCAGCGACGCCGGCGTCTTTGACCGCCAGCTCAACCAAAACGCCATCCAGTTCAGCCCCAGCACGCAGTCCCGCACGCCTCCAGACTCCACCTTTCCCGAGAGTTTCAAGGATGGTTCCCAGGAGGTGAGTGTTTCGATCCCCCCTCGCTCCAAAACTTAGCTAACGCTCTCTCTACACCCCCCCCCCTTCTTCCTTGTTCCTCTTCTTCACTTTCCTCTCCCTTCACTCTCAGATCTCTTCCATCAAACAATGGGATATTCACCTGATCCCACGGAGCCAGCAGTGGGCTCAGCCTTCCCTGGTTTTATTTGAACATGCCAAAATAGTGGCCAGTATGTTATTATGCCATTGTCTCACCAACACAATAAAGTGCTGTACTTTTCTCCTACAATAGCAAAAGCCCTTTCTCTCTCCCCTTTCTCTTTTTGACCATGAGGGGAATTACCTCAAAGAAGAGTAACCCAACAAAACCTGAGTGGGGACAGGAGGGGTGGGGGAGCCATCCACCACAACCCTTTATTTTATTTTATTTTTTTACAAAAGCTAAATGTACAGGGAAGGAAAAACATAAACAAGGATGTAAACTGTTATTGCTGGTGGGGGGAAAAAAGTCTAAAGTAGAAGTCAGATTTAGATATTAACCTGAGAGATGGAAAAAGTGAAGCTTTCATACATTTTAATAGCATTTTCTGATAATTATCTATTCCAAAAAACAAAGCAAAATTATGTATTTATTGAAAAATTTGATGTTTTTTTGGCCCAAAACATTTTCTTAAGTAAGTATAATGACACTAACAACTTCCTGTGTTTTGGATAAAAAACGTTCAAAAATATAAGCCTTTTAAGACCCACTCTGATTATCTTTTTATCTATTTTAAAAGACTTCCCAGTGGTCTTTTAATTACAATTTTGTCATTTTTTTGCCAAAATCAAAAAACTTTTGTGAGGATCTTTTGGCGGAGAGCAACCCCGCCCCCTTTACCCCTTGCAGTAGAGCAGGGCAAGGAGCTTGTGGCCTACCCTGCATATTTTCTACATCACAAATAAGCTTTTTTTTTTTCAAACAGCATTTTTTTCTGCTCCTGATTCACAACTATTAGTAGAATAAATACTCAGAAATTCACATTTAAGATTTTAATTGTAAGAATTTATCAACTTGGTAAAGAAACTTCATCCTCTTTTCAATTTAATTGACTTATTATCTAAAACAGTTTTATGATGAAGAAATAATTCCATTTGTGCTGGACAATTAAACTGTTACATTGTAGTTTAAAGTTAATAGAGTAGTTTAGCAGTAATGTCTAGCTTTGTGTAATGTCAACGTAAATACAGTAAATGCTTTTCATCCTCTTTCTCGTGTTGTAATCAACCCGTCGTTTGTGTCTCTCTTTCTGCCTGTTCTGAAGGTATTTGGCTTCCCGGATCTCCAGTTACGCATGGCCTCCCTGGTGCCTGAGGGATGCTTTGACGCCGTGTACGGGTACGTGGCTCTGCCCCCTGACCCTCTGCCACGCTGCCCTCCAGCCACCCACAGCAGAATGGCCTCCACTCCCAAGGAGACTCCGACACATAACACTCTCACTTTCAGGCCAACCAGTCACGATTTTAAATGCAGCTTAGTTGCAGCAGCCCAGTGAAGCTTTTCGAACATTAAAACGTCTCGCCATCTACATGTGGAAGCAGCTTTCGATCACTTTTCATGTTGCTGTTGGGAAAACCTTGCTGTTTTTTTTACTTGCAGCAATAATTTCGAGTACTCTCTTGAGGCGTCTAAGTCTCTACGTCAGAAGACCGGGGATGGGACAATGACCTACCTCAACAAGGGCCAGTTCTACCCCATCACTCTCAGGGAGGTGGACAACAAAGGCATTCAGCAGCCCATCACCAAAGTTAGGGTAGGAACAACCAACAAATCGAGCTGAAAACGACCTAAAAAGATGGCATTTATGGAGTGCAAGTGACCATTTCTACCCCACAGAGTGTGGTGATGGTGGTGTTTGGGGAGGAGAAGTGCAGGGAGGATCAGCTGAAACACTGGAAGTACTGGCATTCCAGGCAACACACAGCCAAACAGAGATGTCTGGACATTGGTAAACTGGTTCCATTTATTCATTTTTTTTTCTTGAGGCTCCTCTCATACTTCTCTGATCTTCACTTATCTCGTATAACTGTTTTATTTTTTTTCCTCCAGCTGACTATAAGGAGAGCTTCAACACAATCGACAACATTGAGGAGATTTCCTACAATGCCATTTCCTTCACCTGGGACACGAACGAGGAGGCCAAAGTAAGACACACCCCCGCATCCATTTTTACATGAGTTGCACCACCTCTGCCGTTTTGGATGAGGTCATTTTGAACTAAAACAAACTCCTGACATGGGGGCAGCTGTTTGGTCATCGCCGGTCTTATCAAAACCAGCTTAGGGTTTTTCTTTGCTAATCCCAGAGCTGTTCCATTGGTTTTACAATGGTTGTCTTAACTCCCTGCGTCACTCTCAACACACTGGTGATATCAGGAAATGGATGCTCCAACTGGTTGGAAATCATGCTTTATTTCGTGTTCTTTCCTGAAGGCGAGTTTTGTCGTTTAGAAGAATAAAACATGGGAGTTTGTCTTTAGTTGAACCTTTTATTTTCATTATTTTTGCACTCCAGACGTGAGTAGCAAAAAGTCAGGATAAGGAAACTCGGCAGGCGGAACAAGGATGGTAAGATCCAGTTCGACTGATAGAAGAGCAGGAGGGATGTCGCTGTCCTCACCTTCATGTACAAGAATTTTAGTTCTCAGTAACCTAAAAATACTGAGAGGCTTCGCGGCACTGACGCCTCACCTCCTGCAGTTGTTTTCTGCAGCAAAACCTACATAAATAAGGTCACATGCACAGACCTCCCCTGCAAAAACCAGGATGTGGGTCTAACTGTCACACGCCTCCAGGCCTGTGTCTATAGGATGTTCATCTTTGTGTGTTTTCTCTAATTCATCTCATGTGTACACACCCACCGTTCCGTTGTTTGAGCATCTCATCGGCGAGGTGTTATGTTACAGATGAAGATGTAGTTGTGTGTGTATTTGGATACCTGTGTGTGTGTGTGTGTGTGTGTGTGAATGTAGAGGGGTTGTCACTTAGGAGTTGCTGACCTGGGCGGTGGGGAACTTTCAACTGGTTGTAGATTTAAGGTAAATTCTAGGGTTAACCGTTTGGTTGTCGTGGTTACAGTCGTGTAAGATGAGACATATATAAAGACGTGTATTTGTTTGGCTCCCTTCCTGCTTTTTGACTTATATTCATGATCTTTTTTTTCTTGCCATGTAATGTCATAGTGAAAGCAAAGAATAATAATTAGTGCTATGTTTTTCCTTTAAAATGCATTTTAGGAGGGTGAAAGTTAGAATTTTACCTTTTAAGCCTGGGCAAAATAGAGATAATCGCTTTAAAAACTCTTTTCATTAAAGCAGATTTTATTGTTAGGGAAAGCTGTAAGAGCATGCTTGTATTTACAACAACTAAAATGTTATCCAGCAAATTAAAAGTAATTGTCTCTGTAATGTCTGCTTGTGCTAACTGCATCCATTTTAAGTGTTTCCAGACTTTCTGTGAAGGCTGTTGAGACAATGAGAGCTGTTGACAGTACAAACAGTGAAAGGACAAAGGGAGGTTAAATGTGTGTCATACCTAAAACGGCCAGAGGAGGGCAGCACATCTTAATTATAAAAAAAAACTGGACGCAGAAAAGCACTTACGTAGCTCTAAAAAGGCCTTCATTATGAAAAAAAAAATGAAAGATCAGGATGAAAGCTAAAATTGTCTTCCAACTTTCTCACCGCTTGATGGAAACCCCCTCCGTCTCTGCAGATCTTCATCTCCGTCAACTGCCTGAGCACAGACTTCTCCTCTCAGAAGGGCGTGAAGGGCCTCCCTCTGAACCTGCAGATTGATACTTACAGCTACAACAACCGCAGCAATAAACCCATCCACCGCGCCTACTGTCAGATCAAGGTGTTCTGTGACAAAGGAGCGGAGAGAAAGATCCGAGACGAGGAAAGGAAACAGTCCCGTCGGAAAGGGAAGGTGCCGGATCTGAGTGGCAACCTGCCTTGTAAGTCTTTTCCTTATTGAAACTAAATCTGTTTTTGGTTTGGTCAATCTGCGAGAATTAGTAATTAACTTTTAAAGAACCTCACCAGTGAAAATAATGTTTAAAACATGTTCTTGAGGCATTTTCATTATGAATGACATATATAAACAAAATTAATCGTAACATTGCGTTCGTCAGTATTTCTTAACATCGTTGCGAATCAGAAGCACAATCTCCCAGCTCGGCTCCATTCTGATGCACCCGCTTGTAGACAAATAGATCCACGTACGTCTTTGTTTTCCTGGTCTGAGCTAGAATCTGGCTCAGAACTGTACGGCTGGATAGTTCCAACTTTAATCGACGTTTTTGTTGCACCACTAATGTTAGATTGAAGATGTGAGGCCCTTTTTTATTTTTATTTTTTTTTCTCAAAACTTTATTGAATGTAAAATTCAATACAAAACAATGTTAAACAGTAAACAGGAAATGTGAGGCCCTGTGAACTAGCAAGAGAACTATAAACAGAGGGATGATGGGAAATTGGGTGGGTTTACGCCACACAAACAGTCCCACCCACAACTCAAAAGGGAATTTCTGAACTACTGCTGCTCTGCAGAAACTGTGTCCTAGAAAACGACAATTTTTTATTTTATTTTGGATGAAAACAGCACAGTCATATTTAAAAGACAACCTGGAATGCTTTTCAAATAAATAAAAAAATGACTGGAGTGGAACTTTAAATATGTCTCAAGTAGAATTGCTGAACTCTAAAGCAACCAGCAGGTGGCGCTGCTGACTAACCTAGACACAATAAAGCAACTACTGCACAATTCTGTTCTGCCCAGAGCTGCTGAGATCCTTTTACCAAATGAATACACATAGAGCATTTTTTTTATAATATGAAAGCTTCATGGGTGAAGATATATTTTTAGGAGCTTTCATTTGTTGATCTGCTTCTTCTGCCTTTGTCCTCTCAGTTGCAGACATGAAGGTTCCCATCCTCCAGAAGCGCAACGACGTGACCATCTTCAAGATGATGAACGACCTCGAGACCCAGCCGGTCCTGTTTATCCCCGACATCCACTTCTCTGCCCTCCAGCGCCATGTGAGTGCCTGTTCCAGACATGCAACACCGTTGATGACAGCATAGTCATAATTAACTCCTCCTCACTGATGGATCAGGTTTTTTTTTTGGTTTTGTTTACCAGTTGTAAAACTCTTAGGAAGCCTGTTAAACATTTGCTTTTCTGCCTCCTCCCATCCATCTGTCCGCTGGGTCAAGGTGACCAGAATGCCTGCCTGCGAGTTGGCAGGAACAGCGAGTTCCCGGTTTAAAGCTCTGATAGGAGTCCCACAAACTGATGGCAGGCTTTCATAATGCTTACTCACATGCTGAATCATTCACCGGTGACTCATAACAACCCAGGGTGAACACCACTATTCCCAAACCGACATCGTGATTATGCTCGTATGATTATAGAAACACAGACTACAGTGGCGTGTCGCGTGGGTTGCAGAAAGAAAGAAATAAGTTGGAAATTAATATAAAGACAGATCTGTGTGTGAGTGCAGTGGGCCTGCATGTTGAGCTATTTTTATCAGTTTTACTTTGAAGCAATGCATTCCCTCCACACGTGGACTCTGAGCTCTGCTGCCAGCAGCAACTCGCTGCTCGGCACGTACCGGATGAGAACAACACATGTTTGAAAACATTTGTATTTACATTTTGCTCGATTATAGAGATTGCATGCTCAAAGTCTGCCCCCTGCTGGTCCTATTTCCTAAAATTATAAGTTATGTGGGATATCGCACAGACAAAATGTTTTTCTGTAACACTGATGTCACTGATGGGTTTATGGCTTGAAAGCACAAACCTGCCTAATTTTTTTCTTTGTTTAGAGGATTTTTATTTTACTTTAATGGTAATTCAATGGTTGAGGAAAAGCAGGTTATTTTTGGTGATGTCAATGACACTGAACATGACTAAAGTTGCGCAACGAGTCTTTGATAAAGTGCGTTGACTGACTTTGTTCCTAGAATAGAAAGCAGTTATCAGTATCGCCTGCAGTTGATCGATGCGGTCAGAGCTCAATACATTTGAAATCCTGATTTTCAGAAAAAAAAAAGTTTTCCATTGTTGGTTTTCACTCTTTGAGGTACATTTCCAAATATTGATATACTATTATGAAACTGGTCCTATCTGCCACTTTCCTAATAAGTACAAAATAAATTCAACACATCAAATATTACAAACATGAAACCAATAACTCCAGTCCAATAAAAAATATTTTAATGGTGTCTGGCTGCAGACGCTCCTTAAGCGTATCTTTTGTTTGCATTTGCAGGTTATGGCATGGACGTGTAAATGGGTCAGCACAGGAAACCAGTTTATTTTACTTTTGACCCAGTTTATAGCCAATGAAGAGTTATAATGTCTGTATTTACACAGCCATGTGTGCATTTAATGCCATGGGTGAACTCAGAAAAACACTAACGAACTGATCAAACATATCATTTTACCATGTAATGTTTTATTTGTGCAATATTTTGTTTCATTTGAGTAAATCCCCGTCTTCATGTTCCCCTTTTGCAGCCTTTCTCAGCAGAAGAGGGAGAGGACAGGTATGTTTCACACTTGCTTTACATTAGCTAAGCCCACTGTGGGAGCGTTCCTAGTAAATGCTGACATGTGTTTGCTCTTTCCCCAAAATGCTCATGGGCTTTGTACTCCTTTTATAGCATGTTAGCTGGTTGTTACAGCTCTTTAACTGGTGCCTTGTGTGCATCTGTGTCTGCTTTCCAATGCAGCTCAGGCATGAGGAGATTACCCTTCAATGATGATGAGTTTGGCTCCCCCCCAAACAAGATGCCAAGAGTGGATGAACCAAAGAAAGGTACCAGGGTTTTTTGTCTTTTGTGGGTGAAAAGGAGTGTTTTTCTGTCAAATGCTTACTCCTGGTACCATGTGATTTTCCAGGTCTTTCAAAACATGCACATGTGGCCAAGGCCTCCATTGACCAAACAAATACCAATGATCATTCACTGTGTGCACACGGACAAACAAGCCTGCAGCTTTTCTACTGTTTCCTATTCACACCCATTAAACAGGTGTTCTCTCTAGTCATGAAAACTGAAAATATATACACACAGGTTTTGTGCTTTACACTCCAGTTGTGTTTAATTGTTTAACTTCACAAAACCAAGCAAGGAAAAAAAACTGTCTGGGTAATCAATGCAAACTGATCCAGGGCAAACCAGAGCCAACAGATTCAACTTAACGATCAATACATCCTATTTAACACAGTGAGACTAACAAACACTCCAGTTATGGAAATGTCCCTGTTCAGAAAACTGACTATTATTTCCTATAATCATTTATATGTTTTAACGTCCTTATTAGCTGCTGGTAAATAACCTGATGGAATCGAGGGTCTGCGTGTCCTACTTTTGGACCTTCCCCCTCCCCCTTAAAAAATAAAGAGGCATTAGTGTCAGTTACAGGGTATCAACTACCAGGAAAAAAGTACAACCAGACCCCCTCTACTCTCTCTCTCACACACACACACATATACACAGTCAACATCTAAACTAGTTCACCTGCTTTATTTTGCAACACCACCATCATCCTTCTTGATGATTGAGTTCAAATCTGGCAACTCAAATGGTGTACAAAGGTTAGGTGGGTTGGACCAAAGAGGCAAGCCTTAAAAAGTAGATGTAGTAAATGTAGTCAGGCCAGTTCACCGGGTTACCACTAGGTGGTCGGTCCCCATTCACTTTAATGCAACCGCCTTGCAAATGCTCCTATCAGGGGGAGTGGCTTTGACTGACACCAATGGTTGAACCCTCAACTCTGTTAATACCAACAACTTTCAGGCTTATTTGTCCCACCTATTCCCACTTTTTGAAAAGGTCAGAATTCTGTGATATTATAGGGAAGTCACAAGAGGACAATCACTGTGGTGCTGAAAAACGTCTTAAACAATCATTACTTTTTTGATCAAATCTGAAAAAATTCTTCAAATATCATAAAATGTAATTTAAAAAAAGAATTGAATTTTCTAATGATTTATTTATATATATATATATATATATATATATATATATATATATATGAAAGTCATTTCATGATCATAATTTGTTTTATAGGTATATTAAGAAGTGAAATTAATATTAAGAATAGTTTTATGTAGAGAAAAATATTTGTTGTCATTCTTTTATTATGATAATTTAAGTTAATAAAAAACGAATATTCATTTTGACAGAAAATCAGTAAAAAAAAAAAACTTTTGATGCTGGGAAACTCATTAAGTTCCACTGAAAACACCTACAAAGGTTTCCGTAGCTTTTAAATGCTTTCCCAATTCAGGTCAGTACAGTACGCAATGATGGGGACGACTGCTTAATTGACAGTCACCCGCACCCTTCAGGAAGAAGGCAAACCACAAAAGATCATTGATAAACAAGCTGGTTGTTCACAGAGTGCTGGATCCAAACTGAGTGGAAGGAAAATGTGTTTCAGACACAGGAATAATTGTAGTGCTGAGAAGATGGTAAAGTAAAACCCAGGTAAGAATTTGGCTGAACATCACAAGGAGTGAACTGAGGCTGAAGTCAGAACAAGACCTCAAGTTAAGGCGCGATTGAAGTAGAGACAACATCAGACGTGTCTTATCTGGGCTGAAAGAGAAAATGAAACGGAGTGTTGCTCAATGGTCTTTTTTTTTTTTTTTTTTTTAGATAGAAGTAAATTTTACATTTTATTGAAATTTTAAGATCCAAGAGTAGAAAAACAGCTCACTTCCAGTAAAAGTCTGTTATGCGTGTTTCAGGCTTCTGCACTCAAATCCGTTGCTACACACATTTTTACAACCATTTTCAGGCCTTACATATCAAACCTGCAGCCATTGAACGCGGGTTGATAGTGAAACCAGGTCGAACTTTGACCAATCAGGGACTCAGATTTGGTAATTGACCTAATTCACTGAAATGCCAATCGTCTGAAAATTTGTCATGAAGGAGAAATTAATAAATGTTGATTGTGCCTGGCTGGAGTTATGCCACCAAGTCAGTCATGTATCAGAACAAGGCAGTGAAAGTAAAAGCCTAGAGAAAGATTTTTGAGATTTGGATCATTTTGACATTTCGCACCAAGACTCTTCCAACTGTAGGTGGCGGTCATGCGCTGGTAAACAGTAGAAAAAGAAAAAGAAGAAGCCCCACGCCCCTTGTCCTGTGAGAACACCATGGGCCTGGTGTGTCTGTAGCTTTAATGTTTTCAGGTTCTATATAATCTGCTGGTGTTGGTCCATAGTCTCTTCTTTAGTCTACATGCAGTGCAGGCATCTATAAGAAAGTATTTCATGTTGCTCACTGCTGACAGGCTGTATAGAGATGGACTTGGCACCTGCCCACTCTGCCAAAGGCACCAAGTCAGCAAACTCAGCAAACTCATCTGAGCTGAACCCAATGAAAAGAATGTATAGGCCGTTGGCAAAAGGAAGTTGATACTCCAGATCCAACAATGCAGCTGACCTGAAATTGAAGGTAGTAGAGGTGGAGCGGTCAACCCCAATGAAGTGTGCTTGGGCAAGATGCTGAACCCCACATTGCTTCTGTTGGTCATTGGCTGGCACCAGTATTTGGCAGCAGACCCAGAGTGAATGTGTGTGTGTGCATGGGTGAATGACAGTAAAGCGCTATATTGGTAAAAGTATATGCCATAGTCTTGGTGACTAAATGTGTTCTTTTCCCATCACAGTCCTGCTGTATGTGCGCAAGGAAACAGAGGAGGTGTTTGATGCCCTCATGCTAAAGAATCCAACGCTGAAAGGCCTGATGGAAGCTGTAAGTTGTCCTCACTTCATGTGACTGAAGTTGGACTTTCTGTTCCCATTTCATGTTGGTGCTGTAAACTTTGCACACAGCAGCTTGAGGCTCAGTTTCTCTCCCTTCCTGAGCAAGTGTGGGAGGCTGTGTGAGCTGGGACGTGCAAAGACGCGAACAAAGTCTGGGGGGGGGAAAGTTGCTTAGAGGAGGGATGGGAAACTGTTTTTGTTTTTTAGGTACAAAGGCAAAGTGGTTTGTGAGGAAAAAATGTTGGCACAAAAGGTCAGAAGGGCGGAAAGGTCATGTGAGGGGTTATCAGGTTGAAGGAAAGTAAGGAAAGTCGAGCATGCGGGGGGGGGGGTCATGTTTAGTGGTGTCTTTTGACAGATTAGACCTAAGAACAGTTTGTTCCTTTCTTTCCACTGTGTATGTTTGTGAGTGTGTACTTTTCTTGCTTCATTCATGGAGTTCAAAAGGTGGGAGTTTACTATACTTGTGCGGTCTGACAGCCTTGCAGGACCAAAACACTGCATGCCAACAGTTGAAAGGCGAGTTTCAGGGTCAGATTGTGCTTTAAGGTTACATCTCGGGGTTAGGTGTTTATCTTTGATGGATGGGACGAGGGAGAGTTTTTACTGATGCAGAAAAATGAGGTCTTTTTGTGATGAGACTGAAGCACTGACATGTACTTTTTTTTTTTTTTTGGTCCCCCCCAACCAGATTTCCGAGAAATATGAGCTTCCTCTGGATAAGATTGGAAAGGTCTACAAGAAATGCAAAAAAGGGTGAGAGCAAGTCATCAAAAGTGTTATAAAATGGTGAAGTCCCACTCTGATCATCTTTTGATCTATTTAAAAATCGTTGCAAGTGGTCTTTTCCTTATGACTATGCTGTTTTTAGCAAAATCAGAAAAATGAATAATTTTCTAGAAAATAATTTCTGCAGAGCTGCAGCCATTCAATATTTGCCTCTGAGTTGTGGGCGGCACCACTGGTGTTGAGCAACCCCATCCCCCCTTTCCCTCCGTGTTGCTGAGGGCTCAGACCGGGGGGGGGGGTTGTGGCACACCCATCGTATTTTCTACGCCGCAAATTTTTTGCATCTGCTCCTGATTTACGATGATTTGATTAAAGAGATACTTAGAAATGTTTATTTAGGCTTAATTTTCTAAAAATAAAAATAAAAAAACGTCCTGTATCAGCAGGAAAAGTCCACCAGAACATGTTGAGACATCAGAGTTGGCATAAAGGGTAATTTTCATGTGTGAACATGCAAAATCATTTTTAATTAAAAAAATAATAACGTCCCCTCCGATCAACAGTATTCTTGTCCACATGGACGACAACATCATTAAACACTACTCCAACGAAGACACCTTCCAGATCACCATGGAGGACCAGGGCGGCACTTACAAGCTCACCCTCACCGAGATCTGATCGCTCGATCCTGATCTCCACGGCGGAGGATATGTTGAACCATCAGGTTTACACTTCTGGCGATTCAGTGATTACGGACTTGATCTGAACCTCAAATCATGTCCTCCTTGTGCTGTATTAGTGCCAAGCTGTTCTTCGAGATAGCTCAAATGTGGTATTTAAAAGCTGGAGCTCTTAACATACGACAATTGGCGGTGTAAGTTATACATAAGATTTTATGTGTGAGTTTGTTTTGTTTTTTCTTATGATGCTTGTGTGTGTAGTAAGGAAGAAAAAAAAAAAAGCTTAAATGCCAGCTTTTTGTGTTCAACTTTGCAGAGCGGTTGTAGAGCCAGTATCATACCTCAAGCTATGCAAGCACCAACATAAGTCTCTTCATATGGTTGAATTTAATTTGACAATCCAATCTTCCTTCTTTATTTTTCCAAGCCATGGCACTGATGACAGTAGTCTGCAAGGTTTGATTTTCCTTTAGAAAAGATGACGACAATTCATATTATTAATACTAAACAATATGGCAGTATTTGGGAATTCGCCGTACAGGTTAAGTAGACTACTAGAACATGCTTTGTATTTTTTTTGTTTATTTTTTTTCTAAAAACTTTTTATAAAGTATTATATGGTTATTACCGATGGCTAAAACACAGCTCCCCTCCCGTTTAGAGTAGTTTACTGAGCGTTGATGGAAAAGGTCAATTAATGTGTCGTGCAGCCTTTGCAGGCTGTCTCGAAAGTGCAATAATGTTTTGGCTCTGACACATTCAGAAGAATATTGCCACAACTAAAGTACAAGATACAGTTTTTTTAATGAAAATATATATGTACATATAAATTGGAATAAAAGGATCTATTTGATCCCTCTTTTTTATCTCGGTACTTTTTTTGTGTATATATTTATTAAGATGATGGATATGGGTGATTACATATAGCTTTCAATTAAGATTATGTTTATTTTCCATCTATATGAAGTTATGTTACTATTATGTTACTATTCTTGTGTAAAGGGAGAAAAATGTATTGTTTTAATGATTGTTCAGCTGTTTTTATAAAGAAGTTGATGCACAAAGTGGAAAATAAAAGCTCTGTGGTGGCTGCCATTGGGGTGTTTGTGTTATTTCTGCTTTTATTTTCAATTAAAACTTCCATTTTGGTAACAAATTAGAAGTTAAATTGTTTTTCTTAGTAATAATTAGCCTGGTGGTAGTGAAATATTGCAGAAATGAAGTGTAGGTCTGCAGGAATGGATGTCTGAGCATCAGTTAGAATAAACCTTGCAGTTTGTCAGGCATCAGTGTTTGGATTTATGCCTTTTTGTCATAAGTGGTTCTCAGGTGATGCAAGTAATGGAACTCACCGTTGGTATCCTTTAACTTTCATTAATCACTTCATCCTTTGAACTTAAGGTAAATGAAGTACACTATAGGCGAGCAGTTGGCTGTCAAAGATGGGACATTTTTAAGTAAATAAATGCCATTTATTTAAATAACTGGACATCTGAGTGGTGGCACGACTTTCGTGCTCAATGTGAAATTCTGAGTGTTGGCAATAACCACTCATGCGTGGGCAAAGCAGGCCTAAGATGAGCAATCCACTCCACCGCCTGAATTATGATCACCATTGATAAAACCATTGATGACTTTTTAGTCCTTGCTTTATATTTTCTCTCTCTCTCTCTCTCTCTCTCTCTCTCTCTCTCTCTCTCTCTCTCTCTCTCTACATATATATATATATATGTATATATACATATATATATATGTATATATATATATATATATGTATATATATGTTCACATACATACACCATCTTGACATCTAATCAACGGAAACATGAGAAGGAGAGAATATGATATAAAACTTGACTTTAAAGAAAATATTAAAAATTGCAGCAACAGAATAATTCAGGTTTTGTTTGCTGCTAAGATGATGGAGAGGTTCTTTCTCTGTGACAAATGAGGACATGTGAACAATAAAACAACCAGATTTATGATTGATCATCAAGTTTGTTGATCTATTTAGTGCTCAGATAAAGAAACAGTTGTGGCAGGGTGGAGAAATGCATGAAACATTTTATGCCTCGTGTAATATTTAAACATTAATTCTCAGGTTTTTTCAAGAGAGACTGCAAAAGGATCACAAAATAATATATTTAGTAATAAACTGTTTATAATTCATATATATAAAAATATATATTTAAAGTCATTAGACGATAAACGGATTGCTTTTTTTATGTTTAGCTATCAAATAAAAAGATTTGAATAAAAGTTGTTTTTTAATTGTCTTACTGTAGTTTTTTTATAACATGATTTATTTATTTGTTGCAATGCCTTTGGTTGAAAAATGGAAATAATTTATAACATTGATCAGTTGATGCCCCGTTTTTCTGTCAATCCCCACAAAAACAAATATAATTAACTCCATGATAAATCACTGACAGTTTGCATTAGTTATACAGCCTCACAGACAGAATCATAAATGATAACACAGTCTCTGTTCAGGTGAGCTGAAAGAGTTCATTTAGTTAGAATTTAACCAACCGGCCACGTCAGTGTTGCCATGTCGCCATGCCTTCTAGTGTCATCTGCCATCTGTTCTCTCTTGCTCTCATTTTGTCTGTTTAATTTTTTTTTTTTTTTTTTTTTTTGGACATTCTCGTTAAAATCTTCATTTCTGTTTGGGTGAAACTTATCATCATTTATTTGCAAAGAACATTTTTGACCGATAACTTACATTTAAAACTACATTTTATTTTTTCCATAGATTTGTGAAAAATCTTTTATTTTTTTCTATTTTATTCACCAAATTCAGTTTATGTTTTAGTATTTAAGAAAAGGTACAAAAAAATTTTTTTAAGTGTTGAGATTAATTTCTACAACTTCAAATACTTTTTCTGTGTGCCTGAACACATTTTAGACCCTAATCAACATTCTTTCAGAGAAAAACTTTTTACATCATAGCTAAAGGACTAGAAGGGATATTTCTACCACATCCATAATGTACTGCAGCTACGATCATTAGGCGTTACACATGCAAGACCATCTCCAAGGAAGCTCCTCCGGGGAGGCCTCAGACTTACCTCCTGCTCCTCACGTTGCCAGGACAACAGACAGCAAGCCAGCAGCTCACAAGTCAGCATCTCATAGCAACAGATTGACTTTGCCATCCCTCCTGACCAATCAGAGGGTAAATGCTCAAAGAAAAACCCCTGTTGTTGCTCCTTTCGGGTCTGTAGGAGGAGAGAGGGGTGGAGTCATGTGCTGTGCGGTACACAAAGCATCCTTCATGAGTTTATGTGACAACTATACAATGTCAGTGTAGTTTTGTTCAAATAAAAATCTGAATCACTTTTGGTAAAAACAACAGCAATGTTGCCACTTTAAAAAAATCTTCACCTTTGGAATTTTTGTTTTTCTAAAATGTTAATTTTAGTTCCTTATTGATATTTACTTAACTGTACGACTTTTGCTAAAATACAATCTATTGAGTTAAATATGCATAAAGTAAAATTAAAACTGTGTCCTATATTTTCTTTTGGAATGTTTTTGACCCACTTCTTCCTTCAAAAACTACCTAACTACATGTAAACATGACTGTTTATTAAGGTAACAATATATTTCAATGAAAGAGGTTTGACGTTTTTATTGATTTTTAGAATGTGTCTGAATGAAGTAGTTGAGGCTGCATGTTTTTGAGAATGGTTTGCATCTGTGTTGCATCAGCTCTTCTCAAACCACTTGGTAAATATTTGCAAACTGAGGGGAAAAAATGAATCAGTTATAAACAGGGAATTATTTTTTCTCAATGAAAATGTTCAGATTTTTAATGCTGTAATGAAAAGACTTCTTTACTTGAAGGTCAATGTTATTAAATATTTTTTAAAATGTGCTTATGCTATTGTTATTACTGTTTTCATATGGCAAATGTAGGCCACCAATCGTCTGGGTTGGCGTTTTGAGGCTCTTACAGATTAAGTTCCCCATGTCACGAATACTAAGTCAGCTTGATACCATTAGAAGGTTTTAAGCATTAACAGTACAATCAGTGGTTCTTCTGGTGGGTAAAGCCTCCAAAACCAACATAAAGTCCATAAAAAATGACATTTTTTTGGCCAGTTTTCTGTTTTGTTGAGTTTTTATTTGACTTTTTATGATTACAAAACATAATTGTGAGTAAATCTCACAATGACCTATTTATAATTTGGAGCTAAAATATTCATACTGTTTTTTTTGTCATATATATTTATTTTAAATGAAAAGTTATTTATCAATCATTTAGTCATTGGTCATCTTTTGATCTATTTCCAAATGCGTTCCCATTGGTCCTTTGAGTATAATTATGCCGTTTTTAGCCACAAAAAAAGTATTTTGTTTTCTAGGACAGTTTCTGCGAAGCAGCAGTAGTTTACTCAAATTTTACCTCTACTTCTATCTGTTTACGTGCTCTCCTGCTAGCTTGCAGCCCCTCACACCCCCAACCAAACCTTACAGGTGCAACAAAAATGGCTGACTATATTGGAACTATCCAGCCGTACAGTTTTGATCCCGATTCCAGCTCAGACGAGAAAAACAAAGACGTACATGAATCTATTTATCTACAAGTGGATGCATCAGAATAAAGTGGAGTTGGGTGCTTATGTGGCTTGCAGTAGCTTTTACGTCATACTGATGAGCTTTTTCCAACTGCATTCTTCCATCTTATCATGCTTCACAACTATATGAACAAAGAAATAGTCAGAAATGCAATTTGGAGCTTAATTTTCTTTATATATGTCCTCCATCATGAGGAAAAGTGCCACAAGAACACGTTAAAAAATATGGTTTTCATCAGAGTGGGTCTTAAAACAAGATTTCCAGAAAACAATTTATGCCACGTTCGACGAAAAAAATAATTCTAAATATCTTTTTAATAATCTCCATATCCTAGGAATCTAAAAACTAATTGCAGTTCTCTTTAGTATAGCATAAATCTTTCTTTTAAGGTTTTAGTTAGTTTGTATAAAATGATCTCTCTTGTCTGCATGCTCATTGCCTCCAGCTGGCTGTCAGACCTCAGGGTATGTAAAACAGGCCCTGCTGATATATTTAACCTCACCAGGGCAACTCCCCCTTTATGACCCCCGGAGTTCCTGGGGTGGGGGAGTTGTCTGAGCACGAGAGTAGTGCATGCAAAGGCCTGGATCGGGTCAGAGCAACCTTTCCTCCAAATACTCTGAACTAAGTTCAAGTGGACTGTCCCACTTATATCACAAACAGGCTATTGCCATCCCCATGTGGAGCTCCTTCCTCTCTTCAGTGGCTAGCAGCTAGCACCGAGCGCATTGCAACATCCCTCCTTCAGGTCATGCCTGAGTCATGCTGAGGTACAGCTTCCTTATGCAGCCAGGTTCTTAACAGGGGTGGGTTGGCACGTGCCGCACAAGATTCTAACAAAAACATGCTCCAGCAATGTGGTCAAATTGAGTTTATTAGGATTTTTGGTTTCAAGGGATGGTAATGAAACTTCAAAACTTCCTTTTTCCTGGAAACAGTCACTATTTTTTTTTTTCAAAGTTATTTCAAAATTGGAAAAATGATACACAGCCTTGACTATTGCAAATCATGTTGCACTCGTTTTTTAGGAATAGAAAAAAAGTTGTTTTTTTTTACTCTACTGCTGACATAACAGTCTTTCCAGGTCAAGAACAAACTGAATTTGCTGATGCTACAAATGGCTACAAAATTAACTAACCAAATAAAAAAGAGCACACACTTGTTAAATATAAATGTCCCAATATGCATAGGAATTGATCTTTCATAAAACAAAGCAAAACACTATATTTTCGTTAAAAACAAGAACCTTCCTTGTGTAAACAGCAGAATTTGATAGATTAAAATATATTGAAAAGTAATTTTTCAAGTAATGTTTCATAACTGCAGGAAACACAAAATATACACACTTTAAAAACAATAGTTGAGACATGGCAAATTGTGGCTCCTTTTTTTATGACAGAAATTCTGGAACACCCTCCTAATATAGGCTGTAACTCACTTAACGTTACACTGATCACATGACCGGAATAGTTTTTTTGTCTGAAACAAAATCTTTTTTATTTATTTATTTATTGTCATATTTGAGTGATTGTTTTGTAGCTTCAGCTAGTAGACTTTGCCTGACCCAGGCGCAAACGTTTAGAAACCAAATAAAAACCCGAAAACAAACAAAACAAAAAAAAGCCCAGTGTGGTACCTGCGGTGCATTCACTTGCTATGGGAACGGTAGTAAAAATGCATGTCTGTTTTGTAACAGTTTCAACGTAACAGCACATTGTGTGACCTTAACTTCTTAGTTAAAGTAGGAACTAGTCCAAGGGCAGTGAAGCTCAGAGAAACTCGTTAAAAGGTGATTTGGCAATTTCTCATAGGACAAATTATTTTTGTAGAATCCTATTACAGAAAAAAATATTCATGACACTATTTTTTTTAAACAGCTTACAATTTTTTTCCCCACATGGCCAGTAATGAATGGTAGACTTTAAAATAAACTGTGCGTTGACAGAAATAATAAAGTATACAGTTTAAACTCAAAGCACAATACAGCAGCTCTAAATCATTTTCCAATAATAAATCCCCTGTAAAATAATTGATTTTCAACAAAGTACCTCTTAACCAACGCCAAGCAAATTGTGTTTTGTTTTTACTATACATAAGTAACAAAAAAATAACTACAATACAAAATCCTGGATAACAACAAAACAAAGGAAATGTTACTTCGTTCACAAAAGTAACTGTTGGTTGTTACCGGATTTTTCTCACAGCCCATGAACGCAGCGTAGACTGGATCGACCTTTCGCCTAGTTAAACGGACTGGCAGTTCATCGGGTTTATCCTGACACCGCTGACTCCCGTGGCCACGCCCACTCACCACCACGCACCCCATTTCCTCCAACCGTCCAGCGAGCACGCGTTGTTCACGCGCTTCCTGCTCTCTTATTGGTCAGAGCTCTGCACACACTCGGTCGTGATTGGTCAATTGTTGCCACCCGCCACTGCGTGTTGTGAGTTTTGTTTTCCTTTTTTTTTTCTCTTTCTCCTCCCCATGTTTTACACACACAGCTGAGAGAAAAAGGGAGCCAGTCAGAGAAAGAAACCATCTCAGCCCTGTCCCACAACAGGCAGCCGCTCTGGCAACGGCCGTTTCTTTGTTCTACACTGGCTTTGACAACAAATACGTAATATTTAAACATCTTCTTTTACCGGCGATGCCCGCGCGAAAATTTCAGGAGATGGATTCAAATAAGGTAAGATAATTCTGAAAAGTCGTATTTTCCTTTTGTTCTATTTACCTGGCGTTGTTTACTGCCTACTGTGGCGTTTCGAGTATTTCAAAAGCAAAACATTGTTGGTGTCGAAACTAAGTTTTTTAGCCCTGTATATTTCTGTGCCTCTGGGTATTTTTACATTTTAAAGCTAACTTGGTCATTTTAAAAGTTTGTAATTTTTTGTGCCACATTTTTAAAGTCATTGCGTCGTTAAAATATTCGTCAGCAAAAGTAGATACTATTTTTTTTACATAAAATTAAAAACAGTCAATATTCTCAAATACTTTTTTTGTTGCGTATTTTATTTTGTTAAATTAAATAGCAGCATTTTGAGGTTGCCAGACTTCCTGGTGCAAACCCGCTTTATGGGGGATTTCACATGCTCATCTCGCAGCACGTCACTGTTTGGTCTATATTTGGGAAGGGGAGGCGTCCTGGCTTTGGACCAGAGGTGGTGCATGCTGGGGTGGGGTGTAGTCACCCACACCCCTCCTCCGCCATACTTGAGGCATGATGCAGCTTGGCCTTCGAAACTTTGGATACCAGGAGACGTGACTGAGCAGGATTTATATCAAATGTGTTAGCTTAAAAGGCAAAGAAAGTGGTGTTGAGCCATCAGACCTTAACTTCCTGTTTGTTCTTTGTAGAAGGATCATATGGATGGTTCTTGCATTAAGAGGAGGAGGCATGACGGTGAGCTGCCTGCTTCTGGTGGAGCCAAAAGCTGTCCCTCCAGTCAGGAGTACACGGACCTGGAGGCGGCTGAAGCTCTGGTGTGCATGAGCTCCTGGGGCCAGTCGCTGTTCCACAGCAGCAGTAAGATAAACCCCTGCAAGCCAAGACCTCTCACACCAGCTTCAGACTCCTGTGACTTACTCCTCCCACAGGACCTCCCCGATCCATCCAAGGACTTTGTGTCCCTCTCCTCTCTGGTAAGACATGATTAACATAAAACAGAGTTGTAAAAAAAAAAAAAAAATCGTTTTAGTTTAATTAGTAATAGTGATGATCAAGGGAAGTCTTTGGCCTTGGTGGAGGACTTTAACACTCCTTGGACTTGCAAGATTATACGTTTATAGCTGACGTCTGCAAACATTAAACTGCAATAATGTCTTTTCAGTGCATGACCCCTCCTCACAGCCCGAGCTCCGTTGAGATCTCATTGGTTCAGTCGAGCGCCAGCCCGCCTCTGCCACCCCAGTGCCGCGGATCAGGACCCAGCCAACCTGCCCTGGCAGCTGAAAAGACCCCCTCCCTCCAGTTTCCAGCCTGCAGAGCCATGGCAACCAGTGTCATCCGCCACACCGCAGACCGAACTCTTTGCCAAAGACACATTCCAGTGGCCCCCACTCCAGAGAAGCCTATAGACACAGTAACGGATAGGATCGTCCAGCAGCAGAGGACCACACCTCCATCCCCGCCTTCTCTCGTACCCTCGGAAAAAGAGGCTGGAGGTCCCTCAAAACCCTGTTTGGATAGTGACTCTACCCCCGCTCCTGTCGTCACCCAACCACAAAACAGCCCACCCACTCCCAGTGTTTCCACAACCCTGCCCCCTCCTCCCGTCACCAGCCCTCAAATCATCTGCCAGATGTTCCCCGTCAGCAGCCAATCTGGCATAATCTCAGCCTTCATCCCCAGTGCGGTGCAGGCCTCCAGTGCTGGAATTCGGACTGGTACCACACCCATCCTCCCCCAGTCCGCCTCAGCCAGCATCCCCACTGTCCAGCAGTCCCTCATCATGGGCTCGGCGGTGCCTCAGGGCACCGTGATGCTGGTGCTCCCCCAGCCTCCAGTGTCCCAGGCCTCCAACTGCCCCCAAACTGTCATGACCCTGGGCAACACCAAACTGCTACCTCTGGCCCCAGCGCCCGTTTACATGCCGGCGGGACCCAGCAGCAACCCGGCAGCCACAAAGATAGACTTTTCCCGCAGGAGAAATTATGTCTGCAACTTCTCAGGCTGCAGAAAAACGTACTTTAAAAGCTCACACCTCAAGGCTCACCTGCGAACACACACAGGTGAGACTTTCCGTACAGACTTTGGGCTTTCAAGGATGTGGAACAAATGTGGGTGCTATTAGCTGAGTGTTGCATCCTGTTTGTCAGGCTCTTTCCCCGTCCTTGTAATATTTTATGGACGGACAGTGACCTCATTGTTTTGAGTCAGAAGTAGCGTGTTAAGTTTTTATAAGCCGAGCGTGACTCACTTGTTTGTCTTCGTTCGTTCTCCCCCTTCAGGTGAGAAGCCGTTCAGCTGCAGCTGGGATGGGTGCGACAAGAGGTTTGCCCGCTCTGACGAGCTCTCTCGTCACCGGCGCACCCACACCGGCGAGAAGAAGTTCGTCTGCCCCGTGTGCGACAGACGCTTCATGCGCAGCGACCACCTCACCAAACACGCCCGGCGCCACATGACGACGAAGAAAATCCCCTCCTGGCAGGCCGACGTTCGCAACCTGAGCAAAACAGTTGCTGGCAAAACGCCTCCCTCCAAGCCTGGCATTGCCACTCTGAGCATGCTCGTACCTGCTGGCTCCAACAAGGACTGCTATCTCCCCCACTTCCAAGAAAGCTAAGGGATGAACGGAGCAGACAAGCACACAAATCTGCCCCCAGTTTTCCTTTTTTTTTCTCCCCTCTTGGGGTTAAAAAACAAAACAAAAATGCACTGGACTCTTCCTTCTCTTTTGCTCATTTGTACATGCATTTTCTACAAAAAGACTTTGCCATCATTCATGTGAACATGTATGCACTCTTGCCAAAGTCTTTGTCTTGGAAATTTCACTTTTTACCACCTCAACACTTTTTTTGTGTTGAAGTCTATGTGAATGTATGGTTTGTTGAAACAATGCTTCTTCTCCTTGTCTCAATTAGGAAGAAATTCATTTGACAAACAATGTAAATAGCAATCACCTGTATACTAAAATTATACCTTGATTATATCTCCCTAACTTTTTGTTTTATTTAATATCCTATTTGTAATAAAAACAAATATTTTTAAGCTGAAACTTGTACTTTTTGTGAAATCTTTATTCTGAAATAGCATTTTGATTTTCCTCTCCCCAGTGGGATGATAGAGTGGTTTCTTCCCACATCCTGAGTTCGTCACAATGACTCCTTCCTTCATCACTGCCTTCTTTGGTCAACTAAACCTCCTTCGTTCTTCCACTTCTTCTCACAAATGTGTGGGTAGTTTCCTGCTGGAAAACGCTGGAACATAGTGTCCTCTACTATTTCTAGAGCTAGAATGCTTGTCGAGGCTTCATATATTTAATCCATTATTATCTATAAGTCAAGTCATTGGGAAACTTATTTGTTCCACTGAAATAAGGATAATTGGAGGGGCAGAGAGCATTAATCATCAAAAAAGAGGGGGGGGGGGCAACTGATTTTTAAAAGAAATTTCGTCTTTTTTTAATCCCGTAAATTAATTTGCAGGGATTACATTTAAATTGAAAAACTAACAGAGGTTGGGCATTTAAAAAGACACCAGATTATACTTGTAGGCACACGACTGAACAAAGTGTCCCGTGTAATTCCAGCCCTCTTCCAGCGTGCACGTTCCCAGGCAGTAGCCTCACGCCCAGTAACTGCTGTTCTCATCCAATCAGAGAGCAGGAAAAATCAACTGTTGGTGGGTGCGACCAATCAGCGCGCTTCTTGGCACACCCGCCCACTTGCCTTACTGACCGAAATATTCCACAGCCAAAAATGAAGATGAGGTTTAGAGCGACATCTGCTGGTCAAAATGTATAACCGATTGTATGTTACTCAGACAAGTGTATTTAATAAAAATAGAAACAATATGATAATAATAACCTTCGGGTGCTCTTTGCAGCACTATACCTATTGCAACTTTATAAAATAACGGGGGGGGGGGTTCGGAAAAAAAAGCTAAATCGTTGCATCAGCTAGCTCGGATGTTCGGATGTTACTATGGTTACCAACAACACTTCATGTGTCCGTTTGTGTCTGTTTGGAGTTCACCGTCCAAAGTACAAAACCAAGGTAAAACCCTTTTTTTATCACCTTAAACAAATAATTAATATTCTCTAATATATGTATTAGTATACGTTTTTTATTTTTACTATTATTATTATTTATTTAAAGTGCATTTACAGATAATTACTCATTTCAGGTTTACTCAAAGAAGTTACCATGGTGGAGGTTGGAAAGAAGTTAGAGTTAAGCATAACAGCAGATGAAGTTGAGGTCCTTTCCAAAGCTATAAAAAATGAAAAATTCCAGGAAATGCTAAGCAACTACTTTCAAGAAATCTCCAGTCCAGAGAATGTGAAAACCTATCAAGAGGAAGTGACACTTCTAGAGCAAAAGAGAGGAAACAGCATTGAGTTTATCCACCCGACCCCATTCAGAGCTCTGGAGACCAGCGTGGATGGAATGCAGGGGTGCTTCATCAACATCTGCGCTTGTGACAAAGTGGGAAAGCCTGAATCAAGAACTGTTCGAACGGTGGATAGATTTGGAGAAAAGTGGTCCCTGCCTCACCTTCTGCAACCTGGGAGGCAAAACTGTGAACGTAAAGGAAACATCTCCACCATCTATGATGTTTGTTTCCATCCTGAGACACTTCATCTCGCAGACAAAAGCGAGAGGTTCATGGACATGGTGAAGGAAGTTGCAATCCAGGGAATCCAGAAGGCTTTTAAAGTGTTGCTGGACAAAAGCAACTTAAAAGAGATGGATGTAAAATACAAAGGAGTCCCACAGTCTTGTGTGATCCGTAAGCCCATACCTGGGTATGAGGCAAAGGAGCCGCCCGCAGAGCGAGATCTTTCCCCATCGAGGTCTCCTCTACCAGAAAACAGCATTGATGTTCCATCAAAACTCCTCCAGAAACAACCAAAAGAACCAGAAGAGCCAATCAAGCCAAATTATACCGTTAAATATCGTTCTGTTATTGATTTGCAGGACTTTAGAGTCCATAGGGAGTCCGCCCGGAGCCTGAGGCCTAAAGAGATTGTGATTACCATCGATCTGCCGCTCCTGCCGCCGGACAATGACATAGTTCTTGAAGTAGAAGAAAAGAGGCTGCTGTTAGAGTCTGAGAACCCATCATACAGGCTGGAGCTGCATTTATCTTACCCTGTGGATGAAAACAATGGAAAAGCCAAGTTCAACAAGCATCAAAGACAGCTTACAGTCACACTGCCTGTTCAGCCTCATCCTGAGGCTCCTCAGCTTCCTGGAGGGTCTCCAAACCCAACCTCTGATCCTCAGAATGAAAATCAAACACGCGTTGAGGAGCTGGAAGAAGGAAGAAGACACGTGGGAGAAATGGCAGAGAAAGGAGGAGGAGAGCAGAGCCAAGGAGGGAATGACAATGGTGCTGCACGGGGAAGACGTCAGGTGATGGAGGAAGATGAAAAAGGGGAAGAGAAGGGCAAAAAAGATCAAAAAAGAAACCAGAGGCTTGAGCATGAGGTGAAAAACGAGACATTACAAAAGAAGGATGATGAGAAGTTTGAATTACATGATGTGCAACAAGAAAACAAAGGAAACTGCAGCAACACAAAGGAGGACAAGTATTGCAGGACCAAAGATTCTCTTGATTCCTTGACCCCAACAACAGCAGCTTCACCAGACGGCCAAAAGAAGCACATTTTGACCTGGGAGACCAAAAAGCCAAAAAAGGCAAAAGGAAGTGTGGAGGTAGGAATGACTGTAGATAAAACGCTACTGGTGGACGCAGCTCAGCTAGAGATGAACTCTTGTTTTTTTGTTTTTAATTTGAACTTTAGATTCCCACTTCCAGCCAGGAATCCCTCAAAGTGCCCGTCGCATCAGCTACAACGGCCGTCAACACTTCAGATGAAACTTTGAAGAGGACACCTACAGAAAAGGTAAACAGCTAACAAAAACTCCAGCTTTTGTTGTTGTTGTAATTAAATCTCAATGCAAACTCTACAGCAGCTGGAAGATGCTGATGAAGATGTTCTAGCAGCTGAGCAACGCTTCCAAGAGCCAGAGGGGATCGAGGTTCCACCTGCAGGAGCTCTGAGGGAGATCGATGCGGCAGGAAATGAGACGGTCGCTGCCCCGCACACATCTGCTGGGTTTGTCCTCCAAAACAAACTGATGTATGAGCTGGACTGATGAGCTTTTTGGAAACCAACTCAAAGATATCTGAGCTGTAATACGCTGTTTAAGTCAAACATGAAAAAAAGAAGCAATTTAAGACAAGACTACGAACACTTTTATTTCATTTTTAAACATTTATAAAAAAAAATAAAGGATCGATAGAACAGTGGAACCAACTGTATTTAGCATTTTCTCAATAAACTCTTAGGCACTGTGTTTAGGAAATGTGTTTGGTAGAAGTCGGTCATTATCAGAACCTGCAGTCAGCTTTAAAAGGCAGGAATAATAATAATATTAAAAAACCAAAAAAAACAATGGGAAACCCGACAGCAGCAAGAGATTTTCTGTCATCGCAGATGGAGTGGAAACTGCTTGGTGCGCCGATCACAACAGAAAAGCTCAGACATTTGGAAACTGGTGGAAAACAAGCAGTTAGAAGCAGGTTAAAACCAAATCTTAACTTAGCCCAGGGGTTAAAAGAATCCCCTAGAAACCATCCAAGTGGATACTACAGTTCAAAAGCTTTTGCGTCATCTAAAACCCACAGGCAGTGCACAGCAGTTTGGAGTTGCTGTGTGCAGATGAATGTCTTCACCGGAGGCTCCTCTGGAGGACGAGGTCCAAGTGTTCGGAGTAGCAGGACAGGGAGCAGAAGAACTGCTGGACCGGAGCGTCCGTTCCTCCCATGTTGTCCACCAGCACCACCGTGTGTGAGACTTGGTGCAGGTTCATGCTCACTGCTGTCTCGATGTAATAGTTGACGCAGACGCGGCCACACTCGCAGGTTTTGGCCACTTCAAGGTTCCGGCACAAGTGGGCAGGAATGAGGTGAGGTCCGTATGGAATTCTAGGAAGGAGAAATGTTAAAGAAAGATTTGGTTTGAGTGGAAAAACATACAAAAAAACATTAAAAAAAAATAGCAGTTTGGTTTAAAAGTGTTTAAGTCTGACCTCAAATTTGCTACAGCTCTTAATGCTAACTCCTGTAGAGGGAGCGGGAATGTCAGCTGCATTGTGTGGTCCAGGGGATTAGCATGGATGAAAGGGTTTCCAAACAAGTCCAGGTTCTCCAGACTCAGCTTACGGAAGTCTCCAGGCAGACCGCTCAGCTGGTTATTGGCCGCGGATAAAAACCTCAGCTTTGAAAGCCGCCCGATGTGAAACGGCAAACGCGCCAGCTGGTTGTCGTCCAATTTGAGGTTTACTAGTTCTCTGAGCTGGCAGAACTGAGCGGGAAGGAACCGCAGCCGGTTCTGACTGATGTCCAGGACCTGGAGGGTCTGCTGCAGGGTGGACAGGCAGAGCGCCTCGCTGAAAGCCTCCAGATGGTTGTTGTGCAAGCTCAGTTCCGACAGGCAGCTGAGGTCTCCAATGGTCGCTGGGAGTTTCTTGATGTGGTTGTTGCTGAGGTCGAGCTTCCGGAGAGCTAAAAAAAAGAAAAACAGAAGTCCAAAACTCATCATGTAGACTAAAAGTATATCGTGAAAAACTCTAGAAGTTATGAGCATAAGTTTTGAAACTTAATTTTTTAATCAAGGATGTCCCTTTGTGATAACAACACCATTACAACATAGTAGTAGGTTTAGGGGTTGTCATCTGGACTTAGTTTTGTCAATTAGGAATTGACAAAGCCTTTTGGATAAGAGGTGAAACGTCTTCTAACTTTAAAAATTAAGGCCGGATGACAACCCCTAAACCTACTACTATGATGGAATCTACCTGGATGAATGGGAGTCTTCATCGACAACGTCATTACAAAATAATCACCAGATCTTCAGGCAAAAAAATCCGGTTGGAATCTCCGTTCCTGGATTTCTTACCAGTGGAAATCTCATAAAATGAAAATGTGGCCATCTTAAGCTGAATAAGAGCTCTTCAAAAATAAAAAAAAGAAAAAAAAAAAAAGAGGAAAAATCTCTCAGCAGGCTAACCCATGAAGATGAAAAACCTTTTGCTGGTTTCATTTAGAACAATTTCTGTCGCCATGAGGTATAGTTTGATAAAGGTAAAAGCTTGTGAAGCAGGAATATTCCCATAATATGCTGCAAACTGTTTTCACTTTGAGCTCAGAACATGTTTGTAAGTGGAAAATAACATGTACAACATTGTTGGAGTCACGACAGGGGTCTTCCGCTGGTCAGCCCAGCACATTCAGAATTTGGGGAAATATGGGGATAAAAGTTTAACCAGTGAAAAAAAAGCGATTAAAAAATGGCCTACACCTGAGCAGATCACCAACGGTGGATCGAGCATCTGCTTCTCCATCCACCTCATCAATAAAACTGGACCAATCTGTTTGGACATGATGCAGCAGTTACGGTTCTTGTTTTTTTCTTCTTTCCTGTGCTTTTTTTTTTTTTTTTTTTTTAGTTTTCTTCTTCTGTTCCTGAGGACTTGTCAATATAAATTTGACGATGTGCATTAAAAAGCACACCCCCTCTAAAAAAAAAATGTCATCTTAAATCTTATAAAACAGGAACAACAAAACCCTTTCAAAATAAAACATTTTACAAAACTAAAGTTTTAGTGGGTCCTCTTTTAATTACATGTATATTTTCTTTTTAAGCTTCATTTTTCAAGAATTACTGGTATACATAGACATATATATTTGCATATTATTGCATTTTTTAACAATGTTCTCCAGAAAAGAGATTTCCAGACTTTTGTTATGAATGTTATCCTGTGTCAGGATTTCCATCAACAGCTTATTGGTTTGCATTTTTAATTGTTTTTTTTATGATTAAGTGTTTCAGAACAGCAGGAACAACCAACTAAACCTGCTTTACCTTTAAGCGACAGCATTCGCATGTCCAACTGCGCCAGCTTGCAGTACGACACCTGAAGCTGTTCCAGAGAATAGGGGAAGCTAGAGGTGAGGGGGTAGTCCTTTTTGGACATGACGGCGAGTTTCTTCTTTGGTTGCTCCACGTCTCTGGCGCGAACCGGAGCCAGCGTGGACAGGGGGAAGCTGCTCGCGTCATTTCCTTTGTCTGCCAAACGAGCGGCTGAGAGGAAGTTCTTCAAACTGTTTGTATCAGCCTGAAGAAGAAAAAAAAAAGTTTGTAAAAAAGATTGAAAGAGGACAGAGCCCTTCAAGTAATCTTATCGGACTGTCCCGTTGTGTTTGACCGGATTCCTTGAAACATCTGACCTGATTTCCCTGGCCTAGAATATCTCGACACACATTTTATAATTAACACGGTGGTCTTTGTGCTGCTGGGAATAAAAAAAGTCATCAGGATGGTACAGGCAGAGGGAGAACAACGAACATCTTCACAAAATAAAGTAAGTCCATGTAATAAACCTCCAAATAGTTGAAAGTGATCAAAATTTTTCAGATTTGGACAAATGTGCTACCTAAAGGTCTTTTTTTTCCCACCTTGGAAAAGAAAAATGAGCTGGCTTTTTGTTATGTTTCAGGAAACAGTTCAGGTAAAACTTGTAAAGAATGGAAGCATAAATTATCGGATTTGTGTCCAATAAACACTACAACACTGTAAATTATCCGCACAAACTTAAAAACCTTGCTCTAGAAAAGAACAAAATGTTCTTCTTATAATATTTTCTGTGTCAAACAACAGTTGTTATTCCATATAAGGGTCATCTCACTCCTCACCTTACTCAGGCAAATGTCAACAGCAGGTTCCCTTAATCTCACGGTGGCTTTGCCTTCCTCCACAAACCAGGTGAAGAACTTTTCAATGTTGTTTTTCAGCTGTAAAAAAAAACGAATGTAAAAAAATAAAAAAAACAAATTACAATGCAGATTTTAAGGATGGGCAGGTATGAATCACGACTCAGGCCAAGAACAATCTCAGAACAAGTCTAGACGGGGATTTAATCTAGTTTGATCTTTTGTTGATGAGCAGGTTTGAAGAGTTGGGGATACTTAATTTAAGTTTGTAGCAGGAAAAAAATGACCCAAAAAAAAAAACCCGTTAATATGTTAATACTAGCTTGTCATTGACACTTTTAATCATCAGTCCAAACAGACATTTAGCAATAAAAGTGGAATATAGAACAATTGATTAAACTGATAAAGTATCATCTTTAGCTTTTATAAAAACAACAATAAGTTATATAAACTAGCTAGTGGAAGCACATTTGTTTGAGTTTAACTAAAACACTTATTTCAGAGAACAGTTCAAGCAGGACTTAATATTTATACAATAAATCAAAATACATATGGAATCGATCCCATGAAGGTCGATGTTGTACCTTGTATTTGGCTCCCGCTCTGTCTCTGGCCGTGCAGATCATCATAAAGACGCTTTGCCGTTGAGCCGTCTTGTCCATATGCTTTCCGATAGAAAGCATCGCTCTTGTTCCTTTCCCCCGACTTCTCATCCCAAACGTGGGCAGCATCCGGTTGACCACTTCCACATCGCACTGCAGCTTCATCGTAACCGGTTATAAGGTCCAATGAACGGCCTTAACGCCTCATCAGAACAAATGCAAGGTTTACACATGAAAAAAAGTTAAGCTAGCAAGTCAACTCTGCCGAAGCGCTCATTATAGATGGTCAACAACAACAACAAAAAAGCGCATCTCTTTATGTTAAAGGAATAAAAACTTTCGTATACATTGGCGACACTTGTTTCCTCGTTTGGTAGCAATGGTTTTGCTGAGAATACGAGCTGACCCGCTGTTTATGTCGGTGAGAGATCTGAACTACCAGCTCCCCCCTTGTTTGGCTAGTTGCAGTTAGCAGCATACCGCGCGAATGCGAGGGAAATGACGTCGTAAAGACGCAGGCACGCGCCCCTCAGAGCGGGCTCGTGTGTTTTATTTTATTTTATTTTATTTTGTTTTTTTATCCATGTACAACTAAGTCAGGGTAAAATTCAAATCAGAAATGCGCATTCAATAACAAAAATGCTGAAGTATAGAAAACTAAAAATTGGCAGAGGCAACTGAACTTAAAATAACAAAAATGTTTTCAATATTTCGATAAATTATTGTTGTTTTCTTGCTCATGTTTGAAATTGGTTTAAGAAACTTCATATAAACAGGAAATTGATTCAAAAAGATGGTAAGCAACTAGGAGTTCCATACGAATCAAGTATTTGCACAAAATAATGGCAAGGTTAGTTACCATCAGAAACTTCTGAACATCAGTTAAAGAAAAAGTGGGGACATAACAAGCTTTGAATGACACCCAGGAATGAATATCAGACATTTTATAGCTGTTTTTAGAGCCATTAAGGAGGTTTTGGCAGATCAGATTTAAACTTTAAAATCGCATTCCATAAAGCTCTCTTCAGACTGCTCTTATTGTTCATAAGAAGGGGAAGTTGGAAGGCCTGCAGTTCTTGACTCTGCTGTTGGTGACCTCTGTGCCCTTTGAGCGGCAGCATCCCCTGACCCATTTACCAGCCAATGTGGCTGCAGTTCCCAAGCGCTTCCACCGCGCCGCATCTCCACTGATAGTTGATTGTGAAATATCTAGCTGTTTGGATGTGTCACGTCTGGACTGTTACACAGGTAACATCCCAATTACTCACAGAGCTCCTGGGAGTGGCCTCGTTTTTATAGGAATCTTTTTATTTTGTTTTTATTGGAATCTAATGTACATAAAGTAGAAGTTTTGCATCTGCGTCAACACAAAGACTTGGTGTTTACTTGCATTTTTATAAAGGGACACTGTCAATATTTGCAGAAATGTGGGTGACTACACAGCTAAAGTCAGTACATCTAATATACACGCAGTCTAAAATGTAAACATAAATACAACAAATCGTCTGTTCTGTCATTCATAAAAGATTTTTTTAACATCTTTGTTTGCTAAAGGCATGATAGAAATTGAATTTAAGTACAAAAAAATAATCAATTAACTAGAAGTCCAAAATTTGGAAAACAATGTAATGACAAAATAAATTTTTTCGTGATAAAGTTGTTGTTTTTACCTTCTGTCTTTATGCATCTAACAAAACACCTTGTGTGACCACTATGATGTGGACAGATTTATTTCAAATATTGAGCTAAAAGGCATATAAAACAAAACAAAAAAACTGAAAATGTACTTGTAAGTATAAGATTTAAAAAAAAAAACGCTAAATCACTACACATTTCAAATTAAGATAAATATGCATTATTCCACACTTACTTACCGTAAAGTTAGATTAATAACAAAAAAGGGCTGCAAGCAATTGTTAAAATTAAAAGTGTAAAATAATGCTGATAATCCTCCGGCAGCCCCATGACCTTAAAAGGGAAAAAAACAGTGTAGAAGATGAATGATTGAATGAATGAATCAATCAATCAATGAATGAATTCTTATAGGCCTTAATCTTTGGGCTATTTAACTTTTTTCTTTGCTTAGTACTCGCAGTCTGTTTATTTGTGCATCATGCAGCTATTAGCATTATTATTATTATTTAAAAAAACACATCAAATTTGACTTATCTTACACATAGGCTACCAAAACAAATATTTTTTAAAGGTGATTTTAGGCGTTGTTTGCAAAAAAAAAAAAGAAAAAAAATGTAGGCAACCCTAATAAACACGTTTCTGCAAATAGGTTACAAACTAAAATCTACAATTGGATTTAATGAAGAAAACTCTAAAGTCAAAATATAGAATTTAAAAAAACTTTTATTGCACCTTAGTGTTTTTGCCTGTTTTTTTTTTCTTTAGATTTACTCATTTTTTTTGGTTTTTTTTTTTGGAAAAGCTTCAAACAATACCATCCCAAAGCATCATCAGTCCCTCCCCGTGCTCAACAATTGTAAATGTATCATTTGAATCCTACTTTTACCCTTTCTATTGAATAGACCACACTTTCCCCATTTATTTATTTTTAAATTGAGACTCATTTGATGATATATTTTTACTTTGCTTTGTTAAATAAACAACTTTAGTCTCCATTCAGAGATGATGCTAATTAAACAAAGGCTCTATAATATGTGTTTAAACTAAAAGGTGAACAAATTACACAGGATCCAGTTCCCTTTTTATTCTGAAATAAAATAATGCACTTAGCAAGCTTAATAAATAAAATAAAAGTCAGACCTTTAACTCAGTGCCATGACCAGCCTAGTAATTTCTCTGTTAAATACATTTTAATCTGCGGTGCAAAAACGTCCACATGCTGTTTCTCCTCATGTCAGATCATGCAATATCAGTTTATAATTTCAGATTCTCTGTTTTCATAGTGTAAATACAGATTTAAATGCACAGCATAACTCCTCTTTAAAGACACACTCCGATGAAAATTGAGTTGTTTGTGTTTTTAACATGTTTTTATGACATTTCTTTCTGAGGATGGAGGACATATATATATATAAAATCTTAAACTTGCTTTTCTGAGTTTTTCTTTATTCAAATTGTTGGGATCAGGAGGTGGAATCAGGAGGTGACCAAAAAAATGCGCTGGGTGGGCCACACCCTCCTTGATCCAATCTGTTCCAATGCACCCGCTTGTAGACGAGCTGCATCTGGCTCAAAACTTACGCTGGATAGCTCAAAGTTTGCTCGCTGTTTCGTTACATTGGTAATGTTTAGTTGAAGGTGTGAGGAACTGTAAATTAGTGGGAGATTATGTAAACAGAGAGTTCTCAGCAACGGGAAAGGGGGGCGGGATTCCTTTGTGTCAAGGGTCTCACCCTTTTTTGATTTTGGCTAAAAATGCCACAATCATAGAATAAAGACTGGAATGCTTTTACGATAGATCAAAAGGAGATCGGAGTGGGTCTTTAAAAATGAAAGGTTTGCTTTAAATGTTCTTTTAGAATTAAAGTTAATTAAAACTCATCAGAATTTCATTATTTTTAGGTCCAATGTTTGAACACGTTTGTTGTTATAGTAACCGAGTTGGTTTAGAGTCTTGACAAATCTCTTTCCACACATGCTGACCCTCTCCGTATGTAATATCGCCTCGCCTCTCTCCTGTCCTCGCCTCTCTCCGACCAGTGCACGATGAGCGCCGGGAAAAGGCGGGCGTCTCTGTAAGCTGGCGGACCGTCACGGAGAGCCAGCTGGCCGGAGTCGGAGCGGCAGCACTGGCCGTCGGCGCAGCAGGGGTCAGACAAGTCGCTGCTGCGGCTCCTCCACGGGGCCACGGTGCAATGAGAGCCGTGCATGCGGCACAGAGAGAAACGGGAGGTGTCTGGGGAGAGGTGGGAGTGGAGCAGTGCACCGGCTTGGCAGGAGAATATGGAGGAGCAGCTGGAGCTGGTGATGGGCCTGCTCCGCCCGTTCAGCTCGCCGCACTGGTCGCAGTCGTCCTGGCTCTGGAGCGCCCCGTAGCTTTGGACGATCTGTGCGCGGCTGTCCACTAGGAGGCAGCTGGAGGACGACAGGTTTTGCAGCGAGCTCGACGTCCCTGCGGCCATGTTGATCAAAATGGCCTCTGAGTAGCTGGGAATCAGCTGGCGGTTGCACCGAATGTGCCACTCCATGTCAGTGCTGTCCGGCGTGTCGACTCTTGGAATGACACGAGCTGCGTTATACCCGACGGGTCCGCCTTCATTCAGAGAAGGGCTCCTGGGGGTGTACTCCAACCCAAACAGCTTCTCGACTCTGTAATGCACATGAGCGGTGCGGTACTCAATGAGGACTCGGAGAGGCCAGGACAGCATGAGCAGAGCTGCCAGCCAAAAGGCACCCTGGGACGTGTACCACGGCATCCGGTCTGGATCCACGCAGGCTATCAGGTTCTCTCTGAAGTCCACGTTCCTCAGCTGCATCCCCTCTCGGGCTTCCATGTAGTCGTCCAGACCTTCCATTTCAGAGAAAAACCAGGCTCTCTGGTTGAGGTAATCGTTCTCTGGCTCCGCTTCAGTGAAGCTGAAGCATTTGGTGAAATGCAGCCGAGTGGTCGGGTGTCCCTCCAAGCCTCTGAGCTCTCGGGACACGTCCTTCATTCCGAAGTGGCTGTAGTCGAACTCCCCCTCAGCCACATGCGTGTTCACCCGCTCGTGGTAAGCCTGCGTGGTGGTGTAGGTGTCGCCGTTGCGGTATCGCGTGACTTGCCTCGTCCGCCGAACGAAGTGGTAGCTCATGGCCTTCCACCAAATGCAGGGCTGCGCCTGCCGCATCCGTAGCACGCGCTGGTACACGCTGTCCAGGTCTGCCTTGGACTGCAGCTCGCTCTTGACCCTGCAGTGCCAGCACTCCACCATGTACAGGACGTACAGCATGAGCAGGAACGCCAGCGGGATGTAGATGTAGCCGTCAGAGCACGGGCTGTCGTGGTAAATCATCAAGGGTCCCCCGACTCCCATCCCAGACGCCCCCCGCAGGGAGGAGAAGGAGGCAGAGACGGAGGAGGTAAGAGCGGAGTTGAAGCTGATTTTGGTGACCCGAGTCAGCTGACACCAGGCCACCGCGCCCAGGCAGCTGTACATGAGCATGGAGAGCAGCAGGCAGCGCCAAAGGGACTCCTGGCAGACACAGGCGCCCAGCGACTGCTTGACTGGACGCTGCTGATGTAAAGAAACGAAGAAGTCAGAGCGAGACACTTAAAGAAATGAAGCCCTAAACATGTCAGAGGCTTGCAGCAGAAATGTAGATCTTAATGATGGATTGCTTTTCTATACCTAAGCAAAGAGTAAATCACAAAGTTTGGAACTGCTTTATTAACACTTGTGTTCACAAAAAGAAATAATAAAATATCAGGACAATAGTGCCTAAAAAAATTTTTTAGGGCAACTTATTTTAATAGTAGCTTGCAAACTTTAATTTGACTTTTAATTTGCTAAATTCACCTGTATAGTAAAGCAACTACATTTTCATTAATCGATGCCTAAGGGTTAAGGTCAACAGTTATTAAGTTGTAGAATTGGGTTTGCAGTCACATCTTTTGTTCACTCGCGTGTTTCATGAGGCTTTCTCCTTCCATTAAAACTTCTTCACACGCCTCCCTGTCCTCCCGCTGAGCACGGTCCCAGCATAAAACCGGAAACCCAAACTGCTCACATTTGCAGCATCATCCAGCGTTCCAGTGGGCCTGTTCAGCAAAGATGTTGGCTGCCAGCTGTTTATCACTAAGAAACCGTGCACACATAAAGATATACGTCCAGGGCTGCAGCCTTTACGGTAATTATTGCAATTCCTGAAGATTTATGTCCTAGAAAAGGGTTCTGTCTGTGGTGGTGGTGGGAGGATTTATGCTGACAACACTCACATAGGAGGCACTGCCACTTCCACCACATTTATGAGAAAATAGGGGTTTATTGGGAAAATTAAAAAAAATTGGGGGGGTCATATATTGATTCTGTAAAATATAAAATCTATAAAGTTGTTTTTTCTTTTTTTTGCAAAAATGTTGACGTTTTATCCTCTTCTGTCCAAACCAAATACATATGGCAATAAAACAAATTAGAGCACAATCATCTGTGATTTTTCACATCATCTGTTTGGAAGCTGCTTGTGCAATCAGCTGCAGTTATGCAATAAAACAAATTTAGTTTATTGTTTCTATACATTGGAGATTTTATATATGTTTTACAAAGTAGAAAAGTGTTTTATACTTACTTCCTCGGGAGCATCTCTGTCAGTAGATGAGCGCTCCTCCTCCTCTTCCTCCTGCTGCTGCTCCTCTGCATCAGCGGGACCTCCGGCCCCCGTGTCCTCTGCACTGTCCTGATGGGGGGAGAGCATGCCGCACCTTCACATGTCAGTGCAGAACTTTAACTTCACGCATCTTTGTGCTCTTTCCTCCCCGCAGAAATCCTTCCGTTTGCTCCTGAAGCCTGCGCCCCCCTCAGAGTGTCTGGATCGGAGCCAACCGGGGGCCGCTGCTGATGCTGCTGCTGCTGCTGCGGCGGCTGTGCGGAGCGGGGGTCCCGCGGTCCTCTCGGATGGCCGCGCGGAGGGGGGCGGGGTTCTGGGAGCGCACCGCAGCAGAGACAGCAAAGGCTGACCATGATGATGATGAACTCCGTGGATTTTATGTCCAATGGGGTTTGGTTTGGAAATGTCAAAAATGATGCATAAAGCAGGTAATATCACACAAACTCCATGTAATCAGGAGATATGTCCCAACCACCGCTCGGAACTGCGGCAGAAACGTAAACTTCCGGTTTGGGTTGAACAAATGGGATATGGAAATTTCACAATAAGAGCTTGGACAACAAGCGCAACGAAATAAATTATTGATGACAACAAACAAACAAAAAAAAAAAACAACAACAAACATTTCCAAAAACACATGTTAAAAAATGTTATTGATTTTACTCCAACAGTTGCTTTGAGATCTGGCTCTGCTTTATTGCAATAAAGTTTGAACTAAAATGGACCTCGTGGTTTATTTGTTTCTCTTTTTGTACTCTTTAGTTCTTTGAATAATTTTTTTTACTTTGCTGAAGAACGATCGCAAAAAGAAAACAACGTTACTTTGATGATGATGTACTTATATTCTTCTTTGCCCTTAATCTTTCACCAAGAAACCAATTAGAGATTTTTTTTTACACTTTTTAAAGTTAATTGTTTTAAATGTATTAAAATTAAATAAATTGAAATATTACAATGTTTCCTTCCAGATCATATGCAACATGTAACCTTTATGGCTATAACTAGTTTTAACATTTACATTTCGGGATTTTTAGTTCATTTCCAGTCCACTTCTTCTTTATTTATTTATTTATTTATTTTTTACAAAGAACTTTGTTTACAATTGAGTTACATTGCATACAACTGCATTAACAACAGCAACAATATAAAATAGAATAACAATCATAATTATCTAGCATAACATATAAAGCATGTATAAAAGTTAAGTAAAAGTCTCAACATAATATTACACATTGACATTATGAGGAACAATTTTAAAACAACTTAACTTTTGTCTCATTAAGTTTATTTATTTATTTATTTTTCTTAACAAAACCAAAGTAATTTTAAGCCATTTTTCTTTTTCATACAATCACTTCATTGCAGTTTCATGTTCTCTGTTCTGCTTCCTTGTTAATAAAGTTTTCTTTAAAGAAAAAAAACACGATGCAAAGATGGCGGAGGTCAACCGGCGTTTTGGAACCGGATCGGTCCGTTTTGCGCTCAAACTGTGGGACCGGTTCCTTCAAACGAAGCGTCAAAGACGAGGGAGAAGAGCGGTAAACGCGTCCTGTTTCTCAGTGGGGCTGGTGCTTGATGACATTGAAAACTGTGGAAGAAATGGCCTAAAAAATGGAGCAACGAACGGATATTCGAGAGCCTCTCAGTACGGTTACATAACTGCGAAGGCTTTGCCGGGTTCGGTAGACGTTGGATCAGACATGAGACCATTTGCTGGAAATCCTTCTGTTTATGAAGATAATAACGTCATTCGGTTTCCGGCTGTCAAGAGACATTTTGTTCGAAGCCAAAGCTTTGCTAACTTGTGGAGTACTTTGCCTTCCCCCCGACACAAAGGCTGTCGGGAAAATGGTTCCGCTTTCCTTCGGGAATTCAGCAGCAACGGTTCCAGAACGGAACCTTTATACAAAACCAAAACCGGATATTATGAAGTCCTCCAAGTGACACCCGTCGCCTCTCAGGCGCAGATAAAAACAGCGTACTACAAGCAGTCGTTCATCTACCACCCTGACAGAAACGCCGGCAGCGACGACGCCACGGCCCGCTTCTCCGAGATCAGCGAGGCGTACACCGTGCTGGGAAACAAGGCGCTGCGGAGGAAGTACGACCGGGGTCTGCTCTCCCCGGCAGACCTCACGGCCGCCGTCAGGCCCTCCTCCGGCCAAGGACACTTCCGGGGGTTCGGCCAAACCGGGCGGCAGCAGTAGCTCGGTTGGGAAGGCGGGCACTCAAGGAGGCACTTTTGACTTCGACCAGTTTTACAAGTCTCACTATAGCGAGCAGCTGCAGAGGCAACGAGACATCCGAGTCCGGAAGGAGGAGATACTGAAGCGGAAGCGGGACACGATGGAGGACCGGAAGCTGGGGAGACTGTTCGATGTCGCGATAGCAGTGCTGCTGATAGTCGCCTTTGGGTTAATACGAAATATACAGAGGGGGTGAAGCTTGCGTAGTTATTACACGGGGCATAATATCATTTGAAGAAACCGCTCAGATTTTTGACGAAAACCAGGAATTACTCAGAGCTTTTATTGTGAAAATCCATAACGTTGACCTCTGATATCGTTTCTTTACTGGAATTGATTTCACTCCAACAACTATTTTGCTGCTTTACAAATATCTAGTCATTATGGTATTTCAGGCCTTTTATTTTTGGTCTGTGTTAATATTGTGTCATAATCTCCTTTTTTTATTTAAAGCTGATCGGGTTAAAAAAAGTGCCTTTTTTGCGAAAATCATTGTAAATGCTGACGATTATGCCAGACTCCTACAAAATAAAAGCATTGCTGGCCACATCAGTTTGGTGTTTTACTCTTTCTTAATAACATTTTCATCTTTGAGCTGACTACAAAAATATTTAAACATGTTTGTTTTTTCAGTTTTACAATAGAATAAGTAAACATGAAACAAATAAATTATTCAGCATTTAATGCACAGTTTGTTAACTTATTATGTTTCCAGCTTTTTAATGAAGTGTGAACTTCCATTAAAAAACTGCTGAAATCTTTTTTGTCATTTGCTTATGATGGATGGTGAAATTAACTACATTTAGTCAGTGTTTTGGTGAGTTGTTCAAATATTCTGGAAATGTTTGAAAAGGAAAAAAAAGGTAAACTGAGCTTTATATTAATCACATTTGGACCAAAGAACCTAACAGTCCTGTTTCTTTAACACAAACTCCAGGTATGTATGTTTACAAGTTCTCACATTTGCAACAAAATCTCTTAAGAAAAATAATTTTAAAAAGCAGCAGTATTGTAAAATGCAAAAATACACATTTAGAAAAAAACAAACCCTCTAAGGTCTTACTAATGCCCTTTTTTAACCTCAAGTTGTTTTACAACCGAAATGGATAAGAAATCCCCCAATTTTTCTTTATGTGAACATCAAAAGACTTGCTTTCCAATTTCTATGACATTGTTTATTGAACAACCAAAAAGGATGAGTTTGTCACTCCAGCATATTTATCTTGATTATTCTGGCTCTCTAACTTTCTCATGAGTAATTGGATACAAATCTTCATGCTCAATATCTATTTCCAATGGGACTAATTTTAGTTGACAATACTTGTTGCTTTAAAACACCATATACGTCTTTATTTGGCTTACCATTGCAAGTTTTCGAAATCAGGTATTTTCTTCTGTTTCAAATGGGATTATATAAAACTTTTTTCCCAAAAAAATTTCTGGGAACAACAAAATGTAAAAATATTCCCCTTAGCTAAATGTAGTCTATTAAAATGCACAACAAGTATACTTAGTCTATCTTAAAATGAAGACATTGTACTTTAAGCTTACTTTTTTATTTTTCGTAAACTTGAAACGTTCCAATTCACTCATAAGATATAATCTGTTAGTATATGTTCAACCGTACACATACATGGTCTCTATAGTATTGGCTACTTGCTATACTTATACTTAAGTATACTTAATAAAATAAAACTTCAAGTGTCCTACTTTTTGCCAAGTGCAAACTATGTATTTTTTTCTTTTAAAAATGTTTCCACGAATTATTTTCATGTAATAATTTATCTTTGTATTTATTAGTTACTACAAAATATTTAATTTAATAAAAACGCGTAGTGGTTAAGCTCAGAATCGTAGTTAAATTTCCTTGTAAAGTCCTCTAATATTTGTAAAAAAAATTAATAAATTAATGAACCAGTAAAAATGTAACAATTTTAAACCTGAAATTATCCATATGTACAGCTTCGTTTGAGTATGGAACTATTTATACTGTGACGATGTCACAGAAATGTTGCTAGAAATCTAAAATATAAAAAAAAAAAAAAAAACTTTAAATTTGAATGGCTTTTACAGTACTGAATGGAAAAGGGGGGTGGTTCTTCCGGTGCACACTTTCCGGAAGCGTCCCCGTAAATACCGCCGTGTAGCAACAAGGCTAGTTTTGAAGTCTTTGCTAGAAGTAAATTTTACTAAATAACATACAATATTTGCCCCCTTAAATAAATAAAATTGAATAAAGAGAAATGTCCAGGAAATTTATAAGTTTATAATTCATAGTTTCAGTAGCCCAAAAGTTGGTCCCGTAGTGTTTTAAGATGAAAAAATGTGTGCGTTCCCTTTAAGAGTGGTGGGGTGTGGGCTCGTGAACTCAAAGGGAAACTGACGAGTCCAAATGTTTGGCTGGTACTTAAAATACGAATAGATGGACTTCTAAACCAAACATTGAAGAATTGAGAAGACACTCGGGTATGCTGTGTGATGTTTATCCACGTAGATCAGAAGCGTCTGTGCTAAATAATACATAGCCGACGTTCTTTATTTGTAACTTTGTAAATTATGAATGTGTGGCGTTGAGAGCGTTTCTGTTTCATCATGTTCTGACTTACTTTTTGCACATAACTGATGAGTAACAATTTCCCCCTCACTTAGATCAATTGATGTTAATAAAAAATACACCCAGTACAATGTTTCCTGCTGAAAGCATCCAAAAAGACAAATGTTTCTTACATTAACTGCATAGGAGATATCACCGTTTTTGTTTAGCTTTTTGAAAAAGTTCCACAGATTTTAAATAATTAAGAAAATAAGTACCGGTATGTGGCACCTAAAAACAAAAAGTGTATAGCAATTGAATTGTGGGACAATTTTTGACAGAAAAAACAAGAATTTTATCGTAAACAGATGAGACTAATAACGGAAATATGACGGGCAGTGATTTGAACTTTTGTGTCTGTGCTGAAGCAGGAAGGCGGGGCTCGGGGACCTGGATGCGGTCGTCATGGTGAAGGATGTTCCGAAAGGTCAAGAAGCGCCACAGCAGCAGCAGCTCGCAGAGCAGCGAGATCAGCACCAAGAGCAAGGCACACGAATACTCCAAACGATTGAACAGAAATCCATGTTTTCCTGTCCTAATCCAGCTTTTGATTTGTTTTTAGTCTGTTGACTCCAGTTTTGGAGGACTCTCCAGATCCAGCACGGTTGCCAGCCTCGACACGGATTCCAACAAAAGCTCAGGTTGGAGTCTGAATGATGCTGTACTCTCTGAGCCCGGCCTCCGCCCTCTTCTCACTCTGCGTGTGACTACCTGCAGGAAACAGTACATCCGAAACCTGTGCAGAATTTCGGGTGAAGTATGTGGGATCAATTGAGAACTTGGAGTTTGAGATGAGCAGGAGCCTCCAGGAACCTCTGGATCTCATCAATTACATAGACGCAGCTCAGGTAGGAGGGTGAGAAAGTTTTTAGGGAAGCACTGACTTCTTGTCTATCTTATTACCCCCCCCCTTTTTTTTAATAGCAAGATGGAAAACTTCCCTTTGTTCCTGGAGATGAGGAAATGATTCTGGGAGTGTCTAAGTATGGAGTCAAAGTGGCCTCGCTGGACCAGTGTGTAAGCGTCCACCAGTCCTACGATGTGCAAAGATGCTGTTTGAGATGAGAGACCATCTTTATCCTGCTGTGTACTGCGCGGTTGATCAAAGGTTCTGGGTGTGTCCTTTGGAACAGGATGTGCTGCATCGACACCCTCTCTACCTGATCGTGCGCATGCTGTGCTACGATGACGGTCTGGGCGCGGGGAAAAACCTCTTGGCTCTGAAAACCACCGACGGCAAACAAGAGGAGTGCAGCATTTGGGTGTACCAGTGCAGCAGCTCGGTGAGTTTCACAACACGACCAGCGTCTAAAACTGACGAATAGGCCGTAAACGTGAGGTTCCAGTGAGCGTCATTCTCTTTTTGGGAATGGGATCAAATGCAAACTTTAAAAAAAAAAAAAAGAAAAAAAAAAGACTGATCTCTAGGATTAGGGTAATCCCTTTGTTAATATTACACCAATAACAGCCAGATTAATTCAAATCTTTGAATCAGTTAGACTCTATTTGTGGACTCATTTAACAAATAAATTACATCAGTCTATGAAAATATTAGCATAGAGGACAGAGCTACAAGACAACATTTTAAGGTCTTTCAACAATTCCGTAGAAGTCACCACATAATTGTTGAGATAGGCGACACCAAGTAAGTGTTTGACAAGAAAAGATCCCCAAAAAGAAACACAAAACACGATTCAGTCACCAAAATCCTCTTTTGATAAAGTTCAATACATGAATACAAATGAAAATAGGAGCTGCATTTCCACTGATTATGAAATTGTGCACATTGGATAAATTCACCTGATGGAAACGCAATTTCAGAAAAAGACTCACATTTATCGAAAAAAAAAAAAAAAAGAGATTTGGTTTATTTTTTTGAGGCGTATCGAAATGGACATCCTTCGCAAAACTGCAATGGAAACACTTTTTAAGTCACTGCGTATTTACTGTCTATAAAATTATACTGCGTATTTAAATTCTTTTTTGTCAGACACTGGTTTGTTTTGTAATGTAAAACGTACCGACATGTTTCGGTGGACCATGATGGTGACGGTGTTTCCACGACCCTGATGAAGGTGGAAGACATTCCACCGAAACATGTCGGTATGTTTTACATTACAAAACAAACCAGTGTCTGATAAAAAATAAGTCTTAAATACGCAGTATAATTTTATAGACACAATGAACTTCATTGAATCACTTTTTAAGTCAGTTAGCGATGGCAATGCGCTTCTCGGTAGGAAGTGGCGGCCTTGGTCCCTGCATGGCGGGCGCCGCCGCAGGTCTCCCACAGCGTCACACAGCTCCTCTGTAAAATCACCAACCACGATTTCCTAAAACCGCGTCATCTGTAGCCGCTCCCACGTGTCAAGAGCTCGCCGCTCCAGAAATGTAAATCGCATAATCATGATTTAATGGAAACGATTTAAGTGTAAAATTGTTTTTTTTGTTCTAGAGTTGCAGAATTTCAATAAAGTTTTGGGCATGTGTGTAATGGAAACGCTGCTATGATCCCACTCGTTCTTTTTTTTGTGTCACTTTGAGCCTTTTTTTTTTTTTATATTTATCTACCAATAAAAAAGTAAACTTGGTGTTTAAAGACCCACTTCACCCGTGTTTTTAAAACATGTTCTTGGGGCATTTCTCTAATATTAAGAAAATATAGATTAAAACTATTTATTCACATCATTGTGAGTCAGGAGAAGACGAGAACATGCTGTTGGAAAAAGCTGGCAGTGGCAGTTTGGATGCATCCACTTGTAGACGACTAGATCCGCGTACGTACAAAGGGATGATGGGATATTAGTGCAGGCTTACTCTGCGCCGACAGTCCCGCCCACAACTCGGAGGTGAATTTCTGATGAACTATGGCCGCTCTGCAGAAACTATGTCCTAGAAAAGGACACAGGTGTTTTTATTTTGGCTAAAAACAGCATATTTCATAGTAAAAAGACGACTGGGAACACTTTTAAAGTAGATCAACAGATGATCGGAGTGGGTCTTTAAAAGACATTGGAGGACGAAAATGGAAGAGAGAATGTCTTTATTTAAAATGTTCATTCATTGTTGTGCAAACAGGAGCAGGCTCAGTCCATCTGCAGGGTGCTGTCCACCTCTTTTGACTGCGCGCTGGTGTCCGACAAGTCTTGAGGAGCGAACGTCCAGCAAAAGCTGCTCAGGAGAAGCTGAAACGGTGTGAAACTAGCAGCAGATTTGCTGCCTTGTGGCTTACCCCCCCCCCCCCCCCCCACCCCATCGGGTCTTCTTTGAAGCATTTTCAAACCATCCTCTGAGCTAACGTGAACTTTTCTGCATCTTTTTGACGGAATCCATGTCCTTGCAACACAATTACTGCCTTTTTGATGCGGACAGACGTCTGCATCTACAAACAGTTGGTGTCATCTGTAGTTGATTGCCATGGTACGTAATGTTACATTCATTCATTTGACTGATGTCCCCTCTTGTGAGGAAGCCACTCAGTCTGTTTTATTGTCGTCTGTGTGTGTTTTGTGTTCTTAACAGTAGTGGTACATGAAGAGTCACTTTCTTATTGAAAAGAATGTCACAAACAAGCTTTATCTGTCCAACACTCCTGTACGCTGCCAGTTTTTCTGGATTTGTGTTCGACTTTTAAGGCGAGTTTCAACATGAGCTACCAAACGCTTGATGATTTTTTCCTCTGTGATTTTTTTTAAACAGCTTTTCTGACATCCTGTTGGTCCTAATAAGTTGTTTGTAAATATTTGTTTACAGTCGTGCTTCTTACTTGACACCTTTTTAAATAATGGCTGGTTTCTACCATCTGTGATCTAGATGTAGAGAAAAATATGCAAACGTGTGTGTTTTGCTCCATTATAATTCAGGAATGATTCTGAATAAACATACATATATAAAAAACAGATTATTTCTAAAACTTTGGATTATTTTCCTTTTTTTTATTCTGTAACAAAATTGTAAATTAGTAGTGTTAATTTTATTTTTTATTTAAGATAGTGTTCTCCCTTCAGATTGACAGCAGAGTTAAACTTGCGGTTACCATTTAGGTCGATACATTTTCCTTCCACCAGGGGGAGCTCTAGATTAACTGCATTTTCCTTCCACCAGGGAGAGCTCTTGGTGCATCTGACTTGTACAACTCCTGACAGAAGTAAAAAGCTCGTCAAGGCTTTAAATTATCGTAGATTTTATTTTTCCAGTTTCATTTTTCCTATTTACATGAACAAGTTATGAGTCCTAATCCACAAACAGTTAATGACACTGTATGAAGAGCATGTTCCCTGTTGCGCGCGCGCACGTGTACGCCGCGCGCTCACAGATCCATCTGAGGCCGCGTGCTCGTCACCACAGTGCATTCAAACCCAGATCGATGTACACGAACATGACATTCAATCCACTTTCCAGTGAGAAACCTGCACATTGTGATCTGAAATTCACAAATCTCACGTATAAACATCAAGTTGCTCTGCAACCAAACTAACTTATATTTTATTTTAAATGTCTGCTTTAAAGGACTTCAATGTTTTTTTTAAATGAACTCTAACCAGCAGTGTGTTAAGCTCTAAAAAAATGCCTGCCATAGTGTGTTTTTCAAGGCAAAAAGAAAGACAGGTTACAGTAACTGCTACTTTTTTTCCTTCTTTTGACTCAAACAAATTCCCATTTTTAATTTCATTTTCAGCTTATTTTGAACAAAATTGCTCATTGGAACACAAACATCTGTGCGCTCTAAAACAGCAGGGGGAAGCTCTAAACTTTATAAGAAGAACACGATTCCTGCCGACTTACCTAAGGCTGGAAAAGTCTTCAGCAAATCATGCGTGACATGGAAATGACATTCACACAAACCCCAGAGAAGACTGGGACTCTAAACACGCAACCTCCCCATGTCAGTGGCAGCCTCCTGCAGCGTCGAGGATGGGGAGGCGCTCCCTCGGGCGCCGCTTTCAGCACATTTATTCAGCTTAGCACCGTTAGAAAGCCCTCCAATGAGGAGGGGGGGAGGGGGGCAACATGGCATCAACAGACATGTGATCAAATGTGCCCATGCACAGATGACTTCTGCATGTGCTAAAGTTCACAGTTTTCATGTTAAGTTAGACTGCTCTAATGCTGGGATTCAGAAGATCGCGTGAATGTACACAGCGGGGGCCACTTTCCTGATGTCCTACGTTGTCAAGGAGACGAGAAAAGTGCAATCCTTGCCAGAAATCGTTCACGTTTTTTTAGTTTTAATATGACAAGAAACGGCATTGAATATCTCAAATCCCCCCCCAAAAGTCCTCTATGAAATCCAGACTGCTCAGCAGCGGTTGCCATGACGACACCGGTAAAAGAAAAGGAGCCATTGGTGATGGTAGGAAAAAGTAGGAGGATGGATTTAGTGGTGAAAGCTCCTCCCCTGACGTCCCGTCAGTCGACGATGAAGTGTATGAAGGAAACGGGGAAGGCTCCTCTTCTCACTGGATCGCCTTCGATGTGGCCCAGCTGTGGAGGAAGAGGAGGACAGACGAGGCGTTACGTGGGTGGGGGGTGAAGGACAGCTGATGGAGGAGAAACTTGAAGGAGGAGGTGATGAAACTATGTTTGAAGCATCTAAACCACTAAACTATCACAGCTAAAGCACAGACACGGGTTCAGGTTTTTATGGATGCCATCTCGGGTTTTCCAAACCGGATTCAAAAAAATCCCGGGAACTATTTTAAGGACGGTTTACCGCTCATGTGCAGCAGTGGTTTGACTGATGGTGAGGTCTTTACTATATCCTACAGTGTTTCTTTGCTGCTCAGCTCTTCTGAAACTTGAGGTTTTGTTGACCCAGAGTCAACAAAACTCGCAAAATAAAGTTCCCCTTTGTTTTGTTTTTGCTAAACTCAGTTAGCGCAAACAGAAAACCTATGAGGAGTAGATCCTTCCGGGTTCAGAAAGTGCCCACGTTTTGTTACGGGATTGATTTTATTTTTTACATTTTTATTTCACAGAATTTCATTCACTTTCTGCTCATTCTCACAACTGTCACCGTGCACTCCATAGCAACCATAGTATTTCTACATTGTGTGGGGCCGATGATTCTGTGTGACAATGTTCGCGAAGTTAGCCAAAAGTAAATTTGGCTAACTTCCTTAGCAACCAGGTTTTTTTTTTTTTTTTTAAGGAGTATCACGCGTGATTTAAGTCTGCCCAGCGTCACACAAATTATTAGCTTATCTTGTGTTTTGCCATCGAACTCTATTGAAGTATCACTGAGAATTTTAGTAACTGTACTTGAAGTAAAGTAGTAACTTCACTTCACAGTAGTCTCTGAACTCACTGATACGTTTACACTTCAGTTCTTTCCAGTGATGCTCCCATCAGCCTCTTTTTCATTCAGAATTTAGCGTGAAAGTTTCAGAAAGTTTTTAGTTCCGACACAAATTCTGGAACTCCTTGAAACATCGTCTTTAGTAGAGGTTCACCTGTTTTTATTTTTTTTTTTTTTTTTTTTTTACACATTTCTCATTGTTTTGACCTCGTCTTTGCTTTGTTGTGGATTTATACATTCTTATTTTGTCTCTACAAAAACATAAAAGCTGCTTTATCTGCATCTTTGTGATTTTTGCAGGAAAATTTACAACATGGAATTGTTAAAAAAAAACAGTTTTGAAGATAGATTGAAAGAGAAAATTGTACAATAGCAAAAAAAAAAAAAGGTTACAAAAATCTGTGTCCAGATTCGGCACATGAAGCAATAAGCTTGGACAAAGATGAGGACGAAAAATTAAAAAAACCCAAAGCCTTACAGTTTATTTTAGGCGAATATCTGTTAATTTCATTCAAAAAAATGTCAAATTTGGGATGTGATAATGATGAAATCATTGAAAGGGCGGAGCCTCAACATGAACTTTTCTCAGTTGTAAGTTTTTATTCCAGTTTCGGCGCTTAAAATCTAGATGGTTTTTGAGGAACCACATAAAAACAGAACATTTATTAAATTATAAATAGGTCTAAAGTTTTTTTAGTATAGGCAGAAAAAAAACAGTGTGGATTTTCTGAAACAAAAATGGAATCACAGCGAGTTCAGAGATAGCATCCATCCCTACTGAGGAAAAACGAGAACCTACATCACCACGGACAGCTCAGTACGTCTCGTTTTACCTGGATTGATAAAGGCGGCAGTCAATTTATCTCCATTTAAGTCAATTTAAACGTAGTCTACACCTGGAAAGGAAAAAGCTGGGACATGTTTCTGCTCCAACAATGCGAACACAGCAGGTTAACATGAAATATACTGAAAAAAAACAAATTCACATCATACGCTGATCTGGACAAAAGTGTTGTGTGTTTTCATAAAGGCAGAGGGGACGGCAGGAAGGATTGTGGGTACTTCGGGGAGCTGTGGGTTCATGAAGGGATGCTGACTAAATAGGGTCATGTGTGCAGGAATGGCCGAGGGGGAAACCAGTTGCAGCTGGTCTGCGTCCGCACAGGAAGCAACGGCCGTCGGAAAAAGAGGCGGCGGCACTGGCAGGCCGCGCCGGTCGCAATGAGCTCATAGATTTTTCTGCTGTGTGCTGCTATGGCGACACAGCGCGCCGCCAAACACGTCCTGAACTACAGACTCGGGTGGTGTGGGCTGGGAAGGGGTTGTGTGGATCAAACGTTGAGACACTGACCCACCACTCCTGGTCCTCCTCTCCGTCCACCACGATCACCTCGCCTTCAGAGAAGGTCAGCTCGTCCGGGTTATCAGCCACGCAGTTGTAAATGGCTTTCACTCGTTTTGGTCTCTGCTTCTAAGGAACAGGAATGAGATAAGCAACATTTTTAGTCCACAAAGTGGGAATCCTTCAAACAACTTCGAACATAAAATATATTTTTGATTTAACACTTTAAAATAAACTGAATCCTCTTCAAATTTCCTTTTTCTAATGTTTTAAACCCAGGAAGCAGTACGGGCCAACCCCTGGAGAATAGTGTTTAGTTTAAACATTCTCTACTTGTCAGTGTTATGCATTTTAAACAAAAACAAAAAAAAGAAAAAAAAAAGACGTTTTTTAATGTATTTTTATGAAATTTTCTCCTCATTTAAAACATAAAATATTAAACACTCACAAAGAAATGATCAATTTCTAACTTAAAAGAACCCAAAGAAGATTTTGTAAGTGTTCAGTCCAGGTGTATACTGTATTTTCCGGACTATAAGTCGCACCAGCCCAAAAATGCATTATAAAGTAGAAAAAAACACAGATAAATCGCGCTGGACTATAAGTCGCATTTTGACGGGAAATTTATTTGACAAACTAATAACTTGCACAACTTCATATAACACAATCATAGCAGACTTTTTGTCTCATAATTTCACAGTAATTCTTTCTCATACTTATTTATTTATTCTTTTCATGAAGCATCATTGGCCAACTAATACTCTGTTTCCATCCTGTATTTGTAGAAACAGTTGTCATTTTTATTGCATTTCTGAATCTATGAAATCATTGGAAAATAGAATATTATGTTGTTAGCCTTCAAGATCTTACTGTAAATAAAAGTTTGCTGATTCTCTGAGTCACTTAACATACTCTTAACACTTAACATACCTCATACATCAAATTGACCCAGGAACATCATCTCTGTTCCTCACAAATAAACATAACAGGAGGGTTAACAATGTGTTTATTTCAATTTTTTTCTAATATAAGTCGCTGCGGAGTATAAGTTGCACCCCTTGCCAAACTATGAAAAAAAGGGCGACTTATAGTCCGGAAAATACGGTAATCATTTTTTATACAAAAAAAGGAAAATTGTTCACATTTTTTAGTGCGTTTCAAACTTCATTGTGTTATTTGTTGTGTTTCACTGAAGTTAAGCTCAATTTTTAAAAAATATCAGCGTTTTCATGTTTGTAAATTGAAACCATAGAAAACATCTTTGTTTAATCAAAATTTTTATCACTAAAATAATAAAATCTAGATTTACTAAAAGTAGAATATTATTTTATATATCATGTTTTTATAGAACTTGAGATGAGAGAAATCAAGAGTTGAAGATGACAACGGGAACGGGAAAAAACTGTGAAGAGGCGAGAAGGGATCATCCAAATGGTCAAAACGTCAGTAACAGGAACTCACAGGGAAGGCTTTCCTTGGCATGGGGGCTGGAGGCGGAGACTGACCCACAGAGTTCTGGGGGCATCCTGGAACTTCCTTAGCTGGAACAGGAAAAGGGAAATTACGTGAGAAGAACACTTTCCATGCTTCCTGAGGGAAAATGAGATGCGATTATCATCCAACTCTGGCAGACGCTGCGACGTCTGAGCGGCTCCAGTCGTCCCTGAACTCACCTGCTCTTTCTCGAGACTCTGTCAGGAAACCCCGACTGAAGCTTTTGTCATTCCTGAAAAAGGAAAAGGAAGAGTGGCACACATAACAAGGAGACAGACAACCTCCCTAATAGTCTTTATTTATTAAGTCTAGAAAAACCGAGGGAGACCAGGAAATTGACAAATAAAAAGAACAATGAGGGTTAGTGTGGAGACACAAACAAATCAAAATTCATCAACAAAAATAAATATTGTGGTAGGTCACAAGCACTGAGACTAAAGTAAAATCTTAGTTTTAACTTTTTAATTTTTTAAGGATCTTACCCAGCAGGAGATTTGGGAGGCACACCTCTGGACCCTGGAGGACCATGACCGGATTTGGCCTGAACGTTCATGGCCTCCATCTTTCCTGCAAGAGGATGAGCCAAACAGTAGCAAAATAGGAAGTTACATTTCAACAACAACTCTATTTCAGTCATCTAAAACCCATAGAAAATACCAGTGTGTTGTATTTTATGCAATAGTGTCGCATTTAAGTCCCAGTTTAGCAAATGAGTGACTTTTATTTTGAAAAGTCTACATGTGGTACATGAAAACAGACAAAATGAGTGTAGAGATTTTTTTTTACATTTTTTTAAGTTTCTGTTTTTTAAGCTTTTTTCTTTAAAATGTTGTAAATGTTAAAAAAAAATTTAAAAAAAATCAACCTTTTTTTTTGAGCTGCCTTGACATTTGTAATCACAGATCAAAGCCCCCAATCTTAACAAAAGCTAAAACTATGAGTGACATTTACTTACAGAATGTTCTTTTAGTTTCAGGTGTTGGTTCATGGAGAAACGTCACTAGTTCATCTAAAGAAATAAGTTCTGGATCCTGATTGGGACCAAACAAACCTTACCTGCATTTGAAGTGAGCCTCAAAGGAGGGATGGGAGGGTGCATGTTGGGGGGGTCAGAGGATGACCTCTGTCGACCCACCATGTCTAATGGACCCGACTTCCAGCTGCTGGATGCAGACGGCTGACCGATCCCTCCCAGAGCAGATAACTGGCCTACAGGAGATGGAAAAGGGGAGGAGTTTACTTCAAAGTCTAACAGGTTTGGATCCGTTAAACGCCTCTAAAAAAAAAAAAACATTCTGGACAAGAATATTAGTTTTATGGTATAAAACCAACTCTAAGGATAAAAAACTTTCACCTTTAGATGACTTATTTGAAAACAAATCAACCCTTTTCTGTCTTACCCAAGTTCCTTGGGGGGAGTGGAGGAGCAGAGGTGGCGGGCTGCGTGGAGCCGGCGTTGAGTACGGCGCCGTAGGTCTCGTTGTTGACCATGCTGGGCATGTATGAGCGCTGCTTGTCCTTAGGATCCCGGCCTGCGGATCCCACCGAGGACAGGGGGTGGGAGTTACTGCTGGGGGTGTAACAGCTGACCGGGCGCTCGTCTCGCCGGAGAGGGCTGGGCTGGATGAGTCAGGGGGGGGTAAAGGATACGCCAACATCAACATCTGTTGACTTCTCTCCCGACTGCAGATCAATCCTCATCAGCTCCAACTTTATTTAGAAAGGACTTTTTATACACATATGTAATCCCAAGTGCTTTACATGGTAAAAACTTAACTTCAACTTAAACACCAAAAGAAAAAACAAAGACCTTCACACACACAACAATAATAAAAACACACCCAATACCCACAATTCCCCCAAACCACACCCACCCACAAATAAAGCATAAAATGATTCATATATAAGATGCAAAGTACAAATGGGGCTTAATATTCAAGCGGGGAAAATATTGTGGGGACCTGTCCACACCAGAGACCACCCCACTCATGTTCACAGAGGACGCCCCCACAGGATCCCCAGTGAGAGCTGGGAGATCCCACTGCAGCGGCCCTGATCCCTAAGGGGGCTTCATCACGGGTGTGGAGGATCCACATGTGGAAAATGCAAAAAGGAATAAAATACAGAAAATAACTAATATATATATATATATATATATATATATATATATATATATATATATATATATATATATATATATATATATATTATTTACTCGCTAAATCAATAAACCTTCATGGATGGATGAAAATCACTAAAAAGTGCCTTAAAAATATCAATAAATAAAGAATCAAATACATGATAAGAAAGTAAGAATACATAAAATAATGTAAATACCAAATAAATATGTTCCAGAATGTAAGTGCAATGTACAGCAACCAACTTTATGAATGTAACAAACGGTTTCAGTTTATGTTTCAACTTGTACTAAACTTTTATAACGCTTTTCTACTTACAAGGCCCGAAGCGCTTCACAGTCACACACACAGTCACACACACATTCACACACTGGTGGCCGCTCCACTGCCAAACACAGGCGCCCGCCTACCACCAGTGGGAAGGTGGGGTTCAGTGTCTTGCCCAAGGACACTTCGGCTCATGGGGGTGCAAGGCGGGAATCGAACCTGCAATTTTACGATCATGGGTCAACTGCCCTACCGCTGCACCACGGCAGTGGCGGAGAAGAGAAAAAGCACCAAAACTATTTCTGCTGCAGGGATTTACCCTGTTTCCAGGGTGGGTTAAGCTTGTTACGCCATAACCAGAGTTCATGTGAGGTGAGACTGGATTTTTTACATTTACACCAAAACTCTTTGTTATTTTTTAAATAAGTTGCAAACACAGATGATTTTGAGACTAAGCCTCACAAAAGTAATTGTGGTTGAAAGTTGTTTTTTTTTTGCCAAGCACTAAATAACTCACCTTTAGTCTCTGCAGACGTCTTGGAGACAAACCTGCTTGTTTAGTCACATGGTGGGATGTTAATCTGACTCAGATTGTTCAAAGTCGGCACTTGGGCTTCACCTTCACTGATTTTTGTTCCCTCGATTTAAAAAAAGTTGGAAATAGATATGTTTAAATCTGTGAGACATTTGACTGAAACATTAAATCTAATTCAACCAAAATAACTAGGATTAAACTGCATTTATTTGCTTATTCCATTCTGCTTAATTTATCATGAATATGGTGTAAAATATTAAATGTTGTCTTTGTAAAACAGGTTTTTTTAGTCGTCTGTTTTTTTTTTCCTTTGAACTCACGTCTTTGCTGCTGACTGAAATTCAAAATTTAGATAAAGTTGGATGAAGAATCCCACTTTTTTCCATCAAAGCTTGAAAAATGCAAACAATTTGATACCTGCAAATATTGAAAACCTTGTTTTTAAACATTCAAGACATTTGACCTGGTTTTATGTTAGGTCTGCTCTACAGCTTTACAAGTTTTCCTCTAAGTTAGAACAGCTGAGAATATTTGTCTAGGATCTAAAAATAAGAAAATTATCATTAGAATAAGTAAAAATTCTTTTACTTCCTAATCTTGACAATAGAAAAACTTCATTTTATTGTTATTATTTTGGAAAACACAAATTCAGATATGTTCTAAGAATACGGGTCATTTTATGAGGACTTATTAAGATCAACTTGTACTAAGATCATATTCTCATTCTTTCACATTTTTGTACAATGAGTATTTTTATGTTTTTTGTCACTGTAATAAAAATTTAAGCTGTGAGCAGGCGCTACCTGCCCTTACCCCCTCCCCATTACCACCTGCTCACATGCTACTCCCTCTCCCCTTCTGCCTCTGCCACCCTGGTCAGAGACAAATTCATAAAAAAACAAAACATTTCTTTTTTCAAAATGGTAGGTTTTCTACTGGCTTTATCTCCATAGCAACCATTTTATGTTTTGGCCGCCTGGGGTTTGTGAACAGGTCTATGTAATTTGTAGGAGAATCGGCAAAACTAAACTTTTGGATTTCCTTGGCAACTGAGGTTTTTTGTTAACCCCATTCCTAATATACTCATATATCGTTTTTTTCCAGCTTGAGCCAATGATTTATGTAATAATAATAATGGATTGGATTTATCTGCCCTTTTTCAGACGCGCTAAGCGCTTACAGTGTGTCCATTATTCATTCACACTTGGTGATGGTAATTTACTATTGTAGCCAAGGCTGCCCTGGGGCAGACTGACAGAGGCGTAGCTGCCAGTTCGCGCCTACGGCCCCTCTGACCATCACCGGGACCATTCATACACATTCACACGCCAGTGGAGCCTCACTGGAGGCAAGGAGGGTCTTGCCCAAGGACACAACAACGGTTGGTTGGGGGGAGCGGGGATCGAACCGCCAATTGATCATTGGACGACCTGCTCAACCGTCTGAGCCACTGCCGCCCTGTATGTATGCATTACATTTTCACAATATTTTGGCAAAAAATATGCAAGCAGCAGGGGAATGCAACACCAGGCTACTGCCGATGAAAAATCTACAAATCTTAAATTCCAAAATGTTCTCCTAAGTAGCTTCACAATAAAGCCTGATGAGTTAGGAGGCAGTAGATTCAAAACTCTTGGAGTTTAAATTTGTAGCTGGTACTAAAAGTGCTTTTTTTTTTTTTTTAAATTCAAGGTGGCACCCTCTTCCTGAAGTCAAAGGTCAAGCACACTTTTTTTTTCCTTATTGTTCCCATTTTTAATGGTTGAAACTCAACCATTCATTCATTCAGGATTCATTTTTTTTGCTCGTAAAAAAAAAACACTTAAGTATAAACGTACAAAACTGCAACCCACTTTTTCATCCAGATCTTCGTCGCTCTCATCCAGATCCTCGTGCTGCAGACGCCACTCGTATTCCACGTGGACGTGGCCATTGAACTTTCCTGCCAGCGCTTGGTTTAGCTGCGGCACATACAAAGGAGAGCGTGTACAGAGGGTCAAAGGCGGCGCTGGGCGCAGGATGTGATGTTTTTATTTATTCTTGTTTTTTTAGGGGGCGTAATAGGGACCCAAACAGTCGCTCACCAGCTCCTCGCACTGCAGGTGTCTGAGCCTCCGAGCGATATCCAGCGGCGTCTCCCCGGCTTCATTAGCTGAAGGAGAAGACAGCGGAAACGTGTAATCAGTGTTGTGTCACACACACGGCGCCAGAACAAACACACGGCCCATTTTGTCTCCACTTTCCGCTGTGACACGAGCAGCGTGTAATTAAAGCATTTCCCACACAGCCGTCTCTCCGTGCCCTCCGTGGTTTTTTTTCTGTCTTTTATCAGGATGTTGTGCTGATTTCAGAAAGATTTAAACGGTGAGAAAAAGTGGGCAAAGGCTGAATGTCTGGGAATGAAAGTCGAAATATTTGGAGAGGCGTGAGAGACTAAAACTGGGGGGGCATGGGAGGAGCAGAATAAAGCATGATCATTCAAAACCATCGCTTTACAACAAATGTGGAATCTAAAACATAAAAAAACAGACTGCTTGGAAGAAACTATTTTTACATGACATTGTCTGTATTTAAATATATATTTTTGATTATTTTTAAATCTCTAGTTATGATGTAATTTAAATATCAATGAATTACTACATTTTTTTGTTTCTTTTTTTATTTCTTTAAGGTTAAGCGATTAAGACCATTTTCCAAAATAAAAATGTTTTTTATTTTAATTTGAAAAAAAAAAAAAATATTCAGTCTGGAAACAAAATGCAAGTGAAACGTTTCTTCAATTATAAATTGAAATATTCTGTAAAAGCAATGGAATGGTTTTTTATTTTTGGCTGATTTATAAAATCAAACTGCAGAGGAAAAAAGCCCTTAAGCTCCTGGAATGTTTTCTCACCAATGTCGATGGAGGCTTTTCCTCGGAGCAGCAGCTTCAGACATTCGCTGTTGTCGGTCAGGCAGCAGTAGTGGAGCGCCGTGCTGCCTTTGGCGGTCTGCTTATCCAAATTTAAACTGAACCCAAACAGAGAGGAAAGAATTTCAAATACAACCAGTGAAGACAAAAAAAAAAAAACCCAAACGTTTAAATTGATTAATCTTCAGTAGAAATGAAATATTCCTCAAAGTTGGAAAATCGTTTCATTTTTGGAAGAAAATCACAAGAAAATAAGAGGAAATTTGACCAAAAAATGGCCTCTTTTTAGTTTTCCTTTCTTCATCCTGCTTTACCTGTTCTGAGTGAGGAAGTCGACGATGTGAAGAGACGTTCTATCCACCAGCCTGACTGCTAGATGGAGGGCCGTCTCCCCTTGCTCCTAAAAACACAAAACCATTTGTGAACATTTTTACAGAAAAAGATACAGATGAAAAAAAAACATCTCATCCTTACATGTCCGTTAGCAAGAGGTATGGGCTCCATGAGATCAACTCCCTCAGCGTAGACCTGGATGAGGGAGAAGATGTCTCGCGCCTTCACGGCTTCACACAGCGTGTGGAGGCGCGACGGCGGGTCCAGACATTTCTTTTTGGCAAAACGCTTCTCCGTGTATTTGGCAACGATGAAGTCTTTTCTCGCCTGCCTGATCACCCCCAAAAAAATTATTTTTATTTCAATACAAAATACAAACATCAGTTTCAAGTTTCCAGTCCAAATGATTCCAGAAACTATTTCAGCTGCTTTTAAACGATGACAATAGGTGACCGACAGATGACATTTAGGGTGTGTTGACTCATACTGAGTAAACCTGGAGAATAAACTTCACAAAAAACCTCCAAAAAATATGAAACAGAAAAATAGAATATTTGAGAGGAATGATTATATATTTTTTATATTCTTAAACCTAATTGATGCATTCCATAAAAAAGTCCCCATTCTTTAACCCAATGCAATAATATTGTTTTTTTAATTGAAATAAAAAAAGTCTTGTCATATATTCTTGTAATATTGACATTATTTGGGTGTGTGAATGTGTGAGTGCATGGGTGAATGGGTCTGTGACTGTAAAGCGCTTTGGACCTTCGAAAGAGGGTAGAAAAGTATTTGTCATTTACTATTTGTCAAATAAATGCTTAAAAAGGTGATACACAAAATACATAGAAACCCTTTACCAAAAGGAGAAATACAGCGGTCTGTCGTTTACTGCGGGAGCTAAGTTCTACAAAATAACATGCAATAGAGTAAATTTGCAAAGTAGTCATCTATATTTTTTCCAACAATTAAAGTAGTTTTAAGGCTATAAAGCTCCTCAATTCATACTTAATACACTTTTCTCAGACTGACAAACATTTTCACACTTTTTTCCTCTCGTTTAAACACCTAAAGTGCATCCTTCGTAGAAAAATATGTCCAGTATTAAAGAATTAAACCAACAAACCAACCAGCAAATTGCACGACACGGCACGGATTGATTGACAGTGGTTTACAGTCAATGAGGAGGTAAAACTGCACTGCAAAACAAAATAAAAAAATAGGCAATCACAAATGGGGAGCCGCAGAATAGCGAGGGACCTCTGCAATAACAATAAATCCAGGAAAACGTCTTGAAAAAGGGTCTAGAAGTTTAGGTTTTCCTCTAGAATGGAGTCAGAGAAAGAGGAATAGTGATGTGGGCTGCTTACATGTCACTGGCTGGGTTGGGTTTCATCACATTTTCGGCACTTAAGCGGGCCTCCATAATTTCGTTAAAGCCTGCGTTCCCCACATTCTTGGCCAGCTGTGAAGAACACAAGCGGTTCATTTTCCTGATAAATCATTCTCTCTGCTGCAGCAATTAATTCTGAAGTCATTGGTGGAGGTTAACAGCCTCAAGCGGGAAGCAGCGGTCCGGAACCGGTCATGTCTGGCGTTTTAACACTGAGGGAAAGCGGCGGTTGTGGCCGGAGGCTTTTAACCCCACATTTGAAATATTTGCACTAAAAGGTGATTAAAATAAACAATAAACTGAAAATCAAATTAAAGAAAAAACTGTCATCTGATCTTTCTTGTCAGTTCTCGCAACTTTATCTCCGCACCAACAGTCGCACCACAACTCAGAGGCAAATTTCTAATGAACTATTGCTGCTCTGCAGAAACTATGTCCTAGAAAACAACACAGGTTTTTTTTTTTATTTTGGCTAAAAACGGCATAATCATTATTATAAAACCACTGGGAACTCTTTTACAATAGATAAAAAATGTTAGCAGTGGGTCTTTAAAGACAACAGGCTGGATGGGATTTACCAAGAGCTCTGAGGTGCTGAGGACATCCAGCGTGAGCGACTGGATCCGAGAGTAGTGCACCCCCAGCTCCCTGTGGATCCCCGAACATTCGATGCAGGTGAGGATGCCGAGGTTGGTGGAGAGCCATGTGGGGTCTGGGAAAAAGACGAGGGCAGATCGTGAGCAAAAGGAGGCCAGACGGTTCATGTAGGACAGGGGTGTCAAACTCATTTACACTGGGGGCCACATCAGCATAGTGGCTGTCCTCAAAGGGCCAGATATAACTTAGACATGTAACTAAATGTAATGAAAATAAATCCAACTACTCCTTAATGTTAGTGTTGTTAATGTTAACTCATTATTTATTTATTATAACTTTAAAGTGACTATTACAGTTGCATAGAAAAAAACATGTATTACTACACGTGTAACATTTTACAAAAAAAGTTGCACACTGATGGTTTGCTGACAACAATTTGTCTGCAAACACACATAAGACCTGCAAACATTGAATAATTATGACAGCAGCTACACATAAATAATATGTAATTAACTAAAAAAAATTATTTTAAGAAATGAAAACTTTTATGCTCTTGTGGGCCACATAAAGTGGCATGGGGGGGCCACATTTGGCCCCCGGGCCTCGAGTTTGACACACATGATGTAGGAGGAGAACTAATATTAGTCAGTCTATAAGAAAAGCTGGATCCTCAAACATTTGATAGTTAAGGTCAAAACACAAATTTTATTCACTATTTTTGAATACCAGGCATCAAATTGAAAACAAAAAAAAGCAAAAAACAAAAAAATCTCCCACATCTGTTCTCTATACACTTTACCGAATATAATAACAATGACTGTGAGCAAGGATGAATAAACACGAATTTACTATGTCCTCATGGGAACTCTACTATCCTGAATTAATGTGCACAGCCCTCCCCCCCTTATTTTACAAATATATTTGGGATGCAGTGTGAAAACAGCAGGGTTTTAATGAACCTCAAGGACTCAATCTGTCAGTGCGTTTAATAAAAAACAGGATAAAACTGGATATAAGATAACCAACTTGGCCATAAAGACTGAAGTTTAATTCTACTTTTTCAGATCTTTAATATTTATTTCTGTCAAATGTACACTTTAAAAAAAATGAAAACGTTAACTTTTATAGCATTTTAAAGGGCTGGCACCAAAGAATCATGTTTGGACACAGATTAGAAAATCTTTCATTAAGTATTTTCTTCAGACAAATGAGAGCAAATAGTAACCAGAAAATCCTGACTTTGATTTTGTCCAGCAAAGTCTCATGATGCGTTTGAGGCTGATGTTGAGTTACAAATGAAACAGTAAAGAGTGTAAAAATATATTATTTAAGAAAGATCTCTGTGGGAACTGTGAGAACTCATCAACCTGCTGTTGTGGCATCATATGTAACGGACTCTGCATGGACCCGTTTCTGCAGTGCATCCAGAACAAGCTGAGCTGCAGAGCCCAGCTTTACTCCTCACTCAGTTGTGACAGTTCACATGCTAACACGTATCTATTCCTCTTCCTATCATAAAGTCCTGTATGCAGATCAATAAACAAAGAAAGCTTTTTATCAAGTAAATAAAGGTCATTTGTTGCTCACTGGGCGCTCCGCAGTCACAGCACACGTTGTTCCCCGTCATCCTCTTGACTTCTACCAGGATCGCTTTGGTGAGCTCCTGCACTATGTTGTTCTCCCCGACGTGTTGGTCCCCTTTGAAGGCCTGGTTCAAGGCCTCCTCCTTACTGTTCTGAAGCACGGAGATCCAGCTGCAGGACATAAGTCACGCTTCAGTCACATGCACAAGTATGGGTGCTGCAGGATTTTGGGTTGTCCAGGCCCGCGGAGGCTCATAGAGGAGTGGCCACATCTTTAGGGGAGTCTTGCATTCCCATTGCAGTATCCGCAAGACTAATGCAAGTTGCACGCACTTATGACGCACGGGTGATGCCATCATACAGGGCCCTCATGCCACCCTCTTGTAGTTGGCCCTTTACTGACCGTGCACAAATGCTGCACGCACAGGGCGTGCACGTGTCGCATAAGTGGCCACAGATTGTCGACACAAACTACGATCTGATTGTCTAATTGCCTCATTTTTACCAGTCAGGCTGCACGCAGGGGACAACGTGAACAGCATTAACGGGCTCTGTGCGCAGTTCAATCAGGTTTAGATCAGGCTGTCCGATGTGCCAGTATCTCATCTACTTCCCCCTTTTGGATTGTTGAAGTGTTCACTACAGCCCGCTTAATGTCCACTGCATACCTGTAGAGAAAACAGGCTCACTGACTGGTCTACGACCTTGTTATTTTGTGTGGGCCACCTGCGTGCCTCATACAGGTTTGCCCATTTTTTGCCCACAGACAGCTCATTTCCACCTGTAGGAGCAGTTGTGACTAAGGGACTAGGCACGTCCAAAGTCCGGCTTGTGGGCTAAAAGCGGCCCTCGCTGAAATTTCAACCGGCCCACAGTCTCCTGTCATAAAATCAATAAGATGCAGCCACCAGCACTTTCTGAGAAGTACAGTTTCTCAATCTGTGGCAACATCCTGTGGCTACTTGAGCTTTTGGGCCAATTGAGAGATTTATGTGATCAAATCTGTTTTTGAAAAACGTTTTTCACTAACTAGATAATTTGCCTTTTAATGGTCTTAAAAGCGCTGAAAGAATGCTGGCCCTCACACATTTTCACTTCACCCAATCTGGCCCTCTTTGCAAAAAAAGTTTGGACAACCCTGCTGTAGGCAGGTAGAAATAAAGTGAGAAGAATGGAGTCAGTCATTCCAAAGGCTTTCAGGTGAGTTCCAGCAACGGTGTTAAAGTTGGTTCAAGTGGTAAACAGGATGAATTCAAACTGACATGAAGGAAGGAAGACTTACATCTGACAGTCCTGGTCATCCTCAGCCTGAAAGTGATACGTTCTGTCATCTGAGAGAAAACAAAATTAAACATTTATTATCCTGCGGTCTTCTTTATAAATTGTTTCACCACATCTGTTTCAATATAATTGGTTCCACAGCCCTTTACTCTGAGCCCATCACAAAATGTTAAAAACTTCAGTTTCATTGAGTTTTTTAATAATAAATGAGAACGGTTTTTGGTTGAAGGAATCGACTGAACTTACGTGATATGAGGTCGAAGCTTCGCTTTTCCTCAGGGTTGTGTTTCACCTGGCAGGTGAGCAGGTTGAGTTTAGCAGGTGGTCGGTTTGCCTGTGGGAGATGAAAACAGCGTGTGTGAGGAGAAATGCAAACTTTGATCAAACCAAAAGGCCATGAGCCGTTTTGTGCGAACGACCATTGAGACAAAGTAAACCGCTACTAAAGAAGAATGCTAAAGTGTAGATCAGCTTTGTCCTGTTGTCACCGTTAGCAACTGTAGCGTAAAGATCAGGAAGTAAGAAGGATGGGACTGAACTTTTCTGAGATTCTGGGCAGTTTTTCAGGCACAAAGCAGAATTGTTTTTTTATGACTGTTAAAGAATTTATTTCTATAATGGTGCAGAAAATAAGCGGTTGGTTATTGATCATTAAAGTTATTTGTCAATAACCAAAGGTAACTTCCATACTTTGTAATACAACCCTGATGATGGACGTGAGATGTTTTCTGTAGGTCTTCACCAGGTTTCTACACATTCTAGCTGCTATTTTGGTCCATTGTCCCATCAGATCTTCTCAAGAGCTGTGATGTTTAAGGGTTGTCAAAGAGCAAAACTTTCATTCCTTCCACAGATTCTCTACTGGATTCGGGTCTGGAGATCGATGAAGCCACTCCAAAACCTAAGCAGATTTTGCTAAAGCTTTTTCACTCCTTTGTTGCCCAGGGATGTGTTTAGAATCATTGTCATGCTGGAAAACAGGATTTCCTCCACGCTTTTTTTTAATGCTTTTGTCTTGTCCAGCAGAAATGTTTTCTTACTGTGCCGTGTGAGATGGTGAGGTATCCATTCTTTGTGGCGCACTTTCTTTTCTGCCACACCTTCCTTAACCTGCCACAAACAGAGGAAGGAGACAGACGTTAAACTCAGAGGTATGGAGAAAGTCTTATTTTGCTCGTTTTTTTTTTTAATTTTATTTTCACCAAGATCCTTTTGAAAACAGTAAAATGAAAAAAGTAAAGTAAACGTAAACGTTTCACAAATTCAACAAGGAACATTTGGAGTTACTTTTTGCGCAGATTCTTTGAAGCGAGTGTTTTAGGAGCTCACCCATCACTTTTCTTAAAGAGGAAGCCACTGCGCTCGGTGCCGTGCTCCTTGTTTCCCTGGGGCTGGTGCAGACTGTAGGTGGTGCTCTGCCGCACCTGGGAGTCCTGGAGAAACACAACAAAATGATAATCCAGTAAGATTGTAGGAGAAAGAAACGCTTTTTCAGCATAGATCTAAAATATATATATATATCTATTGAATTGCAAAATGTTTCTGGAATGATTTTGTGCAAAACATGAAGGTAATAAAAAGGTTTCAAAATAAAATGCACACTAGGTCGCGCCGTCCAGTTCTCATCCTGGGAAACTCGATTATCCGGCAAGTCGGCATCAAGAGGTGCCACACACACTCCATCTCAGGGGCATCAGTAAAGGACATCCACAATCATCTCACCAGTAAACCCCCCTCTGCCTCAACCGTCATAATTCACGCAGGTACTAATGACATCAAGTTCCAGCAATCTGAGACTTTGAAAGCGGACTTCATCCACCTCACTCATCACGTCCAGCAGTTAAATTTACATTGCATTACATCTGGACCACTACCTTCACCCCGTTACAGAGACACAAAATTCTCCCGAATCCGTCAGCTCCATATCTGGTTATAAAGTTACTGCTGAACATAGTTTTAAGATCTACGTCCACTTCTCATCTTCAGCTGCTTCACAGACAGACCAACCTGTCCTGATTTAAACCAGCAGTAAAAAACCTGCTGCAAACAATCATGCCACTTCTGCGCTAAATAGTTAATCAGAGAAGCTTTTAAAAACTCGTGATTTTTTTTAAATGTGTTTTAAATGTCAACTTCCACATATTTGTTGCTGAATCTGGCAAAAAAATCCCAAATGTTATCTTTTCTTCAATTAGGAAAACACAAAGACTAATGACTTATTGACTTTTAGCAGAGGAGGATTGTCAAAGACCTAAGAAAAAAGCTTTTATAAGCAGAATCATAAACCAAATCAAATCCAATCATGACATATTCTGCTGGATAATATTTGTAAATAATGAATAATTGTAATAAACAAATGCTTTTGTTAATCAAGGCTGCAAAATATGTTAATAAAAGAAATGATAAATGAAGCACAATCAATGTAAATTAAAACAGAAGATAAACAAGGAACACATGGAAAATTCAGGGAAAAGCATTTCAAGAGATCCACTTACTCTCCTGGACTTGTTTTATAAAATGCAGTGGCAGCAAAGAGAGAAGAAAACAGTCTTCAGATAAGCACAACACATAAAAGAGTTTTCTTTTTGGTTTTTACTTTGGTGTAAATAGAGTAAAAGTTCTCCATTAATGCCATTAACTCCAGAGAACACAGATGATCCAATGTGGCTGCTGTTTTTATAAATGGTTTTATTTGAGTTGTTTTCTATGCTTTCACACAGTTAATTGCTGCTACTCAAAACAAACAGACAAAAATACATTGTCAGATTACTTTAAAGGCCAGAAGAAAAAGGTTCTTGGGTTTTCCAGGGTTAATGACACAAGCAGAAATAGATTGCAGTCTGATTGGAGTAAACACACAGCCTTGCTCTTTGTCAATGGCTGGTCTGAGGACTGTTGTACCTCCTTCTGCTCCACCTGCAGAGTTGACTTGAGGACGTCTCGTAACTGAGTTAGCTGCTTCCTCTCCTCATCCTGGACTTGCTTGATCTAAAAATAAAAAAATAAAAAAAAGGACAAAAAAGTGCAATTCTACCAGAAAGCAAAAAAAAAAAAAAATATATATATAACCTAATTGCTGGTTTTACCGTTTGCAGATCAGTGGATAGTTTCTCCATAGAAGGTTTCAGGTTGTCCACAGCTTTTAATCCATCCTGAAAGAAACTGGATAAAAAAAACACTTAGGTGGCTTTCAAAAACCTAAATAAACCTCTTAAACTACCATTTAATCTGTGCGTCTTACTTGCACTGAGCGTAGAAGTACTTAATGAGGTTCTGCAGCAAGTCCACCCCCTTCTTGATTTTGATCTCGTTAACTTTGAGGAGATACTGTAAACAGATTGGAGTGGAGTGTGCAGGTCAGGTTCAGTCAGAGGCAGAAAGTTTCTTATCTGCTTTCTCACATGCTTCACTTTATCCACTCTTCAAGGCAAAAAAAAAAGTTCCCTTTCAAAGTAAAACATTAAAATTGCAACAACAAAAATACACATACAAGGAAAATGTGAACAAGCAAATATGCAAAATTCTCCGCCTGAAGCTATGCATGTTGGGTTTATTTGGAGTCTGACCTCACACATCTGCAGCTGGAAGAATCTTCTCTCTTTCTCCATCTCCTCTGCAATTTCTGCCCCACTGATTTCTGTCCTGATCATCCCGTGCTGTCTGGCGTGCTCCTTCTTCTCCTTCTCAATCTTGGTGCTGCAAGAAGTAACGGTACGTGTTAAAAACACACAAAAACATACAGTCTTTGTGTATTAACAAATGTCCGATTGTCCAAACTAGCACAGAAATGAATAAAAAAGTCACAATAATCTGTTCTTGCTTTATAATATTTACCACATTAACCAAATATATTCAGTTTTATTCTTTCCAAAGAGGCATCTGCTTTTTTTTTTCCTTAAAAAAAAAACAAAACTTAAAATAAATTCGAGGGAGCCACCACCAGAAGAACAACTCAATGGATGCTGTTTTCCAAATGAGCGCCTGCAGCTTTTTATTCATCCAGTGATTGTTTAAGGAGGCAGATGTGATGCACATGGTTGAAACATGTTTTCTTTTACAAAAAACACAAACTTCTACCGTACAAATAGTCTCATTTTCTTACATCTTCTTGTGCATTTCTTGCGCTTTGCTTTAAATCTTAAAACAAAATTTAAATCATAAACCAATAAATGGAAAATAGTATTTTTTTTTTAATTAAAGGGGCAGTATGGGGTTTGAGGTTCTGTTTTACCAGAACTATAATCATCCAATTCATAAAACCTTGACAGAAACAGTAACATGACAAATCAATAATCATTTTCACTGCTTGATTGGGAATTAAAAGAGTGAGATCCATAAAAAACATTGGATTTTAAGCAGCTGAGTTTAAGTCTGCATCCAAATCAAGAAAAAGAATTCTTTAATACAATAACTTACATTGTTTTTATTTTACACAGACACTTTTCACACAGACAAAAACACACCCAGTGAAAAATAATAAAAAGCATAATTTTATCAAAGAAAAACTTTACATTCTGTGAGGAAGAAGAAAAAAATGTGTCAATATCTAAACAAGATAAAACACCTAAAAGGTCATTTCTAAATCCTGACTTACAAAAATAAAATAAAATTGCTTTTCAGGTGGGACATTTTGACAGTTGTGAATAGATAAACAGTAGATACATTTTTCTATGACTTCAATTTTCTCTATTAAATTTCTGCAATTCACAAAGGGGAAAAAAATACTTATTTTTTAAGTATATTGTATGCCATGTTGAGTGCATGTAAAGTTACTTTAACACAAAAACTACAGAAATATCGTTTGTATTTGATGCAGATCCAGTGGAAAACCTTGTCATAAACCTGCCTGCTGGTTTAAGTCGACTTCCTAAACCAGGTTTCACAGAGTCCACTTTTCAAACATGAATCTTCATTCCTGACAGCGTTTCAACATCATCAGAGCTAACAAGGTCTAACGGCGAGACAAATCTCAGCCATTCCGCCTGTCTGTGAATCTGACACTGAGGAGGCAGAGGATAAGTTTATTTTGGCTGAAAATAAGGTGAGCAGTCAAAAACTGCTGTAACTAATTATTTTAAAGTGATTTTGAAACTTGAAATTTATATTCTTAACGAAATTCATTGGTTGGATGAGAAGCGTTTCAATGCAGGGGTCAAGAAACAGGAGGACACTTTGGAGTAAAAAAAAAAAAAAATCGTAGTTTGGCTACAGTTGCACCGCTCAGATCTCAAAGTCTGCACTGCAGCTGTACAGTCCGGACAAGAAAACGAGATCTTTAGGAAAACATGGACTCCCTGAATGCACAAAGGTAAAAAAGAACAGAGAAAGTGGAGAGTCAGCAAAAAAGAGGAAAGATGACCGTGAGGACGTGTTCACAGAAATCACTGGGGGAGATTTTAGAAGGAGGTGCTGCAAATAGAGAAGGTCAGACGGAAACAGCAAATACTCTGTTCCTTAGAAACAAGCTCCAATGTCAGAGAACATAAATAGAATTCCCACTGGTTACTTCAAGGGTTTTATGCAATAAAGTTGAAAGATTTAAGAAATAAAAACAAAAGGTTATTGTAGCTTACACTTTTGTTTCGTAGTCCTTCCAGGATTTGTCAAAAGGCTTTTTCAGGTCCTGCAAAACAAAGAAAAAAAAAACATTTAGAGTTGCACCTAAAAAAGTCAAAAATAAAAAACAACTAACATTATTATTTCCACCATATTCAACGAGCTGAAAAACTATTTGAGATGTTTAACGTGGATAAATAGAAGTGCACTTAAATACAGCAAGTGGAAATGTGCAGGTTTTGATGGTCGGGATCTATTGCTTTTTTTTATTTTAAATGTTGAGAGCTACTTTTATCTGTAGGATGAGTCGCTTCAGAATAGTCATACATGAAGCAAAAGTGGAAGCTTCTCAGGAAATGGAAGGTTCAGGGCAACCGTTTCCCTGAATTCTAAATTAGTAATGACAGTAACCCTTCAACAGAGAGCACGACCGTCTACAGATGGCCGACGGGCGAGCCGGGATGTTTAAAAATGTTTTGCTTGAGTGATTCGCCTCTGGTTCTTATAGATATATGAGATGTAAGAGTAGTGGGTCCAGATTTTGGACTTAAATGCAGCTTCTCAGATCAAATACTTGAAACAAAGTTTTGCCAAATACAGAAGAGTGTGTTCTGAGCATTCATTATTCACACTGTGGGACAATTAGGCCATCTCAAAATAGTGTCACATGCTTTTGAATGTACGTTTCCCAACATTACAGGGGTTTTTTTTAGCCATGAAAAAAATTCTTGTTTGCAGCTTTCAGAACACTATAAGATTAAGTCAGGGAAGGTCCTAATCCATCCAAGGTTTTATCTTACATAAAGTTGAGTCATAATCTCACTACTACCATCTATTGAGCTATTTTAAAATCGTTCTCAGTGCTTTTTTAATTGTGATTATGCCATTTTTAGTCAAAACCAAGAAGCCTGTGTAGTTCTCAAGGACATAGTTTCTGCAGAGTGGCAGGAGTTCATTACAAATTCATCTCGCAGTTGTGGGCAGGACTGTTGGCGCAGAGTGAACCCGCTTCTACTTCCCACCATCCATCTGTTTACATGCTCTCCTGCTAGCTTACAGCCCCTCACACCCCCAACCCAACATTTCCGGTGAAAGAAAATTGGTGAACAATACTGAAGCCACCCAGACGTACAGTTTTGAGCCAGACACCAGCTCGGACAAGGAAACCAAAGACATACATAGATCTATTTGTCTGCAAATGGATCCATCAGATTGGGGCAGAGCAGGGAGGTTGTGGCTAGCAGTTATAAATTCTACGTCAAAGCTACAAGCTTTTCCCAACAGCCTTTTTTCGTCTGCTCCTGATGCGCAAGGGTTAAGAAATAATTAGAAATCCAATTTTAAGTTAAAATTTCTTGATATATGTTCTCAGTCAGGAAAATTAAAGGCCACAAGGACATGTTAAAAACACCAAATGACATGATTGTTTTTTTTTTCAAGGTGGGTCTTTAAAGTCTTTCTTGGAACATTTCGGTTTGATGAGCCATCCATTTGCAGGAATGTGGGTGACCCATCTGGAGGAAACAAATGTGGACCGAACCCTGCACCACCACTCAGACAGATGAAACCACATAGACCAGTGGCAAAACATTTCAAGATAGAAGACTAAGTCCTGTTGCCACAACTCAACTTCGATAAGACTAAAAAAACAAACAAACATACTACTAGGGGGTTTAAACAGTCGACCTTTGCACCAAAAAGCTTTAAAAACATGTTTGTATTGGGAGTTCATTAAAACAAAAAGCTTTAGTTTGTCAACTTAGATTTGACTGAGAAATTTGACTATGAGATGACTGATAAAGGTGTTGAGCGCCACCTTGATGATTCTCCTTCACATTTCAAAACCTAAAAGTGACCAAAGTGAAGGAGCCTTTCCCTTTACTCTGCAAGCTCATGATGCAAAGACCACCAGAAGACGATTAACCACAAATAAAAAGTGACATTTGAAGAGAGAAGCTACGAAGAGGGAGCTGCAGGTCAGCTAAGATGATTAGTGGGAGAGAATGATGAGGGGCAAAGAGAGGACAAAACGGCAACAGTGGCTAAAAATAGCAGACAAAGGCATTGCCGGCGGGGAAGGTAGAACAAAAAACATGAGGCGAACGAAACACTTTCCCACAGAGCAGCAAACTCTTGGCGCCCGGCTTCATTATCCACCTGACTCCAGGGACAAAAAGACTTAAAAACTTCAACAGGGAACTATAAAAGGTGCGACATGGTTGATGCCGTCCCGTGTGACGGCATTTTTGGAGGAGAGTCTTAAAATAAAAACAAAATCTTGCACAATAAACAATAAAGTTTACCGTAGTTTTCCTGTTAACTTCATTTGGCAAAAAACTGAACTACACGAGCAAAGGTTTTGCCTCGAATTGAAGCAGGCACTCATCGTTTCTTGATTTATTATTTATCACTAGCTGTGCCGACCTGACATTAAAAAAAGCTTAAAAAGTAATGGATGGTGCACATCAACATGGAAGAAAATGTAAAAATAAATAAATAAATAAAGGCGAATACCTTTTGTGGACCAATACATCAATACATTTCTCAGACCCACCAATCCTGGGTTGCATCTTTTGGATGTTTTTCTTTTTTTCTGCTCTAAGATCATATATATTTTTTTTTATTTGTTTTGTACGGTTCTTGGGTTCCTTGACAGGCGCTTTTAAATAAAATTGAATATTATTATATAGACCCTAATGGACACAAGCTTTTTATCCTGGCAGCCACCCAACCAGACTGCATTTGTGGAGTCATATTTCTAAAAAGAACGTGTCAGCATAAATGTGGTCCATAAAACTGCACCGTTGGACATCTAGAACCATGTTCTGTGGACAGACCTTGTTTTTGTCCACAATGGGAAGTTTTCATAATTCAGTGAGTATTATGAGAACTGAGTATTAAGTTGATCACTGCAAAGAAATGTATTCCCTGTTTTTCAGACCGTAAGGCACATTAGAATATAGATAACATGAAATAACTACAATGAATGTTTAGAGGGGCAGGCGATTGGTCAGAGGAGTTGATGGGAAGTTCCAGGGTGAGCTATGTTTTTATTAATCTTCTCCCTTTTTTTTTTTTGTAGTAAGCAGCCTTTGCAGAGACTTCGACATGACAGATAAGTATACGGTTATTTACAATAACTTTTAAAATTGTTCAGTTACAACAAATACAAAACAATGCACCCAATACACCAATGTACCCAGTACATTTCATTCTACCAGGCTCCTGATCAAGCAGTGCGGCTTTGTAGTTTATTAAAGTTGCACTAAAACTTTTGGATAGATTTTTGAGCGCTGTGTACCGCAGAAAAAAAATTCAGGTCAGTAAGCACAACCAAAGGTCAAGCACTGGATAATAAGGTGCAGGGTTGCTTTCTGAGAAAAAAAATCAAAGGTTATTAAGCGTTTTGGTCCAAAAGTACGGTTTTTGTGTAATATAATTAGAAACATTTACAAATTTAAACACAGTATGTTCAAAATGTATAAAATAATAAGGATGTTAGTGCTTTTGACCTAGGTTGCTTCCTTCCCTGGTCTTTAAGAGATTCTGCTCGTTTTCTGGCTCTTCCTGCCTGAGTTAAGATTATTCTATCAACTGAAACCTGCAATTAATACAGTCATTATAAGTGCATATATTATCTTGTGAAATGTAGGGATACATTACCCTTTTTGTAGCTTTATATCTGTTGAATAGTAGGGCTGGGTATGTCTGGCAATACCCTAAAACTCAACACAAACCTTTCTTGGTAAAATTAAGAATGCTTGTATTTAAAGAAATAAAGTAGCTTTACGTTTTGTAACTATACCACAAATTAGCTTTAAAGGACAACCAACCAATATATTTGACAAACCAGTTATATTTTTTTTTTATCAAATCTTGTTGAGTTTTTCCCCCATAGATTTCTTCATATTTATAGCCTCTAACTGCACTACTGCTACATTTGACTGGTTTTGTTTCTAAGATATCCATCCAAAGGCTTATTTTCCCTTCTGGTAGACACAGACCTGAACAGCACCAATTTTGGTCTTTCTCTGTTATTCTTAGTATTTAAACAAAGGCAGTCTTCTTGCAATAGAGAAGAACTTTCAAGGGACGTGTCGTTTGTTCCGTGTTCTGTCATCAAAGTCAAAATGTTTGAACCTCTTTTGTAATGGACATCTACGCTTTGCTGTTTATGTCTCTCTTCGCCTGAAAAGACTTGAATCGATCGCCACATTCTAGAAAGTATTTAAATTAAAACTGTTTCAAAAGTTCGGTCGTTTGTGATTCAAAAGCAGGTAAGTCAACTTACTCATTAACTTCTTGTTCCACAATTACTGTCCCAGTTCAGTCTGTTTATTCCTGTTTTCCTATTTACCAATGTGTTTCAGCTAATGAGAAAGGCCAAGGATTTAAGACCAGGTTCTATCTATAATCTCTGACCGTACTTCAGACTCTTTATGACCCGCTGAACCTCAATGAAGCAGAGCACAATTCAGCTTGTGCTCCCTTTTTCAAATACATTAGTCCACATAGTTTCCCGCTCCCCTCTGAAAAATAAACACAGTGCATTCCATGTCAGATATCCAGACACTGTGCCTGAACAAGAGATGAGTCAATATGACTCACTGTGGGCTAGAGAAACAGACTGGTCAAACACAGGGGATGCAAGCATGATATTACGATAGTGTCTACTCTGGAAGCTACAGTTACAAAAGGTTTGAATGGACTTTTTTTTTTCATCCACGTGGGAAGTTTAAATACTACCCTACCATGAAACTCTACATCCGAGTTTTTTGGTAGCACCAAGCTAAACCTTCACCAACAGCAAAAAGCTGACTACTGGCTACAAATTAAACTAATTTACTTTTGGTATGAAACCACCACCCGTTGTTGAGGAGTCAAAAGGCCTCATGAGGGGGGAAAAGCGGAGTTCCAGGTTGCTAGGTGAAGGTACTTTATTACAAAGCCATTTTGGCCCTCTCCATTTGGGTTAGTTTACTACGGTCACTGCCAAAAAGATGGCACTGGCAAAATATTAACACGTACTGAACAAACAATGGCATCCATAAAGTATTTCAGTCATGAACTGATGTCTGTAAAACACTTGAAAATATTTGTTGACCGATTCATTTCTTTTATGCTCTAAAGTCATAAAATCAATGTGGTGTTGTGCCCCTAATTTATAAAATGTGTTTAAGCACTTTCCCAAAGTCCACATGAAAAAAAGTAAACTATTTTTATTACATTTACCTCAAACTTTACTTTTAAAAAAGTGATTTTATGACTTGCATTTTAGGGATTCCTTCTACACTGACATTCTTGCCTAACCCAGTGTGGATTACCTGAATCAGGTGTGTCCACCCCACTGGTTACTACAAGGGCGGGGGTAGTTTGAAAAGCGGCAGCCTTAGAGGCCCCATCTTTGGTTCATTTGTAAACATGAATCTTTGATTGCAAGACTTAATCTTTTGGTTTTCACCGTGGCGGTAAATGTGTGATGAAGCCGATTTAGCTTCATATGCTAGCAGTCAATGGTAAGGAAGTGATTGTGTTCAAAGGATCTACAATTCTGATGACTTGTCTTGCTAACTTGGGATTTGGTTTAAAACTAAAAAGCACGTTTTTGACGTGTAGAGTCATAGTCTCAAAACTGTAGCGTCAAACCAAATGAATGGGAGAAATTTTTCTGACATCCCATCCAATAGATCCCAATAGATCTGCTGGGCTATCCTGGCCTGAAAGTGTCCATAAATGGATGAAATAAAAAAGGTATTTTTCTTAACAATCAACTAGGATGCTTTAAAAAATAGTCTCCAATGGGAAGACCCAGGCTAAAAATATTTCTGCTTCAGCTAAAGAGTCACTACATAACAAGTTTAAAAGATCCTCTGGAAATTTCTGAGAGTAAAATGTGACAGAAAAGATAAACTTTAAATAATTATGCACTTTTACATTTATTGCAGAAGTGACAAAAGCCAGATAAAAGGCAGATACACTGAAATGAGTGGTGCAACAAATCCTTTTAACAACGATTTGATATTTGTGGTTGCCGATTCGATTCACTTTCAATTTTGGTTCATTTTCAACGATCTGATTCAATTTAATTAATTGACCTAAAATTCATCCAGAGTGTGACTCAGAGATAAATACCTGAGTCCTGAACAGTACAGGGGAAGTTTTCAAGATTTCTTGTATTTCTTGCAAGATAATCAAGTGTAAATATAAATATGTGTACAAACAAACAAGTAAACAAGAATGAATGGCAAATCCATTCACATTTTAGTTTCCTAAAGTTCAGCCCACAACAAAATAATACAAAGGGAACATTATTAGAACACACTGTGTAGTCGCATGTCTTTGCAAAATTCAAAGTGTTTCCACACATTATAAACAGAAAAACTTGGATTTTACAGTTTTATTGGACTAAATTGAGAAAAACATTTTTAGGACCATCAGAATATTTTTATCAAAAGCGAAAGCGATTTATGTATTTGCAATGAAAAAAGCATTCAAGAATTTAAACATTTGATCCTAAAAGAAGATCCTCTGTGTGTTAACCTTAAAGGAATTCTGATGCTTTAACAGAATTATAAACAGTTCAAAATGTTATCCGATATTTACGGTATATGGTGATCACCTGTCAGCTAAACTTATAAATAACTATTGACTTCAAGCAATTTGGTATTTTACACACCTGGCCATCAGTTTTTTAAGCTTCTATGGGGTTATATTTGTAAATCGTGGTCTCTCATTCTCATCATTGAAATTTGACTCTACAGACGTCAAATGTTCATCCATAACCATATAACCCCATTAATTAGATGTATTGTTACCAGTCTATACTTCCTATGACACATGAAGGGAGTGAAGGCTCAGGATTACAACAGCAGACAAGGAAGATGAGAGTTCGAAGGGAGAGATAAGGAAAAGCCTGTGGGGCTTTGGAGGGATGTGGAGGATGGCGACAGCCAATCAGTGTCATCCACAGTTTCTACAATCTTTAAAAATGAAACCTCAGTTTCTCAGATAAGTCAGTCTACCAGTAGTGGCATTTGGATTTTAATGGTATGTGAAGGACAACATATCCAGCAGCTCATTAGGTCAACGCCAGTTGAGTAATGAGAATCAGCTGAGGGCTAATGAGGAGGGAAAGCATTACAGATGTGACTCTCTTCCACATGTCAGAGCAGAGCATGTGGCAGGTGGGAACAAGACCACAGCCGGTACAACAGTCAAGGAGAGGGAAGGAAGAAGCTGTGGCGTTAGATGACAAAGGCAGGAAATAGCAGATGAGAAAAGCAGATAGTGGGTAATATTAAAAAAAAAAAAAAAAGCACCAAACTGGGTAGTAGAAAGGACAACAGGGACAGTGGAAAGGTGGAGACACAAAGCAAAAAGTCATGGTAAAAGATTCAGAGAACAAACTTTGATTAACTTCATTGTTGCAAGTTAATCATGTGGCAGTCACTAAAAAAACAATACAAAAAGCTTCAACTTCAACGGTTCCAAAACTATTTTTTGAACCTTAATATATTAGCTTTGTTAGGGTCCAACCAGCAACTTACAATCAGCAGAAATACGCATCTTTACAAAACCCTTTACAAAAGTTTCCACAAATCTTAAGCCTTAAACACATCTACCCATATGGGGGTTGACCCATGCAGGTTTTTGGGTTGTGGAGGGTCGTAGGTCAGGAACAACCACATCTTACGGGGAGGTCTTACGCACAGGTCTGTCTTGCAGTTCCTTAGAGGCTCGTGCAGCCACCTTGAGGGACCTCATGAAAATGGAACGTACAATTTTCGAGCGTGTGGTAAATGTATCGTGAAGTATTCTTAATCTTATTGCAAGTTGCACGCATTTATGACATACGGTGCCCTTATGCACTAGTCAGTAGGGTTGGGTACCGTGCCCCGGTATTGAAGCAGCCCCGGGGCCACATTCTTCAAGACCGCAGTATCGTTAAGATCTGACCTGAACGGTTCTTCTATCGGTACTGGAGAAGTTACTTTTTCTTTTTTTGTGTGTCCCACAAGCGTTATCTGCCATATTTAACTCACCAAGTCAGTCAATTTTCCGTTAATTAATGATGATATTAATTTCGGTATTCTCGTTGAGGCGGAGAGCTCTGTCTGTCTATTTGTGTGCAAGGGGGGCGGGGCTGTTGTTCTGCAGCTCGCGCCGCGCGCGCACACACACAAGACAAGGCAGCGCACACACAGTCAGTCGCAATCTCATACGGGACACGTGAGCGCTCTAGACTAAGAACCCCCGTTTCTGTGTAAAAATAATGAAGTTTGCGTCAAGGAGCCCCTACCATCCTGTCACCTTACTGCTGTACGGTGACCGTATGTTGCCCTGTTTGTGAAGAACACGCTGGAGCGGCGACGGCGGGGGTGGGGGGTGTGTGGTGGGTGTTTGCAAGCGGAGCAAACAAACAACAAACAGGTAGAGAGGCGGGGCTTAGATTCACCGCTTATGATTCCAGACCCGCGACAAACTATCAGCTGCTTCCTAATACTCAATAATAATTAATAACTAATGATAGTTGTTATCCGTAAAATTAATAGAATTTATTGGGTTTACTGGATTTAAAGAAAAATAAATAAATAGAAAGGAGTCTGCATCAAAGTGAATTTGTTTCCATCATCTCACTCAATCCTAACTCTGGTGTTTGACAGACAGAAAAGTCTATTCAAGGTTGTGGAAAATGGACAAAAGATCAAAGGAAACATCACACTCATAAATAATAAAAATAATTACATTAAATAATTAAATAAATATCCTGTCTGGAACATTCTCATGTATAAAGTAAAATGTTGTGCTAAAAAATAACAATGTTGTAGCATAGTGAGGAAAAAAACACTTTATGTTCTTAATTTGTTATTTATTTATTTCTTTTTTGTCCTCAAAAAGTATCGATAAGAGTATCGTTATAAATACCGGATCGATAAGCAGTATCGATAAGAGTAGTAGTACCGTTAAAACCTTAACGATACCCATCCCTACTAGTCAGTAGTAAAGTGCGTGTACTGGCTCCTTAATGTCCGCGTGTGATGGCTGTACCAACGGGGCGTGCAACTAATACACAAGTGCCTCAAGGACGCCATTTCCCAATTTCTAGTAGTCTGGCTGCAAGCTGGAAGCCTGCAAGTATCATTTGAACAGTATTAACGGGCTCATTGCGCAATTCGCAAGATTCTGGGGGGGCCCTTACTTACCCTCGAGTGGTTAATTGGTCTCTATGATCTGTCTCTTACAGCATGCCAGAAGACAAAAATATGCATGAACATTTTCACTCTATGGGCTCAATGAGCAGTCAACGACCTTGATATTTCAAGGAAGGAGGCTCTAAGGGCAGGGATTCCTAGTTTAGCTTAGTCTGTTTAGTTTAGTTTACCGGTAGTTTAGCAGTTACCCATTACATTTTATGACTGATTTCATATTCTTATACAATTACAAATATGAAACACATTCATACAACTATTGTTGCACTATTGGGCTATATGAATAAAATTGAACTGAATTGAATGACGACATGCCTTGTAGAGGTTTGCCCATTTTTCTACTGCAGACAACCCATATCTAGCAGTTGTGACTAAGGCTTAACCTACTTAAAAAGTAACAAACACCTGTTGTTTTAATGGAGATAAATCCACAGGAGGAAAAGTTACAGCTGCATGTTGGCCTTTCATTATCATGACTGGGGATGCAAAATTCAGAGTCGGCCTTTTTTCACTTAGACTATAAGAGTTGGAGGAGGTACTGATCAAACATTAAAGCTCAAAAACGGAATTTTTCCCCCAACTAATGAAACATTTTTTGTTCAGTGCAGCAACATAAGACCACGACGGTTGGAGGTCTCACCCCTTTGACTCCCTTCAGGTCTCCTTTCAGCAAGCTGTCCAGAGGAAACGTGATGATGTTGTTCATGTTTTGGAACTGGAACAGAAATCAAAAATAAAAAAAGTCACATCAAAGGATTTAGTGCTTTAGAAGATTGTACTCCCATTTCTGTGGTGTTTTGTGTCCTCCAGAAAAACAGATTAGAAGTTTTTTCTCTATTATTTGGGTTCATAAGAGAAATGGGAGTTCTAGTGAGTTGAAAAACTAAGACAAAAACACATAAAGCTCAGACTAATTACACAAAGCACAGATTCACCAGAGCCAGTATCGATTTGATTCACAATTTTTTTATTTATTCTTTTGATTCCTATGATTCTATTGAATTTTAAATTTTACACCGACATATTTATATAGATATACATTAATAATCTAGATATGTTTTGAAGATATTAATATTAATCTGAAACAGTTCACATACTAGAAATATATTGATAATAAATCAATGAGATTGTTAACACCATACAGAGTTACATGGATTCTCAAAATGAAGAAGCTCAGACAAAAATGTCCAGATCGTTATGTTCTGCTTCTCCTGGAGGGCGTTTCAGTTTGGCCGCTCGGTGAAGCTTGCGCTATAGCATTACACTTTATTCCAGAAGATTTGAGCAAAAAAGACAACAAATAATTACTTTAAAAACATTTTTCCTTAAAAAAGTTTGGAAAATGTGAGCTTATGAGTATATAAAACTGTTCATTTAATCAACATTGTATGTTTAGGTCAACCAAGCGTTAGCATTAGCCACCCTATGGGAAATTTCATTACGTTAGCATCAAGTCAGCAGATTTTGGCCTTACTGCGGTTATGAGTTAGGTCACTAAAAAAGGACAGGCATAAAGATTGACCTCTACTTTTATGGATCGATTATTGGTTTACTAAACTTGGATCGATTCAGATTAATTAATTGATTTTATCAACCCAACCTTAATTTTTTCTACCTTTTAAAAAAACAAGAATTGAGATTTTTTTTTTAAATTCCCCATTCAGTTTACAAATCAGTCCAAGGCAACAAGTCCAAAAAAAAAAAAAAAAAAATTCAAATTTTCCTTATATTTGTGCAATATAATAAAATATTTATGGAGTGACAGATTTCAATAATAAACAAAACAATCTGGTAGGCTACTGAAATATTGGCCACCACTTTAAGAGAACTGGAGACGCTTCTTCGGGGCTTTTAACTCCAGCTGGACTCGGTATGTGCTTAGACTTGTGTGTCTTCAGGAATACACAGAGTGACTCAGGGGGATAGATGATTAGTGAGAGCATGGAAATCCCTCTTTGTCCGGGGGGAATTCAGTTTGCCCTGCTGGAACCCCCCCTGCAAACTCACAAGGTTTTTGAACAGCGCAGTGAGCTCCTTGGTGAAGACGGAGAACTTGAGGAAGGCCGAGCCCAGGTCGGGATCGTCTCTGCACACGCAGTTCTCTCCAAACTTCTCTAGGGCCTGGGTGTACTGCTCCTCGTTTTCTACGTGGGCTGAAAAAGAAAAAAAAACACGTGCACAACAGATTGTGAATGCAGCAATACTCTTCGCTCTGGAATCTTCCTCCCTGTTTCCTCCATTGTCCCCACAATGAATCAGAAGGCTTTAACTCTCTAAATTACGCGTCTGCAGACCTTTGAGAGGGTCCTCATCAAACTAACACAAATGACTGCCCAACTTGCAAATAATGTGTTCCTGCCATCTATATTTTCCTCGTTTTACACCCCCAGTCTGCAAAATCAGACACAACAAACTAAACCATGACTCATGTTCTTTCAATGTACTTAAATGGTGTCTTAAACATGTTCGTTTGGCTTTTTTTTTGCTGATGGAGGACATGAAAAAAGAAAATGAAGCTCAATTTTGTATTGGTGAGTATTTCTTTACTGAAATCATTGTGAATTAAGAGCAGATTTAAATATTGTGTTTGTAAAAGCTTGTAACTGCAATGTAGAGACTAAAAATCAACAAACAGCAACTCTAATGAACTACTGCCACTCTGTAGAGAAATTAGGTTTTTCGTTATTTTAGCACTATCATAATTAAAAAAAACAAAATGGGAACGCTTTTACAAAAGAACAAAAGAAGATCAGAGTTGGATGCTAAACATTTATTTGATTTATTTTTCTTCTTTTCTTTGGTTAATATATAAATCCCCTAACCTTCATCGTCTTCCAAATGAGTCTAAAGCTACCACCAGCTTAGAACTGGCTGTTTGCAGTTCATAGGCTTTAAACACACAACAGGCATAAGATAACAGCCAATGCCAGAGGGGCAGTGGTGGAGCGCCATGGGACGGCTGCCATGACAACATGCCATGATTTTGGAGGGGCAGGATGGCTCTCAAAAAAGAAAAGGACTTCAGGAAAAAAATGTTAACGTACTGATACAAAAGGATTATTAAAACTTAAAATCAAAGAAGTAACGTAAAACTGACATTTGAAGCCATAACATGACTCAGCTTTTCAGATGGCAAACAGGGATGAAAGGCAGCTGCTGTGCAGAAATCTGGAGAGGAAGCTCAATAAGCTCATGTCTCAGCCGCAGAGATATCCATCGTGTTATTAAAGGGCACAAGCCGAAAGCCTTTGAATCACAATCTGCAAGCACTCTTACATGAGACAGTCGGATCTCATTTCAGCCACAAAAAACATTTGATTCAAAAAGTGAACAGGGGGAATATCTCCAGACAGTAAAACCGTTGGGGAGAACTCCTCCTCAAAAGGAACCAAAACCCCTACACCTAGCCATACATGATTTTCATCTGATAAATCACTTGACTGATTGCTTTAATGTGAATGTTTAAAAGGAATCCCAGTTAAAAGAGTCACTTGTAGGGAGATCAGTCGCGCACACATGTGATAAACTTCAGAGACTGGCTTTAAGCCAACCAGGCGGTGGTCTGTTCTTGATCTTGAAGTGGCACACCAGAGCTCTACAGTCCAAGAGCTGACACAGCACAACGCCCCCCCCCCCCCCCCCCCCCCCCAAGACTGCCAGAGTACACGTGTAATTGTTGTAACTTGATCCAACACATCACACATGGGAGCTGCAGTACAGGCCGCAGTGAAGCTCAGACGGATCTGTGCGCAGTGCTGACTAAGCGTGGCAGGAAGTTAAAGGACTGAGCTGGCATGTTCTGGGTTTATGGAGACAAACCAAACTTCACGTTGAATCACATTCTGCAACTGTCACTTAATGGCTCCCTTTAAAAAAAAAAAAAACAACAACTTGTGAATGAGACAAAACTTGAACTACAAAGCTTTTCTCAGCTACAAAATTAAAGTTCCAAACAGCATTACTGGTATATGGAAAGGGAGCTTCGCGACTGTATTCAGACTGAACACATTTGGTTCTCTGAAAGTGAACCACAGTTTGTTTCCCCCCCGATAAGCTGGAGCAAATTTTCAGTGTGAATACACCCAAGCGAACCCTGGTCCGGGACCAGGAACTGCTCTCAGGCCCATCTTTATTTTCCAATTGGACTGAGCTTCTGTCCGCCCTGACATTCCTCAGTCTGAATGTACCAGTTATGCGTTCCAGGAGTGGAAGAACTGAACCAAAACGGCCACCATTTTCGTCACGTGACGTAAACAAAGTAGGATAGAAGCATAGGATGAGGTGTGAACAAATGCAAAGCAACGTTTGTTGCTTTATCACTTAGAAAAAAAGCGTCCAACTGTTTACTTGTTAGAACATGTACTTCTAACATGAAAACACGTACTTGCTTTTCTGAGTCTCGTTGCGCTGCATGCGTCCAGTGCTGCAGTGACGTCATCCTGAAAGCTACCTTATAGTTCCTTACAAACTCTCTTAAAATAATGCCATAACACCACAGCGATGAGACACAGCAACTTATTGAAATGTTATTGGAGGAATTAAGACTCATCAAACCATTTTTAACTTGATACAAATTGCTTCTCGCTGTTTTCCCCAACAACCTATGTGTCCTAAAAACTCATCAGTGTATCTTCTTAGCTGTCTTCTTGCCAGTAACCGCCCTGCAGCATGTCTCCACTGGACCAAAAGAAGCGAATAAAAAGCGTTGAGCCTGTCGTTGGTACAGACATTCAAAATTTGTAAGCGAAATATAAAGCTTGAATGAACTAAAAGTGCAAGACTCCCATAATTCCTGTCACTAGTTGCTTTGCCCCACCCAATGACCTATGTTGAAGCAGGGTCTGTTTTACGCCGCCAGGATTCTGATTATGGTAGCCGTAATGGTCCAACAATCAACAAAGGGTGCAGCTTCGTTTATCACTGTACATGAGAACTGGACTGAGTGACCCCTCCCTCCTCCGACTCCCAATAGGAAGTAGTAGGGTGGCCGTGGTGCAGCGGTAGAGCAGTCGACCTCTGATCGGAATATTGCAGATTCAATTCACACCATGCCCACCCATGTGTAAAAGTGTGCTTAGGCAAGACACCGAGCCCCACATAGCCTCTAGTGGTTAAAGGTTGGCGCCAGTGTTTGGCAGTGGAGCCGCCATCAGTGTGTTGATGGGATTGTGGCTGTAAAGCGCTTTGAAGAAGCGTGTTGGCCCTTTGAGGAAGGTAGAAAAGCACTACACATTGAAATACTGACTCGGACCAGTTACTGATCACTGACATCGTCTGGCCCCAACATGGTGGCTTCTATAGCCCCAAAAAAATGGTGACTGGACTGACTTCATTCTGTTTGAGCCAGAAGTAAGGCATTCTCTATGGATGACATCACACTCATTCTGTCCAGTTCTCAAGGGACGGTCCTACTGTCCTCACTAAGTTACAAGACTGTACTGACTGCTTACAGAAACTCATGTTAGGACAGAAAAGGACATTGTCTGCTTATGCCAACTGCATCTTATCTCTTGGCATTTATGCCAATGAAAACAGGATAAAAAGACTTCTGCTGCAGATTTGTTTTTCAGCTTCTTCCCACATTTTTCTGACACACACACTTGCAAACATGGTTTAATCATCAGACAGCAGGCTGGCCTCGGCTTCCGTCTCACACGCCTCTGGAGTGGTCTGCTGACGCTCACCAACACAATGTTTGACCTCAGATTAGTCTTCTGTTTCTCCAAAAGACCTTGCAAAAAGAAAAAAGAAAAAAAAAAAAACAACAACACGGGACTCTATGTTCACTTAACAATGTAACCGCTGTAAGAGAAAACAGTAGCAAACCAAAGAAAAGATCAAGAAATCCAGCATGAGCCAAAAAAAATCTCCACTAAGCAAACAATAAAAGTGGCTGAAGGATTACGCCTGGTGTTCTTTTTTCAACATCTCAAATAACAAACTAACAACAGTGTGATGACATGAAACAGGATTGATGTTGTGAGACAACAGGATTGATGCTCTGGTTCAACATTTAAGGAAACATACATAATATCTTGACTGACAGCTTAAATCACGACACAAATATCTACTAAATGGTCAACCGGTTAAACTAGTCAACATGACAGTCAAAGCCAAAGTTGGTTTTTAGACTAATTTCTTCTCTTTGGTAGATTTCATGTCAACATGTGTTGAACTTCTCAGTGAGAAGCTTTACCTTGTCTAAAAGCTTCCACATAAACTTGTCTTTGCACACATAATAAAATGTATTTTTCAAACCCAGAAATGATCTTTAAAATGTTGAATTTGACAAAATAAGCTTCGAGATTTCTTTATTTCCAACACATTCTATTTCTAGAGAAGAAGATAAACAATGGCTTCAACTCCTTTTGCTATGATCCAGTCTTCATGTTTAAGGAAAACATGAAGCTAATTGTGAATGTAAAAGATTACGCTAGACTATGACAAAATTTGGTACAAAAGTTTTAAGGTAAAATTTAAAAACTTACTTGTAATTGACAATAAGTTACCATCAGTAACCAAACTATACATTTTAACTTTTAAAATTTACTGTTCATAATCTAACAATTTTCTTGTTATGAATTTATTTAATTTTTAAGGAATTACAAAATATTTGCATAATTGCTGCATCATTTTGCATCTGAGCTAATCCAAACATCTAAAAAATACAAATGCTCAAGATTTTATTTTACATGTTTGTGTTTTTCTCACCAATACTTTTACTCTACACTCAGTTTTGTGTGTTTTTTTTTACCCCAACATCTCTTTTCGAGGTCAGTTTAGAGCTTCTGGGGAGTTTTCCGTCGTGGTTACTTGGCAACCAGCTGAGACCTCATCAAATTCAGGCTCTGTCAGATGCTCACCTACAGATACCGCTGCTGAGGCAAGCATTCGCCCGCTCTGCTTGATCAGCTCTGCCTCTTTCCAGGTTGGATGCTGCTAGTTTATTCATGAAAAGTCCTGACAGATGTCTGCAGACACCTCATCCGCCTTCTCTGCAGCTCTGCCAGTCACCTCTTTCACACTCCACATCGTGTTTTCCTTACACTCGGAGGAAGGCTGCTGCTTACTCAGCTTCACCTCTCTGGGATAACTGTCTGTTCATTAAACGTACCCTCTGCTGCTCTGTCTCCACTTCATTAATATTCCTCACGTCAAAGCTAAAAATAGCCTCGCAGATTGCCAGACTTGATCAAACCAAGTGTGTCCTCCGACACTCCCTGGTGTCTCGTTTTATTTACATTTTTTTCAAACTGCATCTTTAGTGAGGAAAAACATAAATAATCAAGGAGGAGATGCTTTTAGTCATTTGTTTTTACTTAATAAAAATTAAGGATACCTTACATCTCCTGCTTATCCTATGTAAAGGCAACCCGTCAGCTCATATTTGCTTTTTTTAAGTCTGAAATGCACAAATGCAAATTAAGGGCAATGTTTAAACTGCTTTTAAAAAAAAAAAGTCAACTTAGATTGGCCAGTGTTAACTCAAATTCATGCAGTTTCTCACAGAAGTGAAGCAGAAGAAAAAACAATCCTGCCCTTTGTCTGAATTTGGCTAAGCTCTGTGCAGTCACATGACAAATTTTGTGTCTCATGTTGACTCTCCAGAGGCCGGCTTCCGCAGACAGAGGGATCGAGTATCCCGATTGGAGGCAAACCTCCTCTTCTTCCCTTTTTTGGGCTCTTCCCAGAAAAAAATATATAAAACACAACTGTTTTATGTGCAATTTAAGGTTAAAGTACAGTTTGGTTAAACTAGTTATTTCTATGCAGAAATCTTTTTTGATTTCATTAAACTATAAAACCAGTATGGATAAATTGACCGTCTTCATATAGAGATAAGACGTCTGTTTTGTTGTTTATTTCAAAAACCTTTGGCAGTGACTCAGTGATTGTTCTTTCTATGTGATGCAGTTTGGTTTTTGACAATTCTTTTACTTTACTGACCGCAAATTCTGTCAGGATTCATCATTTCTGCAGATAGATTTTACAACAAAAAAGGATTTTGGAGTTTAAAAAGTTCCTAAAATTTCTAGTTTGACTTTTTGTAACTTTATAAACATTTTACTGTGGCTGGGTTAAAAGTAAATGCATTTGATTTATATATAACAAATAATGCAATGTTAAACAATTTCCCTTTACAATAATTTCTTGCATTTTTTTAAACTAAAACTCCTTTTTGTTAAGATTCTACAGCAAGTATCCATCATTATAGTAATAAAATCTCCAACATTGTCTAGTTTTATTAATACTCATGTAAAAGCATTTTTTCTAAAACATACGTCTTTTGAAGGGGGTTACAATTAAAAATAAAAATGTCATCAATCATCTTGACTTATGAACTTTTAAATCAAAATAAACTTGACTTAGTATTCTTGGAGCAACAATCTGTCCATGCACAGGTAGGTGACATTCAAATATAAGCAAATATTCAACTGTAAACTGATGTGGGGAAGAGGAGCCTCCACGCTTCAGGTCCCGCTAACAAATGCAGCGTTGGCCCCTCCCCAGCTGTTCCTGCTGGATGTTCCAGCTGTCCCTCAGGCCTGAACAGAGCCCGCACTGTTGTGAAGCGGACCCAGAGGTCTTTTTCTTGTTTCCCAGCAGGGTTTCTACCCAGCAGGCATAACAAAAGATCTTTGAAGAACCCAACCAGCAACAGGAACCAGGACACAGAGACAGGACTGACTCTCTAAATCTAAAGGGAGGAAACCAAGTAGCAAACTGTACTGTTAAAAAGGGGTTTCTAAAAATAAAATGTGGAAGGTGGACGATTCTAACTTTAGTCAAAGTAATGAGTTTAAAAAAAAAAAAAAACTGACATTGGGACTTACCCAGACCGGACGCATGGATGGCCTTGACCGACTTCTTCATCTTGTAGAGAACACTGCGGTCCACATCCAGAGCCTGTGCAGACACGCAAACACACCAGACAATGAGAAGTAAGTCCCTGACGACAGGGGTTTTTGAACTGCATGATCCAAATACATTTGACCATAATTACATGTGGAGATAGTGCAGGAAAGAGCGTTTGGATTGAAACTTTCCTTTTTTGGAGATGTTCAAGAATTTGTGTGACAGTCATCTAGCTTTACATGCTTAATCTTAAAAATCTGAGTTTTAATTCATTTTTTTTTAAATCAAATTAACTTTACCTTATGCTTGAATGAATCGTTTCAGGAACTATTAAAACTGAGCCTCTTTGCAAGAACAATCTATAGAGACCTACTCCAATAAAGTGCTGTTTTTTTGTTTTGTTTTGTTTTTTCATGTTCTTGTTGCATTTTTCCCCACAAAGGAGGAAACGCATTAAAAAATTCAGCTCAAAATCGCATTTTTGAGTGTTTCCTTATATTAAGTCGTTGTGAGTCAGGAGCAAACGCAAAAATGCAGTTTAAAAAAGATTTTACTTGTTATGCAGAAAAGACGCCAAGTGAGCCACTAGCTCTTTGACCTGCTCAGCATTCTGGTGACCTGCTCAGCATTAGATCTAGTTGTCTCCATCAGTTGCAGACAACTAGATCCAGACAACTGGATCCAAGTAAAGGCCCGTACACACCGGGACGAATATTCGCCGGGCGTTATTCGCCAGCGTTTTTCGCCACGTCTTTTGTGTTCACACCCAGGCGATTTTCGCTGACGATGAGCCGAGCCAACATGCAATTTCATTCCCTGACATTAGATGGCGCTTAATGTAAATCAGAAATACTCCTGTACACAAGGTGGTTTTCACTCAGAAGAAGAGAGCCAGTATTTACTCGTTCGTCAGAATCATACAAAGAAAACATGAATATTTCAAGCATCAGTAGCTCCAGCTCCAGTTCCAATGATGAAGAAATTATTGTTCTGTTGAATGATGAAAGACGCCGGAAAAGACGCCGATTTTCGGTACATCCCATAGTTACGAGATGAGAAGAACATGGTGAGTTTTATCGACTGGTACAAGAGCTGAAAATGTATCATGAGCGTTTTCGGGGATATTTTAGAATGTCCGTCATTATTTCTTTGCGGCAGTGTAGCCGCTACTTGGCGTCTATCTTCTTTGCTGGTATGTGTGCTCAGAAAGGCAGTGTTGTGTTTGAGCGCCCCCAAGTTGTGTTTTACTGTAACTTCAGAAGCTCCAGACACGTGAGCAAAAGCGCCATTCTCATTGGTCGAATAGATTTCGACGCGAGGCGTCAAAAAGAAAAAACGAACCCGAGGCTTTTTTTTTTTTTTGACGCTTTGACGCGTGGCGTTTTTTCGCGTCGGTGTGCACACTCTCATTTGTGCCCTTTGTTTAGTCACGAGGCGAATTTCGCCGACGAAAAACGCCGGCGAAATTCGTCCCGGTGTGTACGGGCCTTTAGTCTTTGTTTTCCTCTTCTGAGCTGGCATCTGGCTCAAAACTGTATGGAGGGATAGCTCCAATACTTATATGCATACCACCTTTCAAGATATACATTAATACTGCTCACAATTTTGTTGCACCGGTAATGTTAGGTTGGGGTGTGAGGGGCTATAAGATAGTGGGAGAGGGTGTAAACAGAGAGCTGTCAGCAAAAGAGAAGGGAAAGGGGGATGGGGTTGCTCTGCGTCAACAGTCTCACCCACAACTCCTTTTCTAATAAACTGCTGCCGCTCTGCAGAAACCATTTCCAAGAATGTGGCACAGGTTTTCTGATTTTGGCTTAAAACGGCATCATCATCATTAAAAGACCACTAGGAACACTTTTACAATAAATCAAAAGATGATCTGAGTCTGTAAAGCAATATTTTGCATCTTCATGAGGTAATAAAAAGGGTTAAATAATAAGGAATGATAAAAATGTTCAAAGAGAGAACATGCTTCCATGTTTTTATGACGTAGGGAGCAGGATGCTTGAAAGCAAAGCTCGGTCTCATACCGATTAGAAGAACAGAACTGAATCCTAAGAGCACAGCTGTGTCAGTCCAGGACAGTTTGTTGTAGGTCTCTATGTCATCATCAATAAATGCATTATTCATGCAAAAGCCAGAAATAGACCTGTGCTCCCTCATTAATGACTCTGTGTGTGGGGAGGGGGGAAGGGGGGTTGCTTTTGATAGAGTGTATTTAACAGGACAGCAGCTTGTAGGACAAAAGCTCTGAAAAGTCAATTAAAATGAGTGATGGCTGCTCGTGGTGCATTCAGGTACAATCAAGTGACTTTCTCGTCAAAGCTTCAAACCAGAATTATGAACCAGCCTGAAAGTTTACATTAAACAAGGCATCACTGTACAGGTGATGAGCTTTGGGGGTCTTTTGGTATGAAGAAAAATTAGTTTGAAGCCTTTTCCTTATGTACATCTGCTTGAGCAGGCCTGCCCCCCCCCCCTTATCTGATTGACATGTATTAAACCCCCTGGACTGTGAAAACAAAACAAAAAAACAAACCACACAATGGCTCCCATTCAGCAGGACACAAAGCTTCACACGCAGAAGAGCTAAATGTGGGGAATAAATCGTCGTTTTTCACTTTAAGGTCAGGAGCTCTCTAGTTTTGCAGCAAGGTCAGCGCTGACACAGCATAAAAACACCCGAAAGACAGCCACTGGCTGGAAAAGCTAAATCAGAGAAAAAACAGAGGGCTCTGAGAAAGGACAAAACACTGACAATGTGCTCTTTCACCCCCTTGCTAGCGGTGGCTCAGAATTGGTAACTCATTACGTTTAGGGAAGCATCCACAACCCCTCAGAGTGACATGTCTGCCTTACAGAGCTGCTCACAGTAATGATCAGTCAAAAAAACAAGAAAGCAAACATATCGTTTCCCTCTAAGAATACATAGCGAAATATTCAAAATAAACAGAATCAAAAGGTCTTATTTAATACATAAAGTGTTGTATATAGAGTCAAAGGTAGAGCATTAAACTGTGATAACACCCTGTTAAACGTTAGACCTCATAACCCCGAAAATCCATCATGCGCGAGTCTTGTTCCTGTTATAATTCCTTCAAAAAGAATCTGGAACATCTTTTCATAAGCAGGAAACCCAACAATAAACAATTTTATAAGAATTAAGTCAATTTATGCAGAAAAACCTTCAGAAATGTATTGAGACAATAGAAAATTCGCTCTTCAAACTTTCCTTTTGGTCTATTCTTTACACAAAATGTTCTCTCTTGATCAAATTGTTTTTGTGTGAACATTTTAGATCCTACTGTAAGATTAGGTTATGTTGCATTTTTGTAAAACACTACTAGTAGAGTAAATGAACCACAAATGGCATAATTCTGCTTGGTAGACTATTATTAATGGTCGCCAGTACTAGGGCTGCACGATATGAGCAAAACTCGCCATTTAGGATATTAGAGATCAATATTGCGGTGAAGATATAACTTGTGATACATAAAAAAATAGCAAAACAACTAAACAAAATATATGTTTTCCATTTTACTGCAACTGTTTAATTTAAATTAGAGTCAACATTACTTAAATTATACTCCAAATAACCCTCGTCTACATAGCAGGCGAACTCATAACATAAAAGGGCTCAATCCAATTGGTCAAATGCATAAAGAGATTTATTTGATTCGTTACTCCAAGCTGTCGTAAGATTGTTTTAGCACATTGAAGATTACCGTTTACTGCAATTTTTGCGATATGCATATTGCACAGTTTGATAATGATATATTTGCGATGTATTGAATTGCTAGCCTAGTTAATTTTACACTTTTACTGTTACTAAATTTTAAAAACCACCACAATCGCTTTAATGTTGACCATTGTTAACATTTGTCAATCTTAAAACTTCAGCTCCTGCGCCAACTCCTGGACATTTTAAACACGCTGGTTGCCACACTCACATAAATAAATACAAAGCCCGGTTTTATTTTTGTGGCTTTGCTCCTACTTCTGGGTTTTACTCAGAGAGAAATGGGCCAGAATGGTTATAGAATTGCGATCGAACAGACCCGATACAAAGTCCATCCAAAGTCCGCGTCTACTTCCAGGCACTGCCAATGCAAGACAGAGACGCTTGACTTGATAGAATCGAGAGCAGGCGTTTTGTTGGCAGATGTGTCACACTAAACTGAAATTTATGAACGCAAAATCAAAGATAGGAAGAAAGCGAGATGAGACACAACGCGTTTTAAAACATTTGTGTTACAAATGCAAAAATATACAAAAGTAACAACAACAAAAGTTTTTGAAAGCAAATATTTAATATTTTCATTTGCTACTTTTTTTTGTTTGCAGTGTGGTGGCATAAATATCTCTTCATAAAAATGTTGGTATCAGACAGTATTGCTAAAAAAAAAAATAAAGAAGTAATTTCAAGTGATTTTTTTCTAATTAAAAATGACCACGCACGAACCATGCCAAAAATACAGTGTGCTACTTCTAAGTGGGCAAAAGTGGGACACTTGATGACTCAGTTTTAGTTCTTTCAGCTCCTGTCAAATGATTCATCTGCTCACTGTGTACTTATCCAATTATGTCTGTGTGGCCCAGACGTGGTCTCCAGCTGCAGCTTAGACCTCACATGGCCAAGCGTCTGCATATTTAACAGGAACTTCCAAAAAAAAAGAAGCAGATTCAAAGCCCAAATCAGGTAAAGTGTTATGGGAAACAAGACAGTTTCGTTTTGGGCTGACCCATTTCAACCATAAAACACAGATTTGCTTAATATGGCGCTTCACCTCATTTGAGCTCTGATCCAAGTATCATACCAATACAAATGCTACCAAGATTGTATCTGACCCTTTTTTGGGGGGATTTCAAAGAGAAAATCTCTACATTTCTTTATTTTTTTTCCTTTTGTTTATATTACAACAGAAAATAATTTGATCCTTGGGCAACTATGCCTTACAATTAAGAACCTTTAAAAGACCCCCTCCAATGAAAATTGTGCTCTTGGTGAATGTTCCTTTCCGATGCATCCACTTGCAGACAGATAGATCCAGGTATGTCTTCGTTTTCTTCATCTGAGCTGGCATCTGGCTTAAGAATGTATGGCTGGAGAGCTCAGATATCGCATCGGTAATGTCATGTTGGGATTTTAAGGGGCTGTAGCCTAGCAGGAAAGCATGTAAACCGAGAGCTCTCAGTAACGGGGCAGGGAAGAGGTGGCAGGGTTGTTATGTGTCAACAGTACTGCCAACATCACAGAGGTGGATTTCTTTTAAATACCTGAAAAGATTATGTCCTAGAAAATGACACTTTTTTTTTATTTTAGCGAAAAACGACAATCATAATTAACAGACCACTGGATACGCTTTCAAAATAGCTCAAAAAATGATCGGAGTTAATCTATTTGCATAAAAACTGGAAAACTGAAAACAATTCTCTTTCAGATACAAAAAAAACAAAACAAAGTTTGCCAAAAGCTTTACATCAAGAGTTTATCAGAGTGTGCTAAATCCAGTCAAAGACTAGCACGTGGATTGACGTCTACAAGATTCATGAAAATAAATCACTTATGACTAACACTTTAGAGAAATCTAATGAAATTTTCATGACATTTATTCAGCGTTTCTTCTTAACAGCAGCTGTAGAAATCATCCATTTATCACTCGAACTAGATTAAGTTCGACACAAAAGAAAGAGCTCCGGTTGGCTCAGAATTTCTGCCTGGCATTGAATCGAATGTTTTCGAGGAGAGGAACGAGCCAAATGGACTCAAGATTTACAACAATCTGCTCGTTTTGTGGCTGAAGCTTTTGCTGCATATGCTGTAACGGTGGAGTCAGATGGCAGCTCTGTGTTGCCATGTTTAACGGCTTCAGTATTATGGCCTTTTTGAGGGTTACTACCACATAAATGGCAACAAATGACATTCGCACAACCTTGCTTTTAAGTAGCGTTAAGAAACGCTTCTGAAATATCTTCAATGTTTGTGCTTTGTCAAGTGAAAAAAGCTTAAACACATTTCCTGGTCAATCCATTTGGGTGCTTAGTTTGGAAGACATGAATACTTGACGTCAATGACTAAACAAAAATGAACAAAGTGTGCGGTGGTAAAACTCATTGTATTTATTGAGCTGATTTAATGCCAGTTTTGAACTTTAAGTCATGAAAATGGGAAATTGGGATGAAATAAAGCCAAACAGTTAAGGAGTGTGAACAGAAAACTGCAGTGGGACATGATTTGCTTTGGTTACATTCAATCTGATCCAAAGATAAAAAGGTTTGAGATGAAGTTTAATGAAATTGGCATCAGTACAGTTTAATCCAACAAAAAATGTGAAAAAAATGCTTTGAGGGTTTTTTGTGTGTGTTTTTTTATAAATCTGAAATAAATGGACAGTCCAACTTGGTAAGTGTATTTTTTTGGACTACAAAGTAAAAAGGCACACTTAAATTCCTTTAGTTTCTCCAAAATTAACAGTACGCTGCATGTATGAACTTTGGTTGCACATATTGACATGGAACCAATTTTCTGTGGTACACAGCGCCAAAAAAGAAAAAGTCAAAATTTGTCTAGGTTGCATAGTCATGTCACACTATGTCTGTTGTGTTTCACTTGATGTGCCTTATAATCCTTATGCTACGTTCACACCAGGCTAGCCAACGCGCTTTTAAGCGGCCACTTCAAATATGTAGACACGCGTAAATGTGCATTTTGGCCTTTCATGATCAAAACTCTCACATTCACGCTTTGTTTGCACATACTGACGCATATTGTGCAAGTTTTTATGCCGGTTTTTTGAGCTCTTCGTACAAAACGCGTGGACATTGATCGCTTTTGAAAATTGATTTGGAAGGAGAAATTAATAACTGTGGTTTTTGCCCAAATAGAATTCCATGACACCAAGTTTTTCACATAAAAGCCTGGCGCAAGATTTAACATTTCGTACAAAGCCTCTTCCAACTGTGAGTACATGCGCTAGTATGTTAAGCTTATGTTAAGCTAGCATTCAAGAATGAGAGTCTTAGCACATTCACGAGCGCACATCACATGCCCGGTGTGTACGTAGCATTATGGTCCAAAGGTTAACATAGGACAAGATCAACCTTCAAACCTGCAAACAACAAAGTCAAAATAAAACTGATTGTGATGAGTTTTGGCTAACAACTCCTTATAGCTTCAGTCTTTTAGAGGTTGGGTAGTCGTGAGTGAATTTGGACTCAGCCAATCTCATATTAGTGGCTACATTTTCAGCCCAAACTGAACTTCCCCGACATCTTGTAAATCTGAATGAGCCCATAATTATTAATCAGCGAACTTCCTCTTATCCTCCAGCGAAACTGAATTCCAGACATCTTTATTCAGACTGGCACATCCGAGCCCCCCTCCCTGGCTGACATTCCTATTGAGTACGTAATCAAGCTGCAAAATCAGACAAGTGAGGCTTTTAATTCATCTGCTCAATAGATGGTTCCATTAGCATAAGGCGAGCCTCACTTTCACACAGAATTTAAACGCAGACATAATATCACGCTCCAGCAAACCCTTTTAATCTCGACAGAGTGGTCTGGGAAGACAAAAGGCAAGCACGGCAATAAACCAGCTGAACACAACAAGCACACTTCTCTAAATCATCTTTCCAGTCATCAATCACTCACGCACTTCCACTTTGATGTGATCTTACGGGTTGAGTGTCAAACAACCCCATTAAAAGAGGCCACTGCAAGAGGCCATCCCACCGGCTTGAATTCTTTCTGCAAACCAGGGATAAAAACTTGGGTGCTTGAACCCAAGCAACATTCAGGCCTGGAGCTACTTCACAAAACACTTCAAGCAGCACAGATGCAACGTCAGCATTTTCCTCGGTTCTCATTTCTGCCAGGTTGAGCAGGAGGAGAAACCCAAACTGAATCAAGTTAATCCTCATTTCAAAAAGTGACATCATCGTCGTCATTGTGATGACAATCGGGCACCATCTGCTGAGGCCAATCTACCCACCCCATCGCAGCACTGCAGGGTCAGGAAGGTCGTCGCCATGGAGATCCATTCAACTCATGAACTCCCATTTACTGAAGTGCTGAAGGATAATGTGTATAGACCTTTAGCAGAGTCCAGCACACGCAGATAATGTGTTCAAGGAGGGGGAGAAAGAAAAGTGTGAAAGTTACTCAGTAAATTGATCTTCATGACGCCCAGCTCCATTAAGAATGAAAGATGAAACTTCTACCTGCACCAAACTAAAATCCTGAAACATTCAATTCTAATAATAAAGTACAGTAATTTTGCTTTAATTGAAAAGTCTAGACAAAAGTGAGTTATGACAATCTTAACCAATTTGGGATGAATTAGGCCGAATACAAATTCTTCCCCTAACCCTACGGCTTCTCCCTACACCTGAATTTAGCCCTCCGAACAGGAGCGTTATGGGGGTAAAAAAAAAGAAGTGTCCTCGTATTCAGACGTTAGTCCTACTCGATGACGTCATCAATAGTCACCAGTCAGGTACGCTAGCGCATGCGTAGCTGCCAGAGCTCGGAAAATACATAATATCGATTTTAGAACTCTGAAAAGGTCACTCTAAAACAAAAATTCGTTACTTTCATAGCACACCCACATGAAGAAAAGCACTTCTCTTCCGTGGCATAGTGTGACCCAGAAAACCCCCACAGTGGAGGGCTCGGCATCCGTCCTCCACAAAAATCTATTTCAGACAACCCTACCCCTCCATATGCCCCTACAAGAATCCATATTCCGCCTTAGATTACAACCTAACTTAGTTTCTTTTATTCCATTGCATTCTTTATGCAAGCAAACTTGATTGTATATACTTTTATATCTCTTAAAGGGCCTATACCATGCTATTCTTAAGCCTTTTAAAGTAAACAATATCCATGTAAATGATTATCTTTGCAATGTATATAACAAATAGCTATAGCTCGATCTCTGAGGCACCGGTTTACGCTCAGTGTGTGTACCGCCCATTTTATGACGTCATGCTTGAGCCGGCTTTGGCAGCATGTCTGTGTTTCGCCCACAAAAACAAACAACATCCGAACTTTTGCAAAGATGGATGTGCATGAAGTGTTTAGCCGATCACCGCTAGCTCCGTGGAGAAAGTATGTGTGTGTGTTAGCCTAAGGGACGATGCTGGCAGTGCAGACTCTTCCTGGTAAGGGCTGTTCTCACTTGTCTACATTACAATGTGAGAACCCGCTCGATTTCGTGGGTTGGGGTGGGCTGGAACGCAGATTTTTAGAGGAATACTAAGAAATGCGGAAACAGATCAAAATACTTCTTTGGAGTTTCTTCTTGTGAGGAATGAACATGATAATATACTAAAAAGCTCAAAAAGTTGATTTTTCATCTGTAAATGTTTACAGATCTTTGTTTTTCTTTTTTTTTTGTGATTCGCACCTTTGAAGGTGGAGCTGCAGCTACTTTTTCCCTACCCATAAGGAATCTGTGTTTACATCACTTACTTTCTATAGCTTTCATATCATTTGGTCATCTGGAGAGTTTGTGGAACACTCACACTGTCATGAACAGCACCAGAGTTCATTTCCAACTGAACTGCGACTCACGTTTAAGAACAGGCTAGGGGTTGTTTGGTTTGGAGCTTTCACCTTCCACGGAAACGTGTTCTGCTCCAGTTCAAACTTACAAGTGTGAATGCAATTACAAATGGTACATGGCCTATACTTAAAAAGCGCTTTTCTACCTTGGCTTAAGATCCAAAGCACTTTACAGTCGCAAATGAATGAATCATTGTGTGAATGTGCACACACACACATTCACACAATGATGGTGGCTCTGCTGCTTCCATGGCACCAACCTCAACCATCAGGTGCAGTGTGGGGTTCAGTATCTTGTCAAAGGACGCTACAACCTCTGATCAGTGATTGACTGCTCTCCCCTTCACATCTGCCCCAGTCAACGAATGTATACGAATGTAATCAACAAACCCCCTGAACCAAACTAAAATAAAAAAGGATTAAGGTGGTTAAACCTTACCAAGCTCATTAAGATGGAAAACAATAGCACGTCCAGCTGGCAAGTCAGTTACATTTTAGCGGTTTCCTCCTCCCTTCACTGTCTAGAGAAGAAAAGACATTCCTAGATGATTGCATGCTGCAGTGACTGACACACAACACAAAGATCCCGCCCCATTGTTCTGGCCAGCACAGTAGCTGCTGCTGACAGCATGTCTGCTCTGCAAGATGCTTACCGCCTTCCCTCATAGGTCCCAGCCACAAACACACTCAACCAGTTCTAAAAAAAAAAAAAAAAAAAAAAAAAGACAAAACAAAAGAAACCCCAATCTAAGCAGCTCTCTCCAACTACAGAGCTACTGTTGCCATCAGTGTCTTCTCTTTAAAATCTGAACAAAGCCTCACCCTTTGAGTGCTCTCTGATGTTCTAGAAAGAATCTGTCAACCACAAACCAAAGGTAAGCAAAAAAAAAAAAAAAAAGCATCTATCCAAAGATAATTGACCCATTTTTGAATCACTTTTGAATTTTTTTTAGGTGTGCTGCTTAAATTGTTGACCTCTGGGCTTTTTTTATTGGTGTAATTACACAAATATTAAAGTAGTGTCTGTTTTTGTTTTAGACATTTAGACACTTTAAAATATTACAAATGGTCTTTAAATTGTAGGCGTTTTTCAGTCCAGTTTTGTATAAACAGTTTCCTTACAGCCATGTCAGATGACATTTATTCTACCTTCAAACCAAACCCGATTTGTGCGTCAAATATCTATCCGCCACCTCTATTTTGACAAGCATTAAATTCGTTGCAAGATGCTTCTCTAAAGGTCAATTCATAAACCTGATGGGAGGAGCTACCATCAAGAGTTTCAAACAACCTCGTTGCTACATTGTGACAGCAATGGATGATGTTGAGGGATTATTTCTTTGGAAGCACTGCACAAAGGCGTCCACTTTGACACTTTACAGTAGTGCATTAATCCAAAGAAGTTAAAAATAAAAATATGATTGCCTAAAAACTCCAAATGCACTTGGGATGCCACATTGAAACTATATACCTCTGACGCGCAAATCACGTTTGATGTGAACGTTGCATTTAAATAGATTGAGATCAATGTCTAGTTGAATTCAACAAACATAATTTGGAGAATGGTGGCGAAAAACAAGTAAATCTTCAGTGAACTGCAACAACTTTAACTTGTGATAAATATCTGACCAAACATCTATAATTGACAGATTTATACAATTATGTTTAGGTCATAAAATTAGCCTACTTTGTGGTGACCACCTTCAGGACTTTCACAGAATGAATCTTTAGTTTAGTAATAAAACGAGAATAAATTTGTCTTGCAGAACTTCTAGCCAAGCAAAAAAAAAACTCATTTAGTGCATATTTATACAGCTTAATTACTTTTACAAAGAAGAAACTCAGCATAATGAACAGCTCAAATATAGAAAACATTTATTTTTATGTTACATACTCTTTTTTGAGTTCCTATCTTGGTCATAGTTTCCACGGAACAAGTAATGCTTTGACTACACCGAAATAAACTAGAAACACATTTTCATGTGTTTCAATTCATATTTTAGCCCGTGCTGAGTATGCAAAGTCAATATTAGGACAGAGGTGTGTTCAGGGTTCCCCTGATCTTTCAGAAAGCTGCGTGGTAGCGGGAAGGATGGAAAACTTCACCCTGAAATGACCAGAAACCTTAGAGTGCCAGAAGGAAGAGATGAGGAGCTTTTTTCAGGAAACAAAAAAGCATTCTTCTTAATATGCTCATTAGGATAATTGTTGGTTGCTTTCATAGCATTTCTGAATAAGTAACATTTAAGTGCGTTACATGACATTTAAAAAGTTGAATAACTGCAGTGAGAAAGCACAAACTGGTGGATGCCCATGTTGGTGCATTGTGTTGCTGTGAGAGCTTCAAATAAACCAAAACACCTTAAATCAATTACAAGAAATCCATTTTAAAATAAATAAATACAATGTTAATAAATTAAAGAGAATTTCTTTTCTTAAATTGAATTAAAAGTATTGTTTCAAAAGTACTTGATGGTCCAAGTGACATGTGATTGGTTATTACAAGATTACAAACAAGGGTCTAGTTTGGTTAATTTGAGATTCACAAAAACAAACTTCTACACCCAGATTTGATTTGGCTCACACACAAGAACGGAAGGAAAACAAGCAAAGGGAGGAAAAATACTGTACTCATCTGACCGTTTATCGATTAGCACTTGCTCCTCCTCACTACTGCACATAGACCCAAGAGAATAACTTTGTCTTTGTGCTACTTTGGATTTGGCAGTAAGCTGTATTTCTGCTTTAAATAAACAACGGCGGCCGTGGTGCAGAAGTAGAGCGGTTGACCATTGATTGAAGCATCACAAGTTCTGTTCCCACTTTGATTGCCCATTGATTAAAGCGTCCTTCAGCAAGACACTGAATCCCACAATGCTCCTGGTGGTTGAGGTTCGTGGAATCAGATGGGAAAGCGCTATATGAGTACATGTCATTTACTATAAACCAATTTACCAATAATAATATCAGTTAATTCTTGGGTTGCTGACTAGTCAGTCCACATTCACGCTGTAATGAACCACACCAGAGTTCATTTGCAACCAAGCTAAAGCCCATTCTTGCCAAAGAACAGGGCTCATGCCACACACTTGCTCAAGTTAAAAGGATTGTCCAAGGACATCAAGTCTGGTCCAGACCAAACAACCTTTTTTCTAAAAAAAAAAAAAAAAAAATACCATTAAAAAACAAACTTGTGGATTTTTTTTTCAGATATATTGTTTGTCAAATAAAAAGTTTATTTTTATTTTTCGTGGATACCATACTTGTAGAAAAGATATGTAAAATAGTTTTGAGTAAGATTTTATAAACAATAGACTATAAACAACCAAACCACAGATAAGATAAACGATTAGATCTGAATCGGGTTTTGTTTCACCTGTTATGGACCTTGCTGATAAGGCCCGTATGTTGTGCCTGCAGTAACAACGTTGGTGTGCTGATAAAGTACAAACTGCAATGAGACAGTCCTGTGCTATTTGACGAGGATGCTGTTTTATAATTATTGCAGGAAAACTCATGAATTCACCTGGATTTTTAAATAAGAACAACAATAATGGATTGGATTTATCTATGTTTTTCCAGATGCTCAAGGCGCTTACAATGCATGTCCATTATTCATTCTCTCCTCATTCATACTTGGTGATGGTAACTACTGATGTAGCCACGGCTGCTCTGGGGCAGACTGACAGAAGTGTGGCTGCCAGTACGCACCTGGATTTTATTTGTCCCTTTACCTTTTCTTCACTTTACATGTTGAGCACTAACACATAAATAGTAAAGCCTTAAAGTAATAATATACATGTATTTTTTTTAGAAAACAATTAGTAATACATATTTTAATTCCTGAGCTTTAGAAATTTGCACAAACTCAGGAAAATAGTAAATTGATTGAAATAAACATTGGTTAATTTTGATGAGAAATGATTATTAATGCTATAATTTTATTTTTAAACAAAACTAACTTTTTTTGGAGTAATTAGCCAAACAATACATTTTTGGGAAGTTATAGCAAGATTTGCTGACCTGCGATTTTGAAAATTTGATGCCTTATAGCAGGGGTGTCTTACTTATTTTCACTGAGGGCCACATCAGCATAGTTGCTGTCCTCAAAGGGCCAGATATAACTTCAACATGTAACTAAATGTAATGAAAAATAAACATAACTACTCCTCAACTCCTTTATTTACAATAACTTTTTAAAGTGAAACTTGCAGTTGCATAGAAAACATGCGTTTGCTTGTTACTCTAGCATAAATCTTTCTAAATTTGATTCCGTCAGGTTAGGTCAGGGGTCGGCAACCCAAAATGCTGAAAGAGCCATATTGGACCCAAAATAAAACAAAAAACAAACATGTCTGGAGCCGCAAAATATTAAAAGCCTTATTTAAGCCTTGTAATGAAGGAAACGCATGTGATATGTATCTATATTGGCCTATTGTCAAAGTTACTAAGTTGACTACAAATACATAATGAGCATTAACGATTAAATGTTTATTTGTCCTGCAGTGCTTTCTGCGGCGAACAACGCGTCCGTCACGTGACTGATCTATTGTACAAGTGAATTATGTTTCATTGCTTTGATAAAATTAAGGAAATGCAATAAAGAAATCTGAATTTTTATGTCGTTTTTATTTTGAGGATTTGAAAAAACAACAAAATGGACCGCATGACGTGCCCCTTTTGGGAACTAAACAGAGCGTAATAAAATGCAGCCAGCGTTTAAAAAAATAAAACAGAAGCCTTTTGAAAAAGTATATAAAATCAAATAATACAGTTAATTTTGATTTATGTGCAAATGCCAAGCAAATCAGTGCAAGGGTAAAACGCAGCAGCATCCTCTTCTCTTTCGCTGTACATCTCTGGCAAAGACAGTCAGCTTGCGCTCCAATGACAAAACAGCTTCAAGCATTTGCAGCGCAGTGTTTCCCCGCCCTTGGAGACTTTCATTCAGCTTGTATAGGTGGCTTGTCACAGTTATATCCACCAAAAAGGGCAGTTTTTTGAGCCACTCAGTATCTTCCAGGTACTTCAGGTCTTTGCTTTTCAGGAATGTTTTCACGTGTTCTAAACAGACGACAAAGTGATGCAAAGCCTCACCCCTGGACAGCCATCGGACTGTGTTGTGTAGCAGGAGATCGGAATATTCACTTTTGACTTCATTAAGCAATGCACTGAACTGACGGTGGTTCGATTTCCATCAGCCACCTGTCTAGCGGTCCGCCGCCCTGCTGGTAGAAACATGTGTCGCAGGCTATGACGCAAATCTTCGTTGACAGAAATGTTGAAATCTAATATTTATTCTACACATACTTACAGCACTGGAAAACATTAACAATGTTTGTGTCCTGTTTGTCCTCCTACAGAAACCATGATAAAACAAAAAAAATATATTTCTCTCCCCCATCTTTTTACATTTTCAAACATTTTTGAAAATGCTCCAGGGAGCCACTAGAGCAGCGCTAAAGAGCCGCATGCAAGTCCTAATGTATAGTTGCCCAATCCAAATTTCCCAATTCCCCCTAAACATTAATAAATACACACCAATTTTTATCTTTTATTTTAAGAAATTAAAAACTTTTATGCTCTCGCGGGCCACATAAAATGCCATGGCGAGCCACATTTGGCCCACGGCCTTGAGTATAACATATGTCCCTTACAGGGTAAATAAACAACCAACGACACATCTCTTTTGTTTTTCCACATGGTCATTTAAGGTGGGACTGGTGCATTTATTGCCAAGTACTGAAGTATGGGGGTTGCTGAGCCAGAAAAAGTGATGTCACAGAGCTGAACTGATGGATGTGTGTGTCCTGCAGCACTCCCACCAACACTACTGTGGTCACTCAGCAGATTCTGTGAGAAGGTAAGCACAGAGAAGTGGTGCTTAGCTGTTACCATTTGGTCAGTCCAACTGACTAAAGGAAGGCGGGATCAGTTGGGGTTAGTTAAATACCTTTTATTTGGCAGAAAATATAAAGTGTAACACTTTAAAAGCCCTGAATGTTCCCTTCCTTAAGCTTAGATAGTCTTGTAAGTAGTAGTAGGAGGAATTTTCAGCTTTTAGTGAGAAATATTACCTTCGCTAGAAAATGTTGAAGCATCATTGCAACCACACATCTGCCGCTTTACAGCTTTTCGGGGAGCACAACAAAGAGCCCAGTTGGACCAAAGCCTTGGCTACCGTCTGTCAGAAATTACACAGAGGTGAGAGCATCCACTCCGACACTTCAAGTGTTACAGAAAACAATATAATGAGGGGTTTTGAGGGTTTATGTTTTACAAGGTGAGAAGACCCAAGCATCTCTTTCCATTTGGTTTTCACAAATGGTAAAATAACAAAGTATTGGTGGCTTTATTAACCTCTTTTAGTCCACTAATACTTCTTATTTACTCCAAGCATGGCTGAAATAAAAATAAAGCCCGCAGTGGTAAAAGCATCGACACAACTTTGAAGGGAGTACTTCATAAAGTTTGTAAACTAGCAGTCGGCTAGTGAAAAAAATTAGACTTTATTGGAAGGGAGGAAATGAAGACCAAATGTGCCGCGCTTGGAGGAAATGGAGGCACAAAAAGCACCTTTGAGTTTGACTGTCTTCAGTTTTATGCCTCGTGGTTCCTGGAGAAACTGCTTAACAATGACTCAACAGTTCAGCAGAATATAATAACAACTATCAGAGACAGTACTTTTGGCCAAAAAACATAGCTAATACCATATTATGTGCGACTGGATAACTTTAATACAAGTCTATGAAACTACCTACAGGCACAGTGAGGAATCTTTACCGGCGCTAACTGCAAATTCAATAAAAACAGAGTTTTTGGCTGACTTTAGAGGCAGCTTTTTCCTTAAGGTAAATGTTCGAATTTCAAACAACAAAACCAGGCTCCATTTCTATTAACCCTTTAACACCTGATGACATCTAAATGACACACGCTCTTGGAACTACTGTGACCGTTTGCCGTTTACGAAGTAACTTTATTCTAACGCATTCTCACCTGGAGAAAGGCAGTATTGGATATGGGCAACACTTTATGCAACACTCCTCCAACGACGCAAAGCTGCTATTTTCTGTGATTTATATTGATTGTGTAAGCACTTCACTACTGCAAAGGATTGCATTTCAGCGCAAAACTGCTTTTCTCTTCTTTATAATCCACTGGAAATACATTAATTTTGTTGGTTGAAGAGTTACAGTTGTTACAGAGTTACAGCTGTTACAGAGTTATAGTTGGCCAAAGAATGTCAACTCTGAAGCTAAAGCTCCAGTGTTAAAAGGTTAAAGAAAGACAAATGGTACAAAACTGTTCTATTGGCATTTAAACACACAACAACAAAAAACTAAGGATTTGAGTGGAACAGTTCTTAATTTAAGAGAGAACAGTTCAACTTTAGATCCGCAATGTTTTTTTCTTTCAAAATTTGAAAACCATAACTCCTAATCTTTCACCTATGAAAAAATGCATGATAACAAAAAGATTAAGAGTAAATCCTTAAGTCAATAGAAATGCAACTTGTACAACCATGAGATGCTAAGAAGAGTTCCTCAAGACTAAGAAGGTTTGGGTCACATCTCTGAGTGATAGTGGCAGCCGGACAACACGGCTGTGAGGAATCGGCGTTCCCTCCACACCCGCACTAAAAGGAAGACAGAGTGCAAGACTCCGAGTCAATGGCAGAGTTCATTAGAGAAGAACTTCGAAGGGCAGGCAACAATAGCTTTTAACAGCAGCTGTCTTGGACAATCTGTGTCAAAATGGTTTGATGGATGAGATGAGTTTTAGGTCCTCATCTTCCTTCCTCTGCAGCCTTAGTGTCTAACCTTTGGCCTTTATAGAACAGTCTGTTCATCCTAATAGTCCATGTTTAAAAGACCCTCTGCAATGAAAATAGTGTTTTTGGTGTTTTTAATTTGTTTTTGTGGCATTTTTCTCATGATGGAGGACATTTAAAAAGAAAATTAAGCTTTAAATATATCTTTGAGGATTTCATTATTTAAATCAATGTAAATCAGGAGCAGACGAAAAAAATGCAGTTGAAAAAAAGCTTGCAACAGTGACATAGGTGCTATAATCGGCAGGCCACAACATCCCTGCTCCACTCCATTCTGATGTGTCCACTTGCACACAAATAGATCTATGTACGTCTTTGTTATCCTTGTCTGAGCTGGTATCTGGCTCAAAACTCTACAGCTGGATAGCTCTAATATTGCTTGCCATAATTGTTACACCGGTAAAGTAATGCTAGGGTTGTTAGGGGCTGTAAGCTAGCAGAAGAGCATGTAAACAAAGGGATGATATGAAATCGGGGGGAGGCTTACTCCACGCTAACAGTTCCACCCTAAACTCTAATGAACTACTGCTGCCTTGCAGAAAATGTCCTAGAAAACGACACAATAATCATAATTAAAACACTGGGAACGCTTTTAAAATAGATTAGAAGATGATCAGAGTGGGACTTAACAAGAATGGGCATGCCTCATAAGAACACAAAGCATTATGTAACCCAAAACAGAGGGTAAAATTATGAATTAATATCCCAAGCTAAAGTTTGTTTATGTGGTTTTGGAGAATACACACATGTAAAAGCTCCAGTGAAAGGCAAGCTGATGGTTCAACCTGTATAAGTAACAAGCATCAGTTATTTATGTTATATGTCATTTGTAATTGAAACATCTATCAAAAAAAAAAAAAAAAAAAACTGTACAAATTAAGTAATTTAAACCAACATGGCAACCTGATTATGGGCTAAATACAGCTGGCTACAGAAAGGCCAGTACAAAAGACATCATTGATTTCACAGTATTTAAAAATGTAAAGGTGGGCTCAGCTTTAAGTAGTAAAGCCAAACAGATGCAAGATTGTGCTTGGAATTAATCGGGTCTTAACTTTGACCTTTTACCCCTCATAGATCTAAGGGGAGATCTGATTTATAATAATGTGGTTTGGACAGAGCCTGGCACTGGATGATAACATGAATGCCCCAGGAGTTGGGGGGCTATAGAGTCTTTGTGTGACTGGCCAAAAAGAGTAAATAATCTCTGGTTGTTCCACCACAGAAGAGCAAGGTTTAACACGGGGACAGTGGATGCAGATCCAGTGTCCAAAATCCTGCCAGAAATCCCATTTTAATTATAGGGAGCATTAAGCTTCTTAGGTGGCATGTTGAAGGACTGACCAGTGTGGAAAGGAGGTTAAGGAGGTTCACTTAAGGCAGACAGCACATCACGACCCTGAAAGCTCATGTATCCCTCTGTGTGCCTTTAAAGCTATTATCAGTGGATTGTCTCTGCATTGATAATCCTGATGTCTGAATGCTGGTTACAACTTTCCTACGGACCACCTGTCCTAACAAGGGACAGCTGTCGTCCCTGACCAGGTCACAAACTTCTGCCACCAGTACTGCTGAAGTAGGGGGGTGGAGGACTCAAGGCAGAAGAGCCAGCCCTTTCTTTGATAGAAATGACAACAGAGTCAACGCAAGTTGGCAGAACGTCAGGCGTAAATCAGTGGTTAACGCTCATAAATTGCTGCACTTAAAATGTGACATCAATGGAGCTCTTCATAACTAGTCTGCACAGACTGAGCAGAGTAAATGTATGGTTGTATGAAAACGACAAGCTATCATCTTGAAACAACAGCCAATTGTAATTAGAGTATCAACGTATAACAGCTGTCAACCTGCGATAAGTGATAAGAGCCTAAAGATCAGTACACCGCCTAGACCTTTATTTCACAGACCCTATTGACTTATCGAAGAGTTAGCAAGGCTAGAATCAATCCACGAGACCAAGACCAATAACCTCCCTAACAACTGCAAAATCTTACATGAAATGAATACACGTTTGTCACAGATGGCCTCCTTAAAAAAAACCAACAAAAAAACCCCCTGCATTTTCATAACGCGCATAGTTGGGATTCCTAAGTGACGGAGCCTAATGCATAATAACGAGATAGAAGAATTATTTAGCTAGTCCCGCAGACATGCAGTGAGATTATGAAACAGTACCTTAGCCATAAATAGTTGTAATTATTTGTATTTATTTTTTATTAATAAAGGTACTGGCACAAAGACATTTTCTGAGATTTAACTCAGTAAATGTCTTTCATTCTACATCTCAAAATGTTTATGTTTTATCCGTTTAGACCATTGTATTTATTTACAACTAAATTATTCCAAGAGTTGAATGTTCTGGAAAAATCTTCCAATCACATTTTTATTTACAAAAAGTGAGGTAGCTAAATAAGAGCTTATGTTGGGAGAGAAAGAAATGTAATCAAGTGGTGCGGCCTGCTTTGCTTTCTCAAGGTCTAAGGCTCCATTTCCTTCCATCCACCACAGATCATCTGCACTCATGTAGACATTGCTTTGGATAATCCATCCTGCCACAGAAGTAAGTACATTTTAATGCTTTAAATACCTGGAAAAAAAAAAACAACAAGACAGTTGCAGGTGTATATTTCACTGACACCTAAGAAGGAAAGGGCTGCTCTTAGGTGTTTATCTTTAAGACTGTCTTTATACCACTTTAGAAGAAAATGTGACTGGTAAATTTAGTGACCAAAAAATAAATAAATAAAAAGTAGTTACAACTGCTAAGAAGGAGCATCACAGCTTGTGCCAGAAAGGTTTCTGGTTTAAGAGACTTACAAGCAGCTTCATGAAGATCAGCGCAGGGCTAAGCGCTTGGGTTCACGCCTTCTTCTAAGAGGAACTTGTGAAGGTTGGGTTAACAAGTAATTGAATGTTATAAGCCGTTTCTGAATTACTGTGGAAGCACAAAGAGTTAAGTGGCAGCTCTGATTTAAGCCTTTCTTTACAGAGGAATGGTCTAGCATTTTTGGTTCAAATTAGGGAAATTGCCTAAAGTCTCCATGGCTTGGTCTGGCTTAGTTTGGTTTGACACTAAAGCCCCCTATTTTCAGACAACCCAGAGCTCACTATTTTTTTTTATTTATTTATTTTTAGTTCAGAGGAGCTTCTAAAATTGACAAACTAGACTATTTTAGGAAATGAACTTTGGTACAGACCATTGAACAGCCAGTTGAAGGCAAACCTTGAGGGGAGCTCAGGTCTTGTAAATGTGATGTGAAGTATTCATAAGGCTGATGGAAGTTGCACGGACTTAAGACGAACAAGTGATGCTGTCGTACGGTGCCCTTACGCCACACTCTAGTCGTTAGTAAAGCCTTAGTCACAACTGCCCTTCCAACTAAATGGAGGCTGTCTGCAGGAAATAAAATAGGGCAAACCTGTGCAGGACGGGCGAGAAGCCCACACTTATTACGCAGCAGGATAAAAAAAAAAAAAACAAATCTGTATGACACGCTTGTGTCTTACATGCTTTACCCTACTTTCCGTATAAGGTTTGTTACGACTGGTCAGCAATCCGTAGGAAAAAATGTGAATAAACGCTTTTGCTTTACAGGCTCATTGAGCGGTCTACAATCTTGCCATTTCGCATGGGCCAACTTTGTGCACTGTACAGGTTTTCCCATTTTTTGCCAACAGAGATCCTGTATCTAGCTGTAAGGGCAGTTGTAACAAAGCCACTAGTAGCATCAAGTGTTTCAAACAACAACAACAAAATGGACAAACTTTGTGGTAAAGTCACGCACTGATTTGCACTGAACTAATTTGAGCTGGGGGTTTTTTTGGCTTCACAGACATCATTTTGGTCACATGGGACATTCTTAAACCAATAGGAATCAAAGTGCCTCCAATAAAAGTCAGGACATTTTAAACAGCAAACACACACAAAAAAAACGTGTTCTCTGCAAGTACTAAGAGAAAAATCAGCACATGCTTTTGTGAGGGGAGGGGAGCCATGACACACTGCCCAATATCCTCTTACTGGATAAACAGGTTTTCTTTGAGGCTACTTTGCAAATGAAAACTAGCACATGCACACACGTGCAGCCCAAATGGTCTTTTGATAGCAGATAGTTGAAAACTGCAATTCTAGTTGAGTTAAAATGACATGCAATTAAGTTAAGAAAAGGGTTGCAGCAACTTCTAGGGTGACTTAAGCAGAACCGGATATAATCCAAAACCTACACCCCTAGGTCTATGGTCTTTGGACTAAAAAACATATTTTATAAGCCTCCTCTGGCCGTAAAATGTGTTGCAGTCCAAGAAGGCACATAGAAATTGTTTTAAAAAAAAAAGCTTGACATCCCCCCCCAAATCCCAAACATTGGTCTCATAGAGTTCCTGTTCTGTAATGGGATTAATGGGGCCGATTTATCCCAACAAACCATCTGGAGCAACAGATTTGCCCACAATTAATCACACCCCTTTTGCTGATGAATGAAACTACCACCCCGACGAAAACGGCTAACAAACATGTTCCAACGCGGATCACATGTGACTGAACATGTCATGCTGCTTTCTGGGGACCCTTTTACATGATAGAAACCCAACAGTCACAATTATGTGGTAGGAAAAGCCTGCAGTGGTCTTTTAAAAAAACAAAATGTAAATAATTTGTGGTGTCCTTTCACAGAATTCCACCCAGCAATACAGGTCCTCTGGCTGTCCTCAGCTGTCAGCTGAAGGGTAAAAACTAAGAGGTGAGCTCTTGTATCGCAGCTATCCCCAAGATGACCAAAAGCAAGTAGATAAGTCAGCAAATACACAAATAAGCAGCATGGAAACATATTATTACTCTAAAGAGCAAAAGAGTACATGTCGTGTCTGAAATTCCAAAGCAGGCATGCAGACAATAAGCGGAAGTGTTCTCCATTCATTCACCACATCATTAAACTGCTCAACAGAACCAAGTTTGCAAACTTTAGCTGGTCCGACAATAAAATGTTGTGCTCTGAACATTAGGAGATTCTCGACCATTGACCGTATAAGAGAAATGGACCAAGCGAGCGTGACATTTTGGGCTTCCGTATTGAAAAATCTTGGTAGCTATGTATATTCTTAGACTTTTTGGGGGATCTACAAAACATGTTGCCATTAAACACGTGTTGGAAGTTAAACCAGGTCAAACTTTGACCAATCACAGACTCCGATGTGGTAGAGACTTATGGGTGCCCTTTTCATTCACAAAAGTGTCAAACTTTTGTAAATTGATCATGGAGGAGAAACTAATCATTACAGTTTGCGCTCAGACTGAATTATACCACACCAAGTCTTTCATATGTTGGAATAGAGCAGTGAAATAAAAAGCCTGGTGCAAAATTCACGAGATTGGCACCACTTAGACCTTTCCCACCAAGCCTCTTCCAACAGTAAGTAAGCGCTGGTAAACAGCAGAAAAAGAAAAAGAAGCCCCTGCCTGTTTGTCCAGTATGAAAACCATTGGCTAAATGTGCGTTCAAGAACCTTATGCATGATGCTTCCATAGGTTTATACAATCCCTGTTCTCAACCCAACCATTCAAACTCTGAAGCTGACCGCTGACCTGCTATATCGTAGCACTCCTATGCTCCAATTGAAAAGAACTGTTACAAAAACTGTTTTCAGAGGTAGACTACCAACTATATTTGTTTTTTTTCCCCACCTAAACAAACAAATATCCTTGAACAAATAAGTGATTAGGTGCTTGTGTCATGCACCTGTCAGTGTGAGCAGGTGTTTTACTCCACCAGAACCACAAAAAAAGGTCAAATGAAGCAAAACTGAAGCCAACATAATCAGAACAAATGCCTACCAACAACAAAGCTACAACACACCTCCTTGTGACACCAAAACACTGCTTTGGGAAATTCTATTTATACTAGTGGGCAGGGTGAGGCTCTGCCACACAAAACACAAAGTAAGGAAACTATAACAAGGGAGGGAGGGAGGCAGAGGAGGAAACAAAGAGGAGGTGTCCTTCCTCCTGGTGACCTGCAAGTTAAAGATCTCAAAGTGCTCACAAAGTCAAACTTTTTAGAAGACTTAACCTATTTTTAAGGGCTTTTTCCTAATACAAATTGAATGGGGGAAAAAAATAATGCATGATGGGAGAAATCTTTGTACCATATAAAGGCAGGATCTCATAAATGACATCAGCAACGTATAGGTGGGTTTTGAACTCCTCTACACTCACCTCCTCCAGAGCAGACACTGTATTCCTACAGTGGGACATCCTGGTGGTGAAATTGGAGGCAGTTGGAGATTTATAATCTTCGTTTGTCTCTGCCACAAACTCTGAAACTGTGATTTGGTCCGGCATTTTTAATCCCTTCGCTCATTAACAGTAGAAGAAGCACTTTCCCCCCCACCCTCCTCTTGTCTATTCGGTGTTCAATATCAGAGAAGCCGTGTTAGTTGGGGTGTCTTTAAGGCTCCGGGCAGGTAGGAAAGCATGTCTGGGTGTGTTTATGTCCTTCCCGGGTTTGTTTCCAACAGAGGAGTTGTTGGGCTGCCGCCGCCGTTGGGCTAAGGAGATGGATAGGTTAAAAAAAACCTCACTATCCGCTGGGTCTGCTTCTCCTTCGCCGTCCCGCTCGGTTCAGAATCTCATTATCCCACACGGAGCTCACTTAATAACCTTGTATCCTTCGCGGTGTCCCAAAAAAAATCCTCCCCCCCAAAAACCTGCAACTGCTCCACGGCTAGCTGAACACCTCCCCTCCCTCCGAGCGCCGGGAAACAACAAGCGGGCGTTTCAACGAGAGCGCAAGAAATTGACAAAGGTAGAGGGGGGTATTCAATGAAGCCGAATCAGCCAATGGGTAGCAGCTGCTGGGAACGAAGAACCAATCACAACCGACGGATTTTCGATGCCTTCAAGGTCACTCGTAAACTACTGTATTAACGTAGAAGGACTGTTTTGTGTGTGTCTGGGTAAACTTTCAGAAATAAATGAATGTACCAAAACTTTAAAGAAGTGGAAAAAAACGCTAGTATAAGACAAAAACATAATGTTTAAGATAGCTATATTAATTGTTTGATTTATTACTATTATTACATGTTTGCATTATCTCAGGGAACACGAATGTTTACTATCCAGCTCAAAAATATAGCAGCTGTTTTAAGGTGGAATTTACGGTGTTAAAGATGCAGCTCCTGCTGGTGTGCGTGGGAATCTCTCGGAGTACATTTGGCCCAGCTTCCAGAGGTAAGGCCTTTGTTTTTGTTAGAGCACATTCCATTTTCAGCCAGACAGCTGATATGTGACAATGTTTGATGACGCATTGTATGGAAAACAAATCACACACCCAGTGAGTGGCAGAAGAAGGTAATAAAAAAAGGCAACAATATTTACTAAAGTGTTAACTCTTGGTTCAACGCTTTCTTTTTGTGCCAAACAACACAATTTTCTCAATCTCTGCTCTACTTTTATTGATGTGAAATAATTTCAAGCAATAAAAGTCGAGAGTTTGAATATTTCCCACGGTACCCAAATCCATCACGCTGACAGAAGTCAGCAGCAGTTTGTTTTAAGGTGGACAAATGAAGACAGCCATGTGCGCTTTTTTATTTTTTTATTTTATTTATTTTGCTTGTTTTCCCAGGTTTTTTTTGTGTGTGTGAAAAAAAAGCTGAAAATTTGCTTGAAGTTTATAACGGCTAAAATACGCTAATAGAGACACCTAACTGGGGAAAAAAAACAAGTATTACTGCAATATTTCATGATCACTTTGGAAAGCAATGCATGGTAAAATTATGGCACAAAAAAGAGAAAACCAAAAGTTAAAAAGCAAACAAATTTTTGTGAAAATTCTCTAAAAATGCAGAAAAAAAGATTACTGTTTGCCAGAAAATCTTTTAAAATGCTCATAATAGATGTTCTTTAGTGAACAAAATTAATTAATTGTGCTGCTGGGGCTGTTCAGTGTTCATATAAGCCTTTTTAGGACTTATTGTCTCTCAGTAGAAACAAAGCTGCCAGAGAAAATGTCCACACAAAATGTTTTCTTGTGTGTTTTTGTCCCAAAGTAATCTAAAAGTGTGCATTTTGTTTATTTTTTTATATTTGTAACAAAAGCCTACCAAAATCCTGTTAGGGAAAAAAGTTAAAGGAGAAGAAAACATTTTCTTTAAATAAGCAAAAAATAAAATCTGCCAATGGGGTGAGAACATTTATTTTGCTGAGAATTCTTATTTTAATATTTTTCCTTATTTAAAAAAAACTGCCTTAATAAGATTATTTTTCTTGTAATACAGAAAACGAGACGATTTCCCTTAAAACAACGACTTTCTTACAAATCAGTTATTGTAGTATAGCAATTTTCTTTTTATTTTGGGGACTCAAAATTCAGCCAGGACAGCAGCTAGCTGCCATTTATTAACAATTAAACTAGCTTAACATGTAAATCTCAAACTGGGAGGCGGTCACACATTCTTTCAGCTCCATAGCATCTCCTGGCGAGCCACTATGATGAGCCCGAGACCCAGGCTGACCCTGACTGTATCGCAGGCCAAAACTCTCCTGACAAAAAAATGAACAAACTCTCTGAGTGAACATCTGCTGTCCAGAAACAGAGCAGCTCTGTCAGCACTAAAGAAAAATAAAAAAAAATGTAGCCCTTCTCTGCAGTATTTGACAATTTTCCAAGACCTTTTACTCTTCACAAGCTAAAATCTAAATAAAAATATGTGCTATTGCTGTTGCCATGCTCTCCTGCAAGCACATTTATATGTCACAAATGCTGCATCAATGTAAGCATGCGGACTGATCTCTGACTTTACTGATATGTGTCATCATCAGTTTCCACAATTAATAACCGAGTCGCGTTTCTTGCAGGCCTCCAGGGAAAGGGTTGCAAAGCCGTAGCTGTCAGCTGCTTCAGTGAACCGAACAGTGGTCCCTTTGACCAGCAGAGACCCTCCTTAATATGGACTTTGTCTGCATGCAAACTACCATGTGTCCTCAAGTCAGAAATGTAGTTGTTTGTATCTGCTTTGGTCACAGATGCCATATATCAACATCTCAAAAAATGATTTAGTGAGAACTAAAAGAAAAAAAGGTCCGTTTTGTTTACAGCTTTACATCGTAACTTGTAGGAAAAATGAGTTTCAGTAAAAAGGGTGTGAGTCATTTTTTCCTAAATGCACTGCAGTGACATCATGGTTGCATAACAGGTGTGATGACTCCACAATCCAGCTTCTAAAATTAAGAAACTGAGGACTAAATGCCTTCTTTGTTTATATTTCAGTCATTTTCAGCTAATTAAAATAACTTGTTCCGAGCCAATGGGTTGTGTGCACTGTGTGATGTTAGGAGTTGTGCTCATTAGTCAAGCCCTTTCACTAAATACCTCTATAGAGAAAGTTTGTGAAATAGACATTACTGCTGCATATCTGGAAAAATTCAGAAAGTATTTTCTTGAGTGCTAAAAACCAGAAGAAAGAAAAGGACAAAACCATGTTTTCTGTCAAACCCCACAAGGATATTCAATAATTGATATCAAACATGTTTATAAATGCATAATTTGATAAGAAATTCCTTTACATTGCTTTGGAACTTTCAGGGTCACCGGGTTAATGGAGCCTATGTCCAGCTACTGTTGGGCAAAGGTGGGGTACCCCCTGAAGAGGCTATCAGCCTGTTGCAGGGCCACACATACGTATGCACACCAAAGAGCAACTTAGAGACACCAACTAACCCATGAAGACGGTTTTTGTAGGAAGAAGCCAAAGTGCTCTGAGAAAACCCACGCATGCATAGGGAGACTATACAAACTCCAAAGAGAGGTCTCAGCAGGGATTTGAACCTTCTCACTGTGAGGCGAGGGCATAATAACCACTACACCATTGCGCTGTTGCTTTGCAACTGTGTAGAGCTTTAATCCCTTGTTTAATGAAGAATGTATTTAATTGTAGTCCTGTAATCGTGACCCCGTATTTTTATTTTACAAAATTTTACTTTTAAAAAATGTAGAAATTTTCTAATTAAACTTAAAATTGAACCATTTCCAGACTATATATTAAAATATTCCATTCTCTTCGTAACATTTCTTATACCCACTGACTGTATATGGGAGGCGGATTGAATGACCCCGCCCCCGTGGCATTTCAAACAGGAAGTGCCCGAAGGCTCCAAGAAGCTAAAATCTCACAGACCTCTATAGTGAAATAAACAGCTAATGCTCAGTTGTTATATTATTCAGTATAACTATTCTTGCTTTGCTACCTTATTTTTAATGTTCTTGCCAATCTTTTTCATAGCTTTCTTTCATATTTCTTTCTGTAGTGCAGTTATAAACTGACCAATCAGATGCTTTAATAAAAGTATGTGGTCTCACGTCAAATGCTCAAAATGTTGGACAGTTTAGCCCGCTTTCAAGTGGTAAGGGTGTGGCCTTCCAACAAGCCCACTCCTGATTGGTGCTAGTGGTTGCCATGGAAACTCTGACTCTGACCCATCCCTGTATTGAAAAGACCTGGAATCTGATCCTAAAGACCTGCTGATTATTTAGGATCTGAATTTAGGTCTGTCACAGTTTTTACTCGTTACGCTGGGTTTATTCAGTTCTCTTTGTGTGTCATCACACCCTGAAAAGCTGAATGCCAGTCTGTTTCAGCTTCACCCTCCTGCCATAACCTCAGTGTGTTTCCTCAGTGAGCTGTTTAAGTTACCCGCCCCAAGGGAAAGTGCTCATTGTTTTGCATCCTGCAGCAAAAACAGCTGCAACATAAGGCATCTGCACTGTAAAGTAACATCTCTGTGCAGTATATAAGCTGAATAACTGCAGTGCGATGAAAAAAAAGACACACAAACAAATCTGATCTTTAGGAGCAAAACCAAACCAAGCCAAATGCTCAATTTAGAATTTTTCTGTGCTTGTCAGTGCTGATAATTAAACATCAGATGCTGCATCTCTTTCGCTCAACATTATTTTGAAATAGTCTTTGTCTTGACTGGAAAAAAAACACAACCCAACAGGGAAATTTATTAAAAGATTTTTGGGAAATGAAAAACCACCGTTGAACAGTTTTACCCCTCCAGCTTTTTGTAAATAGACACATTTAAAACAGACAGCAGAATTTTTAAAAAGTGGAAGAAATAAAGTTTCTGACACGCTCCCTGTCTCTTCATTTTTTTAAAGTAACTGGTCCAAAAACACAATTTAATGTTGTCTTTTAATTTTTGGCATTTTAGAAGTATGTCTTAAACTTACTCTAGGTCATTTTGAGCCCGTATGTAGTGTAGTTTATTTATCAATTTTAAATCTTTCATTTATTTTGTTTGTTTCTGTACTTCTCTTTATATTTTGGCACTATTTTTAATAAGGTCAACTTCTGCTGTGCTTTTGGATGTTTTGTGTCTGCGTTCAGTCGTCCAGGTGTTTTTGCCTTTTTTTAAAGTGTTTTCCTGGCTGGAGCTCGTCCTCATCAGCTTTGCCGCACAATCGAGTTAAAATCAGCATCTTTGTGCCGTAAATGTTCAGCAGGCTGTCACGGTGCAGATGCTTGTGGTGCGGCACTTTCACTCTGACACCATAACAGATGAGCTGAGATGGATCTCTGGCATTTCAAGTAGCTTCATTAGAGAGTGGTGGAATCAAAACACCCAGACAGTAGTGGGTGAAAGTGCACCCTGGTTAGTGTTTGCATTCTGTTCTGAGTCAGTGCAGTGATGTGATTAAGTTAGAAATCTTTTTTTCTCGCTTATTAGTACCAGCTGAGTTTAGGAAGAATAGCTTCAGTGTTAGAGACTGATGAAGATAGAGGTTTTTGGTGTTTTGAACATGTTGTGGCTTTTTTTTTGGATAATGGAGGACATATATAAGGAAACTTAATTAGATCCCTGTACTTACAGCCCCAGGTGCCAGCTTAGGCAAAAGTAAAAATTATTTATATAGAACTTTTCACAGAGAGCAACTCAAAATGGTGCTTCACAAAGTTAAAACAAGAGAAAACTTAAGACCTAATACAAGCTGCATATAGGTAAACACAGTAGAACACAATATGCACTGATATGAGGGGTAAAACACAAGTAAAATATAGCCAAAAGATACAAATGTCAGCTAAAAGCTCTTCTAAATAAAAACTCTTTACTTGAGTTTTGGAACATCTGATAGAGTTAATCTAGTGGTAGAGCATGTAAACAGAGAACTCTCAGTAATGTGGAGGGGAAGGGGGCGGGGGGGCGGCACAGGTTTTTTTAATTTTGGCAACTAAAAGACAACAAGACAATCATCATTAGCAGACCACTGGGAATGCATGAGTCTGCTATATCTATCTGTCACTTTAGCTTCTGGGAATGCAAATGCAGGAGCAGTGAGTTCAGCCTATGTAACCAAGTGACTAGAAGGGTTCAATGTGTTCGTCTTACAAGGTGAAATGTATGCATTTGAAAAATTACTCTGAAAAAGTGACCACAATGCAGAAGCAGGTAAAGACACGGAAAAGGTTGCAGCGGCCCTCAGGATGATCTGGTGTTTGTAGTAGATCAATATTCAGACCAGTTCAAGCTCTTTCACATCCATCACAACTGTGTTATTAAATATTCATGAAGGATGATTTGATTTACATAATCAAGTTCACCAAACCATCAACTTGTGTGTCTGGCATTTCAGTCTCTAAGGAAAATCCCCTTTTTTGCAATCAAATTTAATCATTTATTCATTTCTTTTTTCATCTATTGGAGCTTAACAATGTCTGTTGTGTGCCTAGTTTGAAAAAAATATCTGAATAAGAGGAGGACAAATTGTGAGTGTTATCTTTTTGCAACATGTTCTTGCTGATCCAAATTTTTTTCGTGATGTTTTTTCTGTTTAAGTTATAAACTAACTAATCAGATGCATTGATAGAAATTTTTGGTCTCACGCCGAGTGTTCAAAATGTTTGATTGACAGATTATCTCGAACCTGATATTAAACGGTAGGGGTGTAGATTTCCAACAAGCTCAGTCCTGATGGGGTAGAGCGGTTGCCATAGAGACGTTGACTCAGACTGACTCGGACCAATTACTGCTTACTGATGAATTCTGGCTCCAACATGTTGACGTCCAAAACAAAAAACAAAAAGGTGACTAAATTGATTTCATTTCATTGGAGCAGGAAGTCAAACATTTTCTCACACTCACTCGGTCCAGTTCTCATATATAGTCAGTGCTAAATATTCAAGAAGTAGCTGTCAATCAAAAGATCATCCCCAGTTAGGGGTCATTTCCATTTCCATAAAATAAAGTAAATACTTTCATAAGAAATTTTCCAAAGATAATGAAAGTAACCAGGGACAAAAAGGGATTGGATCTAATTGTTTTATGCTGCTTTACATCAGAAGTATATAACAGTGGAGTATATGGATATTAATTTGCTTGTGCAATTAAGCCCTCCTATTGGTTACTTGGTGAATTAACCTGGCTCCAGGTACTTTTGTTTTTTAATGTGTTCCAAGACAGAAGATATGAAGTTGCCCTTTAGTTTTAAATATTTTTTTTAATTAATTCTGTCATATTTTGGAAAATCTATGAGATTTTATCGCCCATCAGAAACAGAAAATCGTTTTTCCTACCAGTCTTATCTCAAAACTCCATTTATTTGCTTTGGTTAACAATAAACAATCGTAAAGTTAATTTAAATTAAAAAAAAGAATCCTAACATTTTTCAAGTTTTCTCTGAAACCTAACATACCTCCTTAAATCCTCCAGTTTTCTCTCCACACGTTTACTCCTGCTTCCTCCCATGACGCCTCTATTGTGTCCTCACAGTGTATGCTGCAGTGTTCTCTGCAGGCAACTTTAGGCTCAGTGAAATGACTGAAACATGAATATGAATTATGAACAATTTGGGGCTCCATATAACTAAACATGCTTACTTAATGAAAACATGTAAAAAGTATTAAAAAAAGACCATTAAAACCTTATTTTGTGAGACTTTTGGACTGAAACATGTGCAACTACATGCATGCAAGCTAAACATATTGACAGTATACTTAATTGTTTGGATGGTTTGGATGAGAAAGAAGGCTGCTTGGGAAATATAGAAAAAAGCTGAGAAAGGATTACAGAGAGTCAAGCATAAGTAAAGGAAAAGAGAAGCAGTGCCACACCCTCGGAAGAAAATGAAACAATGAGCTGAAACAGCTCGTATTTCTGCCTCTGACAGATGTGCTTTTCATAGCTTTGGCTTCTTCGCTTTTTACAATATATGGTTGTGAAGCAACGGATTTGTAGTTTTGCATTTCAGTTCAAGAGAAAATCACTTTTTTGTGCATCCGATGCAGCAACTTGGTTTATGTACTGCAATAAAAACATGTATTTTTTACAAACTGGATACATTTTTTTTTAAATCTGTAACGCTAATAGGATGTTCAATAAATACTAAAATTGAGAATGGCGTGTTACTGAAGGCTGCTTAACTGGCTTGTTAAGATAAATTACAGCTCCAGTCTTTTAGAGCCTCTGGAATTCTTGTAGGTTGCGTTTCTGGATTGTTTTAAGGAGTGATAACAATGTACCGTAATTCCAGAGAATCTCCATTGGGAATACAGTAGCTCTGTTGCTGGAACTCTGCTGGGAAAAATGAGTTTTCTGGGTTCTGCTGCCCAACTCAACCAGAAAAGAAAGAATGGATAAACAGCACATTTCGGTCTCTGTTTTATGTCAAGAAGCCTCCGTCAGCTTGACCCCACGAACAAAAAGACACTTCCTTCCTGTTCCATGAAGAGAATGACAACATGTCTCTGGAGGAGCAAGACTGTGCAAAACACGGACTGGTGACTAAATAAGGAGCTTCAATGCCAGACGGATTTAGACTGTTTTATACAGAGCCCTGGACATGGCATTAAAAAGCCTACGGTAATTGTTTCCCCTAAATAAAAAATTGGTGGCCATGAATTACAGTAGTATTTTGTGTGAACAAATAGCATTTTGTTAGCATTTTCTGTTCACAAATGTGCATTTTGTGGCCAAAAATGAGCATTGGGGCACGTTTGCATTTAGTTGCCATTCTAAATCATAGACACAAATGTGCATTTTATTAGCATTTCATGTGCAAAAATAAGCACTTTTTGTGCACAAATTAGCAATGTGTGCTAACAAATTCGTATTTTGTGGCCACAAATTGCCTTTTGGGCAAAAATGAGCATATTATTTGCATACATTTGCTTTTTGTGGACATTCTGAACTATGGCCACAAATTAATATTTTGTAAGGATTTTATGAGCAAATATTTTGCCTTTTCTGTGCACACATTTGCATTTGCTGGACATTTTAAATAGTGTCCACAGCACATTATTAGCATTAAATGAGCAAAAGGTAGCATTTGTGGCCACACAATAACATTTAGGCAGAAATGTGCATATTGTTTGTAGATATTTGTCTTTTTTTTGTCCATTCTAAAATGTGGCCACTAATTAAAACTTTTTAAGCATTTTATGGGCACAAATTAGCATTCTGTGAACACAAATGAGTTTGCTCTGCATACAAATTTAAATTTGCTGTGCACAAATTAGTATTTTATGGTAATTCTAAATTGTGGCCCCAACTCAGCATTTTGTGGGAACAAGTTAGTATTCTGTGAACACAAATTAATATTTTGTATGCACAAATTAGCACTCTTTGGCCACAATTTAGTATTCTGTGGCCAAAAATGAGCATTTGGGCACACATTAGCTTATTGTTTCCATGGATTTGGACTTTGTGGTCATCTACATTGCGGCAACAAATTAGCACTTTTGGGCACAAATTAGCACTTTGTGCACACAAATTAGTCTTCTGTGGCTACATAAGAGAATTTTTTTGCACAAAAAATGGTAATATAATGATAATTTAGGTCCAATAAATACTAATATGTGGGCTCAAAATAATAAATGTGGCCACAAAATGCCATTTTCTGAGCACAAAATAGTTAAGGTAACAATTTGTCTTTTTTAAAGTAATCTCCAGGCTCCTAAGTTTCTAGTCATAGATAGAGATATAAAAAAAAAACAGGAAGGAGAACATGAAATCATCCAATGAATTAAACTTGATTGCAAAAATAAAAGCTTGTCATTTGCATACTGTTGAATTAATCAATAGCACTGAATGTCAGACTTTTTGTCCTCTTTTTGATACACTTTAAACAGATTAAGCCACTAAAAATGGCAATCCTAAAGGAGACAGGTTGTCATGACGATGCCAAGTTGTCTGTCTTGGTGATGATATAATGAATCAAAACAAACCTGGCTCTTATTGTTGTTTCTTTTTTATTCTTGTGCAGCTATAAATGATTTATTATGAATATAAAAGAGGAGAACATGACACACATAATAAGCACTGGATACCCTTCAGAATGACATCTTCCAAGTTAACATTTTATGGGATCCTTCTGCATTAAATATGATTTATGGCATCAGAAAAAAAAGCCTGATAAAAGAAGTAGTTGCTGAATAATTGAAATAACTCTCCTTATAGACATGGAGAAGTGCAGTTGTTTATTTTTCCACATTATTCTTAGTCTCAAAGGTTTTTGAATGTTTTATTGTCTATAAATTGGACAAATTACGACTAATAGAATGGTGTTAATTGTTGCACTGTCTGATTTACCCAAATTTTATGGCCACATCACAGAATGTACATATCAAATAGGAGCATATTTCCTTTTTTTAATGAGACGTGAAGGTTTAAAATTGTGTTCATAGAATTGAGTGTTTAAAATGTCATTTTATTTGCATAAACCAGTTAATTGGGGGTGTTTATTGTCTCTTTTTTAGTTCATAAAGCACAGTATTTGCTGATTTTTCTAATTCAGTGTAATTTTGTTCATAGAGGATTTTACAACCAAATCAACAAAGTGTTGTAAACAAAAGTAAACACACAAACAGGAAGAAAAATCTTCCAAAACTTGAGTGCATTTTAAAATAGAGGTTTTAATAGCCAAAAGAGTTAACTACACAATGAAAAAGTTGTTCAAGCTCAGAGAAAAAGAATTCTGCAGAGAAGCTTCTGAAGTGCTTTCTCGGGGTGATGTGCTCATTTTCACAATTGAGAGTTTTGAGTTAGCTGGAGATAAGCCACAGAAGATTTACGGTCTCCTACATTGCAACAATCATGGCGAGTGGTCACAAAGTTATGAGTTATTATCCTGGTGAGACTTGGTTTGACTTTTTGCAATCTGAATTTCTCTGTGAATCAAACTTAGTACACTTTTACAACCCACCAAGAAAAAGGAAAAGAAAGATGTGTTTTTCTGGTGCGTATTGCTTGGAGGGAGTTAAAAAATACAATCAGTGTTTTTGAAAAAAAATGTTTCCAAAATGTTCTCTACCATTTGGTAGAGCTGGCAGGGTTAAGAAAAGATTGGAAATAAAAGCTGAGTTTTGAGATAGTTGACTTAGAAAACAATGACCCAAAGATCCCAGATTAAGTTATAGAATAATTCATAGAAGAGATTATTTTAGAACAACCAAAAACCACAACTTTATTAATTTATTACAGTTTTGAAAATGTAACAGCATCCAGGCCTTTCTGTCATCAAAAGATATAACTAACGACATGACAGAAAACGTTTATTTCTGATTAAAATGATTTAAATCTGGGAATAATCCAAGTTGCAGAGAAACGACATCTCAAATTATATAAGCAAGTGAAAAACGAGAGAGGGCCAAGAACTGAACCCTGAGGAACTCCACATAAAAAAGGAGGTGATGACAAAGTTGAACAAGGCTGATTTAAAAGTGCTTACATTCTAAATAGACCTAACCTATCACAAAGTATTTCATGGTCACCTACTTTTTAAGAAAATAATTAAAAATATTATGATTGATTGTGGAACTGTTAGTTCTTAAAGTTCAAGGCTGAAAGGATAATCGGTCATAAAGAATATTTTAGGGGCAGATTATATACAAAGCACATTTCTGAAATTGAATTTAAACTAAGGTTACATTATTTTTGCTGTATTTTCTGGGTACTTTACATGAAATCTTGGAGATTTTGTGTGTGAATTGGCCTTTTAATGGGCTTTGGCCTGTTGGTGAATATGTATAAATAAAGGAATAACAAAACAGTTTCATAAAACCATTTATTTTTAATATCATGTGCTCACGGTTTCTGCAAAATTCATCATCAACTAACATTTTGGACATTTCAAACCTTAACGGTTTGCTGAGTAAGCAAAATGGAGAGGATGACCTTAGTGAGCAGGGGCTGCCCTCTATTGATCACTTTTGGTATGAGTGCCTAATGGGATAAAATAAAAGAGTAATTTTAGTTAAATAAAATGTTCAAAAAGTAAAAAAGAAACAGAAAGCATATAGTTCTATCAATCCCAGTGCCAACTAACAGATCTCAAAATGACAAAGATTTTGAATTGCTGAATGAATGAGACGTTACCTCCACCAGGGGGCGCTGATTGACACTATGGAGAAAAGCTTCTAGTATAAAACGGCCACTCCCTGAAATTATTGTGTAACCTCATAAATAGACATACCGGTACTTTCTGACTCAGGCTTGGAGTTTAACCTGAATAAACATGTGCAGTATTTGCACTGGTATTTTCTTCAAATAGACTATTTTATTCTTTCATTTACTAAAACTTTTTTCGATCAAGTATAGGAAGACTGTTGCTGCATTCTTTAACATACATATTTATATTTAAAATCGCAAATGCATTTAATACATGAAGGGAATAAATAATTGATGAATAAATAACTAAAATTAGCTTAGTTAAATCTGCTTCCTGAGACTATTTGGCATTTTGGGAGTCTAGAAATTTCCATTTCCATTTCTTTAAGAGCAAAAGACATGTAATTAAAAACAATTAGAAATCAGTTAGGAGTTTTTAATTATTTTAATTATTTTATTGGGTTACAATAGAGGATATTTTTCCATAAAGTATTTTTGCCTCCTTTTCCAGCCGTTTGGCGAGTTATGTTGTTCTTTACGTCTTTTTTACGTCATCATTTCCGCGCTTTATGTTGAAAACAACAATTGTGAAAGAAGAAAATGTTCGTTTTCGACATAAATAATATCAATGTGATTATAAAATGCACCGGATTGGTTAACAGTCAGAATTGTCTGGACTGAGTTAACTTTTCCTGCACATCAAGTTAAAATAGATGCCTACGACAGAGGGCTGGGCCGCCTCCGCCGCTCTCCCCCCCGAACACCATTTTTACTTTTTTGCCAAAGATCCTCTAGGGTCAAGACAACTCACGGCTGACTTGATTTCAATAAATATCACAATTTTGTCCTTATCAATATGAAACATGCAATCTACTATAGTAACTTTAGTGATATAGTGATATTTCTATTCAAAAAGATGGAGTAACGAACATTCTAGACGCTAAACACGCATGCGCACACGATGTTGAATAGAATGATTTTTGATAAAGAACTGCAAAATATCAGCACAATATAAAGTAAACACACATAAGTGTACTAAAAGGGGGTGTAAATATAAAAAACAGTGTTCTTAAATACGTAAATATAACTTTAGACAACGCAACGAACTAGCGGGCGAAGCGAAAGATAAAATGTTGGAGTGAGTCATCTCGTCTCTGTGTTTGTACTCTTTGTCGTCGGACTGTGCCGTGGATGACAACAATCCAGCTCGTCGCAAAAACAGCAGCAGCAGCAGCGGCGGCGGCGGCGACGGCGGTAGCGTGCCTATCATCGCAGCGATAGAGGGGAGGTGCAGCGGACCGGAGGAAGGAAAGCAGAAGGATTTACAGACCCGTCCAAGCATGGCTACCCAAACGACAGCATCATGCACTGGATCCACTCTGTTGCAGCCACTCAGCGAAATTATCAATCTCCCTCTCGATCAGGTATGTGTTCGGATGGAAAAAAATACCAATCCGTGGAGGGGAATCAGCTGGACTTTTGTTTGAGAGAAATTAATCACCCTTAGGAGTCATTTTTATTAAGCTGATGCGCAGCAGGAATTTTGGTTAATGCGGGTTTTTACTGAAAGCTAATGGATATTAGACCAAAGAGGCATCACTGTCACCATCATCAGCTAGGCGCTTGTCAAGCTATGGCGAAGCTAATGTCCTTTGTCTGCTCCTTTGGATGCCCAAACCCAAACCGTTGCTCCTCCAAGAGAGGTTCGAGGACCCTGGGAGATCCCTCCACCCTCTCCCATCCATGAGTTAGCGCTTTCACACTTTGATTTGTCGTGAAATGTCCTCATTCGAAAGGCATCTGGTTCTGCTTTCACTACCTACAAACACATTTTACAGCTGTTTTACCTCATCAGAGCCCAGAAAGGCACTGAATCCTGTTTCATGAGAATATGGTAAAGGAAGCTGGAAAACCAGATTATTATTTTTTTTGTTTTTACCAAGCTAAAACATGCAATTGAAAAATTAGAATAAGCCGGAACAATGAGAAAACTGTGGAGCCATATTTAGGTGTGTCCAATCTGGAGTTACATGATTAAAATGAATGAAATGTATACATGTATGTGTTTGACGTGCTCTCAGTGTGGGTGATCACATTCAGACCTGGAACAAGCAGTCACACCCACTGGGTCTGCCTGCTGGAAGCTCATCTCAGCCCATCATGGTGGTTGCAAAAGCCTCTGAGGCTATCCAGTTTTGTTGAACTGGAGGAATATTTAGCAAGTAAAGACTCAATGGCAGATATGTTCGCTTGCACATGGAAAGACGGAGTGGTATAACACGCTCCAATACTACCTAATATTCTCCTCCTTTCCTTCTCCAACCCAAATCACACTATGTTTGAAGTTCATTTAAGTCTGGGTTCCCTTTTGCTGCTTTGTTAGCTTCTATATAAGCTGTTTTTTTTTTTTCTTTTTTGCAAAATGACTTATTTACTCTACATCTACAAATACACATCTTTCATTTTTTGTGCAAGCTTCCTTTTAAAGGCGGCACAATTGTTGCACAATCCTTCAAAATTATTTATATAAAAAACCCCAAATATAAACTTTTAAGAAGTCATTTGAAAAAAGCTTTCTATCTTCAAATTATACAACATGTGCATGCTGTCACTCTGCTGCAATTCTGCATGACACAAGTTTAAGCAAATATTTGAACATCTGTGACACCTCAGTGTGTCTCTTTTCTGTAAAATGATCACACTGTGCAGTCACTTTCACCTTTCACTAGTGAGGAGAACTGTCAGATGTATAGAATCTTCCACCTGGGGGGGGGTGGGGTGACACATTCCCAATCTGGATGGAATTCTAACTTCTCTGGCCCAAAACCAGAAAAGCCTGAAAAAAATCACCCTTGGAGGGGGGCAAGTCATCTCTGAACAGTAAAGACAGGATTCAAACCATTTGGCTATGTTGAGAACTTTTGTTCATAAAAATTCTGAAAGCCATTATATTTATGTCAGTCTCTGAGATCAATCCATTAACGTTGCCTTGGTTCACAGAGACCTGTGGAGAGTTCACAGAACAACAATCCTTTTCTTTATCCGCTACTTTCTTATAAGCGTTACATTGTCCTGTTCAGACCCTTTTTTCTAAGACGTCATGAACATTTTGTTTCACATTGTCAATTTAAAGACAATATTGTGCAAAATCACTATCCAACCCCTACCATGCTTGACAGTTTGGGTTGTGTGTTTTATGGCTAAATGTCTCATTTGGAAAATTCTTCTATCTTAAAAATATTCAAGACATTTTCTAATACATTTACTCCACTAAAGTTCTTTGCGAAACTCTTCATTTAATCTCCTGTCTCTTTAAGAATCTCGTTCTGGAAGACTGATTGATTGATTTGTAAGATGACATTGACAGACTATAAACTACAATTCTTTTCTTTTCATTTGTTTATTTAAGGAATGTCTTAATAATCTGCACATCCAAGAAAGCAAAACTCGTGTTTTCAGCAGCAGAACATCTTCATTTTGGTGTGAACTTTAAGTCTTAGTCCTAGGAGCTTGTCACATGTACGATTGCTTTTTGGGTTGTCCGGTCTTGTGGAGGGTTGTAGACAGGAGTGACTACATCTTAAGAGGAGCATAGGTGTGTCTTGAAGTTCCCTTAAAACTCATATGGCCACCTCAAGAGATGTCGTTAAAAATGGAACATTCGATTGTCGTACGTGCGGTACGTATACTGTAAAGTATTTGTAAGTCTAATTGTGTCGAACGGGAGACGCTGTTGTTTGCTGCCCTTATGTAACTCTCTAGTTGTCTGTAAGGTACAAGTACTGGGCATTTACTGACTGCAAAAATGGCGCATGCGCGGGACGTGTGCCAGTGACCCAGTGCCTGTTGTATAAGTGTTGGCTACGACCTGTTGCTCACAGCATACCCATAGATGCGTGGACATTTTTGCTTAGTGGAATCTCAGAGCAGTTTACCACCTTAATATCTTGTGTGGGCTACCTGCGCACCTTGTACAGGTTTGCCTGTTTTTCGCCCTCAGACAGCCTGTATCTATCCGTAAGGGCAGTTGTGACCAAGGCTTTTTGTTGGAAAGAACAACCAAATGGCACGACTTTAATCAACTCTAAAGACCATCAGTAAAATAGTCAAGCATAAACGTACTTACTTATTCTACTATTGTAAAATCACAATACTGAATAAAGTAAATAGCTCGGCAGTAGGACGGTAGTAATCATATTAGATCACCTTTGCATTTGTGCAGCACTGCGATCAGGAAGGAAGTACTTCAGGAAAAAATACTGAAACTACGGAATACTGAAAGTGGCTATTGGTGCCTTTTGTTTTGTTTTGACCCTTTTTTCCTTGCCTGAAAGGATATTAGTTGAAGGATAGGAAAAGGAGACTGTCCAAACTGCACAGACACTCTTCGCCTACACTTTGTTGGACAGGTGTCACCCCCTACGACAGTTTAGCTTGTAAGCTTCCTGCCAGCTGCTCTGCTGTGCCAGGGTCGCTGTCAATACCACATAGATCAGTACATCCACTTGGGTGTGTGTCGCTCATTGATGTTGACGCTAATTTCTCTGTGCTGTATGGAGTTATGCTTCTTTATATGAGCTCTTGTTTGGATTCGGGACTGAATGTATGGATGGACAGCAGGCGTGGTAAGTTCCACTGTTTGTATGTGTTTAAAGCCGGTTTTTCCAGCTTTGTGGTTTTGTGGTCGGATGTGTTGTCACTGAACCTAAACCTTTCTCAAAATTGACATAGGTTTGGACTAACTCGTCGGTTGGTTGTTGGAGCATACACTGGGTTCAAAGTATAAAATTCAATCAATATCAAATCCATCTTTACTGAACAATATCAATTCAACAAATGCATGAATACAATATTTTTCTTAACCAAACAAGGTCTGTTTTGAATGAATTCAATCAAATTGCAAGTGAGACAGAATTTTTGACCTAAAAACAGTTCAATTCTGAATTTTACCCATGACAACCAGCCTTTTCGCACCGATAAGGTTATTTAAAAAGGATTAAACAGTAACCTGTCGATCAAAGACAACATTTTAAGTGTCTATTGGATGGCTAATCACAAAATCAAGCCTGTCTCTGTAAAATGCACTCTGGCTTTAACCTCTTTGTCCCTTCTGTGTATATATTTAATGTCAAAGATAATTACGCTTGGAGGTTTATTATGAATGAAGCGGTGCTGTCATTAGGGAGTGGACTGATGTACGGTCAATCAAGAGTTGAAAGGGGGGTGATCCAACCACTTACAGTAAATGCTTGTCCTGCCAGTTTGCCCAATTGTGGAAAGGAAACGTTTAGATGACATCATGTCCTGCTTTCATATGAACTCAATATGAACCATTGACTATAACTAGTCACCTTGTGGTTATTGTGTGAACTGACCTGGTTCCAGCTCCTTCTTCCTTTTTTTTTTTTTAAATTGTTTTTCAAAGGAGCCTTGAACAGGAGGTGCATCGTTGCCCCATTAATTTTAACAGCTTCACAAAAGTGGTATCATTTTTATAATTTTTCCTATCCATTGAATTAGACCTAAAATGGTGCCTAAATTTCTTTTTGTGTTTGTTTATCCCACCTACATCCTATTCCCTCTCATGTCAGCATATTTTCTTGCTGTTTTTTTACATACAATTTGACTGTAGCTTTGCTGTTGTTTTTCCCTACTCAACACATGACCTGTAATTCAACTGTTAATTACTACTTCCTATTTCCCTATAGAAATGTAGCCTTCACTTGCTACTTAAAAGAGTACGAGAAGAGGGTTCAGTCCTAGCATAATGTATAAAAATGTAAGCTTTTGTGTGGTTTAAACTCTTGACTACCTTACTGAAGCTGTGGTGTTTGTAAAGCAAAAACAAAAAAAATAACCCAGTTTAAGGAATCCTGACTTTTTACCAAATCTCTCTTAATAAAGTTGCCATTTGTTTTGACAGCACAAATCTTGTTCTTATTTATAATTTAGACTTTTCAAAACAGCTTTCACCATTCAAGTCCAGTCAAAGCATGTACATGAGCATGGCAAACATAACTAGAGCTTCCAGAATAATATTATTTATCACTTGAGTTGGGATCTTGAGCTACGTCTTGATAGAAATGGCTCTTTTGATCCCTAATATTCCAACACAAGAAGTGAAGGTCTCTTCTCCCCACCATTATGTTTTTAAGCACTGTTTGTAAAGTGCCTTGACATCTCATGCCTGTTTTTGAGAACTTTCTTGCCCACATGTGTAGACCTGCAGTGTCCCAGAGGATAGTTTGGAAATTTCCATCTGCGCTGTGAGATGTTTTAGTGATCACCCACATCTCCAAAGGATGGGTCTAACGTCAAAGCCTTTGTGTTTATCTTGTCAGTAGTATTTAGGTTCGTGGAGATATCAGGATGAGGTAATGTTTTGAGTGTCAACACTAGCAAATAAATAATAATAATAATAATTAGATTCCAAGCATTGTTTTTTGTCTGGCTACTGTTGAAAGTTGAGTGGCAGTGGTGTCTTTTTCAGACAAATACTTTTCTTTCTTTTGAAGCAGATACCGAAATGCTCGGTTTTGTGATTTCTACGGCAAACGTTTCTACTTTGCCCATTTCCTCTGCCAGAATACCAATGCTTTTTTTTAAGGAATGTGCAGTCATCACAAAAGCAGTTGCAGTTCCTCTTGTTTTAGCTTACAAACAACAACAGACATAAAGAGGTCTTTTTTTTTTTTTTGGTTGTTGTTGTTGTACCTGCTCCCAGCGTGGAAGTGGGGTCCTGCTGGGCATCCTGTGGTCTCAAAAGGCCCAGCTGTTCAGCACTCTGTTTTTATTGGAGATATTGGATTTTAGTCACAATCAGGGCATCATTTCTGACTTCTCTTTTCCTTTTTTTTGGTTGCACAACTCTTTCCCAATCATATGGTGCATCAAGTTTGCAATCATAGATGAGTTAATACCATGTTGTTCCTAAAAGGCTTCTAGTGATGTCTTCGGGTCCTCATAAAACAATTGCAGCACACATTCCCAGCTATAATTTGCCCTTTTCTGCAAGTGTTTAAAATTTTGCTTTGAACATGTGCCTAAAGAATAAATCCAGCGTTGCTGGGATTCCCGAAGGCCCCAGCTTGGATCCGTTCCTCCTGAGCTCTAGAGGCCTCATGGGAGCTTTCCCCTTCTTCTTTTTTAATTTGCTGCTCTTTTGGGAGTTTTATCCCTCCCAATTGATTTCCCTTAGTGTAATGCAGTCTACTGGCTGCTGTCTTTATTAAAGAGCAAATTCAACAATTTAAGCATGTGGGATTTGTCCTTGGGGGTGGGGGGGGGGGGTGAGAATGCTTGTTTGTGTTGCTAGTAAGCAGATTGGCAGTTCTTCTGAAAGTGGTTTGGATTTATGTGTAAAGAAATGGGTAATTCATAAAAAAAAAAAAGAAATGGGTAATTCAGAAGATTCCAAGCTCAAACAGTCATGTTGGGTGTAGATGAACCTTCTTTAAAGTTCCATAACATTGTGTTTGTAAATTTTCCGTTGTTGGATTCAGGACTTGAGCTAATTTGTCTTTTCTGTTGTAGAGCTTGTTCCTTCAGGAGCCTGAATGTTGGCGTCGCATCTGGCTCTCTGATTGTTCTGTTTGGCATGTCAATGCAGGTGCCTGGGCCACTCTAATCCACTTATTCAAATGCACTTTGTTTGGCTGGAGTGCGGTGCTGTGGACACGGGTGTGCCCCCATACAAACTCACAAGGCGTTTGCATGCAAGACAGCGAACAAGGCAGGGAACCACATGGGCAATAAGTGATGCTTAGTTCACACTGGGCTTGAAAACGAGCTTTAGAGTTACTGCTTACAATGAAAAGTCTTTGTAAACACGCGCATATGGGCATTTTGACTTCTGCGTTCAAAACTCTCGACGCGTTGCTACGCAGTTTTTTCAATCCATTAATGGGCTCTACGTATAATGTTCATTGCTTCAAAGAAGAAAATTGTCTCCATTCAAAACTTTAAAGGCTATAGTTTTTATTAAGTTATCATTTTATGTCTTAGTCGCATATTTTTTATGGGTATGGTACAGGCTGTATCGAACTTTCACACTACTTAAGGGTAAGTGATGGTAAACAAGGTGTGATGAAGGAGTGTTGAACCAATTTTTTTCATTTTTTTCACCCCCCCCGAAAAAAAAATTAGGGACTGGTCAAGGGGCTTGTTATTGCTGTTTAAGTGCGGCCCTTGTCCAGCCACTGTGTGCTTGCAGCCAGACTGCTAGACATTAGCCAGGGATGGGCGATATAATTTTTTCTGACCGATATTTCTCCTGCAACTGTGACCGATAGCCGATACTTAAGTGTCTACAGTAACACAAAGTTTAGATTTCCCTTTTGTTTCTTTATTAAAAATGCACATCTATTCTTTTACTGGACAATCATTGTACTTGACCTTTTTAACATACAGCAAAGAATCTCATAGGAACAAGTATCACTTTAAAACTTTCATATAAATATATCTGAAAACATTCAGACCATTATTGAATATTGGACATAACTGTAAAACATAAGCTCCCCATTGCCAGGGATCTATTAGGAACAACATGTATTCCTATCAAAATTAGCATTTACCTTAAAACAGTCAATGGCTGGCTATGACTATAAACATAAGCTACCCAATCTATTAGGAACAAGTATACATTTCATAAATAAATGAATAAACTCAAATTAATGCAAATATTAGCCGATATTGCTATTGGCACTGGTATATTGCCAATCCCTAACATTAGATCATTAGAATTAAAAATGAGATGTATTATGTTGCCTGTTGCATCATCTGTACAGGCTTTATGTACAGGTTGGTAGCTCTGTGACAAGTGTAGTAATTAAGCAAATAGATGACAAGTGTCTGAGCAAACCACAAACCAAAAGATTGTATCTGAAGCTCTTTGATGAAAAGGGCAAATTTGCATTCCCAAGGAGCTGATCCCAAATACATGCAGAAGTTTTTCTTTACTGGTTTATAAAAGACCACAAAATCAGTCTTGAAGAAATCGAGATGGCTTGACCTGTTAATTAATGCAAAGAGTTCCTCTTCTCAGTAGTTCCTATCATGTAAATTCTGCATCTGGACAACAGCAGATGATGAAAGGAATCATCTGACATTCCCCTGTCAAGTGTTCAAGCGGGGATTCTGTATGTGACTCAGCTGTACTTTAAGTCACTACATCCATTAGTAACGCTGCAGTGTAATGCGGACAGATCGGGTTGCTGCTTTAAAAGAAGCTTCTCAGTGTCTGGATGAGCTGGCCTCTTGTCAGCTGGAGAGTCTTTTTTTCAGGGATTCAATGAAGCAACTTCAACTTACAAGCCAACTAATTTGTCACTTTTGATAGTTGAACATACAAATAAGTACTTGAGGAGATGTTTCTGGTTAGATCGAGTTACGTGGCTTCATAGATGTTTATTTTTAATGGATCTTAGGGTTTGAAAGGTTTCACTCTCACTTCAGTCTCGAGTCAAACCAGAAAAACATAACTTCTAACACCCAGCAGCCACTAAAAACCAAGCTGATCCTAATAATCCACTAATGGCAAAGGGAGTATACATGTTTCTATGTCTTTACACTACCATTTTTGAGAAAATCCCCCTTTTTTATTTTCATGGGAGCAGACAGTCTTTCACAGTCACCAAGCTTCAGTTACTTTACTTCTAATTGGCTCCACGCTCCAAAAAAATAGTCAATGTGAGCATTGATCTCCTCTGGAGTACAAGTTGCACTGTCATCCGAAAAGTTCTGATACTTAATGTGAAATTGATTCACAGTGGTCGCTCATTCGAGACCTCCTCTCATTGATTGCGCTCGGAACTGATCACCTTAGTTGCACACTCCCAAACAAACAACGGACTGCGGAAGTGCACTCCTGCATCCTACAGGATGAAGGGTTGCATCACACCGCCGTGGCGGATTTTGTTGAAAGCGTTGACCTTATCTGAGGACAGACAGAGGTGTGGATTCTTGACCTCTCGGCAAGAAAATACTTGGAAATGAAATTTTCGTTACGTCCTAATGTCTGCATAGGGTATATCCTTCAACCATGACATTCTGCTCCTGTCTGCTTTTTTATTCCCTAAAAATATTTCCTATAAACATGTTATCGTCTGTTACCAGTTGGATGATGAACATAAGAAGCTAGTTGTATTTTTACAAGATTGAAGTCACTGGAAGAATCCAACTTTACAAACTGTTACCCTGATGCTATGTTTAGATTGGGCATGTGACGCGTGTTCTTGAACATGCTAAATGCCCATTCTTGAACTTGTGTTTAGCCTGTGTTGTTCACACTGGACTGTTGCTTGACTCATTACCCGATGCTAGCCCACTTTCTGCGAAATGTGGACACTCATGTCTTGCTCCAGGCTCTCTCTTTCTGCAGCTCTGCTTTGATATATGAAAGACTTGGTGTCATATAATAACAATTGAGCAAAAATTGCAATTATTAATTTAATCTCCATGATCAATTTTCAAATGGTTGGCACTTACGTTAATTGAAAGGGATGCCATGCCGTTCATATGTCACTAATAAAGCTAAGTTGCTGACTGGTCAAAGGTCAACCTGGTTTAAATATGGACGTGCAATAGACACGCATCTTGTCTGTAGAGCTTAAGAATGTCCGTAGCAACATGTGAACGTGAGAGTTTTGAACGCGGAAGCCCAAAAGGACACATACGTGTTTACATACTTGTCATTGAAAGCTTGAATGCACGTTGCTAAGGGCGGTGTGAACGTAGCTTAACTCTCAGTTTTTGTGCATTCATGTAAAAAACTAGGTTGTTAGGCTTCTCTACTTTTGGGGTTAATCTTTACCCTGTCTAGACGACACACCGTTGGTTTTACTTGTAACGGTCAGGTGTCATTCAGGATGCAGCACAGACTGTGTTACTACTTTCTTAGAAATCTTAGCTGACTCCATCCACTGCCGTTTAGAGTTACATGGGCTACCATCATTAATCTGGAAAGTGACTACACTGTTCCTTTAGTTTCTTTTTTCACCATTTTTGTTTTGTTTTAGTTTTTAACTAAACCAAGTCTGTGTACCGTACTTATTTTCCACCATTATTCACAAATAAATTCTTTAATAATCAGACAATCAGATGATAAATAAATAAATGATCAAGAATAGAGAAGAGGAGGAGAGGAAAAGGGAATGAAAATCAAGGACAGAACCCCAGTGCACCATACTTTCCCCAGTTTCTAACTTCTAGCAGCATATTAATAGTAAGTTACATGCACTATGGTACTTATAGCAGACTGTAATAATAATATTAATAGTAGAAAATCTACATTTCTACCATATCAATATTATTTAAAATATAGTATTAATGTATGGAGGGGGAATAGGCCACTAAATCTGTCAATCAGAGGTGTTGATCGTTTTACAGACCACATACTGTAATTTTAATGGAGAATCTGATCGGCCAGTTCATAACTTAAATGACTTGCTCTACAGAAAAAATTCATGAGGAAAATGAAAATTAGCAAAAACATGTTAAGAAAAGGAAGCAGAGCAAGAATGGTTATTCTGACAAATATGACTAATGTCTATTTATTTCTCAATAGAAGTCACCGGAGGGTACTTCCTGTTTGGAACTCGAGGGTGTTTCTCAGTCCAGTTCTCATATACTGTCAATGGAATGGTTTAGAGTATAACGTGAATGCTGTGTAACTCTCAAAGGTCCTTAATAACGGAAACCTAACTTCCTCAGCCATGAGCTGTAGTGTTTACTATAACAGGAAACCAAAGGCTTTAACAGTACTTGTAGCAGCATTCAAGCTAGAATGAATCAAACTGTAAGCCAGCTGTATTTCTCCTTACCTTATCTGCTACATAGTAGCATTGTTATGGTGAAACGTGCTGCTGTTTGCTTATTTCGCTGATTCTTCAAGGACATTTACAGTGATGGGGTAACAAACTATGATTAATAATAATAATAATAATAAGTTTTATTTAAATGGGGCCTTTCTGGACACTCAATGTCGCCTCACAGTACTAAATTACTGTCAGGAAATCTCTTTAAAGAAGTAAAAATGAATTGAAAATATCATTACTTAATAACCTGGAGAAGAGGTTACCTTTGCAGTGAGACTGGCATTTTTTTTGCCAGTTTCTTTTTTTCTTTTTCAGGCCTCAGACTGTTTTTGGTTCTGGAAAAAATGTTTTGTAGAAGGGAGATTCATGTTGGAAACATGGTTCTAGCCCAGCACTGTAGGTTTCTTTGAAGGGAATGGCTGATTGTTTGGCTATTTATATCTGGCCTGACTGTAGAGCCTGGCAGGGATAGTTGGAGCGCCACTCTGCAGACTCAGAGCATGGCTCTTTGTGGCTGCTCTTGTCCATACGACATCTTTTTTCTTTGGCCTAGCTCTTCCTCACCCTTCTGTAAAACACACAAAAGACGACTATTAAACATACTCTGCGGACTATTGGCTGCTGTGGCATTCCTGGTGTTTTATAATTCTGGTTGAATACTTTGTTTGCAATAGGGTGTTTTTTTTCCCCACAGACCCAGATTTCACCTCCCTCATTTATTCCTGTCATCAAGGAGGGCTGGGGAGACCAACTGACTTGTTGCCATCTCCCACAAAAGTGCTGCCTTTTTTTTTTTTTTTTTTTTTTTGGATCTGGTTCCACATCAAAGCAGTCAAACATGTCTTTTCATTTAAATCCCTGTTACAAATATCACTGCCTTTTCTTTGCCATGTTTCATAAACGCACGGGCGTCAGCTGTTTTTAATCTTGTGTGGGATCCTGAACATAAATGCTCTCACCTTTCAAGACAACTTGTGCCAGCTGCTGTTTGTGAAGGAGAGCTTGTTGTCAAACACTGTTGTGTTGTGGAGGCCGCACGTTTTAGAAAAAGTATTTTCTGGTAGCAATCTGTGTATAATCAACATTTTGACACTGGTGGAATCACTCAGGCTGGATGGTGGTGTTGGAAGGGATTGATTTAATGACAATAAGGGGAAAAAAAGATTTTATGCTAATGGATGTCTAAATTTAACTCCCACTCTATGAAGAAGCAAACAGACCCTTGCACGGTCAGGAGCCCACCGGATGCAAACAAAGATGCAAGCAGGATGGATTGATGGATTTAAAGTATTTTACTCCTTTGTACTTGCGTGTTTGATGGGATTTATATGTCCTTCCATGGGAAATGTGGCCTACACCTGCAGAGCTGTTGGAGACAATTATCCCTTGTGTACCCTTCCTGAGCTTTTGATCAGCATTTCTATCCAGCTTTTTCAGCAAATGGTGTTTAAGGTGTGCACCACAATGGATTGGTAACCTGTCCTTGCCTTCCCCCGAACTGTAGCTGGGATAGGCTCCAGCAACTCCACAACCCCAAAAGGGATTAGGTGGGTTATCAAAATGGAGGGAGGAAATTAAGTATGGATGGAACGATCCACTATCCCCACGATTTGGTTCAAACCTCGATTTTCTTTCGGTTTGATACATGATTGGTGTATTACAAAGCAACATCAAAAACCCAGAAATTCTGAAAAATCTGATTTTTAATATGTTAATAAGCAAGTATCAATGAAGAATAATCTTTCCACTGCCTTGTACTAAGCCTGGTGTAATGTAATAAAAAAAAAAATAATAAATCCTTCTTAAATTTAGCAAAATATGTGTTTGACACTTCCAATGAATATTATATACTAATACTGGTTTTCTGTAGAGATGAAACGACTTACTTTCCCCACGATTTGGTTCAATAGTGCAACAGTTTAGTTTTAAGTCTAAAACTATGTCATCCCTTGTTTCAACGTTTTTTTGTCTTTCTGAGAGTTAAATACCAATGTTTGTAACTTTTTACCAAGCCTTCATTTTCTTATGTGTTTCAGCTTTACTCTGAAATTCATACCACTTTAAAAACAGTTTCCTTTATATTAGCTTTTTAAAAACCCACAAAGTAATTTTTTAGCATCTATCTCCCCAAAAACCTTTTGATAAATGATCAGAACAAAAGAAATGTAAACTTTTTTTATCTTCTTGGTTTTAGTAGTTAATTTTTAATATCTCTTTGGTCTTACTGCTGTGCCACTTCTTGTATTTTTGTTTTTAATGTTTACATTACCTGCAGATATTTAGCAGTCATGAGAGACTCCAACAAACCTGTGTCAGTCATAGTGAATCTAAAAATGATTTGACACCAAGGAATTATATTCTGTCCATCCCTCCGTTTTCGAATCCCTTTTGGGGTCACGGCGTTGCTGGACCCTATCCCAGTTTCTGTTGGGCAAAGGTGGGGTGATTCCTGAACGGGTCGCCAGTCCATTGTAGTGCAAGATAGACATGTTCAAAGTTATCATTCATAAAATATTTTTGTCTTCCAGCAAAACAAAGCTGCAGTTGTTATTCTTTTTCCACTAGGATAACTATAATCTATCAAAGACTGGAGGTCACTGATAAAGTTCCAGGCTTTAATCGCAAAAACAGACTTTTTTATCTTATTTTGTAGCGTTATATCAACTATTTGTGCATATAGAAGATTAAAAAAATGCAACACAAACTGGCATGATTGAGATTACCAGCTTGGATGTGGCCATTTCTGGGTTTTGTTTTTGAAGAAAAGAAAAAAGAAAAAAGAAAATAATAAAGATATGCCCAACAAATGCTTGATTTGTGCTCCATCTGTTCATTGTCGTGGCCCCCGAGACAGAAAGTTGCACCCAGAGAGGCGCTTTGCTTGGAAATCAGACCGCAAGGATGCCAACAGACTTAATGATGTAAAGAACACCACAAAATGCGAAACGCGATGAGTGTGCGGTGAACTGCGGTGCCCCGAGGTCTTTCGTTGTCGTTTCCCTATTACAGACGCGTCTTGCAGTCGGCTTCAGGAAACTGTCTTATCTCGGTCTTCCACTGCACTTCTCCTTCTCGCTCAGTTTCTTTACCTCTGGCGTGTGTTATTCTATGATGCAGCAGCTAGGAGAAACAGGCTGAAAACTCATTGCCTCTAAGGTGCCCAGTGGCCTTTAAAACATCTGCATCTCTTCTGTTTTTTGCTCTCTGCACGTCTATGATCCATACTTGCAGTAACAATGCAAAACTGACATTATATAGCCTGGTTTAATGTACATTTTTTGAAAGTTGGGCAATAAAAACACAGCATTTTTTCTCCATGTGAAACCTAAGTGGTAAGCTTCTAAACCCCCATTATTGTTTTTTTTTTTTAAATAGTTGGTCTGTCATCTCACAAAGTTGAACTCCTTCTTTAGGTGATTTTCTCCAGATCTGCATATTACATCCAAAATAGTAGTCCTCTCTGTGTCTTTTGAATCTCGATGGAGCGAAGACATTCTGCCTGGCGCTCTGAAACAATAAGTGTGCTGCGCCCAAGGGGGGAGTTGACTTCAGAGGGAATCAATAATAGAAGAAGGTACCCATGTATTATGAATGAAAAAGCGGCGTCTTCTCGTAGAGGCGCTTGTCTGTTCCAAAGTGTTTGTTCAATAAACAGCAGGCCCCGAACAGTGGCAACATACAATAGCAGATACACACAAACACATTCAACTGCCTTTTTTTTGTTTTTTCTTTTTTAAAAATTCTGCATCTATGACCGCCGGTACATTTGCTGTAAAGCAAAGAATTTGCCCTTAAAGAAACTGATTGCTGCTGCAAATTCCTGCATTCTTCAGATGTAGGTGAGAACTGATTGTCCACAAACGCGACAACAATGTTGTGTTATCAGGTTGCTGTGTAAAGCCACATGAGCGAGAGGCATTTAACAGCTTCAGTGACATGTGCTCTTTACTTTGCAGAGTGTTGCTCAGGCAAAAGTACAGATTTAAAAATAGTTTGGCTCAGTTTTGTTTCTCTTTGCCAGTCCTTTTCTTCATACTGTCAGTTCCTCTTATACCCACGTTACATGCAAATCTGTTTAAGCACTAATTTAGTACAAATGTGTCAGGAGACAACACTTGGGTTTCCTGTATGATACTTTAGAGATCAATATAGTGTTTTTCGATTAAATTTGCTGTTTTGTTTTTTTGTTTTGTTTTCAACATGTTCTTGTGGTATTTTTCTGATTATGAAGGACATATGTGAAGAAAATTAGGTGTAAAATTGTGTTTCTGAGTATTTCTTTATTCAAATCATTGGGAATCAGGAGCAGACGAAAAAATGACATTTGAAAAATGATGTATTTGTTAGGTAGAAAATACGAAGCGCGGGCCATAAGCTCTCATTCTGATGCATCCACTTGTTGACAACCATGTACTTCGTCCTTTTCCTCGTCCGGCTCAAAACTGAAAACCTTCAATACTGCTCGCCATTTTTGTCGCACTGGTGAAGTTAGGTTAGGGGTGTGAGGAGCTGTAAGGTAGCAGAGAAACCGTGTAAACAGTGAGCACTCTGTTATAGGTGACGGTAAGGGGGGGGGAGGGGGGGGGGCGGAATTGCTTTGCATCAACAGTTGCACCCACCACACAGAGGTCTGCTCACCTGAGCTCCCCGCGAGGGTCAGATGTACTCATGGTATGTATTTCTTTGTTTCTCTGTTGAATCAGAGCTACACAAACGAAGCAGCTCAAACACTAACCCCCACCTGGTTTTACAGGTACGCAACCCAAAGTTGTGACAAAAAGCAGCTTGAATCAACTTTTTTATATGTTCTTATGCTTTATCCTAAAGCTGCAGCTGTTTTTGCTCTGCTGAAAACACTTTTGAATTATTACTATCACTATAATTATTACCACAGACTTTTCTGTTTTTAATGCAGTGTATAGGCATATAAAAAATTTGCTTTCACAAATTTTTGGCTCATCCTTTACTCTAATCTCAAAGAAAATGTCTGAGAATAGCCGAGACCTTTTTTTTTTTTTAGCAATAATGTGAAATAATTACTTTCTATACCTTGTAGTTAAAAAAATGGATTCAGTTTTTCTGTTCCTTGCTTCCTCAATTCATTCAAACTGGATTCTGACTGGTCCATCATAACACTTTGACATATTTTAGGTGCTCTGATCTATGTACACTGCTGTACTTGGGTGCAATGGCCTGTTACATAACCGAATTTGGCTGAAGATTCAGCTGTTTGGAGTTCGTGGTCAGACAAACAATGATAGGTGTTAAGACCGTTAGATTCAGGTCAAATCAGTAGCCCATCTTCGCTGTGATTGTTTTGGCGTTGTGCAGACGTCTGTACTTTGCTCTTGCCTTTCATAACGATGACGCTTAAAAAAATGTTGCAGTCTGTTTGATCATGTTGGCTTTTATAGAGACGGTTTCTCTTCTTTCCAGATTCTCTCTGTCAGGGAGGTCAAGGATCTAGAATTGTGAATCCTGGCCAGAGTCATGGGTTCAGACTGTGTTCGTCTTACTCAACGGAGTGTGAATTCATGCTTCTTTCTTTAATGTTCTACAATTGGTGTGTCCAAGCACAAAATAGAAATGGGAAATAGAAAAGGAGGAAGAGGGAAGCAGAAACGGAAAGGCTGGGAGCAGATAGCTGTAAGCACAGAGAGGGAGACAGGGGTGGGGTGCGGGGGCAGAACCCCAGTTGAAGTCTTCCTGGTTTTTTATTGCAAACAAATGATGCGATTTATTAGGAGCGTAACAATTAATTGATGATTTCTACAATTCAACATCTGAGGCAAGTTTTATCGTATTAACCTGTACCATTATATATGCATTTCAAAATAAAAGAAATCGATTATATCAATACTGGTTAAATTCCATTTGGATTAAGACATGGTGGGTTTATTTTACTATAACGTATAAATAACCAAGTGCAATCACAGCAGACAACACACATGTGATGACAGCAAAAAATGATCAAGCTATCATTCCAGTCCAATGTTTGGAAACACCTTGAATTTTCTAAAGACATGTGACCATACAGTGTGGTAGAATGTTTTAATAATGTTCGGTTTGTACTATTTTGATGTGGGAAAACAACAGTGGGCTGAACCGGAACTTGCAAATTGAATTCTTGTTTACTTGTTTATTTGTACAGATATGTAATTTACAATTAATTATCAAGAAATACAAGGGGTTTGGGAAACTTCACCTGCACTGTTCAGGACCCAGGTATTTATCTCTGAGTCACACTGGTTGAAGTTTTGACTAAAGATGTCCCGGATTGATTTTAGGTCAGAGAATCAAACCAATATCATCTATGAATCATATTTTCAACCACAAATTAAGATATGAATTAAATTATTGCTTCAAATGAATCATTACACCCCTACATTTCATGCAGTTGTTTCTGTATGTTACTCTGACTGTGGATGGTTTGTGTAAATTTATACTGGAAGCTCCAAACATCCCAATAAACTTGGCTTATCATGATAAAACCTGGCCATTCTAGTTTAGCTACGTCGTTATGAATATTATCTATTTAGTTCATTTGTGTCATTATCAGTGGTCCGGGCATCAGACTAAAAGACAAGTACTTATAATAACTGAGATCTACAGCCCTATAGAGAAGGTTCTGGTGACCCAAGGGCTCAGTTTCGCTCCCGCTGCCTTTTTTAAACACACACTAACTAGCATGCATGTTTTACCGGTATGTTTTAATATGCCGGCGCCTTAAAACCCGGTACGCCTTTTGTATGTGTCAAATACTGAAAAATCACCCATAACTGAGACTGCGCCTGGTTCCATAACTGACAGTGGGGCGCACTGGGTTATATGGTCGTGAAAATACGGTAACCTAACAAATACCACACAACATTCTTACCACACCTATGACATTCCATTTTCAACAAGTCTCAAGGGAACTGCAAGACCTGTGTTCCTCCTGAAGTACTACTTGATCCGGCAGCCCCTTTCTATGACCTTCCAAGAGCCTGGACAACCCAAAAACTTGCAGCACCTGCAGGTTGCATGTGACTACACCTTTAGTGTCTAGCCCAAGGTCAATTCAACATGTGACTGGCATAAGCCAAACTACCAAACTATGAGTGGGAAACAATTTTAAGATTCAACCATCCAGACAGCCAAGGAAAGCCATTACAAATCTCACAAACTAGTGGATGATCTTTATTTAAGTCATTCCTGTCTTCTTGTTCTTGTGTTTGGATGTATCCCAATACTCCCCTCCCAAAAGTTGTCTAAAATGTTGTCAAAGATTCCTAGTTGTCTGAAGACTATTGTAAGTATACCGTCCTAACTCTTTTACAAACAATAAGGTTCAGGTGAAATTTGCAGAAATATGTAGTTGGTGTAGTTATTTAAAAAATCTATGATTACTACTAAATAAAAAAGTTCTTATATCCTAATATGTTTTACATTGTTCCCCAGCTTTGGAACCTATTTTAGCTCTATCCCAAAGAGACCCACTTTTTAAAGGATTTTAGTGGATTCCAGAGGGGCATTATTCCAGTTTATTTCTTTATCTTAAAAGAAACAATTTATCGTCAACATTTTGGCAGTGACTGAGCTTTTTCCACATCTCGCCCCCTGTAGTCACTCACGTCTCATGCTTGCTGCAGCCTTCAACAATCCAGTTACACCCTTTCACCCTCCCACATGAAATGCTTTCCTTATAAAGCAATGCATTGATGTCCAGGAAAGAGCTCATTTCACGCTGAAGCTTTTGCTATTTTAAACACACATCTTTCAGGTTTACTTTTAACACCAAGCTACTCTAAAGATCCCTCTTTTTTTACATGTTTATTTGTGGGAAAGCTTTAAGCTCTCACTTATCGTTGGGTTTCTTGCATCTCTTGGTTTCTTGGGTTATGGTGACTTGAGCAAACATGGGTTGTGTCAAGAAAGGTCAGCGGGGATCTTCTTTGGGCATCTTACCAAGTTGACTTCACCTAAAAATCTCTGTAGTTGGGGAACCTTAAAGTAATCAAAGCATGAAAGGAAAACTATGTTGTCATGAAAAAATAATTTGGCCATATTGTACTCTTTTGATAAGAGTTACTCAGGGGCGGACATGAAAAAAGTGTCCCGTATGAATGTCAAACAAGGCAGACTGTGTCAATTAAAAACCACATTTTTTAATGGTACTTTATTGGGGTGTGTTGTCATTGATATTATTTTAAAATATGAGCCCTCGCAGACCCTGAGGTCGTCCTGTTCTGGCCTCTTAGTTGTTCCTAAAGTGAGGACCAAAACTTTGGTGAGGCTTCGTTCTGCCATTATGGTCCTCGTCTGTGGAACAGCCTGCCGGAGAACCTCAGGCTATAGAGGTTTTTAAGAAGAGGCTCAAGACCCACCTTTTTAATTTAGCTTTTAGTTGATTTTAACTGCTAATTTATTCTATTAGTTTTAGTCTAGGCTATTTTAGGTATTTATTTTCATTTGATGCATCTTATTCTCAATTTTATGTTTTTATATACATCTTATGTTTTTAATTTTAGCTTCTTATCATGATTTTAGCCCCAGTGTTTCTTGTGGGGATCTTTTCCTTCAGGGCTTGCCGGCTTGGTCAGCGGTTGTTCCTGCAGTTCTTGCCCTTGCTGGGGCAGCTGGGGCATAGCTTTGCAGCTTCACGGCTGTGAAGTGGACCCCGGTGTTGTCCCAGTCTGGGTGGGCACTGTGGTGATGTTCCAATGGCCGGGCCGGCTCCTGGTATGAAAGGATTCCCAAATACGGTTTCCTCACAGCAGAGCCAAGCCATACTTGTTTGTTTGCTTATTTATTTATTTATTTAAAGTTACATAGTCATTATTCTTTGTACGTGGGGGCCAAGGGTCATGTGTTTTAATGGAGGGGAGTGGGAAGGGTGAAGGGTGGGTTGGGTTTTTTTTTTCACTGTAATGTTTTGTGTTTTTGTTTTTAATGTTAAAGCGCTTCGAGCTGCACAAAATGCATGATAAGCGCTATTTTATAAATGAAGTTTGAACGAAGTCATGCAGAAGAGATGACCAATGTAATTTGGGCTATATCTGTCCCCCCCCTCTGTCCCTCTCTTTAATCACGCAGGACGCATGGATGATGGATGGTCCTCATGGTGTTTGTAGTCCTTAACTGCCTACAGCCAGACAGATCTATTCACATGACCTATATACAATGTTGAGCTGCTGTGTTTGCAGACATGCATCGCTTAGCTTGACAGAAAACAAACACAGGCTTACAGCATAAATGTTGAAAACCCCTTTGAAATCATCATCCCGGCACAAAGCCCTAATCAGTTTGGTGTCAGAAGTGGTCTTTTTTTTCTTCTTCTTTATAAAAGCAGATAAAAAAAAAAAAGAATTGGTATCGGTTTTCGGTTATTACTGTTTTTGGAAACAGTCCCCGCAGTAATAGAATCAGATGCAGTAATAGCAATAAAATCTTTTTTTAAATGACAGTGTTTTGGGGTGTTGACGTCACAAAAAAGTATAAACCTTCTATCACATCAGCTGAGCATCTTTTTTTTTACTGTATAGTGCTTCTCTACAACCATATGGCTAGTGTTTGTAATCAGATCCAGAGGTTTTTATTGTATTTCCCCAAGGGATTCACCCAATCTCACTACTGACTGCACTAAAGCTGCTTTGCAGAGCCTTTTATTTTAGACTTTGTGAGGTGAAACGAGGTCTCAGACATCCGCTCCACCACAGCTTTACTCTGACCTGTCAGACTCTGTTACCTAAAACCCATCCAAAGCAATATTAGGACATTTGAATTTCTCTTCAAGTAAAATTTCAGCTTTGTTCCACTTAAGTCTGTGTTTTACAACGATAGATTAATCAAAAGTAGAAGGTGGAGCACTTCAATTGTAGCTTACCTCTTTCAAATGTGGGTAAGAGCCCGCCAAACTCCAGAAATGTGATATTCTTAATCATTTGTGTTTTTGTGTGCAGGTTAACTTTGTCGCATGTCAGCTGTTTGCCCTCCTGATGGCCGTTTGGTTTCGGATCTACCTCCATCCCAGTAAGACCAGCCCATTTATCAGACATGTGGTGGCAACTCTGTTGGGCTTCTATCTGGCTCTGTTCTGCTTTGGCTGGTGAGTCAGCACTTTTTAAATGTATTTAATTTTTATTACAGATTTCACTTCCCTCATTAAAATCTTACACCCTTTTGTCATTCTCCTCCAAAGCTTATCTTTGTAACTCTTTGTTTGTATCATTTTGTTTTGAATTGATGACATACCATCACTTCTCTACTGCTTCAGTAATTGGCATACTAAAAGTTATATAACATTATATAAAGATGTGTTATGTAATGAGGTGCTACTTCTCCTTGAGCTATTTTTCTATTTTCCTGAGTGATTTTTTTTTTTTAATACACGAAAGGAAATTCACTGTAACAGTAAAATGTTCACAACCTTTATAGTTTCATTGTTTTTTTCAGAGATAATGTGAAAATATATATTTTTTTATCATTATCGACAGCCTTGCAAACGGTTGAATATTATCCAGACATGGACTCCTGGGGCTTGCTTTGCTTCTCACCCTTTTCCTCTCTCATCCTCCATCAACTCTGCTTCATTCATCCCTACCCAAAGCACTATAGTATATTGGCTTGTAACTGATATCCAATTAGAGGGAATTTGCGGGGTAATAAACAGCCCGTCGTGCCTCTCGAAGTGCAGCTGCTGGGCAGTCATACGAAGAATTATCTGGTCTTCACAGTGACGCTTCGCAAAGCATCCTTTACTATTTATATTTACAAGCAGATTTATGGATGTTGGAACAGTAATGAGAACCAGAACAAAAAGGTACCATCTATAGGTTTCACCTGCTACCACACGGGTCAAGAAGACTTTTAAACTAAAATCCACTATTCAGAAAGTTAAGGGTGTATTCAGACCGCACACGCTTGGTTTGCTTAAAGTGAACCAGAGTTCGTTTCCCCCAATAATCCGGAACACATTTTTCAGTGTGAATACACCCAAGCGGGCCCTGGTTCCTGGTTCTTTCTGATCCATCGGAAACCAAGCTTTGGTTCTCTTTGAGATTCCTCAATCTGAATACAATCCGTTTCGGAACGGAGTATCTGAACCAAATGGCCACCGTAGCTGGTGGTCACATGATTTAAGCAGAATAGGATTGTAGCAACTGATGAGCCACGGATAAATTGTTACAACAATCATCGCTTTGTATTTGTCCGCTGCTATCATTTTGTTGATGTTAGATAACATTATCATGTTATCATGTTAATATAGTTTTTCCTCAACTGCTCCACAACATTTGACGACGACTATTGTGCTTTTCGGTTGCACACACTTCAGCTTCCTTACCTTTTTAGTGGGCAGTTTCCCCCTTTTTTAAATTGAACTGGCCTGTCCACCCCACTTTCTCCCATGGTTTCTTCCAGCCTCTGATGCCCTTGTTCTCTTTGTTGACTTTCTGCTAACGCAGTGTGGCATCTCTGATCTCCTGGAGGGCCTGACGTCGGAAAGATCACACACAGAGAGCCTTCTGTTACACACTGCTGCTGCTGCTGCTGCTGTTAAACCGTGCATGTGTGTGTCCATGTGTATGTGCTTCACAAGAAGAATGAGAGATGGATATAAATGGCAGCATTTGATTAACAGGCACACGTTCATTTACAGCTGTGGTGCGATATTACTGCAGCTCGAAGGCGAGCTAATTAATCAAGGCGGTCTTGTGTTGATTGTTTTGGTCTAGGTGGTGATGACAGATGTCAGGCCTCCCTTTGTTTGTCCAATTCCTGTATTTTCAGAAAAAAAGAGAAAACTTTAAGTAAAAGACCCTAAAGGATTCCTGTTTTCTACAGGTATTCTCTCCATTTCCTGGTACAGAGTGGGCTGTCGTACGGTGTGATGATCTTTGCTGGTCTGGAGCACATGCACAAGTAAGACTTACATTTTTTATGTTTTTTTTGTATTAGTGTTACATATTATTGACCTCTGAACTCTAGAAAGAGGCCATTAAACTAAAAAAATTAGAAAATCAGCACTAACCTGTGTTGTTTTTTTGAGACAGTTTCTGCAGAGTGGCAGTAGTTAAAAAAAAAAAAAGGGAGTAGCTCATTTTAAAATTTTCTATCTCCTTGTGTGTTTTCTTTGAAGTGACGTTAATTTTCCTGATTTATTTATATTTTATTTCATATTTGGTTGTCTTTAATAACAACATATAAGCTAAATTATGTTCCCTTCTAGGGTGTGGAGGGTCATCAAATAAGTATTTAAACATCTCTAAGTATATTTTTGTAGTCTTCTTTTCATAATTCAAAAGTGTGCATAGGTATTTTCATGAACAGATATGAAATCATATTTTGATATTAGTGACAAATACCGATGTTGAATTTTGCCAGTATTATTCAACTTTTCTTTTAACAATGTCCCCTTTGTAAATGAAAATTTAATACTAGGGTTGCATTATTCAAACAGCACAATACACCTGCAGAAGCTGTTTAAGATATGTTAGGTGACAAAAACACTTTAGAAAACAAAAAAATAAAACTAAAGTTCTTTTTTTCAAACCAATAAAAACCTAAAATAAGAAAAATACACAGTAAGGGCATTTTTGGTAAAACGAGGTCAAACATCTTAAACCTCTCAATTCGTGCAAAATATTTAGTCTAAGTATTTGAAAATAAGAAGTATAATCTATTGAAACATTAACAGTTTATCTGTGTAATTATTACATTATTTGGTCCTTCATTGTTGGAGTTGTTGAAAGGCAGAACTTATAGGTTTCATCCAGAAAATGTGGAATGATAAAAATCTACAAAATGTATTTTGAAACAGTTATTTTAGTTGATAAAATATGATTTATTTATTTATTTAAGGCCTATTTAAGGGTCACATGTTCAATGAGAACCGCTAAGACTTTCTTGGGGTCTGAGTGACACATCCTCTTCCCTCAGGTCATCATTAGTCTAAAAATACACACTTATTCTCACATTAAGGCTGATTTTTCAGCCAGGACTGAAGGTTACAATCGCAGGTGTGCACCCCCCCTGACTCCCCAGGGAAGGCCTACCCAAAAATAGCAGCTGACACAAGCCTGATCACAGCTGCTGCTGCTGCTGCAGACAAAGAGCCCAGATCTGACGAAAAATGTCAATTCTGTGTAGCTCCGTGTCATTTTTGTCCCCCTCCAGCATTTCATTTCATGTTTGCTGGAAGGCTAACCAACAAAAACAAAAGGTAATCTGTAACACCTGCGCTGCTTCAAAGGTAAGGTTTACCCAGCCCACTGACGAAGAGGCAGCTTGGGGGCAGAGAGACATGACATGAACTTGTTTCCTGAGGCTGTTGAACCCACTGGCATGGATCTTTGCATAACAAATTAGTTACTATCACTACAAGGGGTTAAGATCTAATCGTGTTTGTGTGCTTTGGCCCCGGGGAGCATACACGCCGATCCAGCATTTGGCCTTTGGCCTTTGACCTCACCACGATGGTGCCCCCTTATCGCCTTATTTTGATCCCTTCTCTCATTTGCACCGACCTTGTTAATGGACTGGATTGTTTTTTTTTTTGTGCTCTTCCCTCAGCTATTTGGAAACTTTTAATTTGGTGAAAGTATTTGTGGAGTCCTTTCAGGGAATTAAAGGCGTGTTCCGGGTTCTTAGAGCTGCAAAAAGCATCTCATGTTGTTGTGTCGAGTACCCAGAAGCTCCTTGTCCACTGGAAGGCATCATATTTCACCTCATTCACTCCGTGTCACTTTAAAAGCTCACCTTTTGCATACGTTTCGCCGGCTGGGATTGTTCTAGATGCCTCCCATCTCTCCAAACTGAGCACAGATAAATGGATGTCAAAATAAAAGAAGCTGCAAAAATGAGGAATCCTTTTTTTTTTTTTTTCTTTACATTTTTTATAGTTGTTCTCATAGAAAACAAGTGCTCAAAAAGTATTTATTTTTTAAGGAAAACCTTTTTTTCTGTCAGTTTTTATGTAAATATTTCATATTTTAAACTTAGTTATTAAAAATCCTTGTGTGGTTATTTTCTGTTTTTAAAGGAGACAACGTTTTCCTAACAGCTAAGTAAAATAATCAGCTTTAAAGTTGTTTAGAAATTATTAAATTGTTTTTTTATGGTAACAGTAAAGCAAAAGGTACTGAAAAAAGGGCCTCTAGTTAATGTTTTACTTCCCCAATTATCCTTTAATTTTCACTTACATCATATAGAAATACTTCATGTCTCCAGGATTTCAAATGGTATAAACCACCAAATAAAAGACTATTTGTAAAAGTGTTAAAAAAATAAAATGATTACTGGGAAAAAATAAAAAATTCATTCTCTGATCCACAAAATAAAAATAACCTCTAAATGACCAACCCAGCTCTAAACTCCATAACCCTATTGTTGTCTCTCTGATAACTGTGTCATTGGTGAGAATTGAACTTTTTCAAACAGGTTTGAAAAAGTTTCCTCCTTTTTGGGCGATTTATTTTTTTCTTATGATGGGAGAAATCAAAGCGCCAACGCATTGGTGACTTTACAAAATAAAATCAGTTCTGTTGTTTTTTAAAAATCAAAATTTAATGAAATATTCAGAAAAATAATTTTTCTTTTTTCTTATGTTTTAAGCCTTTTGACTATCTGTTTAATCGATTCATCTACTTTGTTTTAAAATGGATAATTTGAAGAGACACATAGAAAATTACAGTAATAATTTATGATGCCTCATTATCCTTAAAGGACCCCAAGTGAAATAATTAACTTCACAAGTTAATTTTTTGTAAGCATTTTAATTAGAAAATATGTTTTTCTTTTACTCAGCATTGATGGATTGAATCACATTTATTGAGCAGTAACATTAATCTCAGAGACAGCAGTTGACCTCATGACCTCATTATTGCACACAATAATGTGCTATTTAGATCTAATTAACCATAATTTGACTTTTTCTTCCAATTTCAGCTGACATTAACAGCTTTTTACTGTCAAAGCATAAATGAATAAGCGACTGTTTGAATAAATACAAGGCAAGCGGGGTGTCATACTTCATTTAAAGGGCTGATTCCCTCCGTATAACTTAAAGGAAGCTCTTTCAGGACATTTTAGACTCAGGGATTTTTAAAGTCTGTAAATTTTGCAGAACATTTATGAGACGGGGGGGCCCTGATACTGATCAGGAAAGCTCGCCTCGTAATCTCTGTTCTAGTTCATAAAGGTGTCTGATAGGATTGAGGCCAGGCCTCTGTGTGAGTCAGGCAAGTTCCTCTGCAATAAATGCATCCAGCCTCGTCTTTATGGCCCCCAGCTTTGTGCTCGGGAGCTCACTCGTCCTACAGTAGAATAGAATAAAAGCTTTCTGTGAAATGGAAAGCTTTTTCTTATCCGGTGAATATAGAAAGGCTGTCCTTAATGAAAAGTAAACAGCCTTAGAATATTATCCTCGCACTTGCAAAAGTCATCATTTGTGTGGAGGAGCTAGGCACATGATGTTCTCTCATATTTTGGTTGCTAAGTAAGGTATTATGATTTTTTTTCCCACTGGAACAGAGTGGACTAATGTGTTTTATTCCTCTATGTTGGTCAGACATGCAGCTCCCTAACCATAAAAGCCCATGCCATGACACTCCTGCTGCAGTGTTGGTGTTTCCCCAAAGAGTTTGAGAAAACTGCAACCACTGGTTTGTAGACTTCAGCTGGCCAAAAAGGAGAATGGACCCTTTGAGACAGGAAGTGAGGAAATGTTTGCACACCATCCATCCATCCATCCATCCATCCATTTTTTTTGTTCTTTTCATGATCACGTTGTTGCTGGAGCCTATCCCAGTTGCTGCTGGGCTAAAGGAGGGTACACCCTGGATGGTTTGCTGGTCCGTCCCAGCGCCATGCAACCACGCACACTCACATTCACACCTAGGGACAATATAGAGTGACCAATTGGCCTACAAGAATTATTTTTTTGGACTGTGAGTGCAAACCACCACACTACCATACAGCCAACAGTGTGAGTCAGATCACACAAAAGTTGGAAAAAGATGTCCCGTCAGTTAACATGGTGTAGCGAGGAAGTGTGTGTGTGGTCCACTCTCGATAGTGCAGCGTAAAAGTAGATCAAAACAAATGAAGGTGGGATTTTTTTTATGTGCCATTGGGCTGTAGCCCAACGTTTTGCTTTGGGTTTTTTCTTGAATTGTTTGTTAGCAGTTCAGAAGTTTCCCATTCTTTTTTTTAAAAATAAATAATCAATGTTGTAGACTGCTAAGTTAGCCTGTTGATTTCTCCTTCGTGATGAATTTTCAAACGGTTGGCACTTCTGTGAATCAAAAAGGACACTACCCATCTGTCACTACCTAATCCGAATTCCCTAAAAGGTTCAACCGTGTCAGACTTCCAACGTTTGTTTTAAAGAACCCACGTTTTGTACATAGAGACCAAAAACAGTCATAGAAACCAGCATAGCGATGCGTGAACGCAGGAGTTCTGTACGTGGAAGCCTAAAACGTGCATATACCTACCCGTGTTCACAAGGTCTTTTAACCTGAACGCGTGTTGCCGAGGCCGATACGAATGTAGCTTAAGACTTTTTTACTCAGAAACAACACGGGATCTTGGTTTTGAGATGAAACTGTTAAATGCTCCAGATAGTCCCTGTTACTGTCTGATCAGTGTTGTTTTGGATCTGACTGACTGTATAGATCAAGTCTTTCTTTGTTGAATACAGTGTGTTCTCCGACTTGAGGAGTTTCTTTGTGTGCTTCCTTCATTGGCGACTTGCTCTTACTCGAGTGCTGTATTCTTTCTTGGAGGACAGTTCTCTTATTGTTTAAACCGGGGGGGGGGGGGGGGGGGGGGGGGGGGGGGGGCGATCCAGCTCGCTGTTTTTCAACTTGGGCTGACTCTGCAACGGCTTTGTACCGCAGAATCCATCGCCGCGCTTTCCTCCGCCTCCTATTTGGAGGTTTTGTAATCCCTACTTACAGTTAAACATTATCGGAGCCCCCTTTGACCGATTCTTCTTTTTTTTTATTTTCTTGCTGAGTCTGCTTCTTTTAGCTCAACGCTTAGAGAAGGCTGCTTGGCCTTTGCGAGGAAAATAAAAGAATGCTTATATTACGTGTGTAACGGTGCCCTCTGTGAAGAGTTTTGTAAAATGTGGTGCGTTTGTTCCTTTAACCATTTTTTTTTATAGCTTTGAATTTGACACAGCCTCCATGTTTCTCTGTCTGTGCAGATACTGCTTCATCGTGACGCTTGGCTATCTGATCGTGTGTCAGATCACAAGAGTCTACGTTTTTGATTATGGGATGTACTCTGCAGATTTTACAGGGTAAGCTACTCTAAACAGCACAAAACCTATTTTTTTATGTTTTTTTTTTTTTTTTTATAAGGAAAAAAAATCTCTTTTTGAAAAAATGTCAGGGACTCTGTCTCTCCCCCCCCCCCCCCACTCCTCCAGACTCTCCGACAATGCAGACAGCCTGCGCTCCCAGCAGGGTGGGGGTGGCTAGTTGCTAAGCAACCTAATGCAAACCCATACTGCCTCTGACCGTTGCCGTTGGCCATCCCTTTGTTTTGCTTGAGATTGTCGAACTTAGAATATCAGCACAGGCCTTGTCTTTAGAGAAGTTATTATGTTATAAAATATTCTTTAATTTTAATAGATAATATTAATAATCAGTTTGAGAAATTGGATGTCAAATTAGAAGATTTAGTCTATTAATGATTCTACTTTCTAAACAATAAATATCTATATGATTCAAAGAATTTTAAACAAAGATCATGTTACTACTAATAATAATGGATTAGATTTATCTGCGCTTTTCCAGATGCTTGAAGCGCTTCCTATGTGTCCATTATTCATTCACTCCTCACTGTTGATAATTCCTATAAAAAAATCCAACTAAGTGTTTTCACATTAAATCTTTCTCAATTTTTATTTTTATTTTTACAGGTATTTAAACAAATAAACAGACTGTACAACAGAGTGTTAGGGCAACCATAACAGGAAAAAATTAAAAAATTATAAAAATATATATAAACACAACATAAAATTGTAAGGAAAAAAGTGAACATTTTACAAGAATGAAACTGTAATTTATTGATATAGAAAGTTGTGTTTTTACAAGGCAAAAGTCATGGTATTTCAAAAATAAAATGGTCATTTTATTAAGATAAAGTTACCTTTACAAAAATCAAAGCGCATACAGTGAGATTCTTGAGCAGCAGGATCCCCTGGAAGATAAAATCATCAGGTTATCCTCAAATGTCATTTTAAAAAGCTTAATCTAACAGTTTATTTGCAAAAAAAGACTTTTTCATTGTAAAATAAAAACTTTTGAAGCATAATTGTACAAAGTTTTTCTCATTATTTTACGACCTTATTGTTATTATTAATATTCTTGCCAAATCTTTCTATTTTTTTCTGATAATTTTACAAATTTATTCTCCTATATTTATTTATTTTATTTGATCCTGTTGTTAAGTCCTATAAAAATATGGCATTTATTCATTCATATTGGAATTTTGAAAAAGATCATTGATTAAAATAAAATGTGTTGATATTTAGTGATTAAATTTCACCAAAAAGGTGTTTAAAGGTATTTAAATTAACATTAAAAGGTATTACAATGCTAACAAGTATTTAAATAACAGACAATTAGGGCTACCATTAAAAAAATTAGAATAACGTCATAAAATTGAAAGAAAATGTCAACATTTTGTGAGAATAAAGCTGTAATTTCATGAAAAAAAAGCTACATTTACAAAAAAGCAAAGCTTATTCAGCGAGATTCTTAAGGCAGTGCGATGTCCTGCATCATGAAGTAAACAGGTTCTAGGATTGTCTTTGTCTAAACATTTTAGAAGCTAAATGTAGCATTTTACTTTAAAAAAAGATGGACTTTTTCTTGTAAAATTTCAACTTTTTTCTGATAATTTTCTATTTTTTGTTTCTCATAATTATATACATTTTTTCTTGTATGTTTATGTTTTGATTTTATTTGATCCTGTTATCAGTTACTATAAAAATATCTCAAATTATTCAGATTGCATTTTTGGGGAAAAATATCCTATTAAAAAATGTTTCATTATTAAATTTGCCTAAAAATGCTATTTTTAACAGTATGTAAATAAAAACAGTTTAATATGGTTTAAGAGCTTCAATAAAATTTAGGGATTTTACACTCAAATACATCCATTTAGAGGAAGTAGAGCATTAAGGGCTCGTAATCTGGTTCCCCATGAGGATCTAAATTTTTCATGTAGTCCTTTGACAGCCCTGATTCACTTTCTCCTGATAATTCTCCATTTTCTGTCCTCTTCTGGACTGCTTAACCCCAAAACTTTGGCCAAGCTAAGCAAACTTTTAACTCCTGAAGAGAAGATTACACACGCTTCAAAAAGGCAGCCTGTCAAGATGTGACTTCTCTCTATAATCCCAGATTTTCCTCAATTCAAAGAGGCTCCGCCCCCTGTTCCTTAAATCTACCCTCATTTTTAGCGCTGCTGCCAGCAGTTTGTAGGTAGAAATGGAATCAGAAACCTGCTGATGTGAGCGCCGACAGCGATGCTGCACACAAACCTACATTTGGGTCAAAACAGGCAAAAGCAGAATCCGGAACATATATTTCAGTCTTATGTTTTATGCATATCCTGCTGTGACAGGGAAGAACTTGATGAATTCAGGATGAAGAGGCCTCGCTGCAGGAAAGTGAGAGGGGCAGAACTTTGTTGAAAAGGAGGAAATCTTAACAGGAAAAAGCTCATAACTGTAAGGATAAGGCTGCAGCTTTGGCTTTTACTATTATTGGATTTATTTTCCCATTAGGTCTATTAGTGGAATTACAAAACTAAGAACCAGTGGCGGAGGTAGAACATTTATTTTTCGGGGGCAAAAGAATTCGGAAGGGTTACAAAAAGTGAGAGCAGCAGAGTGCAAATGAAAGGATCAAAACAATGTATTTCAAAGGTTTTATCATTTTTATAAATATATAAAGTGCAGTTCTTTTTGCTGAGATGTTGTTGCTAATGTAAAGCAGGCGTAAAAAAAAAATTATGTAGAAAATCTTCAAACCCAAATGGGCTGGCACACACAATAGTGTAGAAAATAATTTGAGGGGCTTTAAGATTTAAATAAAAATTATTGCTTTTGTTGTTTTTACAATTCTTAAAGAAACTTTTATTGATGATTTGTTAATGTTTATCAATGACAATATTAATATTAACTACAAAATGGGGAGGAGCCGAAGCTTTTTACTTGGGGGGCAGCTGCTCCCCTAGCTCCCCCGGTAGCTCCGCCCCTGCTAAGGACTAAATGTTAAAACCTGTTTATATTTACTACATTTTATTAAAAACAGACAAACACAATTAAATGTGGAAAGTAGCTGCAAAACTCAGATGTAAAACAGATTTGTACAAGTTTAGCATCGCAATTTAAAAATGTGTGATGGAAATCCATTCAATCATTTCTGGAAAACATTTTGATGTGGTTTAAACTTCTGCACATTTTTTTCTCGTTATTCTCTGTCAGACCCATGATGGTTATAACACAGAAGATCACCAGCATGGCGTTCGAGATCCATGACGGTAAGACAAATGTGTCTCTGTGTGTGTGTGTGTGTGTGCGTGTGTGTGAGTGAATATGTGAGCATCCAGATGTGACAGAACAGGAAACAACACTTAGATTCTCTTGTGAGTTTCAAAGCAGACATGTGGACCACAAGGAGAGCACGAGCAGTATTGATTAAAAAGGCACGTCTGTTCTTTTCAACCATCCTTCTTTTCATTAACTTTTCATCTGATAAATGCAAAATTGATTAAACTGAAGTGCAAAAAGTTATTTTAAACATTAGAAATGTTCAAAATAACAGTTGCAAACTCAAATTTGGATTTGTTATTAGTACTTTTTTCCCCCAATACATTTTGTTTCCTGTTTGAAAAATGACCTTTATATTTTCAAAATATTAGGAGTAAGATTAACGATTAAAGATGGAATCAGGAATAAAACTGTCAAAAAAAGATTAGGTTTGAATTTAAACAGTCTTTCTTTATCAGGTTTGCAACAAGAGAATACTAGTGTTTTTTTAAACATATATAATGAATTGTTGCCAAAAGTCCTAATATTTCTTATTTTAGTCGGGACTTTTTAATGCACGAAAGGGTGTAAAGGTGCCGATCTTTGCGTTTTGTGAGCGCCCCTCTCTGGATTCTGTTTGTGCACCTAATCAAGCCAACGATCACCCATCGACCTCACCTTTGAGATAAGAGGGAGTGCTATTTGTCTGGGATTTATGCTTTCTGGACTCATAAAAGTCAAATTAAGCCACTACAGAGCAGGAGGGGCCTCTCATTGGTTTTTGAATCCGAGGTCAGGCTTGAACATCTGATAATGTGTCATCAGAAGCTTTATAGGGGGTGTACACTACAGTTATTGATGTTCCTGTGTGTCTGCATGTCTTTGCTACTTTAATAAGCATTTTCTCTTTTATTTTGAAAGGAAACTTCCAGCTTTTTCAGCATACTTTTAAGGTTGGGAGGTTGAGTTTTGGGCTGAATAGCAGCCAAAATTATTCAGCAGCATTTATTAACTTAATGAGGTCTAATTAGTCCCAGAGCCACAGGCCTTCGTTACAAATCAGCAAAGAAGCATTGGGACCCCCTGTAGCGGGTGGTGACCCCTCATGACGGAACCACCTGCCTGGCTCATCCTTCCCTTCAGCTCTCTACTTCCTGTCTTGTGTTTACATTCTTCTCATTCTGCCATTTTGTAACACCAATTGAGAGACGTTGATATAAAAAAACAACAACCTGCAAAGCGTTTTTTTGTTTTTGTAATATTTCTTATAAAGTGTCTTTATTCATGTGTTTGTAGGTTTGGCTAAGAAAGAATCCCAGCTGACTCCCAATCAGAAATACCTAGCTATCAGGTATGTGGCTCAGGTATGTTTTAATGCTTCAGATTAACAGTTCAGCTCTTAAAAATTCACTTAGATTAAAATTCGAATTGTTTTTTTCTTTTTTCAAAGCAACCTCTGTTTTTAAGTGGAAGGCCTCCAAAGCCAACCCTGAAGTTGACACGTGTAATCTTGACCTAATTTGTTGGTTTAAATTCCAATTTGATTTTATTTACTGGACATCATTTAGATGTACAGTTTTGAGTGTTATTGATCTACAGCATACTGTATGTGGTAGATCTATCATATCTAGATCTAAAATCTATACAAATGACTGATTTGGCATATTTACCATGTAAATTAGCTAGATTGACCAAATCCACCATGTAGAAAAAGGTTGTTTTACTCCAATAATTTCTAACCTTGGCCATGTCAGTATTTAGATTTAACAACTGTACTATACTAATCTAATATATGTATCCTAAAGATACATGTATCATCATTTCTATGATTAATCTACATCTGTTTGTGAGATAGTTGGATTATCATAAGGATTGGGATCAAATAAATGTTTTTTCTTCAGGTTGTAGGTTGTTTCCTCATCTTTTTTCTGACGTTTCAAAACTACCTTACTTTGTGCACAAAAAATGTAAAGAAAAATATGCCCAAAAAATTATAGACGGAAGATTTGACCCATAAAATGAGACAGTTCTTTAAATATGTCCTCCATCATTGGAAAAATCCCACAAGAACATGTGGAAAACACCAAACACACAATTTTTTTTTAAAGTAAGGGTTTAAAGAGAGTAATAACTGTGGTTTAGTATGAAGAAGTTGTGAAGTTAGCCCTCAAACTAGAGCTTGTGATCCAGCAGTTAAATTGCAGTCTAACCCCTGCAGCAAAAACTGCAAAAAAAATAAAAGAAGGAAAGAAAAATCACAAGGCCAAAAAGACTCTGCCTAGGAGTTCTTTTGTTGCCTGCCAGCGCCACTCTAAGACATGTTGCCCTGGAGTTTTTCATGGCTGCCGCCTGCTTAGAACTGCTTAATAAATGCACAACAATAAACGTCTGGAAAAGCAAATTCTAAACTACAAATTTCTTGTTTGAATCCGTCGTGTTTCTTTCCTATCGTTCTTCTCTTCTCATCTTGTCCCCCACAAGTCGAATGCCCAGCTTGTTAGAGTACCTGAGCTACAACTGTAACTTCATGGGCATCCTGGCAGGACCCACATGCTCCTACAGAGACTACATGGCCTTCATCGAAGGGACGTGCTACCAAACCCGCCACCAGGAGAACGCCAACGGGAAGGAGAACGGGAAGTTCAAGCAGAGTGAACCCTCACCCAAGGTCTGCAAAATTAAGTGAAACTTCTATTTTATGGAGAATGTTTAGAATAACACCATGTAGATGTAATGGTTATTTAGCCAGCTTTGACTAAAGATAATTTATATATAATATACAATTATTATATATAATAATTTAAGGTTCTTAAAAAGAGCTGGTGGGTAAAAATTAATTTAAATTTAGATGAAGCAAGATTCTGGTGTGAGTTTGAGTACTTTTTTTGAGTTCCAATTGATGTTTTACCGACTAATTACTGATAGTTGTGTTGTGAAAATGAAACAAAATCCAAACCTATGAGCAAATGTCTCTGTTTACATTCAATTGTTAAAGAATTTATGCAGAAATAGTAAACAAAACGAGAAATAAGAATGGGCAAAAGACCCAAAATATGAATTTGAGGTTATATGACTTTAGTTTACACACATTCCTACAACGAAACATCTTTTGCTTTTTGGATTGTTTAGTGGTCCAGTGAGGCTTCTACTCTGTGTCTTCTCTCATCCCAGAATGACGTCATCTCCAAGCTGTGCACATGTGCCATCTCGCTGGCTGTCTACCTGTCGCTGTACAAGCTGCTGCCGGTGGAGTACTCCACCGACGACTACTTCGTCAAATCCACTCCCTTCTATCTCCAGGTCATCTACCTTTACTTGGCAATGTTGGCTCTGAGGCCAAAGTACTATTTTGTCTGGACTCTTGGTGAGTACTCTAAATTATTAATTAGAGTTGTTTAGATTTTACAGTGGATTAAAAAAAGGTTTAGATGTTCATTTAATGTAGATTCTTCTACTTAAATGAAGTAATTTCTCTGAGTTGATCTGTCTTTTTTTATTATTGTGAAACAGTGATAAACAGTGATCTCAGCCAATTGCTTTTCTTATTCTAATAGTGCCATCTAGTGGTGAATTTACTCTTGTTTAAGTTTCTCACAACATCTGAAACACTCAAAAAGCGACAAGACTTTTATTATTATTATTATTGTTGATGTTGTTATTATCATTATCATTACTATGAGACGTTTTGTAATTTTCTCCTGCAGCTGATGCGATCAACAATGCGGCCGGGTTTGGCTTCAATGGATACAACAAAGATGGCTCCCCGCGGTGGGATCTGATTTCAAATCTTAGAATTCTGGACATTGAGGTGTGCATATTTCATATTAGCCCCATTGTAGTTTTTGTTTTTGTATTAATAAAGCCTGAAAATGTGTTTCTTTAATCAATGTTATAGTTTGCCACAAGTTTCAAGCTGTTTTTAGACAACTGGAATATTCAAACAGCTCTTTGGCTAAAAAGGTAAATGATTAGTTGAGTGCTGCTCTACTCTAAAGGGCAGATACGTCCACCCAATAAAAGTCTATTTAAGGATGTATTATGGCTTTTTTCCCTGCTCATTTTCTCTGTTTTATTCGCAGAGTTTGCTACGAGCGCTGTCCGGTGAACCCCACAGCCGCCACCTTCCTACTGTCAGCCATGTGGCACGGGGTCTACCCGGGCTACTACTTGACTTTTGTCACTGGCATTGGCATGACCATGGCTGCTCGTGCAGTAAGCGCAATTTTTCTGTCTAAACAGCTCTCATAATAGGTGATCCTCCAAGCAAACATCCCCAGTTATTAATATTAAACAAATTTAGCATATATTTTAGTGGAATTGTCTAAAACCTGCTTATATTGACTAAATTTTATTAAAAACAGACAAACAGTATTAAATCACTCAATAGAAAATGAGGAAAAAACCCAATTTAAATCTTAATTTAAATGCATTCTTGGCCATTTCTAGTATTCTCTAATCCTAATTAAAGATTATTTGTCCATGTTGTAAAGTTAGGATATATGAAGTTTATTAGGGGAGTTTCTGTCTAATTCTAGTTTAAATCAAAGTGCTCTCAGTTTGGAGAATCTCGCTTGAAGCAAAATTTGCTTTTTAAAGTTTTCTCTGCATGAGTACACCCTTTTTCCAGGTTAAATAATAGATAATGACCTCATATCTTATTTTGACAGGCTGGAATTTGAGTGGTAATGTCCAAACATCTATCAGATTATTTCCTAAAGGCAAGACTTTTTGGGTAGGATCGTGTACATTTATGAGGGTGCATTCTATAGACTTTGGTCACAACTAGCCTTACGGGTGGATACGGGCTGTCTGTGGTGAAAAATTGGCAAACGTGTGGTGTGCGCAAGTGGACTACACAAAATATTGAGGTCATCGGGTGAGCCTGTTGAGCGAATTTTTACTATTGGCATGCTATGAGTGACAGGTCGTAGCGAACATTTACTGAGACTTAACCATGTTGTATATATTTTTCTTTTTTTATACCCCCTGACCAAATTCTGCTCAGGGATCCTATAAGTAAGTGCTCCTTTTCGTAAAGCCTGACTGTTAGACATAAGAAAATTTGACTGTAGTTTATGTGGGCATCCATGCACAATCCATTTGCACAAGGTCAGTAATGGGCCAGAAAGCCGCCATACGCTCGACAACCGTACGTTCCATTTTCACCTATGTCCCTTGAGGTGGCCGCGTGAACTTAGGGAACTGCAAGACACACCTCTTAAAATGTGGCCACTCCTCCTTACAACCCTTCACAGGCCAGACAAATAATTCAATTCAAGTTTATTTATATAGCCCAATATCACAACAGGAGAAAGTATTAATTGCATTTCGTTTCCCTACCAAAGTGTTATGACACCAATTCTTTCATGTATATAGAATAGAGCTTTAAAAGAAAAAACCTTAAGCTAGTTTCGCGGGATTTGACCCTCTTTGACATTTTGTACCGAGCCTCTTCCAACTGTCTGTGGCGGATGTGTGCTAGTAAACAGTAGCAAAAGGAAAAGAAGAAGCCCCTCCCTGCTTTTGCAGTGTGAACACCATGGGTTAAAAGCGCATTCAAGAGGGCTTTTTTGAACAAACGTCACATGCCTGTGTGAACGTAGGTATAAAGCTATGCTACTACTAGTTTAGAAATAGTATACACAGTCTCCATGTACTTTTTTGTGCCCCTGTTTGATATTCCCCACCATCTACATTCCATCCACCAAATTATTTTCCCTTACCTTATTCAAACCCATTTTATCAGTACTGTAATGCTTTTATTTGCATGTTAAAGAACTTTATATGCCTCAGACTACAAAATGTACCATCCCAATAAAGTCAGATCCCCTTATCTTCTCATCCGAATCCAATCTGTTTTGTTTCAGGTCTTTGGCAGTGTCTCACAGTAACAGCCATCTTTGAAATTCTGCTCATGCCCTCCTTTTGAACAGCCACTTTGTCTCTCTTATCATAATCTTTTATCCTCCAAACTGATAGCACTCTGAACATTATTTGTAGCAGTGAAGACACTGATACCATAAATACTTGATATAGCTCTGTGTAAAATATATACTATTGAAGGAGTGTTTGGGTAAAATGCCAAAGCAGTAAATTTCGCATCCAGGTTTTTGTACATGCACTTTATTTTTCCTCAAACTGGGAGACGACAGATAGGACACTGACCCACTTCTTCCCTCAGACTAATGGCTGCAGCCTGACAGAAAGGGAAGATTTTTCTTTTTAAAGGAGAAACAGAGAGATAACAAGCAGGAGAAGTTTGTCGGCCACATATTTGCAAAATAAGATCCGCATGTTTTACTGAAGTTAAGAATGAAAGTCGTTAAAAAGTTTTTTAAACCATTTTTTTTTCTTTTTCCAGGTGAGACACAACATCAGACCATACTTCTTGGTCTCTGACTCACACAAGTTAGTCTATGATGTCATCACGTGGGCGTGCACACAGGTCGCCATTAGTTACACGGTGGTCCCGTTTGTCCTCCTTGCTGTGGGGTCCTCACTAAAATTTTACAGGTATGACTATTTGTACTGATCTATTTGTACTTTTACTGGCCTGGCTTTATAACCAGGTGGGGGTTTCTGGTACTGCATTTGATTTGTTAAAAGGAATCTGTTACAGATCCTCCTTATGGGGGTTCCACAGGGCTCATTGTTGAGACCCCTTACATTTTTTTCTAACTTCCTTCCAAAAAATGTTGAATTTAAAATTAAAAACCACAATTTAATTTAAAACTTTATTAATTTCATTTTTTTTTAATTTCAAACTGTTATGCTAAGCAGCTTTCAGCGATATGTACAGACAGACGACCCGACTTTTTTTAGGTTCATATGAAACTAAACTAAGGCAGAAGTGATTGTGTTTGATCCACTGAGCCATTGTGATCTTCTTCCGAGTTGGTTTAAATCTTTTGGCATCGAAAAGCAGATCATGTAAATTCAGGTCAGCTGATCAGCTTTTCTTTTAGGTATAGGGCCTCAAAGAGGATTTTTACCAAAATTCTAAAAGATGTGACCCTATTAGAAACATCTTAAAAAAGCAGTTAAACATAGCCGAAATTTTTATTGCATTGTCTATTTTTTATCATTCTCAACAAAAAAATTATATTTTTGATGTATTATGTTTTTGTTTTTGTTTTTTAGATTTTTTTAATATAAAAATTAAACAAAGGCCATGAGACAGTTCATATTTGTGCTTTTTATTTTTTAAGTGTTGTTCAGTGTCACAAAACGGGCAGACGGCTGGTTCCAAATACAGCAGGTTTTATTAGCACAGCTAAAAGTCCACAAAGCCAAATCAGGGTCAGACAGGCAGGGGTCAATCAGAGAGGACAGTGGAGTAGTCAGAATCCAGGCGAGATTCGGGGCAGGCAAACGGAGTCTGAGACAATACAGGGTCAGGAAATCAGAAGATCAGGTCCAGATATGATGCTCGGCAATGCAGGCGTGCAGAAACTCCACCATGGGGCTGCTGGGAGATAAAGTGGGTCTAGAACACTGGAGACGTCTCCCGCCGGTGTCCGGTGGGGGAGAGAGAGCTCTGACTTCTGACACTCACATTGCTTTGCAAATATAGCTAATGGATTTTTGGCCCACATTGTTATAGAATGAAGGCTTTTATTAGCCTGGCTCTCTGCTGTTAGGCTGTGACAATTAACAAGACAGTTTAATGAGGGAGAGATAGGGAGGAAATAAAACTGAGCGGCTTGAACATTGTTCCGTAATCCGCCGTAAAATAAAATATCTGGTCATCAGCAAGTGGCTGCCAGACAGCCCATAAAAACACTTAGCAGCTATTTGTTTGGGAGCCAAAGAGTTAGATGGATTAAACTTGTGACCTGATAAACGCATTAAAGAGCCACTCCGATCATCTTTTGAGCTATTGTTAAAGCGTTCCCAGTGGTCTTTTAATTATACTTATGTCGTTTTTAGCCAAAATACAAAAACCTGTGTTGTTTTTTTAGGACATAGTTTCTGCAGAGCGGCAGGAGTTCTTTAGAAATAAACCCGCTCCTACTTCTCATCATCTCACAGTCCCTCTCAACCCCAACCTAATTTTACTGGGGCAACAAAAAAGGCGAGCAATATTGGAGCTATATCCAGCTTTGGCCCCCCGATGGTGGCGCCTACATAACAGCTACAAGCTTTTTTTCAATGGTATTTTTTCCCCGGCTGCCCTGATTCACAACAATTTGAATGAAGAAGGCGTTCTACTATGGTGGATGATGGAATGAAAAAGATGGGGTGCGCACCAAAGCGTAAAGGGCCTATATCATGCTTTTCTTAAGCCTTTTAGAGAAAACTGAATCCATTTATATATAATTAAACATTACCTTTGGGACACCAAAGAATGCATTTTTTAATGAAATGTTAGTTATTTTTACAGCTTATTTTCCTACCGGCTCAATCTCTTAGGCACCGGCTTTTGCCCTTGTGGGTACCGCCCATTTTAAGACATCAACCTTGAGTCGGCAGCGTGTCTGCATCTCGCCCATGAAAACAAAAAACCTCCGAAGTTTTACAGTGTTTTACAGTTTTACAGGGAAGTTTTTTAGATGGATGTGCATATTGAGCATAGCGTTTTTGCTGAACACCGCTAGCTCTGCTGATACAGGGGGTTGTGTGTGTCAGCCTGGGGGCAGGCAGAGAAGACTCTTCCTGGAAGGAGCGGTTCCTCACTTATCTACATTACAATGTGAGAACCCGCTCATTGTTTTCATGGGTTGGTGCTCAGAGCACAAGCTTTTAGAGGAATACCCAGAAATGCGTGAATGGATCAAAATACCACTTGGGGTTGTTTATATTGAGTAATTAACATTATAATACACATAAAAGTTTTAAAAAATTGATTTTGCATGATATGGGCCCTTAAATTTTCTTTATATATTCCTTCCATTGAGAAATATCCCACAAAAACATGTTTATGGCACCAAAAACATGGTTTTCATTGGAGTGGGACTTTAAAAGCTATGCACCACCAGAGTTTGAACCCCATTTCGGTAAAACTGTCATGTGAACGCTCACCTGATAGGAATAGTCAAGTCATAGAAGGACGGAAAAGACTCAAAAATCAACGTTTTGTCTTCACAGTTCGTGGTACTTCTGCCTACACCTCCTGTGTCTCCTGGTGGTGCTCGCACTGCCCGTCAAATCGAAACGCCGCCAGGCTAAAGAGCAGCAGGAAAACCAGCAGAAGGACAGCCAATCAGATCCCAGCACAGACAGCAACTGCAACCAGAAGGACAAGACCTCATGAGGCTCGGGACAGAGCAGCAGGCGGAGCCGGGGACTGTTTCGAGTCTGTTTACCTGACGAAGAACCAAAAGAAAAAGTAAAAAAAAAGATAAGAAAAAAAAAAAGTATTTTTATCAGACAGAAAAAATCCTGTCACATCCAATAGGAAGAACAGTCACACTGACATGGATAAAAGACCAAGATGGAGTTTAAGTTAACAAGTAATCGTGGTTACAGTATTGGAAAACCTTCAAGCTGCCTTAAACCCTCTATGTACTCTGAGTTAAATTGGACAGCAGGAAACACAGTTACTCTAGTCTGATAGAGCAGGGGTTGCAGTATGTGGGGCTTTTTTTGTCGTCATCTGGGTTTGATGGCCGACAACAGAAGGTGTGTACAAAGAAAAATAACCTTTATCATCAGCTGCCAATTTCAAAACAGGCCTTAGGAATACTAAAATTATTATTTAATATCTGTCTTTTTAAAAGAAGAAAAAAAAAACCTACGAAAAGATTTCATGTCGTACGTGTTTTGTATTTAGATGTTTGTGATAACAATATTTTAAAAAATTGTTTTTCTTTTGAGAAGGGTGGGGGGGACTACAACTGACAGAAAATCAGAAAGACATTCAAATGTTGTCCATCTTCAGAAATGAGAAATAAAAGGAAAAAAAAGAATCGAGTGTTAATTTTTACATTTTTCATATGCTTGTCAGCTTGTCTTTTATTTTGAAAAATGTGAGTCAATGGAAAGGTGTTTTTCAAAGGGAATCAAGTGGTTGTTTTTTTATTTTTATTTTTATTTTTTAGGGATTTTAGACTCAGAAAAGTACTTCATCTCCTCACGTCTGTCACAGCACTGGTTTTTGGATTTCAATTGCTTCTTGAGTGGAACTACCTAAAATAGATTAAAATATTAAAGACCTCATTATGAACGTTCTTGATGATAACTTGCACAGTTTTGCTATCAGATCTTGCAAAAGCCACATAAATCGAGCCAGATTAATCATCAGAGAAAAAAAACTGTTACAAGCCAAACAAAGTGATTGCTGTATTCTGGCTGCCTGTGAGGACCTTTGGATTAGATCCTGACCAGCTGAAAGGAGTAAAATGGTCTTTCTTTCGGTTTTTGCTTCTCGTTTGGGTAGATTTCAGGGTGCATCTTACTGTACGGTGGATGAGACACTGGTTCCTCTTGTTGGCTCACCCTAAGCCTTTCAAATATTTTTGTTTACTCTTTGAAACACGAGTCCACACAGCCTCCTTTTAGATCATTCTTGGGGCTTATTTACTGCATTTATTGAAAGAAATTGATTTTTTCTTAAAGATAAGGAAGTAAATTCTATTTCATTAGTGAAAAAGCAAAAGTTCTGACTCATAAATGGGCTTTTGTTGAGTCAAAGCGAGGTGGCAGATCTGAGCTGTGAACCGTGCATTTCTTACTAAGACTTTCTAACATTTGCATACTCCTGCCATAACTGTGTGTGTGTGTGTGTGCACCAGTTTTCATGTGATCTGTACATGTGGATGTGTTTTCAGTCTACATGTTTCTGTAGCCTGGGCCGTGTGCAGGCGAGGGACGGACGGCCAGCTGAAGGGGGGTCGGGGAGGGGGGTGGGAGGCTATGCTATAGCAATTATTGCACTGCATGGCCACCCGAACCAACAGATCAATGCAAACTGCTCCATGTGTCCAAAGTGCCAAATCACAAATGGCGCATCTTTGTTTTTGTGTGTACGTGTGGCTGCGTGTGTTGATGTGCGTGCGCCTGTGTAACATGATGGTTATTTTTCTGTCAGAAGGAAAATTTATGGAAAGATTTGTATAACAGTACATTAAAATCCTGATTTATGTGGCAAAAATAAAGAGAATTATTTTTAAACACTACACTGCTTGCCATCTTGTATTTGTCTGTGAAGTAATAATTTTAATTCACTTTGGGATGATATAAACACAAAAATCTATGATGCTGACATTAAAACAACACATTAATAGAGGAGTTAGCAGGATTTATTGTATAAAACTTGCATGCTTGCACTTCCTTTATAGAAGTTGTGACTAAAATTAAATAAATACCTTTAAAAAATTCAGTAAACTCCCAAATCTGCATCCATTGTAAAATTAAAATTTTTGATAGTGTTGTTAGTTTTTACTCTCATCTGGGTAGGGACAAATCTAAAGGGGGATACCAAGCTCACAGCTGACTTCCCCGCAGCAGCGTGACACACAAATTGCCAGAAATCGATTGGCTGATACTGATGACAGATTAGTGAAGGAATCTGTTGATTGCTGATATAGTGCCAATATCATTGTGCATCACCAGAATAAGTTGCAGAGCTACTATATACCTCAGTTGTGGCTGTTTGACTTTGAAAAAAAAAAAGAAAATCCCTAATTAAAAAAATGTATTTAAACTAAATGAAATATGTATTTAATTTAATTTTAGATTGATTTTTAAAAGGAAATTCAGAGTAATTGTTCTTGTAAAACTAAGTTAAACTGTTTTTACATTGTTAAAAAATGCATTTGCTTATATGAATACAAGTTTTTCTATATTGGATCTTAAGAAAACAAAAATGATGTCAGTAGACCAAATTAGACCAATAAACTCATGCAGCTAATTCCAGTAATTACACAACATTGGTGCACATTTATTGTAAAGTACACACAAAAATTGCAAATCTATAGCAGCTATAATCCAGCAGTATGGGTACACAAGAGCAAAAATATTGTTTGAAAACAAACATCCACAAAGTGATCGAGACAATAGGTAATGTAATTTTTTTTGGCTTGCTCTGTTTCAATGAGTATTTCAGGCAATATGGAAAAGTTTGTATTTTATGTTGAAATAAATTTTATATGCACCACTTTCAAAAGATTAAAGAAAATACTTTTATTTTGAAAAAATCGAAACCCTTATAAATCTGGAGTTTGATACATGCAAAAAGTAAACGAGTAATAGGGAAAAACGGATGTTTTTCCATTATAAAACCAAAAAGTAGAGTTTAGTGGCTCTTGTTGGGTTTTGATTTGTGAAAAACACTCCTTCATTAGTGTAAAGGTTGTAGAATCAGTAATAAACCTGATGATAAAGTAATTATTTTAAACCACTGATCTACCTAAATAAAAAAAATCTTTAACGACTCATTTATGCAAGATGGTTGCATAGCAGAAAAAGTTTTAATATGGTTATCAGGTTTTAGATTTCTAAAATAAACTTGATTTATTAACTGATTTAAATTTAAATGACTTAAATTTAAGAAAAATGTATGATTAAACTACCCAAAAAATAGCCATTTTAATTAAAATCTGTGATTTGATGTTCGGTGTGGTAATTTGTGTGTACCCCCATCGTGTTATTTAATCCCGTCGACAGTTCTAATCCCGTCAGATTGGGTTTTGTGTCTCCGGTGGAAAACTGTGTGACCCAATCTGCGCATGCTCCGCTCGGATGCAGTTGTCAAGAGAAAAGAAGGGGGCGGAGTTACAGTCCGCTGACATTTGTAGTTGTTGGTAAAAATGACTGTAAAAGCCTGCGGCAGGTAAAATACCCAGCGTCTTTTTTTCATCATGACAACTGTTTAGACAAAATACTCTGGAGCACAAACTGTTACAATCACAAACCAAGTAAAAACCTTCTCCGGTAAGACCACCTTTAGTTTTTAATAACGCTGTTTTGTCCTGCTGGCTTGTAAAGTGATAAAGTGAAAAAAAAAAACCTGTTAGCCACCGTTAGCTGTTTAGCTAATGAGAGTTTGGCTAGCTCGTTTTATTGTTGCTTTCTTTTACAAAAACGTAAAGTTAAGTTGTTTGGTGCATTTTTTCAAGTCAAATTAAGTAAATAAATAAACGACGACAGTTTATCACCCCCCCCCCCCCCCGACTCATGTGAAGCCAGATTGTGTCTACATTGATTCGTGCAAAATTCAAGCCACCGTTTACAACATGCCACAAAATGAGCTTAACCGTACATTAAGTTTACGTTTGTTGACACATTGACGGGTTTGACATTTATTGTGTGTTTTTTGTCCTACAAACTATCTTTCCCTCTCAGTCAGAAGGACGTATTTGCAGAACTGAACTGTTTTAGTGTCAATCCAAACTTTCTGACCATTGCTTCAGGTTCAGCGCAGGCACGTAGGTAGGAAGAGCTTTATTTAAACACCCCCAAAAACACAGTCGTTGGGATCTGAGCTAAAAGTAACATCTTCAGTCCAGAAAATCTACTTTGTTGAGCTCGAAGTGACATTTTCCAGACATACCAGTAAAGTTTCCCCCCTCTCCTTCGTCTGTTAAGTACACTGGGTATGTTTTGTCAGCAGTTTCATACCCACATGACTTGCCATGAAAGCTGACCGGTTAAATTTAGAGATCCTATCCAATGTTGCCTGCTCAGTTGCAATGTTCTGCTTTCAACTTGTGCAGATGACAGCTGAGGGACGTCAACTTTGTGGCATTTTATTTATTTATTTACGTGCACAGGGACAGAATACTTTTTGACCCTAAATTTGTTTTTGTTTTTGAATTAAAGTCCCTATCATCTTTGCTTTTACGATGGGTTTTGTTAAAATGATCCCAAAAAAGCTTTAAATGATTGTTAAAATATTAAACGAAGTGCACCGTCCTCATATAATGGCGCCTCTGATCCAGTGATATTTAGATTTTAAAGACCCACTGATGAAAATTGTATTTTGGGTGTTTTTAATGTGTGTTTGTGGCGTTTTTCTGATGATGGAGGAAATCTGTTAGGAAAATAAACTTAACAACTGTTAAGTTTATGCCACTCTGCATAAACTAGGCCCCAAAAAACAACCGTTTTTTTTTGTTTGTTTGTTTGTTTGTTTTTTGCTTAAATGGCCTCCCGGTGGACATAACTAAAAGAAACCTGGGAACCTTTAATTATTGATCCAAAGATTGGAGTTGGACTTTCAGGATGAATATGCCAAACATCTAATGATTAAAAAACTAATTTTTATGCAGTCATTGGAGTTTTTTTCTGCTGACACATCAATTCAATGTACTACCCCTTGGTTGAAATTATTGTTAAATTTATATTCTATATATATATATATATTGTCAGTTGCTGCCTCGCGCAGCGTAACCGTGGTTGTTGGGGCTGTGTACCCAATCTCAGGGTGTGAGTGTGGTATAACCTCCTCTCTGGCTCTCCCGTGGTATTGCCATTGTATTGTATCATATCACTTCAATCTCAATCTTGTTTGGCCGGGCGATGTCTGAGCTGGCATGAGGTTCATTGTCTCTCATATAGTGTGGTAGGCATTAGCGTTAAGGGTCTTGCCCAAGGATCCTCACTGGGTGATGTGAATTGCCCGTCATTGTTATGGCATTTGCCCCATTTCCATTGTTATGGTAATTGCCCCATTCCATTAATCACCATTTATTGTTCATTCCGCCGTGGGAATCGAACCCGGGTTTCCAGCATGACAGACTTTACCATCCGAGTTACCCAGCCGGATATGTCCACTGCAACAAGGAAAGCTGCAACAGCTAAGTACCTTCAACGAGTAAGGCAAGTCCTGAAAAGCCAGCTCAATGGCAAGAACAAGACCCGGGCAATAAACAGCTATGCACTGCCAGTTATCAGATACCCTGCAGGAATAATAAGATGGGCAAAGGAAGAGATACAGACCACGGATGTTAAAACACGGAAGCTTCTCCCCATGCATGGAGGGTTCCATCCTAAATCCAGCACTCGGTTTTTATTTAAATTAAACTGTTGCAGGGAAATTGAAATGGCGTATTCATATTTTTTGGTATTTGTCAATGTGTGCAAGCTTTATAGTTATCGCAATACTGATCATTAATATTGCAAATCGCAAGTTTTCCTCATATGGTGCAGCCCTACTGCTTTCATATTAGTAGTTTTGAAATTGAACAAATTATTACTAAAGTTATGAACTATTACTTTAAAAATGATTTTTAAAAAAAGTGTTTTTTTTAACTTAAAAATACAAAAAATTGCTAAAAAAAATAAGGAAATTTATTTATCAATTTAAATACTACATTTTAGTCTGATTGATTCAAATTTAAATATTCAGTTTTTGGTTTTGTTTACGTAGCCCTGTTGGAATGAAGGCATACATTTGTGTTGTATCTTACTTGCTTGTCTTCATCTCTGCATCCACTGAACCAAAGCCATTTAGTGCAATGAGCAGAAATGGGATTGCATGTCTTTTGTGTGAAGGGAGGAGATGGGCGTGGGCTGTCCCCCTCATCTAGTATTCAGCTCTCTGTAAAAAGGGGGATGCTGGGCTATCCGCCCAGCAGTTGATTTTTTAGTGACTGAGAGGAATCAGACTCTGAACTGGTAGATTCAGTAACTTTGACCTCACACCAAGGTAAGGACTAACAGCTTTTTTGATGAGTTTTCCTTGTTTGTTTGATTGAAGACCATTATAGCTGTTTTTTTTGTGGGATTTCTTAGAAGGGGTGTTTGCATCTGGACAGAGGGGCAGAGGCAGAGATAAGCTCTTCACCGATTGCTTCCTGTGTGCTCTCAGTCTGAAGCCATTGTGTGGAGACAGGGAGCTGGGGAGGGTGTGTCAGCGGGCTCCCATCGGTGTCACTGTTAACAAAGGATTTCTGTTTGCCTCTGTGTGATAGGGGCTGTTAACAAGTGATATGCCGACCAAAAGAGACAGAGGGCCGCAAACAAAATAAAAATGAAAAAAAAAAAAACGTCCCTGTTTGGATAGGCATTGATTGGCTTCCCAGATTTCATCTGAACTGTTGATCCTTTGTACTTACAGCCATATGACATCTAAGTGTTCTTCGACCTCAGCCTGAGCAGCTCGTTTCAAGGATTAAAACAAAGTATTGAGCTGCCTGTTTGGTGGCTATTACATAAAATGCGTTGCCAAGGAGATGAAAGCTGCTTATTAAATTCTGCGTTGGGTCGGGCAGGAAGTAGCCCTCCACCGTGATGGAAGAGCCTAACTTGATGAATTATAAATGAGTTTTTTTATCGATCAAATGAAACTTTAATGCATGTTGCATTCGACGGGGGTTTCTTTGTCTGGGGTAATGATGCATTAAAGGTCTGAGAAAACTATAGATACGGTAGAAAATTAAAAATACATTTCTTTATTTTTTTGACTTATGAGTGGGGTAAAGGCTGACAAAAAAATGAATTAGTGGACACAACCTTGATTCAATATTGCATTTTCTAAATAAAGATGGATTCGGTTTTTAATAATCAATGTTTTTTTTATCACCACAATTAATAATCTGCATTGATTTCCATCTAAATATTTGCTTTGCTCCACCTTTGCACTGCAGATGGTAACATTTTATTTGATCTTTTTTGTTTTAAAGTTTTTGCATTGATTGTACTTTTTCACTTCCTTCTACTTTGCACACAAAGTTCAGATAGTCAAATTACTTTCAGAATACGACAAGAAAATACCGATTAGCCACCAAGAGTCAAAGTTTAACGATCAGAGTTCAAGCTTAGCAGAATTTAACGACCCGTTTTACTGTCGGACAGAACTTTGGGGTGCTTTCATATCATTATGCCGAGCAGCGGTTCATATTTTCCGCTTCAGTGAGTGCGCGTAACAAAACTGGGAATAACTAATGAGCATGCTCGTTGTTGGAACATTTACTTTGAAGGCCAATTAGAATGATATACCATAGAGGAATTTCTTCAGATCTGATTGGATTTGTATGTATGGGTCACGTGAGCTTATTACAGGAGCATATATCAACTTTTGTTTTTGATGTCCTGGAAGTGTTTGAACAGTGCTGCTTTATCAACTTTTTCTGTTTTGGTTGTTTGCCTTTATTTACTTTTGTGTAACTGCATAAGCCAAACAGATGCTAGGCTTTGCCTCTGGAGATGCTGATCTGCTCTGGCCTTACAGTGGTGTACAGGTTTTCCACCGTGAGCCATGGATACCACCACCTCCCTGAAGATGGCGTCTCTGGCTGTCCAGAGTCTGTTCAACTACGTGGAGGAGGAGGACCTGCCTGCCATTATAGCACACTTGGAGAAGTTCAGGGATGTGGACAGCAGAAGTGATGTAAGTCACTACAAATCCCTTAGTTTGTACACCAGTGATGTAGTTAATTAAGCAGATAGCTGCTTTATTTGTTGTTTTTATTTACTACAACTTCTGGTTCATCCCCTATTTAGCTGGGACAAAAGCAGAAAGAACAAACTTCAGAAGCAGGATAAACTCAACAAAAAAACAATTATTTATTCAGTATTAAAACAGATCTAAGACAAGACTTACATACATAAATACAAACAACTAGTTTCCGGATTTTTGAAATGAACTTTAATCCTTTACAAGAGAAAAGTTGGTACATATTTGCGTCAGAATTGTAAATAATTAAATGCAGAAGAAGTTTGGACATTTTTTTATACTGTAGGATAGCCACGCTGGGCACATTTACACTCATTCTTTTGTTTAGTCTGCATTTGTGAAAGGAGATCAAACTCTAGAAACAATCGCGCAGCTTTGGCTTGTTTGGGGCCGTATTGTCAGAGTAAAACTGGCCAAGTAAATATTTATAAAAAAAAGTAACACTCTGGTGATCAAATATTGAACAACACCTGTAAAAGCTCTGCTTTTGGTTCACTTTCTCTTTTACTTAGGCTGGTTGGTGTGTTGGATTGTTGGTCTCCATTTATATTGCAGTTAGACAGTTTCAGAGTTCACCTGCAAGCAAACTGATCTCTACATTTTCAGGCAGGTCAGGGTTCACTTGTTGGCTCCACATCAAAGTTCATGTGAGTCTGTCACACAGATGGGATTATCCGAGGAAAACAGTCTCTAACCAAACAACTCCAATGTTAAAGAGCTTCTGATGTCTCTGTAACCATGGCGACACGTACACAACACAATTAGGTCATAAAGGCCTTACGGGTTGACACAGGCTTTCTGCTGGCAAAAAGTTGATGATCCAGGACGGGACACGCAAGTGCCCTCCATGAAATTTAAAGATTGTAGACCGCTCATTGAGCCTGTAGAGAAAAAAACGTTCAGTAAAGCAGAGATGAAATGGATGAGATGCCGGCGTACTGAACTGATTTTTTTTTTCCAACCCCCAAATCTTGCAGACTGGACAAAGAGGCCTATTAGTGCTGTTCACGCGATAAGTGTGAGCTCTTTGCTTGCAGCCTGACTGTTAAAATTTAGAAAGTTAAAGAGTGTAGTTTATGTGGGCATCTTACGGGTGTCCTACAGGTTATTATGTGCACACACGATATGTGCCATATTCATATGGGGTCAGTAGGGGTCAGCACTCACCACTTATTAACGACGAGAGCAGGGGTGTCAGAATCCAGGCCACTAGGGCAGTGTTTTTCAACCTTTTTTAAGCCACGTCACACTTTAACCTTAAAAAAAATCCCGCGGCACACCAGCATTCAAAAATTTAAAAAAAAGGAGAAACTCAGAGTCTGTATTGATCTACAGTCCCTCCACAATCTCACGTGCATTTTTGTGATAATTGTGGCAGAAAATGCTGGAAGCTGCAGCTGTTTTTTTTCTAAAAGATCTAATAAAAGTTAAGTTAGAAGATTTAAAAACTGTTTAATTTGTGTTCGTTGTGGTTTCAAGACGTTAAAAGAGACTTGTTGTGCGCCGAGACGCTCACGCTGTCGCTTTTAACCCAATGCATCATGGGAGATGTAGTTCAATAATTCGCTAAACGCAAAAAGACTAGCGTCTCTGAGCTTCGTTGTTTTGTTCACTTGTGCCACGGTCTGACACCAGATTCTGTGGAAAGCCACACGGCTAAAGACGAGCTTTAGCTGGTATTTTTGTTAGGACTGAGCGACTTTATCAGCAGAATTAAGACCAAGGAAGTGAAGACTTTAACCACTTCTGATTGGTCATACTGATGACATGTGATTAAGAATCCAAGAGTGATTGGTGGAGACAGCTAAAGGGGCGGGACTTTTCTGAAAACAGCTGAAGCTGCGGCTAAATCGCGGTACCGTCATTCTTATCAAAATGTCTTTAATAGAATCAAATAAACACAAAGAAAAAAAGTATTTTATGATCTTTCATATTCCTAATTTCTCAGTGTTTTATCAGGACCTGTAAGGATGAACAAAGAGCGGAAATCCTGGAGATGGAAAATGTTGTTAGATCAGTTAATGAGGGCAATTTCCCACGGCACACTTGACCATCTCCCACGGCACACTAGTGTGCCACGACACACTGGTTAAAAAACACTGCTCTAGGGGAAATGAAGCTCCTTACTGGCTAAACACACCTGATCCAGGTTATCAGCAGCAGATAAGGCAGGGTGTCTGGAAAACCAGCAGGAAGCCGGACGTCCAGGCCTTGACGTCCGGCTTCCTGCTTCGCAAAAGTCAGCAAAAATTGCAAAAAAAGCTCACCTTAAATGTGCTAAAACAATCTTATGGCAGCTTGAAGTATTTAACGAATCAAATAAATCAATTTATGCATTTGAAGATTGGATGGACCCTTTCACATTGTTGACCAATCAGATGGAGCTCCTACGTCGACGAGGGTCATTTGGAGTATGATTTTCAAATTGTTGCAATGAAATGGTAATGATGTTTTTGGTTGTTTTGCTATTTGTTTATATAATGCAAATTATATTGTTATCACAACATTGATCACTCATATAGCAAGTTTTGCTCATATTGTGCAGCCCTACGATACACTTAACACACGACTATTGTATGTTCCATTTCCATTGACTTCCCTTGAGGTTGCCAAGGGTACTGCAAGACACACCAATGCTCCTCTTAAGATTCACCACTCCTCTCTGCACCCACAGCACCAGTACGGGTCAACCTCTTTGGAGGTTCATGTGACTGAGGCCTAATGCTACGTTCACACCAGGCACGTGTCGCCTGTTTTAGAACGCTGGTTCTTGATCGTGTTTTTAGTAAATGGTGTTCACACTGGACTGTCACAACCCGATACTAGCGCATGTACCAGCAGTTGGAAGAGGCTTGGTGCAAAATGTCAAAACGGTGCAAATCTTTCTCCAGGATTTTTCTTTCATAGCTTAATGTCATATAATTCGGGTCGGGCACAAACCACAATTATTTTTTTCTCTTCATCATGATCAATTTTCAAACAGTTTGCATTCCTGTGACGCCACATATTTGTCCCTGCCAATTCCAATTCCCTGATTGGTCAAAGTTCAACTGGTTTAACTTTCAACAGGTATCAATGGCTGCACTTTTTGTACTTAGGCCGGGTCTGAAAAAGGACTTAAAAATGTGTGTAGTGATGCATGAATGTGAGAGTCTGAAATACAGAAGACCAAAACGCACATCTACGTGTTTACATAGACTTTTCAGTGAAAGCGGTTGACTTTTAGACTTTTACACTTTCTAACTCTAACAAATGATTAATTGCTGTAAATGTTTGCCTCATTTTGTCAGCGATTTTTAACTATACATTCACAAAAAAGATGGCTCTGCGACTGATGAGAAAAGCGCTGTTTTATTATTATATTTTGTTTCAGAATGGACAAACCCCCCTGATGGTCGCAGCAGAGCTGGGCAACCTGGAAATAGTGCAAGAGTTCATTAGGAGAGGAGCCAATGTTGATCTGGACGATGTTGTAAGGAGCCAAGCACACACACAAACAAACACACACACACCCTTAACAGTAAAAATCCTTCAAACTAAAAGCAGCCCAGTTTAAGCACAGGTGAAGAACGACACTCATGGTTACAACATCGTCCATTTAGCGATGAAGACGTAACTGTTGGCCTTGATGTTCCATTTTGCTGAACTCATCACTCTCAGTGCTTATTATAAGCCATTATGAGCCATAATGACACCTCATTACACACTTTTACCTTCACTCTTGACTAAATGATAGCATCATCTCACCAGACAACACCCTGTATCTTCAGATCCAGCCCCACGCCTGCGCGCGTTTACTCACACACCTTCTATTAACATCACACATATATGCAACCTACGATTACACATGGCTCACTCAAACTTTTGCTTGCTCTCACTTGACAAGCAGAAGCTGTGCATCCTGTCGTTACTCTTTCTTGTAGTTTTACCTTCTGGTTGTCTTTCAATGCGACATCTTGTTCCCATGAGCATCTGGTATGACCAGCTGGTAGGTTTGGTAGTGTTGCCCGTCTTCGGTTGTCCTGAGGGCTCCTTTACACACTCTTCTTCGGGCAGTTTTGGGGTCTGAATGGAGGCTTCAGAGTAACAACCTGACTCTTTGTGCAGGACTGTTGGACTGCACTGATCTCAGCAGCTAAGGAGGGACACATCGAGGTGGTGAGGGAGCTGCTGGAGAACCATGCCAACTTGGAACACAGAGACTTGGTAAGAAGACGAACTGACACATGAAACATTTCTGTGTTTCGATGACATACTGGGACTCATTTTGTGTTTGGAGGCCATATATCTGCAGAAATAATTCAGATGAACATCTCTGTTGTTTGATTTAGCTGTTTCTGTTTAGATAAAGGGGTTGTGCAATTTCTGAATAAACAAGATAATCATTCAGTTTAGAAAATGACTCTAAATTAAATAACTTTCCAGAAAATGGCCCGTCTCTTTAAATGAATTCTATTTACTGGACTGCCTGGGCTTTTAGCAGAGATACGATTTAGCCGTTTCATCTGGGCTTTGTTGAAGAATCGTAGTCGTCATGACAACCTCACTTAATTAGAATACCATAATTGTAAACAAAGTTAATTACATGAATCTCTGGTTTACTGCAGGAGACAAAATATTAAAACACAGTCATATGGCAACTATTATTTTGGTTAAAAAAACAATAAAACGTAACTGATTGATTTCTGAGTTTTTGTTTGAAAAGCCCTAACTCTATTGGATGAGTCATTCGGGGGTGTTCCAAGATGCACAGGAAATGTCACAGTGAGTCATTGCAGCTGGATTTGGAAATGTGACACCACTCAGTCGCTGAAAAATATCCATAAATAGAACATTTTCCAACCCGAAAATCTACCCAGACTCAAACCATCATATTGTTTTTGCCCTTCATGATGATATGATGGATTATGTGACTCTAAATGGGATCTACAGACCGGTTCTGGTTATGTGGAGGGATCTTCAGGTGCTGCATTGATTAATGAAACTTCTTGTCCGCCTTTTCCTCCTTCGTTCAGGGAGGATGGACTGCTCTCATGTGGGCAGCTTACAAGGGCCGGACAGATGTGGCCGAGCTTCTTTTAGAAAAAGGGGCCAACCCCAACATTACTGGACAGGTACTGAAACAAGTCTTCTCATCGTTTGCATCTGTGTGCAGATTTATTTAACCTGAAATCTTCAAGTTTTCCTTCAAAGACTGACTCTGACCCCCTTTGAGCTTCTTTAAAAGTGTTCTCAGTCGTCTTTTAATTACGATAATGTTGTTGTTAGACAAAAATCAAGGACGTAGTTTCTGCATAGAGGGCAGTAGTTCATTAAAAAATCATCTTTGTTGTGGGCGGGGCCATTGGCGTGGAGCAATAGCGTGCTCTCCTGCTAGCTTACAGCCCTTCACACCCCCAGTCTATGATAACCGGTGCAACAAAAATGTCAAGCAATATTGGAGATATCCAGACGTCCAGTTTAAAGCCAGATGCCAGCTCGGACGAGGAAAACAAAGACGTCCATGGATCTATTCATCTACTAGTGAATACATCAGAATGGAGCAGAACAAGGAGCTTGTGACCTGTCCAGCGGATCTTCTACGTCACAAATATGATCATTTTTAAACTGTATTTATTTGATCTGCTCTAGATTCATAAGGATTTGAATAAAGAAGAAGAAAGAAAGAAAATGTGACTTTGAGCTTGATTTTAATGCGTGTCCTCCATCTTTAGGAAAATGCAACTAGAAGATGGTTTTCATCAGAGCGGGGCTTAAAAACGGAAGCTCTCTGGGTCATTGTTGTTGGGATTTTAAACAGGTGGTTGCGGAGTGATAATTGGACGTTTTTAGGCATGAAGCTTCTTAGTTTAAAGGGGCTTAAAGCATTTGTTTAGCGACAGACGGACCACTGATAATTACATGTTGGAATGACTTCAGACTTTTGCTCTTGCCCAACAGTACAGTGTCTACCCCATCATCTGGGCGGCAGGCCGTGGTCACGCAGAGATCGTGCATCTTCTGCTGCAACATGGAGCCAAGGTTAACTGCTCAGACAAGGTAACCGCAGGCTGACCGATGTTTACCGGTCACTTGTTTTTCAGTTTGGAGCCAGGTCAAAGCTAAAACCTTGAAACTTGCCTTCTATCTTATTTTTGTCCTGTCTCCCTTTAGGGATTGTATTTCTCTGTAAATGCCCTTTTACTCCAGCTCTGATTTAAAAAAAAAAAACCCACCAATTTTGTTTTCAACTAGTTTGCCTTTGCTTCTTTGCCTTAAATAAGGTAAGAGGTGATTGAGGAAAGAGAAGAGGTTCTGTGGCTGTTTTAGTTTGCAACAATTTCATCACAATTTTTTTAGCAGCTGTTTTGGAACAAAAAGGGTCTCCAATTTTTAATGTTGTGCCTCTGAAACACCAAATTAAGAGGTTACCATTCATAAACCATGAACAAAAGAATAAACTGATTTGACAAAAAAGTGCTAAAATGAACCTAATTTACCTTTTTCTTTGCAGTATGGTACCACTCCTCTGATCTGGGCTGCCAGGAAGGGTCACTATGACTGTGTGATGCACCTTTTAGCCAATGGTGCCGATGTGGATCAGGAAGGAGCTGTAAGTAGATGATTGCAACCCAGCTGATAAAAAAGGACTTTGATAGAAACCCCTAGTAAAAAACAAAATGGAGTTAAAAAAAAAAGGAAATGTAAATGATCCCAATAGAGTTTGTCCAATTGTTGTGGTTTAGTGGCAGGTACATAGCTTATCTTTATGTTTTATCTCCATAGCAACAATTGTATTTTTTGGTCACCTGGTGATGATGAACAGGTCTGTAATTTTCAGAGCAAAATCTGCCAAAGTAAGCTTTTGGATTTCCTTGGAAATGGAGGTTTTTGTTAACCACAGATACATTCCTTATATGGTCACATTATATATCATACCAATTTGTTCAGCTTGAGCCAAGGATGCGTGAATTAAATGTTCATGATTATCCATTTAAAAAAATGTGTGAGCAACAGGGGAACGCCACTTTTGCTAGCTCGCCATGCTAACCTACAACTTTTCCTGAATAGCTTCCAAATGATGCATGAGGAGTTAGGAGGGGATAGATTGAAATCCGTAGGAGGGAGGATTCAACAGAGCCACCTCTTCCAGAGGTCAAAGGTCAACAAAACTTTACTTGTGGTTGCAGACTAGCCCTGGAGGTCTGTGTGTGTGTGTGTGTGTGTGTGTGTGTGTGTGTGTGTGTGAATTTTCATGACGATCACTTTCTTTTTCCATATTGTACGAAAATGTAAAAATCGACACATTTGGCGGTCACAAAATGGCCACCGAGTCATAGGTTATGTGATCATCCCATAATAATTTTTGACACGTGTTGGTTTTTTTTTTTGCCCCATGATAGATCTTGGCTCCACTCATTGTTCTGGACAGTTTTCCTTCTGTGATGTCATGATTTTTTGGCGGGCGGGGTTTCTCACTGTGCCCAAAATTCATTTTCAGCGGGTACTAGGTGGGGGCAAATGTTGGTGAGTTTTAGAGTATGTGGCGGGGGGAAATTTCTCCCTCAAATGCACACTAAGAAAAAACTGCGAAATGGAAAATGTGGCTCAAACTATAACAACACGCTGACAGTTGAAAAGAGATTATGTTGTATTTATCTGGGTGGTGATTGCAGTCTGTACAGCAGGAGTTGAAAAACTGGATAGACCTGATCTTTGAAAAAGGAACAGGCCTGAAAGCGTTTGCCTAAAATTAGAAAATAAATGTTTAAAGTATGATTTCAATAACCCTTTAACATTAAAGTATTGTCTCTTCTTGATCTGCTGTTCATTCTTTATATCGTAAAATGATAAAAGTATGTATTTTATTGGGTTTCATTGTTCATTTTTTTTTTTTTGTTTGAATTATTTGTTTTCAAGTCGCACTGTCATCTGTAAAATTGACACAAAAACAGACATTATGGGTTTTAATAGCTTTTAAAATATGAAAAATAATACATTTTTGGGCCTGTTAGAGAGACAAACACATTAATGAATGCCAGCATTGCATACTGGATCATCACAATTATGTTGGAGCATCTGTGCTCCTTCAAGTCATTATGCAGTCTGTGCTGAAACAAACCAAATGATGAGGCTGATCCACATGGAGCATCAATGATCTGAGAGATTTATAGTAGCTGAGAGTTTATTGTCTAATTACAAGTGGAGAGTTTATGAAAGAAATCCCAATACTTAAACATAAATACTGCAGATAAGAAGACACTTTAGAGAATACCTGAAGTGTTTTATTTATTTTTCTGTGATAGAACTCAATGACGGCTCTGATCGTGGCGGTGAGAGGCGGTTACACCGAGGTGGTGAAGGAGCTGCTGAAGAGGAACCCCAACGTCAACATGACGGACAAGGATGGGAACACGGCTCTAGCTATTGCTGCCAAGGAGGGGCACACAGAAATCGTGCAGGATTTACTCGATGCAGGAACCTACGTTAATATTCCAGATAGAGTGAGGCGTAAAACTTCATCCCCAGTCATTGTTAGAGGAAAATGCTTTGTTTGAGTTTGAATTTGAACTCTTTCAGAATGGAGAGACGATGCTGATTGGAGCTGTTAGAGGAGGTCATGTGGAGATAGTACGAGCTTTGCTGAACAAATATGCTGATGTAGACGTCAGGGGCCAGGTAGGTGTAACTTTTCCACTTTTTATGTTTTCATCTGTAAGACCAGCAGGAACCCTTCTCACATTTTAAATGTAAACATTAAAGCTGTTACCCAATATTTTTTTTACCCGTTTCCATGTCATGGAGGACAGGGAGTACATTTAGTAGTTTAAATAATATATAATCAACATTATTTGATGTCTTTTCAATCTAGGATGGAAAGACTGCCCTCTACTGGGCAGTGGAGAAAGGCAACGCCATCATGGTTAGGGACATCCTGCAGTGTAACCCCGATACAGAGAGCTGCACAAAGGTGAGCTACCTCTATAAATAATAAACAGATGGTTCTAAAATGGTTATAAATATATCATACATTAAATATATTCATATAAAATAATTTATAAATATATATTCATATAAACTTATAAATATCTTGTTTAACTATTTGTAAAAAAAATTAATAATACAATAAAGCAATCAGTAAGCAAGTTATATTATTCAAATATCTATGTGTGAAATTCTTTTTCTGGCATGTACTCGTTTGATTTCAAAATAAAAGTGTTTTTTCATTTATTTATTTATTTGTTTTTTATTTTAGGAAGGAGAAACGCCGCTTATCAAAGCTACCAAAATGAGGAACATAGAAATAGTGGAACTGCTGCTTGATAAAGGAGCCAAAGTGTCTGCAGTGGACCGGGTACTTGATCTTATGTACTTATACAACAGGTTTTTTTCTTCTCCTAAAGTCAATATTTTTTCAAATAAAAAACTATTAATGGTATGTTGTTTATTTTTCATCAAGAAAGGGGACACACCCCTCCACATTGCCATCCGTGGACGCAGCAGAAAACTGGCTGAACTGCTGCTTAGGAACCCCAAAGATGGCCGCCTGCTGTACCGCCCCAACAAAGCAGGAGAGACCCCTTACAACATTGACTGTACCCACCAGAAGAGCATCCTGACACAGATATTCGGCGCAAGTACGACCCTACTGTTCTGTTTTATATTTGAAAACAAAAATCATGCAGATTTGTTGTTTTAGTAACTTGATTGCGCCTTTTTTTGTCTTTTCCCTAATGTGATATCCCTGTTTCTGCATCAGAACACCTCTCTCCCACTGAGTCCGATGGAGACATGCTGGGTTATGACCTGTACAGCAGTGCTTTAGCAGACATCCTGAGTGAGCCCACCATGCAGCCCCCCATCTGTGTGGGCTTGTATGCTCAGTGGGGCAGTGGAAAATCTTTTCTTCTTAAAAAACTGGAGGGTGAGTAGCCCTAAACAACAAAGAAAAGCAAACATCTGTATGATCATACAAGTATAATTTTTCTTATCTTCGTCTTATTAGATGAGATGAAGACATTTGCAGGGCAGCAGATTGAGCCGCTGTTTCAGTTTTCCTGGCTGGTGATCTTCCTCACTCTTCTCCTCTCCGGGATGGTGGCGGTTATCCTGGGTTTTACCGTGGATCATAAGTTAGCCATCGCCGTCTCCCTCAGCCTCCTCGCCTTGCTCTACATCTTTTTTGGTGAGAACATTTTAATGAAATATTTCTGTTTACTGCTTTGCTAGATGCATTAGATTAGTGTGTTAAGAACCTGATTAAAAGACAAAACTAAAACAACCAAACATTAAAAAAAGGTTTAGTTGCTCTTTTTGGTGAAGTTACTTTAAAGTAGTAAAATAAAAGCAGCAAGTAGTGCTGTATGGTTTCTTAGATGTCCCCCTGCCTTGGCCCACAAGTGGCCGGGATAGTCTCCGGCTGCCCCGTGACCCCGAAAGGGAGAAACGGAATAGAAAGTGAATGAATAAATGAATGAAATTTTTAGATTTCCTTGGCAACAGAGCCAGCCATTTGTTAACCACGGCCACATTCCTATTTCATTTATATTGTATATTATATGTTTTTTTTGTAAAACCATATTATATAGTTTTAAATTCCGTGAAGATTGCTCAAACAAAAGTTTTTTTTCCCTTATTGTGCAAAATTGTGAAAATTGTCCCCTTAGTTTAATAGTTTCTCATGCTGTGATGTCATCATTTTTTTGCAGTTGGGTTGTTCACTCTGTCAAAAATTCATTTTGCGTGCAAATGTTGTTGAGTTTTTGAGTGTGGTGTAAAGTTTTCTCAAAGGCGCAGTCAGAAAGAAGCACTGTGAAATAAATGTTGGTGCTGAGATTTAACAGTTATTTTCTGCGGTCAGTGCTGGTTTACTTTGGAAGCCGCCGGGAGCGAGAAAGCTGGAGGTGGGCGTGGCTTATCAGCACTCGGCTGGCCCGTCAGATCGGTTACCTGGAGCTGCTGCTTAAACTGATGTTTGTGAACCCTCTGGAGCTTCCTGAGCAGACCACGCGTGCGTTGCCTGTGAGGTGAGGAAAATCCTCCGAGTTGGGAGAAAGAATCTTCACTTTGGTTCTGGCAATTGTTTTGTTTCAGTTTTGGGGTCAGACCAACCTTTTTCCCCTTTCCCATGTCGCACACAGATTCTTGTTCACGGATTATAACCGCCTGTCCAGCGTTGGAGGCGAGACCTCCTTGGCTGAGATGATCGCCACACTCTCCGACGCCTGCGAGAGGGAGTTCGGCTTCTTGGCCACCAGGCTCTTCAGGGTTTTTATGAATGATGAGATCAAAGGTAAAGCAGCTAAAATGACACTTTGCAGTGTTTTTTTTTATTTTTCATCTGAATAATAAATGAAATCTTGAAGGGTGTTGACAAAAGTCCTTTATTTACTAGACTAACAGGAACGATGTACACAAGAAAACATTCACAATTAACTACATCCTTTCAAAATAACATATATTATGTGAATGTTTACATTATGTAAACAGAAAAAAATGTTTGTATGAGCCCCGGTTTCCCCTCATCTTACTTTCTTTCTATCTTGAATCCTGCAGGACAAAAATGGAAGAAGACCTGCTGCGTTCCCTCTTTTGTGCTGTTTTTCTTGACAGTTTGCTGCCTGATCACTGGAATGGCTCTGCTGGTTATCTTTAAGGTGAGTAAAATGCAAAAAAAAGTATATGTTCTTAAAGACTCGGATGAAAATTGTAATTTTTGATGTTTTTAACTTGTTCTTGTGGGATTTTTCTGATGATGGAGGACATATATAAAGAAATATAAACGAAAAATTTCATTTCTGAGTTTTTTTTCCCCATTCAAATCGTGAATCAGGAGCAGATGAGATAATGGAGTTTGAAAAGGATCGTATTTGTGACGGGAAAATACGCTGGCGAGGCCACAAGCTCCCTGCTCCGCTCTGTGTGGGGTGTGAGGGGCTGTAAGCTAGTAGGAAAGGACATAAACGGAGAGTTCTCAGCAACAGGGAGGAAAAGAGGTCGGGGTTACTCCATCCCATAATTTGGAGCCGTAATTTCTTTTGAACTACTCCTGCTCCGCAGAAACAAATTCCTAAAAAGCAACATATTTTTCAAATTTTGGCAAAAAACGGCAAAATCATAATTAAAAGTCAACTGGGAACGCTTTCAAAATAGATTAAAAGGTGATCGGAGTTAAGATTTCTTTTTACATTTGTCATTGTATGTCACCAAAACTTAAATCAAACATATATATATATTCATATTTTTCCTTTTCGTAAATCTTTTTGTTTGTGGATTTTTCATTTTTAGTTGTTAAAAATGTAAACATGGAAGTCAGACAAAAAGATGCAGGTCCAGTTTGTGAAGGTTTGTGTTTCAAGTTTCAGAGGTTCTGTTTGGTTCTGCAGGTGGACCCTGAGAATATGACGGTGAACGCGGTGCTGATCGCCATGGCCAGCGTGGTGGGCCTGGCGCTGCTGCTCAACTCTAGAACATGGTGGCAGGTGGCCATCTCCGTCCTAAACTCCCAAAGGAAGCGTCTGCACAGTGCTGCCAACAACTTACACAAACTCAAAAGCGAAGGATTTATGAAGGTGGAATAACGCATTTAACCAATTTCAACCAATCAGCTGCAAATAGAAGTCCTTTGAAATGCTGTCGTTATTACAGCTAATGGGAAATTCTATTTGCTTATGAAGTTATGGATATTCTGCACACTGTTGTCCCTTTCTCTTTGCTTGATAAATTTTGGGTATGTTTTTGCTCCGAGTCATTGTTTTGTGAATTCTTTAGGTTCTCAAGCACGAAGTCGAAATGATGTCCAAAATGGCCAAAACAATTGACGGCTTCACCCAGAACCAGACCCGGATGGCCGTTATCATTGATGGATTAGACGCCTGTGAACAGGACAAAGTTCTGCAGATGCTGGACACGGTGTGTAGATCTAAGAGGAAAATTCTTTTTTAAATTTTTTTATTTGTATTTTTTGACAGGGAATATCAACTTTTACATCATTGTTACATTGTTTCCAAGTTACACATCATTTTACATCAAATATATTTTCAGTCAGTAAATCAGAATGGGCGTTTTTGATCATTTTGTACTCTTTCCCTCTTTTTTATATGAATAGAAAAAAAAACCCCAGAACAGCTGTCAATCACACTCTTATCCAAAAAAAGATAAATCAATAAAATAAACCCACATTATCTGTTATCTTGTAATAGAGAAGTATTTTTTTGTTAGAATTAAAGAAGGTCTGGTCTAAAAGGTCCAATATATTTGACCCATTTTGCCCACCATCTCAAACCTTTATCTGTTTGCATCTTTATTGCAAAAGTTAGTCTTTCCATAACATGAATGTCATGTATTGTTTTATACCAATCATCTACTGTTGTAACCACTTTCTTGTCAAGGCCTTCTTCCCTCCCACCAGCAATATTCTCATTAAATATTGGTCTGCTGCAGACTACATGTGTTGTGTTACTGTTCCCAGGTATAGAGCTGAGGCATTAAAGGGAAAGGTTTCTTGAAATGTCCTCTCCAAACATTTATGGATTTCTTGCCAAAAGGATGTGAGTACAGGACAATCCCAGAATATATGGTAGTGGTTGGCTTCAGATGAGCCACATAACCTCCAACAGCTTGTACCAACACCTTGATGTCTCTTCTAAGAGGAAAATTCAAGTCTTTGACACCTGCTGCCCTAAACGTCACGTGACCTGACCTTTCTCAGTCACCTCTTTTATTGACCTTTTTGTTGTTGCCTCAGCCTCCCTCCAAGGTTAGATTTGTCCTCGAACATCAATCTAAATGAACCCTTTTTACGGCGGAGCCTCATCTCCAGCGTTGGCGTTCTTTTCACTTCCGTAACTCTTCAAGCGTTTTCCCAAATAACCTTATTCCAGTGGATTCTAAATCGGAGAAAAACAGCTTAGCACTGATAAACAACACTGTACAGCAGTGAAATGGTAACACAATCAACGTTAATCAGCTGATTCTGTCGCAGAGAAAAGCTGCTTTGCAACGTTATGCAACATTTTACAGTAGTGAAGTGTTGGAAAGTCGACATGAAGCGCTGCTTTTCTCCAAGTCAGAATCAGCTGATTTACGTGGATTGAGTCAAAGACTTACGCGAGGTCAAAGAATTTGTTATTTAGGCGTTGCGGGTGACTTTTCAGCTGTTAAAGCAGGGGTGTCCAATTCCAGGCCTCAAGGGCCGGTGTCCTATATGTTTTCCAATCAACCTGCCGCTGAAGCTCCTTATTGGCTAAACACACCTGATCCAGGTCATCAACAGCAGATGAGGCAGGGTTTCTGGAAAACCAGCAGGTTGCCGGCCGTTGAGGCCTGGATTTGGACACCCCTGTGTTAAAGGGTTAAATAAAAGTTGTTTTTTTTTTCTGGGTGAAGTAATCCCCTCCTAGATTTCTTGTTTCTCGCACACAAAGTTGAGTCTTTTGTTGAGTCGAACTTTTCTCACCAGCTCATTAAAGAGGCAGACATCATGTGATGTTGTCGGAGTTTATGGTGCTGACAGCTGCTTTAGGTATCGAGGTTCATTTCCCCGCGGCCCGAGCCGGAGGGGGTTAACAAAGCATCAATGCATGGAGCACAAATGGATGTCCTGTGACACTTAAACAATGTTCTTCAGTCAGAAGAGGAAATCCCCAGCCTCATGGGCTGCGGACAGCCGGCTCTCACAGGAGACATTAAGCTTAAGCAGTGTGCCTGGCTGTTGCCTCCAGCTGGTCAGACACCGACTCTTAAAAAATCTAAAAAGTAACTGTTGAATCTGCTCAGGTGGAAACTCAACTGTTTCTGCGACATTTCCAATCGTCTCTGGTTAATAAAGGAGTAAATTTTCTCTCCTTTTTTGTCTTTTTAGGTGAGGGTCCTCTTCTCTAAAGGCCCTTTCATCTCCATCTTTGCCAGCGACCCCCATATCATCATAAAAGCCATCAACCAAAACCTCAACAGCGTGCTGAGAGACTCCAACATCAACGGACACGACTACATGAGGAACATCGTCCACCTGCCGGTGTTCCTGAACAGCCGTGGATTCAGTACTGCCAAAAAGCTTTTCATGGCGACCGCTACCAGTGGAGAGGCTCTGCCCACTGAGGGTACGGAAGTCGTATCAGACCTCAAACATCACAGTTCCTTTTTTAAATCGAACCCCATAATGACCTTTATGTCCGATGGTTTCTGCTACTTTCCAGGATCGCTGGATGAGGAGAACCGCAAGTTGTCCCAGAACAGTCTGGCTCAGGATCAGGGCAAGCTGGGCAGCAGGAACACTCTCAACCGAAGGGTAAAAACTGCTACATTCAGCCCAAAATGTTTGTCAAACCTCTGGTTATTAACCTAGCAATCTGATAAAGTTTGGACCGTAGGGTTAAAATATCAAATTTAATAACTGTTTAAAGTAGACAGTTGACTTGAAGAGGGATAAATCCCACTATTATAACCTATAACCAAATGTACTGTATATTGAGTGGGTGGAGTGCTCCTGCCCCACGCGGAGGAGTTTGAGTATCTCGAGGTCTTATTCCCAAGTGAGGGAAGATGGGAGCGGGAGATTGACAGGTGAATTGAAGTGGAGTCTATAGTTTTGCGATCCCTGTCCCGGTCCATTGTGGTGTAGTGATAGCCAAGTTAGAAGCAAAGTGGGCGATTTTCGTTCCAATGCTCTGGATCATGACGGAAAAAACAAGGACCTGAATACAAGCGGCCGAAATGAGCTTCCTCTGCAAGGAGGCCAGGCGCTTCCTTAAGCTACGTTCACAGCGGGCATGTGTCACACATTCCAGAACGCGCAAATCTCGGAAATCTTGCTCCAGGCAAGATTCTGAATGTAGTTTTATGTAAGAGGTTCCTTCACCCGGAAAGACCTCGGAGGAGAACCGCTGCTCCTCCACATCCAGAGAAGCCAATTGAGGTGGCTCAGGCATCTGGTCCGGACGCCTTCTGGACGCCTCCCTGGGGAGGTGCCCCGGGCATGCCCACTGGGCGGAGGTACCTAGCACAAGCTGGAGAGACTACATCTCTACGACTGACCTGGGAAAGCCTCGGTGTTTACACAGAAGAGCTGGAGGTAGTGGCCGGGGTGAGGGAAGTCTAGACTGCTGCCCCCGCGACCCGATTCTAAATGAGCGGAAGAAAATGGATGAATAGATTAAAAAATAGTGATGGTACAGTTTTTCCTCACTGAAATGAGGTTTAACTTTTGCAGTGTTGTTGTTTCTCGCCTTAATTTATTCAATATTGTATGTTTATTTTTTTGCAGCACACTGTTGTGCGTCCCGATTGGCTGTAAACAATTGTCAATCTCCTCCGCTTTGTGTCTTCTGTACGAGCAGGAGTTCTTCTGTTGCCAAAAATACATAAATCTCCAATCGTAAGCAGATCTTTGGTTTCAATCTATATTAGTGGACTCATTTCTCTATGAAGCTTTGTAACTTTAAGAGTTTAAACAAGAGATACAATTGTGTAGTGAGGAGTTTTACAGCTTTAAAACATCTATTATCCGACTTTAGAGTATTTTTAGAACATGAGAAACGTGGGAACACTTATTTCGATGTAGTCTCATTAATCAGACTTGATTGAAATGCTTCCTGATCAAAAACGATCAGAAATCCTTACGGTCGCTGTTTTCAGCATAGGCTGTTGGACAGAGGAGGGACACGCACAGATGATTACAAAAAGAGAGCAAGGTGCCCTGTGTGCGGCCAAGACTCCTGCTGTAATTGATGTAATGGGTGTTTATCCTGCCTGCTGTGTCGCCACTGCCTAATGACAAGCCCTAGCAGCAGTGGGTCCCTGTGACAAAACACTGGCACCGGGTCTGCTGGCAGGAGGCTAAGTGATTCTGCTGCTGTCGCTGATGCCTTCCTCCTTCCTGTGAGACCCCCCAACCCCACCCCCCGGCCTTGTTTGTTCAGTGTTTGTTTGTTCTGCAACTTTGTTCGGCGCCCTCAATTATTGTTGCTGGGCCTTTTCATCCTGGGGCGGGATTCCAGCTAGATCCTCTTAAAGGTAGAGGTGAAAATGAAGGCGGGAGGGGCTTTTCTGGGGTTGATGATCTTTCCCATATTTATTTATGTTTGTGGGAGTTAAAGAAGCTCATGAAGCTTCGTTGAGACAACTGTTTTGTAATATTGGGCTATATAAATAAAACCAAATTGAACTGAATAAATGCAAACCCAATTCTATACAAATATTTTTTTAATCATCTGTGCGTGATGCTGCTTTTGGGTATAAACTTTGATCACATGTCAATCAAGCTAAGGAGGTGTTAAAGACCCACTCTGATCATCTGTTGATCTATTTTAAAAGTATCTCTTTTCATTAGAATTATGCTCCTTTTAGCCAAAATCAGAAAACCGGTCCCATCTTCTGGAACATTGTTTCTGCAGAGCGACAGGAGTTTTTTCGAAATTCACCTCTAAGTGGTGGGTGGGAGTTTTGGCGGAGAGTAAGTCTGCCCCCCTTCCCATCGCCCATAACTGAGCTATGTGTTCATGCTCTCCCGCTAGCTTACAGCTTGAGGCGGATGCGGCTCCGACAGCCTTAGGGCATTTTCGTCTGCCTCTGATTCACAACGATTTGAATAAAGAAACATTTTAATATGCCCTTCATCATTAGAAAAATTCCACAAAAACATGATTTTTTTTTTTAATCAGAGTATTGAAACCAGAGCCTTCTGTGTTTAATTTTGCCCTCTGCTGGCTCAGAAATCAACTGTTTTACAAAAACAACGTTTTGTCTAAAGAGTTTGAATTTATTTGGCTTGATTTTCTACAGGGGGTTTAAGGTTCGCATTGATGCTACAATGAAACAGCTGTAGACAAAAGCGAGGTACCAGTTCATGACACATGTTTTTTTGTTTTTGTTTTTTTGTTTTTTATTAAAAAAGTGTAAGAAGAAGAAAAGTTATTGTGACGTTTTTCCAAATTCCCACCACCATCATACCTCGCCCTCAAACTTCCATCTTGGTCTTGGTTGGCAGCAACAAAAGCTTTGCTTCACTCGTGAAAAGTGGTTCTGCAAGTCGGTGTGTGTCGGAAAGTAAGATTCGCAGGAGTGTGTCAACGCTGGAGTTTCTCAGCTCTGACTGAGTGGTGGCCATATGTTCCATCTCTCTGAAAAAGAGGTCATGAGACTGGCATTACAACTTCAAAGTCAACCGAAAGCCCGGCATTGGCTCATGACCATGACAGCTGTCTGATTCCATCGCAGATGTTATCCTGTAGATCTGTGTCGACGGGCCTCCTGTGTGTCATGACTCTTCTGCCGTGGACAGAGGCTATGCTAGATTCGGCACAAGTTTGTCTACTCCAGACATCCATTGTGTGTGTTTTTTAATTAAGTAAGGACGTCTATGGTGATAATTTGATGGTTTGTTTCGAAAAGTAGCTTTAAACTATTTGTTAATGCTGGAAAAAGTTGTCATTTTGTTAAACTACTCAAGGAAAGACTGGTGAGAACAGTCATGTTTCAATAAAAGGACTGAGATTATCACTTAATCTGGACTACCAGTAGCTCTTTGTAGAGTTGAAATAACCCAAACATGGCTTTTTATAATCTTTCACCATTAAAAGAGATGGCCTAAAAATAGAAAAAGAACTCTAATCTCAAGAAAAAAATCACTACAAAGTAGTAAAATGATCTGCCCATGCAGTAAGTCATTTTACTTAACAAGAAATCTGATAAAATATCCAGATCTAGAAACAAGGAGTTCCACACAAGCGTTCTAAAAAGGAAAAAATAAACTAATTTGTTAGATAGATTTACTCGAGTTGAATGTTTTACAATATTCTTTTGCTAGTTCTAAGCAAATAGTTTGTATTTTTTTTCTGTACCTAATTCTAGTTCATTTTGATTGCAGTGACAAAAACTAATGTGAAAATGGAAAATGACTTCTTTTAGATACAATTTTGAACAACATGAGAAAGCAATCTAGTAGTATTTGTATTAAGTTGGCCAATCTTACAAAATCCTCACAAAATTTAACTCTAGTGCTTATTCCTGGTACATAAATTTTAAATTTTCATTCCAAAGTAACAGCAATGATTTTTTTCAAAATGACATCCTTGAAATTTGAGTTTTATTTCTTTATCAAAGGTATGGAGTACAAAGCAAAAAGATTTGGATTCATTCTATCAATTATTTTCTCATTTCTAGAGCTCCTAATGAGACAAAACAAAAATCTCCACTGTGCTGATTTCAAGTACATTTTGGAAAGATGTCGCCAAAGATAAATTAAAACAACCTCAAACCTGGTAAATTATCTTGAATGTGTAAAATCATGGTTTTACATCTTTGCAAGTATCAAATAGTTTGCAATTTTAAGAGCTTGGAGCTTCATGATCAGTATCATAATTGCAGTCGAGTAGAATTAGGATTCTCAATCAAGCAAAAAAAAAAAAAAAATCAACCAATCAATCAAACCAGACTTTTAAAATGTGAAAAACCTTCTCTTAAGGACACATATCGCCGCCGTCAGATGCAGAGAACCATCACCAGACAAATGTCCTTTGATCTGACCAAGCTCCTGGTGACCGAGGATTGGTTCTGTGACATCAGTCCGCAGACCATGAGGAGGCTTCTCAACATCGTTTCCATCACCGGTAAAGAAGACGCTTCATTTTTCCACATCTATGCACACTTGAGGGTTAATGTAGACTTATACTTTGTCTGAATTCCCTCACTACTCCCTAACCCCCAAAGGATCATGTAGTGGAGGACTATCCAAAAAAAGATTTTTTTTTTTTCAAAAAACGCCACTTATGATGTCATCCATTGGCTGAAGGAAAAACGCCAATCTAGTGAGCTTCAATGAATGCTGGTTTTTCAAAGAGTATTCTGGGAAATTTTCAGCGTGCCGGATTTTAGATATGTTTATTCTGACACCTCAAAAAAAGGACAAACGCCCTTTATGGTTCACTGTAAGCCGGGAGAGTAGCGAGTGAATTCGGACAAAACCTCACGTTTAATTTGAATTGATTTGATTTCCTTTTATTATCAAACAGAAAATAAAATAGTTAAATATCAGGATTAACGTTAAGTTCCTGAGCTATATACGGTACCTCATTTTCTAATTTATTTAAATTTTGTATGTTTTTTTTTATTGTGTTACGTTTTTACACATTTTGATATTTTCCTCCATATAATTCCATAACCCCATCCTAAAGACAGAAATGCACCATCAATCTTATTACCATCTTGTGTAAGAAGATTGATTCATATCAAAGAATAACAACAAAAAGAAGCTTTGTCCCTAGGTTAATGCTAACATTTTTATATTTACATTCTATAAGATGCTGACAAACTCTCTCTAAAGCACTGATTTGAAACTAAAAGTCATAAAAATCATTGCAGACTGTTTCGATGTCAGTCAGGAAAATGTTTTCTTACTCAGAACGAGCAGACCAGTGGCTAATGACTCTTTGACTGCGTGAATTTTCTCGGTGTCAGGTCGATTGTTGAGAGCCAATCAGATCATCTTCCACTGGGATCGTCTGGCGTCGTGGATCTACCTGACAGAGGAGTGGCCCTACAGGACATCATGGATCATCCTTTTCCTGGAAGAAACGGACGGAGTATCGGATCAGCACACGCTTAAGAATGTCTATGAGAGGTAAACATGTCCCTTCCTGTATATATTCCTAACATTCTCACTTTTGCATTTTTTTTCAGTATTTTTATTTATTTTTTTGCTTTGGAAAATTGTTATTTTAAAGCAACTGATGCTGTTATTGACTACAAAAAAATATTTCTTGTGAAATCTCAACTGTAGCCACTAGGTGGCAGTAAGTGATTTCAGCTTTCTGGTGACTCCGTGTGTGCAGCTCCATATTTAATAGCCACTGTTTTAAATTGATCGTAACATATAAAAAAAATGGAGACCTGATGAATATCTGGAATACTTTGGATTCAGAAAGGAACACTTAACAGTTAATGAGGTTAAACGCAGAGTCATGTGTCCGCGTCTGCACAGCGCCAGGTCCTGTAAGGTGACTGTTGTAGCCAGCAGAGCTCCAGTCGCTGTTGCGCATCAATCTCTGGCCTTTACAGTGTGTGGGCGCCTGTAGCTCCTGGGGCGGACAAGTGTCACAGGAGGTTACTGTCAGCGACTCAGCTAGCTAGATTAAGCAGATAACGCTCCATCCCCCCATCTTTAGTAAGAACAGCTACTGTATTAGTTTGATGTTCATGAAAACAAGGCAAAACCTTTGGTTTTTAATGCCTTAAAGCATAAAATATGAAGCATCTCCGTGAATTTCTGACTTTTGTTTGTGTGGATGTACATTTTTAGAAATATGTCCCCTTCCTAAAAGGGAATCTTTATATTTTTGCTGAATGATTCCAGCATGAAACGAAAGGTCTTTGTGGAGATAAAGGAACCCACGCTCCTCATTAGAGTTAATGTAGCCGTCATCTCGTGTTTGAGCAAAGATCCTGTCTTCCGTTATCTTCCTCCTCCTCGCTGGGTGTTTCCGAATGACTGCTCTGTTTGTGCGGTGACCGTCCAAGACGCTGCTTTAATGATGATGACAGGAAGCCTCAAACGGAGCTAAATGCGAAGCCTTGTCTGGGAGGCCTTATCTCTCACACCAATCTCAGCTGATAAGGCCTCTGTCTGCGGATCTTTTTCTGTCTCTGCTCCTCTCTTCCTCTTTCTTGTCATCCGAGGCTCTTCAGGTCCGTTTTTTTCTTCTCTCTGGATGAGCTGTTCTGTCGTTTTCTGTTAGCGCCAGACAAGCACTTGACCGCCGTCTCAGAACCTCGGGGTGTCTTTCTCCTGAACATCTACTTGAGAAATGGATTTTCTCCGGTGAGGAGCCGCACAAAAGCTTTCACCCCGTTTTTTTGTCTTCTTCACAATATTCTACTAACATCGCTCTCATCTGTGTGGTTTAGCACACGCTCAAACGGTTTATGGTCCGCCATTTTTACCCAGCGAAACTGCACATCCCCTGAGCGCTGCTAAGTGAATATATTAGTGTTGAAGTCAGCGCGGGGGTGAATCAGCCCCTTATAGGTCAACTGTCGCCCCGCATCTCAGTCACAAGGCAACACGCTCCTCGTCTGCTCTCCCTCCGATAAAGCCCAGAATGCCGCAGTGCACAGGGGCAACAAAAAGCGCAATGAAGTTGAAATCTATAAACGGATAGATTCTATCTAGCAAAAATCTTTATTAGTCGAAACGTAAGAAGCGTCCCTTTGTGCAGTTCTGAGCGGCGAAATTACAAACGTAAATCATCTGTGAAGGAACCTCAGGGGAATGTGAAAGTTATGAAAAATCGGCAAAAAGCAGGCTTTGTTGAATGCTTTTAAAGCAAAAATGTGGGGGTTCAGATATATCTGTCACAGTCGGTGGCCTTTCCTCTCTTTTTTTTTTCTCCTTTTTTTGTTTCTTGCCGGACAAGTGTTTTAATAAGCCTCACTGTATGAGAAAAGTGTAACACAAATTCCCCAAGCTGGAGCTGGACGGTACAGCCTTTTTAATCTGATGGAGAATGTATAATCAGTTAATAAGCTCAGCAATTTCTCTCCTTAACGGTAAGTCTGAGAGCTGCAGCTCAGACGAGGCATTGGTGTTAAAGAACGGTAAAACGGAACGGTAAAGAGGAGGACAAGCAGTAGTCGAGCTTCCTCTTGGACAGAGTGTTGCTGAAATTCTTATGTTTGCAAATGTAGGGTTAAAAAAAGAAAATTTTCTTCAAATTGTAGAATAAACACCATTAAATCTTCATTTGGTTTATTCTTCAGTCTTAAAACTTCCACTTTTATTTCTCATATTTTTGTCTGATTCGGTTTGTAGCAGCCAGCATGTGTTTGATTACCCAGCTCCTTCCCGCTTTCTTTATTAAAACCACTATGAATCAGGAGCAGACAATTAAAAAAAAAATGCTGTTGGGGAAAAAAAGCATATTTGTGATGCAGAAGCTACAATCGTCGGGCCACAAGATTCCTGCTCCGCTCCATTCTGATGTGTCCTCTTTCAGACGGCCAGATCCAGGTACGTCTTTGCTTTCCTGGTCTGAGCTGGTATCTGGCTCAAAACTGTACAGCCGAAAAGCTCATATACTCCTCACCGTTTTTGCTGTATCGTTAATGTTGTGTTGGAAGTGTGAGGGGATGTAAGGTAGCGGTAGAGTGTGTAAACTGAGAGCTCGCATTTATGGGTGACGGGAAGGAGGGCAGGGTTGCTTCACACCAATGATCCCACTTTTACAATTGATCAACAGATGATTGGATTGGGACTTTAATGCTTTTTCATGGACTTCTATGGACGTTCTGCATTTAGCTCTAAGCAGAGATCAGAATGTTGCCTCAGTTCATCCTTTTGGTACCCCTGCTTTTATTTTTGAACTGGTGGCTTTCTGGATATATTATATTAAATTATATTATATATATTATCTATATTATATTCTCATTTTCCTTCAAATAAACATAGCATTTTAAAATAGGAAATAAAGTTCAGGCTGGAGTTAAAAATTCTTAAAAATACCTGAACTGTAAATATTTGTGTTATATTTGTTTAAAAAGTTTGAATAAGTCTAAAACGGCTGGGTGGCTTGGTTGGTAAGATGAGCGGCTACCACGCAGGAATCCAGGGTTTGATTCCCGAAGGGGAATAAGTCAATTATCATATCAATCGAGCAATCACCCAGTGAGGGCCCTTAGTGCCACTGCCTCCCGAGCGCGGTTAGGCTGCACCGCTGCCCCAGGGGATGGGTCAAATGCGGAGAAGATCCATTGTGGGATCAATAAAGTACCAATTATTAATATTATAAAAGTTTTAGTTGCAAGTTGCAATTATGTTATTTTTTTAACAGTGATGACAAACACTGTTACAGTGTAGCTTCCTTAATGATTAAAAAAAATACGGTTATTTAGAGCCTTGAAATAAAATGTGTGCATCTAAAAAAGCAAACTCTGGTACTTTTGTGCCTTTATTAAATTTTTGTTTTGTTTTCTAGTCTTTTGTTAAACTCAGGTTAATTTGCTCTAGTGATTTGGCTAAAATAAAATAAAAAAAATTTCAAATATTTTCATAACTATCATCACAATAGGAGAAATATGCTAAAAAAGATAAAAATATAATTGAAAGAGATGAAAAGCCCATCCTTAACAAGAGCTTTTCTGTGCAGGGCGCGCTCAAAAGCCTCCATTAATTCAAATAATTTTTGTCAGTAAATCATTTGAATCAAAAGAAAATCCGTTTTGAGGCACATTTGAAAGCGCTGAGGGTGAGTTCTGTCGGGGCCTCAGAGAGTTTATTCCTGGAAGCCCAGATCCAGATTTCAGCTCTGGAAAAGTGTCACTGGTCCACTGAGCAGGTTTCTGCTCTGCCTCTGACATCTGGTGCCCCGACTGTGCCAGGATGCCCCCTGCCCCCCCCCCCAGGAGAGGCTTTTTCTGGCGCATCACCTGAATCTTATGTTCATTACACACCCATGTCTACAACATGGAGACCAAACTTAAGTTTGTGCGTTTGGTCTTTGAACGTTGCTTTCCCTGGAAGCCGCAGTCCTCCATCCACCTGAAGCGGCACCCGTAACTCCCAGACTCCCAACGGTTGAACTCTCACACACTTTTAGATCACATGTAAATCCAGCGCATGTGGTTCATGTAATATTTGTTCAGACGCCCACACAATCCTCTCACACCAGTGCAAGAACATATGTCACCCCAGAGTCCTCTGAGAGGCCCTGTAATTAATCCAACTCTGAGATGCAGTCTGTGTTCAGCAAACATGCAGATGTACACGTACACACAAAAAAATAAAAAAACAGCAGAAAAAACACCATTACCCCATCAAAGTGGGATTTTTCTTTCATTTACCTTTACAAATGAAAGATTTTTAAGCTTTTCCTCAACTCTAAGTGAACATTTAGTTTAGCTCTCCTTTACTCGCTGCTTTCATCTCTAGTGGACTCAGCTCTTCTCTGCCACTTGGAAACTGTTTTTTCATCTCTCCTTTTTCTTCTTTGGCATTGGAGCTAATCACAATCTGAGTGAATATGGAACCCAGCAATTCACTCTTAATTAGATCGACTCTTATCCCAAATACTGAAGCATTAAGATGACAGTCCGTTCATTGAGGATCACTTTAATTGGCACAATTATTGTAATTTAGTTGCAATTATGGGCTGGATTAAAGTGTCGTTGCGAAGCTAATGCCGGTGATTTTCCTTTATGTGGAGTTGAAATCTGGATGCAAAAATGCTTTTTTTAATGAATACCTTGAACTTTTCTTCCCCTCAGATAAAATGCTATCCTTATTTTTTCTTGATATATGGGATTCATACGTTTATTTACATTTTTTTTTTTTTTTTACAGCCATCTGATGGAGCTCCGTGAGGTACAAAGTTAAACTGTTAACTCCATCGCTAGTTGCCTCTTTTGCACTAATGCGTCTAAGCATGTGTAAATTTGAAAAGGCATGTGTGAAGCCACCTTAGTCTCGGCTGAGTTGTCGCTACCTTTTCTGCCGGGACCCAAGCTCCGAGGCAGACAGACCGCACGCCAGATAAAGACGAGCAGTGAGAAAAAAAAAAAAAAAAACGTGGCTGGTGTGAGATAAAGACGGGAAAGGAAGAATGCTAGAAAAAGATAAGAAATTGCTTGAAGAGGCAGAAGAAAAAGAAGAAGAAAAAGTTGAGTCTCGGGTGGTTTAAAAAATAAAAAGAAGAGCTAAAGGAATCAAAGTCTGTGAATGCTGTGGAGGATCAAATCAGATAGCAGGCAGTTTGTTAGCCTCTCAGATGGATTCTAAGTCTCAGGTGATGCTGTCGCTGTGACTGAAGTAGTCCAGGTGGTGGAGACGCACAGATTCACGCACACGTCCCCTGGCTCTCACACGGCTCCTTGCATTGGTGGAACCTGGTCCTCTGCTGAATTTCTTTGCCGGTTTGTCCGGGATTAGTTGCGCCTTCATCCCTCAGGTGTTTGCTGGCTGATGACTAAGGGATGAATCAGCCTCAGCTCGCTCTAACACCAAACAGCCCCTCTCCATGTCTCATGTTGCGTTCACACTGGGCTGGGGAACGCGTCTTCAAGCAGCCACTTTCAATAAAAAGGTCTACGTAAACACATGTGGGGCTGCTGTGTTCAAAACGATCTCGCTCACTTGTCGCTACTCATGTATTTAAGTCTGATTCGGGAACTACGTTCAAAGCATGCAGCCATTGAGCACATGCCGAAAGGTAAACCAGTTGAACTTTGATTAGTTGGGGACTCAAATTTGCTAGTGACGTATGAATAGTGTCCTTTTCAAAAACACAGAAGTACTAACAGTTTGAAAATTAATAATTGCGGTTTGTGCTCCGCCTGAATTATGTGACACCAAGTCTTTCATGTGTTGGAGCAAAGCTGTGAAAGAATGAGCCTGGAGCAGGATTTGATCGATTTTCACTGCTTCAGCCTTTCACACCAAGCCTCTACCAACTGTTAGTACATTCGCTAGTATAGGGTAGGGACAGTCCTGTGTGAACCCCATATACTAAGAGCACGAACAAAAACCCCTGTTCAGCTAGGTTCTTTAGTCACAGCTGCCCTTACATTTCGATATGGGCTGTCTGTGGACGAACCATTATGAGACTTGCAGGAAAAAGCAAGGCCTTAGACCAGTAACAATGAGCCCGTAGAGCTAAAATGTTCGTTCATATGTGCTGCGAGCGACAGGTCGTAGCGAACACTTAAACAACACAGAAGGGTAAAGTAAGGGTGAAATAGGAGAGACACAGACGTGCCGTTTAGAATTTTCATTTTTTATACCCATCAAATTCTGCGTGCAACAGAGAGTACTGTTCACGTCTTAGGTTGGAGCTTCTTGCGCGTTCATTGTGTGCAGCCTGTTTAAAAAAAGAGGAAACTAACAATCACTGTCTAGTTTGTGTCTCTATCCTACTGGCATCCAACGGGCACGTACACATCATGAGCACACTCCACGGTGAATAAGAGACCAGTACTTACACCCTACTAACGACTAGAGTGTATCATAAGGGCATTGTACAACAGCTTGATCTATATGTTATCATTGTGTGCAACTTAATTATCCTTACACTTACCACATGCATGACAATCATACATTCGATTTTCATGATGCCACTTGAGTACTTGAGACAACTGCGCTCCCCTTAAGAGGCCGCCACTCCATGGGCCCAGATAACCCAAAAGCCCATACCTGTACGGCTGCATGTGAATAATGCTTAAGCTGCATGAAAAGAATAAAACATATATATATAAGAGCAAAACAGTTGGTGTGTTTAGATAATACAGGACAAAAGTTCTTGATTTGAAGTGAAGACCATGACTGGAAGAGCGTCATGCAGCATTCTTCGTCAGAAAATCCTTTTCATTTCTGCCTATAAGCTGAGGTTGAAGGATTAGTCTAATTGGTCTGAAACAAGAGAGCAGCTCTGTTCGCTCACAAATAATCTTTTCAAATGCTGAAAAAAAGAACCCTTGGACCACACTTTTAAATGACCTCTGCTCTTCAGACACGCAGACGCCATCAGTGACGATAAGGTTGGATTAACCTTGTAACACCCGGATGCAGGAGGAAGACAGGAGGCCTTAGAAGCAGACTCTGTTGATATCCTGAAAATTTAACAGCGTTGAGTTGTCATCTCTCTCTTGGTATCTCTTTGTACTGCTAAAAGGCAGGGCACTGATTATAAATAGCAATGCAGGGCTGCGAAAGGGTCGGTGTTGACCTTTTAGCAGAGAGCAGAATTCACCACTCTGCCACTGTAAGAGCTCCAAGCACTCTTCATCACACACACACATCTGGTATTTAAGTGATGCAAACATCTCAGTTTCTTAGAAGACAGTAAAAATCAGGCCTTTATGGAGATCATGTGCATAATTTGGCAGGCAATCAGGCCAGAGCTGGTTCAAGTGTGACCAGATTTTAGAATTATCACACCTATTATTTACACCGACGTCTAAATGTTTTGTTTTGGCACAAAAAAAAGGAAAGTTTTGAAAGATAAATCTGATTTTTGATTTAATTCAGTCACAAAAAGCATGATTAAGTTAGTTTATGATTCAATATCAACTTGTTTTCTTTTTAGGATTGACATTTAAAAGCCAATTTTCCTCGTGTATGAAAGAATTTTCTCACAAAAAATTGTAACAATCTGCATAAAATAGAACTTTAATAAAAGTGTTGATGTTTAATTAAAAACTAACAGAAAAATTGAGTTCTGTACCAAAAAATGTGAGAAATGGCATTAAAGAGAAATCTATGCACATGTTTTAGGAATGGATGGATTTGAATTGATAAATTACTGTTTTTAAACACAGTGGTATAAATTGGAATGTAAAGAATTACACTGACCAAAAATATAAACGCAACACTTTTGTTATTGCTCCCATTTTTTATGGTATGAACTCAAATATGTGAAACATTTTCCACATACACAAAATAACCAGTTCTCTAAAATATTGTTCACAAATCTGTCTAAATCTGTGATAGTGAGCACTTCTCCTTTGCCAAGGCACACCTGTGCAGTAATCATGCTGTCTAATCAGCATCTTGATATGGCACACCTGTGAGGTGGGATGTCTGAGATTGTCTTTATATTTTTGGTCAGTGTATAATTTGGTTTGGTTTCTTTTCCTATTGGGTGAAACTAGCTCACTGTTACATGCAACAGCTGTTGGTTTGAGGGTGGGGCTGTCCAAAGAAAGGGCCTGGACAAAACTAAAAAGGAAAATTTTTACCATTATAAAAGTCCAATCGCATAGAAATTAGTCTACACTCACACTTTCCCCGAAGCACACCACAGGGTTCACCTGCAAGTAAAGAAAGATCTTTCTTCTCGGGTTTCCTGTTTCATTATCTTTGTAGATCAAGTAAAGTTTTTCAATTTGGAAAACAGAGAAGACTATCCAATCAATCAAATAGATGATGTGTTAAATATAAAACAATTTAAAAAATGTCTTAATATATAATAGATCTCATTCTCATCAGAAGTTTCCTATTTTAAAGCCCTACATTTTTAAAAAGGAGCATAAAGTTAAAGAATAAAAGTTAGAATAAAAATTAGTGCGTATCACACTACGGGTCTGCAACCTTTAAGGCCTTAGTCACAATTGCCCTTACGTCTAGATACAGGCGTCTGCAAGCGAAAAATGACTGGTGGCTCGCAGGAAACAACAAGGCCATAGACTGCTCAGTTAGCCCGTAGATCAAAAACGTTCATACTTTTTTATCTACAAGAATGCTGCAAGCGTCAAGTCGTAAACATGCCTGCCTGTTAGAATTTAAGAAATTGGACAATCCGAGTATGTGTGGCATCCTACGGGCACTTATGCAACACCTGAACATCCCGTGCGTGCAGTCAGTAAGGAACCAGTGTGTGCACCTTACTATCGACTAGAGTGTGGCGTAAAAGGACTATACGAAGCAACACCCCTACGTTGTGTACATTTCGCATTATCTTTCCATATACTTCCCAATAAAATGACCACACTCACAACAACCGAATGCTCCATTTTCATGACATGGCTTAAGGTGGCCTTACGAGCCTCAAGGCAACTGCAAGACACAAAACCTGTCTATGACCTTCCATGGGCCTAAGCAACTCCAAACGGATCAACCTCCCGTACGGATGCATGTGACTAAGGCTTGACCCTACAAGTGCCATTTATTTCAGATTCTTACTACCCAATGACCAATATTGGATCAAATGACACCAACAGCTGATATTAAAGTATAGAATAACGAATGACACTGGCCTTTTGTTACAGGCTCTCGTCAGATAGACAAAGAAATCTCTACCAGGGATGAGGCCTTTTTTTCTCATCTTTGCATCAGTTTATCATCCAAATCCTTTATCATTTTCAAAGTAGATGATTTTCTTCCCACATATTCAGCTAAACCTTTCCAATCAACCCAGAACCACCTTTCTCCTTGGAATATCACCAAACTGTTAACAAGCACTGCTGATACAACGTTGACGATGAGGAGCTGGGATTTTCCCTGATCTGTTTTTGAGAGCAAACAGAAGCTGCTCTTTCTGTGACTTGATTGGATGATTACTGTCCTTATTGTGGCCAGCCAGCAAAGCTGGAATGAGGTCAGCATCTGGCAGGAGCTTGACAAAACACCCTGTTAACTGAAACTATTAGCTCAGCTAACTTGGTTAAACTGGTCAAAAATTTTCCGTTAGTTCCACAAAGCAATGTTCTTGAGCCTCTATGATGATTGGTCAAAAAAACAAGAGGGAACCAGAGAAGAAGATTCATAATTTCCAGTTTCTGGCTTGGAGTTTAAGCCTTGATCAAATAAACTCATCATATATGTACCTATATAAAAAATAAATAAATAAAAAAAAGCTATCTGAAATTCCCTGTAAATCTTGACTCATACACATTAATTTATTTTTTTTCTTTGTCAATTTCATTATTTTATTTTGAAACCTATAACAGGATTAAGCAAAACTTCATAGTATTGGCCTTTTTGGGCCTTGCTGGACCGCGGTAGTGGAGTCTCATTTATTCACTGCCAGACCAGATGCATACATACTACAATCACACATCCCATACACAAAGCCCTCTAAGTCTCCCCTCCTTTAAACTTTTAACAAGACCCAAAAGGTCAAGGAAGCTCCATGTTGGCACACAGATGAACTCTGCTCAAGTGACCTCTGCTGCAGAGAAGCATTTTAAGAGGGAGGTGGGTATTAGTAATCATATACACACACACACACACACACACACACACATACACACACACATAAACATTGAAAAGCAGCAACAGTCAAGATAACGTCACAAATGTTAAATATAAAGCAAATAAACTGATAAAAACAAGTGTAATGTCAGTTTCAGACACCATAAGGATGTGGTTTCCTACAAGTTGGAGTGTGTTTGTGTACCCATGAGCGTACAGTACGGGTGTTTGTTCTGTTTCTCGTGAACTGTTTCAACCCGCACACAAACTGAGAGAAGCCTGTGCTTCTCCGCCCCATTTCCAGCTGGCTTACTGCTGTTTATTTGTGGGTTTGTAGACACAGACCAACAGGAGCCTGTGACTCTCACACACACATAAACACACACAAGCACACCCCCACAGGGTGCTTACTGTGCCCTTTTTATACAACCATCTAACAAATCCCACAACAATGATTAAACTCCAAATGATACTTTATGCCAGTGGTCCCCAACCCTTTAGCCGCAGAACAGTACCGGTCCATGGGACAGTTGGTACCGGGCTGCAGAGAAAAAAATGCAATCTACTTTTTTTCAAAACTTTTATTAATAATCTGATTCTGAAGGAAGTTTTATTTTGGAAAAATACTGGATTCTCTCAATCACATCCAACTTATTCTTAAAGCATATCATGTTGCTTGGTCACAAGTCGATAAGTTGTCCAATACCTTGAAATTCGCTAAATTGAAACACTCAAGCTAGCAGAGTTAACAAAAACAAGCATTTTTGGAAGAAGAGCCTTCAACTTCAAAGAAAAATGAAAGCTGCTTTAGACAAAAAACAGAAGTCTTTACTCCAAATATGGAATTATTGCAACAGTTCTTCTCACACGCCATAATAGTAATGCATAACATATAGTAGCCTAATTTTGCAGGGATGCTGCTAAAAAAAATCCTCAAATAGATTCATGCTTGTTATTATATTTAGAAAATACCAGTTTTTGTAAACCTTTTTTTATCCATCGAACCTTAAAAGTCGGACGAGGTGAAAGTTGGCGTCCGATATTTTTTTTTAAGCATCCTCTTTGACAATTATGGGTTAAGGAAGTATCTATATCATATTTTATTGGTTCCTACACGAAATCTAGTGAACAAAATAAACCTTAAACCAGCCGGGAAACTGAAAGCTACAAAAAAACAATCGGATACCTATTTCAGCTTCTTACAATCGGTCTGTGAAATTATTGTCCCACATTAAACCTGTCCTTGGCCTGAAAAAGGTTGGGGGGCACTGCTTTTTACAACTTCAAGCGGTTCATTGTTATAATTCTGGAAGGAATTTGAGAATTAACCTTAAAAATATGAATAAAACCAAGTGCAAAATGAAATAAAAACTTGAGAGATTGTCTTATTTTAACAAATCAAATTACCCCTATCCAAGAAACCTGTTCTCTTTTGCACAGCATTAGCTACAGAATAAACGCTTTAGAATCGATCAAGGCTGAGTTGACCAAATGTAACTTCTAGCGATCGGTCGCTAAGCGACTAAAAAGCTGTTGGGGTTTCAGCGCAGCCCAGGAAGCTGTTGCATCATTTCAAGCAGAGGATGGCCCAAAGAGATAAAATAAAATATGTATCCCTGCAATCATTCTTGCACAATACCCCAATTGACAGGGCTCTAGCTTAGGGCTGCAGAACAGGCCACTTGGTCCTACAACTCTGTGTGGCACATTCACTGGGAGCTTTCCAAATGTTAATATGTCCCAAAGCTAACTAGAGTTTAGGCGATCTTTTCAACCTCCCACGCTCTACAGCTGACAAGGATATGAATAACTCATAAATCTCACTCTTAGGTACAGCCTTTAGGCACCAAAAGTAGGAATGTACCACTTGAGTTCTTAACAGCTGCCCTCTTGGTTTTCGGACAACGTAAAGGCACAAATGGCAAAAAAGGTGTTTTCCCTGCCAAATATTTCTATAAAGGGACCCAAAGACAGGCATGCCAGGAGAACAGACGATTGGTTGTTGCGTTTGAACAGCTCAAGGGTGTTATTCGGTGCTCAACCAGCGCAACAAAGCACTAGTGAAGACGTTGACCAGGACCAAGTCTAATGGTCAGACTCGTGCAGAGCTAGAGCTTCAGAGACATGCTGGTTGGCGCGTGAAGTCGCAGCATCAGTGCTGAAGAACGATTATTGTTTCAGCAGGAGCTGCCTAAGCCTCCACCACCCAAAAGCCAGGGAGACCAAGCGAAAAAATATGTTTCCACTTTAGATGACGCCACGCTCTTTGTCTTGTCAAAATCCAGAAGTATTTCCTTGATTTAAATCAAATGCCTCAAGTGCTGCAAACACCCCCCCCCCCCCCCCCTCACATTTTCTATCACTTTCCCTCTTTCTTCTTGCTTCCTCGTCTTGGCAGAGCCAACAGACAACTTTGTGGCAATGTCTGCTTTCCATATACGTTTGTGGCAACATTCAGCGCGGTAATTGAAACTTTCTTGTTGAAAACTGGACCTGTGCATCCCAGAGCAAACCACAGAGACAAGCAGGCTAATGGGAAACACACCACGCTGATAAAAAAAAAAAAAAAAACACGCACTTTTGGAGCTAGCAGCCTCCCTGTGAGATGGGCTCAGGATTCAGTGGTTCCCCTGAAATGTTGATTAAACTCATGTGTAGTGCTCAAATAGGGCCTCCTCCTTTCCAGACCCCCGAAACCTTAACTGAACCCTCTAGTCACGGAGCCCAGGCCACATTTTGGACAAACGGCAGAGCTGTAAAAGCGGTGATTTTATGTAGAAGAATGAAGCCTGCAGTTTCATAGGGAGGGTTTTTAATTGTGACAATAATTCCACCGTGAGGTTCAACATCAGCACATGTGGTAGCTTGATTGATATAATGGTCAGTTAACCGGCCATGTGATGCAGAGATATGTGGGGTTGACTATTAAATCGTGCATAAATAAACAGCAGATCTCACATCTGGAATAAGCTTTTTATGGAATAAGCATCCGTAGTGTCAGCGATGACTAAGGCTTAAGTTTCTCCAGTTGAAATCTTTGCCTATCCAGTTGCACGCATCAAGAAATAAGAAAATAATTGTAAAAGAGCGTTTTTAGCAATGTTCTGGAAGGATAGCATGCAAAAAGGATCGTTCCTTAAAAAGAGACCAAATAGAAAAACAAGCTCTAAATCAGGGATGTGTAAGCTGAGGCTTTGGATCAAAGCGCACCTCTTTTATCCCTCCATTGTTGCACTTTGGCTTTGAAGAAAAATGCGGTTTGAATGAATAACTGGTTAGTGTCTTTAGTTAGGATTTAGGTTAAATTTAGATAACAAAGGCTTTAGTCACTTGCACCTGTATTGGAGGTTGGCCCGTACTGGTGCTGTGAGTTGTTGCGTTGGAGGGTCATAGACAGAATTGGTGGCATTTTAAGGGGAGCCCAGGTGTAAAGGGACATCATGAAAGTAGAACGTACCATTGTCATGTGTGTGGTAAGAGTATTGTAACGTATGTGTAAGACTAATGGCGCACGGGGGATTCTGTTAAACCGCAGCAGCAGGAGCAGTTGTGACTAAGGCCTAAGCAAAATGATTGGTTTGATCCATGGTCAGAGTGCTTTATTATTACAACAGCTTAAAACACACAGCAGTGTCCAGTGTTCTTCAAAGTATATAACTGGATTTATACCTATAGATTAAAAAAAGGATTCTACACCAATGCTGTCATGTTTATATTCAATAGTATTGGTAGAAAAAGGAGGAAGGTGTACCAAAGTTATGATAGAAAATGTAATATTTAAATTACTTACATTTTTAATTTAAGGAAATCTCCTGCAGCTGACAGGTCTTATTTGATATGGGGTGTATTTTATTTAAAAAAGAACGTGTATGTGCTGTTGTCAAAAGTAAAAAAAGAAAAAAGGTAGACTTATTTTTAGTATATCATTTGAAATTCAATTACTATATATTTAACAGCCACATTTTATAAATGAATGAATTAATGGCCACAAAAACATAAAGTTGAATTTTCTAAATAAGGAAATGGGGACTTGGCAGCTCTGGGGTTTGGTTAGGTTTTGGTCACTATGAAATTAAACCAAATGGCTCTTTTAGCATTAACTCTGTGCTGCCAATTATTTTTCCTTTTAATTTCTTAACACAAAAATTCCAACCGTTTAGAGATTTTTTTTTTTTAACAACATTCTTATACAGTTTTTGGTTCATGGTGCTTCCTAGAGGTTTGTAACAAATAACAAAGTTAAAATTGATGGTTTCAAAACCAAATGTCATGTTATTGCTACATGATGGGGTTGTTTCTTCATCCACTAACGATCAGAGAGTCTATATCGTGCAGTAATGGAACATTTTCCTAACGTTCTGTTTACTTTAGGTCAGCGATAGCAAACATTTAAACCACAGCATCACCATGCGCTTCCGTCTGCTGCTTGCTAATTTACCCCGATTGTCATCTTCTCAGGTTTCCTCCTCTGCTTTGAGAAGATAACATCCCTCACTTTATCTGTCCTCGAACATCCCCCTCTCCCTTTTTTCTATTTCGCTTTCTCTAAATCCAGTTATCTCCTTGCTGTCATGAAAAAAATGACAGTTGACATATTTTATTAATCTCAACAGTTTTTTTTTACTCCGTTACATTTATTGTTGCTGTTCCTATTAATGCACTGGTCAAAGTTTGCTATAAACTGTTTATTTTTATTGTTTTTGGTGCAGAATCTCCAAAAATATTCCTACCACCAAAGACGTGGAACCTCTGCTCGAGATCGATGGAGACATCCGAAGCTTCGAGGTCTTCCTCTCGTCCAGGACGCCTTTTCTTACCCCCAGAGACGTGGAGATGTTCCTGCCCTGTACCGTCAACCTGGACCCCAAACTCAGAGAGATCATAGCAGGTCTCCTCTTTTTTTTCCATTTTGTATAATATTAACGTTATAGGGATGTCCCCATCAGATTCTTTTTTGGCCCCAATCAGATTCTGGGTCATGTGATCCGAGTCTCGATCCGATACTTTTGTAACACATAAAAAAATGGACACATTTAATAAACAGATCCAGGTTGTCCCTTATTTTTTATTTTATTTTATCATTAATTATTAAAGACCCACTCCGATGAAAATCATGTTTTTGGCATTTTACTGATGATGAAGGACATTTATGAAGAAAATTTAGCTAAAAACTGAATTTCTCAGTATTTTTTGTTCAAATCTTTGTGAATCTGGAGCAGACAAAAAAATGTTGTTTGTACAAGATTGCATTTGTGACAAAGAAAATGTGCTGGCAAGGCCACAAGCCCCCTGCCCTGAGCTCTCAGCAGCAGGGTGGGGAAGGGGGGGAAGGGGTCGCTCCACACCCACGGTCCTGCCCACAACTCAGAAGTGAATTTGTAATGAACTACTGCCACTCTGCAGAAACTATGTCTTAGAAAACAAAAAAGATTTTGGCTAAATCATAACTAAAAGGCCAATGGGAACGTTCTGTGGCCTTGTGGTAGAGTGTCCGTCCTGTGACTGGAAGGTCGTAAGTTCAAATCCAGGCCGAGTCATACCAAAATGGGACCCAATGCCTCCCTGCTTGAAACTCAGCATGAAGGGATTGGATTGGGGGGTTAAACCACCAAATGGTTCCCAATCAAGTCTGAGACAAGGAGATCGGGTCCGATTTGCGATCACATGATCGGATCGAGACATCCCTATCCATTAGTACCACTTTCCGTTCATCCAAAAAGAACCTTTCCTGTGGAAAAGAGTTACTTTTTCATTTGAATTTGGGGACAGCAGCGTTCCCGAACAACTGTGCATGACAAAAAAAAGTGTCTTCTTGAACGTGATGCATTGAAAGGAGCGCCAGCTCATTTGGCAGCGACACTTCTCATGCCATTGAAATCACCCTCTGCAGGGACTCTGTGTAACCCACCGCCTGCTTCTCATTTCCAAACAATCAAATGTCGAGCAGGTTTTTACTCTAACACTGTGGACTGGAGGACAAAGTTCTCACTCAGCTTTCCTGTAGAGCTGCAGCAAATATTCACAGTTTGCGGTGCTGTGACGTAGAACTGTATCAGTATGAAACGGCGGGCCAGCTCCGCGTTGTACTTTTGCTAGCGTGCGTCAGCGGCCGTCGAGAGTGTCAATGACGCCTGGTGCGAAGCCGCCGCATCACTGCCGTTGCGAGTCCTACAGCAAACACACGCAGGGTCTGTTCCTTTCAGCCCACCTTGAGCATTGCAGAGTGGAGCTACTGGACTCCGACCAGATGTCCGGCGCTAAACATGTAAAAGCATTCACTGGAAAGCGTGAGAGCGACGCATCCCTGGAGCATGTGTTTGTTTGCAGCCTCTGAAGCACGTGGGCGTTTTCACCTCCACACTTTTTTTTTTTTTTTCTTTTTTCAACGGAGGGGAGGGAGCGGAAGGTGACCAATGCTGCTGCCCAGTCATCCCTCCACTCCGTCTGTGAGTAGTTGGAGCTGGGAGCCTGATGTCCCACAGCCCTGCCAGCGATACCCACCCATGGGCCTGACTCACCTCATAAGGCCCCCATTGTGCTCAGAGGCTGGATCGGGTCTCACTCGGCATGTCAGTCAGCATCCACTTGTATACGCAGGAGACATTCTGGTGCCTGTTTTTTGCGCTCGCGCAAGCCACAAAGAGACATTCTATTCTAAACTTTCAGACACATTTAGAGACTTCACCTAACTAGCTATATTCCTTCTTGCCTTTTCTACAACTCTAAGGCAAATATTTCGACTTTTTCTGCTGTTTTTTGTGTCTCTGGACTGTCTATTCAATTCAAATTTGTTTGTTTTTTATCTATGTTTTCCTTGTAGTCCTCCTTTGGCCTTTTTAGTTAATTTTAGCACGCTCCCCTCGAGTTTATCTGTATTTTGACTTCATTGTTTTTCCTCTTTGGAGTGTTAAAACCCCCAAAAAATGATTTAAAAAAAACCCAAATTATTGCTCTGCACTGGTAAAAACATCCTTCACAAGACAAATTAAATCACAAAGAATGCAACAAGTTTTTCTGTTGTCATAATTGGAAAAAAATCTGCTTACAGAACTAGCGGAATTTATCTTGGTAAAATTTCTTAAAATAAGTTGGGATGTCCCTCTCTTTTAGCTCAAAAATATGGTCTGCAACACTCCAGGACTGCAAGGACCATATTGTTTTGGTGATTCTTCTTTCTTATTAGGCCTTTGAGCGATCATTTTGCCCCAAACTTAAAAACACCAAAATTCGCACACACCTAGCATCTGGTGAAAATACATTTTGGGCAGAGGGAACGACCCTCCCCCAAAGACGATGACATCACAGTGGACAAAACCATCATCAAAAATGAAGAGGGCAAAAGCCTCTTATGGGGCTCAAAAAAGGTTGTTCAAAATCCATTTATGAAAGGAAAATACGTGAAGGGGATTTCCAAAAAATGTTTGAAATTATTATGGGATGGCCACTCTACAGATTGGGGTGATTTTGTGGCTAAGTGTAAAATGTATTGATTTACATTTTGCCACGATATGGAAAGGAAACTTTAATTTCAGCAATCGTCCTAAAATGTCACACAGAAGGTGTAGTCTACAAGCACTACCAAAGTTGTATTGACCTTTGATGTTTTCAAGATTAAAAAGCTTTATAAGCTTTTCAGTTATCTCAGCAAACTGAGTGTAAAAAAAATTCAAACTAGAAACTGTACCCAAATATATGGTGATATTTTGTGTTTTGTCTCTGTCGACTGATAAACGTTCGCTTTATTGCCCCCTCTTAGATGTCCGCGCAGCCAGGGAGCAGATGCACATGGGCGGAGTGACGTATCCTACGCTGCCCCTGCAGGAAGCAGCGCCCCGTCACCAGCCGGGGTACGGCCAGCCCTCCGCCGCCTGCTCCCCCACTGGCTCCTTCGCCGGGTCTCTGCCTGCTCAACCCCACAGCTCTTACTTCAGCGGGATGACCGGGCCTCAGCACCCCTTCTACAACCGGGTGAGGCAGCACCTAAAGTCTGGACCAATAATACCCCCAAATATACCTGTTTTAAAAAATCAACTGCAGTCCAGTGTGCCCTTTTTAGTTAAAATATTTCCATTTTTTTCACATGTTCTTTTTTGTCCCATACCTGCATGATCATCCTTTTACATGCTTTGTTTTTACCTCAGTTTGTGTTTTCTCATCCCTACCACCCCCCACCCCCACCCCCCGTAGCCTTATTTCCCCCATCACGTGTATCACCTACCCCGCCATTTTTCACACCACGCCCCTCCACCCTCGCGCCCCACCATTAAACCACCCGGTCAAGCCCAGGACACCAGTGGACTTGTAAGTAAAAAAAAAAAAGAAACAGAGAGTGAGAATCTGGTTCACATTTGATTAATCAAATACAGCAGATTTCTGTAATATTTATAAAAATGAATTACATTTGTATTATTTTTTAGCGAATTGTTATTATATTATACAAAATAACAAACCATTTTGTTTTTGATGGAAATCACAAATTACTGACCTTTTATATTTGAAGAAATATTAAAATAAATTGTAGTAAGACAGAGAAAAGGATAGAAACATGACTCGTAATCAACCTCATACTTTTTCTAAACATAATAAAATAGCATTTTATTATGTTTAATCCCTATATATATATATATATATATGTATATTTTATATTTATGTAATCACCTTTAAGTTTTCTTTCTTTCCACTTGCTTTTTTCTGCAGAATTTGATATAAAATGAGTCAAAAATAAGGATTTACGGCATCAGATCCTACATAAAAACAACTGTTAGAATATAGAGGATATTGATGAGAGAAATAAGGAATAAAAAAGCACAACTAGAATGGAACTTATTCTAGGTTTTGAAGTTAGTGAAGGCCTTCAGATGCTTCTGTGTTTTAAAAAAAGCCATATAAATGTCACTGTGGGGGTTTTTAGTCCATTGTGTTGACCTGCTGCATGAACCAACCACCAAAGTCAAAACCTCATTTCCTTTTTATCATTTCCTCCTGTCTTTCTTCATTTTCTTCTTTCTTTTTTGTTCCTATTTGTCCACATACCTGCTGTCTTTTTTTGTATTTTCATGCCACCGTGCCTGACTATAACGCAGCCCCTAAACCTGCATTTTCTGCTGTTAAGAAACCGCATAGAAATGAAGAAGTTCAGTAAATGGGTTTATCTGGCACTTCCTTCTTATGCATTCTTTGTTTCCACTCTGCACCCGTGTCAGGATGTTATTGCAGAGGATGCCAGAGAAGGCCTCCCCTCGACCCCCTCAGACCCCATTGTGGTAACCTCACTAACATTAGTAGACTCACTGCCACGCGTTCTGCTCCTTTACGCTCAGGTCTACAGCTTTGAACTATCTGCCTGATGATCTGCGCCTGTGACCATGCAGCTTCTCCTCTGTTGCATGTCTTGTATGTTTGCCAGGTTATATCTTTTGAAGACATTCATCTGGTTATCTCTGTGAACAGAAAACGTCATATCTATATGTGTGTCTGTGGCTGAAGAGCAGGCTTTGGCTTTATAGGGGACGTTCTGGTTTCTATTCGTTTGTATCAGCATCTCTTTGTTTGATTTTTGGGTCAACTGCCACAACACTATGACATAGATCGAATCTACTCTCTGACTGCTTTTTGCATTTTCCAATTTGTACTAAAATAAAATAAGTAAAAAGTCCTGCAAACCTGTGAAACCTGACAGCATTGGTGGCTGTCCTCAGGTGCACCGTCAGCAGATGATGCTCGACTGGTTTCCAGCTCGCAGCATGCCATGGGACTCTGCAGTCCTAATAACCTCTGCGTTACTGCATACCATCGTAAAATCATAAACTGTTCAAGTTTGTGCAGTAATGGAAGAAAAAAATGGATTTCCTGCTGATTTTGTACATTTGCTGTCTGACAAGGACGATTAGAACTCGATGAGAAGCAAAAACAGAAAATAAAATCTTTTCAAAGCGTTTGACATGGACTTTTATATTAGATTGTCTAAAAATCAGCAAAAGTTTCTCCAAAATGTATTTAATTCAAATAATGTTTGAGTCTTAACTACCGTTACGGCTAGAAACGGGGTCTGCGGGCCAAAAAATGGGCAACGTCTGCACATCCCACAGGAAATAGGATGTTGTAGACCACTCGAAGAGCCTGTAAACCAAAAATGATTTGTTTTTCTACAGGCATGCTGTGAGCAACAGATCGTGATGAACAAAAGTAAAGTAGGTACTTGAACAGCCTCTTGCGCAGTGTTCAGGGTGAAAAAACCCACCCTTACTTTACCTTTGTGTGTAAGTGTTCACTACGACCCTTCGCTCTCCAAGCGCTCTGCGATCTTGATATTTCGTGCGGGCCACCAGGTTTGCCCATTTTTTTCGCCCGCAGATAACCGGCATCCAACCAGTTGTGATTAAAGGCCGTGTCCCAAAGCCACTACATACATTTTGTGCATATAGAACGGATGAAAATTGGTCATACGTGAGGAAAAAGTGAGAAAAGTTGCGTTCTTTACATGAAATTTTCACAGATGTATCACAAATGAACCACGTTAAAATCACGGAAGGAATAAACCACGCAAATCAACACGGAAATCAACGTAGAACATGAATCCTGCAACATTATAGGGCCGTTTATATGCGATGATATGAAAAGTCCTCTGTCATGTCAAGCTGACAGGTCACTGAGCAAATCAACCGCTTATCAAATCATATTTTCTCTCTTTTTAACTTCAAAAAGTTCTGATTTTACTGGCTGAACAGTAAAAGAGCTGAACCTCCGCTTCCACATATTTACTGATTTCCACAGAGAGCAGCTGCCGTTAAACAGTTGAATGATAACACTGGTCAGGAGATTTCTACTTAAAAAAAAAACTACTTATCAGAACACTGCTAGCAAGCTTTGAGAGGAGCTGTTTGAAAGATTCAAATATAGATTCTTGAGTTATGTTCTTTTCCATTTACTTCTTATCTGTCTGGGATTTGTGTCTTTAATTTTTTTTTTTTCTAATCCCATCTTTCACACCTTCATCAGTTTCTTGGTATCTTCTTCCTGTTTAAAATACATTTTCCAAATGTTTCTTTTAATCCTTTTTCAGGTTGTAATCTGGCCGTAGTGCTCATGTCAGTTTGTTGTTCTGCGAGCGCGTACGTGTCTCTGTGCTGCTCTTTGGATATGCAAGCAGACAAAGACGGGTGTAATTGCAAAGCTGATGTAAGTGCGAGAATGGATTCCTCTGGCTGCCAGGATTATCATCAGAGCAAATGTTGGGGCTGACAACACACACACACACACACACACACACACACACACAGAGTGTACTGACAACGTGCTGGTGGAGCTTATCTCCATACCAAGACGCTTCCTCCCTCACAGAGCTCTGTTTCCTCTTCCTCATCCTTCTGCCCAGCCCTGAGCTCAACCCAGCTGTAATTACAGTCTTATCAAACATGCACACTGGGACGATTCTCGCACACATTCGTGCTTTTACTCCGAAAAGACGTGCTCGCTGTCCAAATCAAGAAGCCATCCCCAAATCGAAACTTCTGCTTTTTTTTTTTTTTAAATGATGTCTCTTTTCTTTGCAGACTACAACTTAAGCGAAAACACACAAAACTTCTTGTCTAATAATCTTTAAAAGCCTCTGTTTTTCTAGACTATGAAGAAGGCGGGCCGCGCCCCCCACTGTGAGCATGTCCTCACATCCCAACCTGTTTTTTGTGGTGTCGTCATGTTTCTGAAACTCTATCTGTGGTGTTGACTCTGTTTGCTACTTTCTGTCTCTTTTCATTTAAGCATTTAAAGTCGCTGCCTTTCAAAATAAAAAAGGTACAATTTTTGGTCTCCTCCATCTCTACTAGAAATCTTCTTCCATCATCCACAGATCTCCACCACTTCTCTAAAGACCCACTCCGATTACGTTTTTGGTGTTTTTAAAATGTTCTTGTGGCATTTTCTGATGATATTCAAAGAAAATTAAGCTTAAAATTGTGTTTGAGTATTTCTTTATTCAAATTTGCTGTGAATCACAAGCAGATGAAAAAACTCCTGCTTCCTGCTCCGCTCCATTCTGAAGCTACGTACACACCAGGTATGTGTGTACAAAAATGCACTAAACCCACATTCTTAAACCCATTTTTAGCACATAATGTACAGGTAGGGAGGCCCTTCGTCTTCTTCTTCTTTTCACTTGTCCGCCATTTACAGTTGGAAGAGGCTTGGTGTAAAATTTCAAAGCTGTGCAAATCTCATAAATCTAGCTCCAGGCTTTTTCTGTCACATTTCTATTCCGATAAACAAAAGATTTGATGTCATAGAATTTGGGTTGACCATAAACCACACTTATTGATTTCTCCTTCATGATTAATTTTCAAACAGTTGGGACTTGAGTGAAATAAAAAGGATGTTTTTACCCTAATTAGTCAAACTTTGACCAGTTTACCTTGCCAAAATGGACTCAATAGCCCCATGTTTTGTACATAGAGCCCGAAAACGGTTGTTGATACACATGTAGCTACGCGCGAACGCCAGAAACACACGGTTTATATATATATATATATATATATATATATATATATATATATATATATATATATATATATGCATATATCTTACATAAGCATTTCATTGAAAGTGGTCGCTTGGACCCTTGTTATGAGGGTGGTGTGAACATAGCTTGATACATCCACTGCTTTGTTTTTCATCCTCCGAGCTGGTATCTGGCTCAAAACTGTAGGGCTAAATATTTCTAATTTAGCTCACCATTTGTGCTTCATCAGTAATGTTAGGTTGAGGTAGTGAGGGGCTATTAGCTATTGTGACAGCGTGTAAACAGAGACCTCTCACAAGTCAGACGTGAATTTCTACTGCCTGCTTTGCAGAAAGTAAGTCCTAGAAAACAACACAAATTTTTTTATTTATTTATTTTTTTTATTAAAACGCCATCATCATAATTAAAAGACCACTGTGAACGCTTTGAAAAAAGCTCAATAAATGATCGGAGTGGGTCTTTAACTCTGGTGTTCCTCTAAAGCAGGGGTCGGGAACCTATGGCTCGCGAGCCACATATGGCTCTTTTGATGGTCACGTATGGCTCGCAGACAAATCTTTATTTATACCATTTTTTTTTTCATCAGACCAGTCCTTCTCATGCGCGATGCGATGCCAGAGGCGCGCAGTAGTAGCGGTGCTTGGAGAGAAAAATCTGCGCCAGCACTCAGTTTACTATTATTTACTATTTCACAGAGTTTATTCCAGCAGGAAACCTATTAATTGCCGTGCCTAAACCTGCGCGCTCCCGTCTCTGAGAAAGAGCGCGCAGATGAGGGGACGGGATGTGAGGAAGAAAGCAGAGGGTGGGGGTGCCCCCCACCCTCTGCTTTCTTCCACAGGCAGCAGGTGAATCGCGCAGGGATTGTAGAAACGTAAAACACGCTGTACGTCACTCACTGCAGTGTGTGAGTGTGTGTTTGTCTCCACGTCTGCATGTGAGTCTTTGTCACATCTACAGAACATTCAGACCTACGATCACGTTTAAAGTCTCAACGCCTGCATGACGCTGAAACTCACCACGTATCAACCAGACTAGACCATCAGCAAAACCACCACGACAAATACTCATTATTTATTAGCAACAGCATAACCATGTTATTAAAAAGAATCCACAGACTTATTGTACTTTAAAATGTTGAAATGACATCAAATGCTCACATTCACTTGTATATTTAGTTTTAAACATATTGTAGTGGACTGAGTTGGGTCCGCTGTTGCGCCGCGTTAAAAGTTCTGGAGTTCATTAAACACATCAGGCAGAGATCTGATTGGCTCTCAGTTGTGTCGCTCAGCCTGTTGTTAGGTAGTTTGGACCAATGGGGTTCAGTTATGGGCCGAATAAGGGAAATGGGAGGGCTGGAGCGGGAGGAGGGGAATATAAAGTTGGGAGAAGCGCTCTGGTCTCAGCGGGAGAGATTGAGGAGTTACTGTATTAATTTTACGGCGTTTGCTGTGGTCTATTGTAACCAGAATAAAGAACCTTAAAAGAGGTTAAGTCTCCGTGCCTCAGTGTGGGACAGGGACGCTACATTAATGTATGGCTCTTTTGAAATTACATTTGAAAATATGTGGCGTTTATGGCTCTCTCGGCCAAAAAGGTTCCCGACCCCTGCTCTAAAGCATGCTGTGTGAAGAGACATAAAAACGTCTAGATCCATCTCTAGTTTCACTTCCTTTTAGGTTCCATTGGTCATCTGCACCGCTACAGAGAGTTGGCACTCGCCGTTTGTCGCCTGAGCTGCCGTTCTTTGTCTAGCAAACATTCACGATCCATCTGGGCTCTACTTTTTCTCCCCCTGGAAAGCAGAAACAAAGCCGGGCAGCTTAGTTTGAAGCCTCGTCTTAATCGTGGTAGTAGAAGGGTGGAGCTGGAGGGGAAGGAGACCGATGGAAGGGAGAGCAGGAGGTCAGCACAGAAGGGAGGAAGAGGAGAAAAGCGAGTGAGCAGAGGGGGGGGGTTTGTTCTCCTCGTGCCAAGGCGAGGCTTTGAGCATCAACTGGTTTTATCAAAAATAACAGCTGTGGCTCCATTTCTCAAATACTAGTCATTTATGGAATAATAGGAAAGGGTTAACAACCAGTTTGTTTCATTTTAAGACCGTATCACACGGCCACTGCGTACATTATTTGCGTTTTCCACATATGAAAGTTCTGTATTTCGTGAAACTTTCGTGATATACGTAATTCCTAAGTGTTTCTTGCGTTCATTACTCGTCGATGAGCGCAGATGTCTGTCGAGGGTTTCGGCTGAGGGGTCTATACGTGAATTCAGATTTGAGTTGTTTAAAATTTTTGTTTGATTGAGAATTACACAGTTTACGTCTCATTACGTATTTTATACCCAATTATTACGTACATCTCACGCAATTTTCGTGATTTTCACGAGATGCATACGCAAGTTTGTGGCTTTCCACAACCCTTCCACGTATGTCTAATGGACTTTTCACACATGTACCACTGATGTATAGCTTTATTACCGCTTATAAAGCACACATATCACGTTAAAACCATGTAATTGACGCACAAATTTTGGGTCAGATTTGGCTTTTTTCAGTTGATTTATGTGTCCTTTGCATATTTTATTCATACTTCTTCCGTGGTTTTAATGTGGTACATCTGTAAAATTTTTACACAAAGACCACAACTTTTCTCACTTTTTCCACATGTATTCACGTATGACCAATTTTCATCCGTGCGATACGTGTGTTACGTCCTTCTTTAGGGAGGAGGGATACAATCGGTAACATAAAGAAAAAATAATAATCAGGCAATAATAAGTTTATTCTGGTTACACGACATAAAAATCAAGGAAAATAACCAACGAAACACACAAGGTGGAATAAATGATGAAAAAACGTAAACTCAGGCTTTATAGCAGGAAAACTTTTTCAGAAATGCAGTCTCCAAAACACTACAACGACTCAAAATACCACAAGGTTAAATTTAACAAAAGGACAAAGCCAGAATAAAACTAAGAGGGAAACCAGAGGCTTTCACCGGCTAAGGCCAGGCAGACTGCAGGGGCAGGCTGAAGAACAAATTCCTCTCAGGAATTCAGCAGCCACTAGAGCAGAGGATCCTGGGAGCTTTTAAAGCTTCCCTCCCAGCCAGACGATTGGTGGAAGGTGGCAGCCTCAATCAGCTCTGCAGGTGGGGCGGGGTCAGTGTGGAGGAGCTGGGCGCCTGCAGGAGCTAAACATCAAGCACATGTACACATAAACAAGACATGGAGGCTAGACCAGGGGTCGCAACAATCCGCAAAATGTGTGTAATAGCTGTGTGACACGGATTTTAGACACTAATAGAGTAGCTGCTGGAGTGTCTTTAGTCTGCATGCCGTTTAACAAAACGTCTTGCTTGAGTTGGACTCATCTGTGTAGTTGGAGTGAGTTTCTCTAACCGTGTGAGGCACTTCTCTCAAATCCATGCTTCAACCGCGTCTGGGCTCCATGTTTCCAGGTGGGTCCAGCTGTCATGCTCAGCTCTCTGAGCACGGAGGCGGTGTGTGAGCGCCTCAAACAGACGGACGGGATCGACCCCAACATGTTGCCTCAGTACACAGCCACCATCAAAAAGGTGACCTTTCTAAACACCTGACACACTTTGGAGTATTTCTCACTAAAAGTTCTGATTCCTTTTTCATTCCAGGCTAATATAAACGGTCGAGTCCTCCTTCATTGCAACCTGGACGAGCTGAAGAAAGAGATGGAGATGAACTTTGGGGACTGGCAGCTCTTCAGAGGAATGGTGAGACATTTTCAGTCAATGGGAAAGATTTTTAACCTTTTACCAACGATGCTTAATCCAGTGTTGACCATTTATGGTTCATGAATGAATGATCCCTCCCACCTGGTGTTCCAAACAGGAAGAAGAAAGAAGCCAAAATCCCCTTTGTTAAGAAATAATCAGCTATAACTCAGTCATTCTAGTTGTCCAAATAACCATTCTTGCTCTGATACTTTTTATTAAAATGTTCTTGCTAATCCTCTTTTTTTTCATGATTTTAAATTATAAACTGACCAATCAGATGCCTAAATAAAAGTATGTGGTCTCTCATCAAACGTTTGAAACTTTGATTGATAGATTCTACCGGTTTCAAGCGCTTAAGAAGGAAGCCAGTCCAGTTCTCATACACAGTCAGTGGTGTTCACAGTCTTTGAAATACCATAACCAGTCAACAGTTCACGCAATTCAATTCCAATGGATTCTGCAAACCGAGAAAAACTGCTAACGTAAGCCAACACCGAACCCAAAGCTGCTTTATCTGCGCCAGAATCCAGTGGAATTGGGTTAATTGCGTAAATGGTTGAAGAGTTACGATAGTTCAGAAAACAAGGCCAAATCCAAATTATTCCCCTACGGCTTCTCCCCTCCCCCCACATGTAGCCCTCCAAACGAAGAGATGTGGGAAAATATGGTCTTCAAATTAGGAGGTTACTACCACTTGATGACATCATCAATAGTCACCGGTCATCTACGTAAGCGCATCGATCCCTGCGCACGGAAAATACACAACATCGGTTTCATAAAAGCCAGAGGGGTAGAGGAGGAAAGTGGTATTCAATGTCGCCGGCGACAGCTCTGATGTTAAAGGGTGAAAGTCAGAAAAAGGATTTCAAAGAGCCAAGTTTTATTTTTGAAAGTTTTTAGGGACCAAGGGGTTCTCCTTATTTGGTTCATTTTTCATTACACAATCAGTGACCTGCGATAAGTTGGTTGGCTAATCTTGGATCTGTTTTATAACTGATGCTTTTGGCCTTTTTAAGACTTTTATTTTTAAAAGCTGTTCCAAAACTGTTTTAAAAAAAATTATAGACATCGTAAATTACGTATATGAGGTTCTGCTTTTCTGACGCCTGGTTTCTAAAAGCATTTCTCCCCTTGACTGTAACATCTTTAGTTTTTTAAAGAAAAAAATATTTATATGAGAGTGTTTTTTTTTCCCGTCTTTTTGCTTTCACTGGAAATTTCAAATCCACATTAGTGCTAGTAAGTCAGCCAGGAGTCCAGACGGCTGAGCCGGGCCTGAAATCACAAACACATGTCCGCCTTTGCTCCTGCTACGAAAGCAGGGAGCGAACTGGTCATGTTGTGCAGGAGCTTGAATGTGGGGTCCGCCTGGAAGCAGCTGTAAAGTACGGTGGCCTCACAGCTCCCTGTAAAAACCCAGCGCTGCGTTGCTGGGATGTTTCAAAAGCGCAGCCATCTGGTTCAAGATGGCCGCCTGATATCTGGATGAAGGGAGGTTATTGTTGGCGAGGAGAGGACAGCCGAGTGGTTGTACTTTAAAAACGGCTTTTCTCACAAGCACATGCTTTCACTGTTGCTGCTAAACACGCTTGTTTGGCACGTCACATGTTCTGAGAAAGAAAAAAACAAAAACAATGACCACTACAGGGACGGCTGTCCTCAATCCACCTTTGACCACACAGAAAACCCTCTCCATGTTTTTAAGGTGATGGAGCAGCGGTATGCTGAAAGCCAGGCGGCAATCCAAGACGAGTCTCGAGCTGCTAGTGAGCAAGGCAGCAGCGTGCTCCACGGGGAGCCCAGCAGACGCGCCGGGGGTCCCCAGCGTGAAACCTTCAGCCTCAACCTCAGCTTTGAGGAGCTCAGCGGCGCGGGAGTGGAGGAGCCTCCGAGGCGCAGCAACAACTCCCACTGGCCGGTCAGTCAGCCCGTCTGTAAAAACGTCACACAAGATTTCAGGAGGAAGGCACCACGCCGGCCGCTTCGCACAAACTTTGAGTGAGAAAGGAGCGCGACAGAGGAAGATCAGACTTAAAAAGATCCCCTATTATACAGGGGAAAAAAAGGTGTCAAAAGGCCCCCTGTCTGCTATTTTCAAATCTAAGACACGAACAAACAGTCACACTCTGACAGCTGGCTCTGCTGCTATTTTAAATGCTCTCACTTTCCGAATTGTTTCAAATTGAATCCCAGCACTGAAAACACAGAACAGCTTTCATCGCAGCTCCATCTGCGCCCGTGTTCCAGCAACTTCTTCACGTCCTCACACTCTGGTTCTGATGGGTTTCAAGTCATTTATAGCTCAAACATTTAAAGTCCCACTCCGATCATCTTTTGATCTATTTTAAAAGCGTTCCTAGTGGGGTTTTTATTGTTTTTAACCAAAATCAAATCAACTTGTGTTGTTTTCTAGGACACAGTTACTGCAGAGCGGAAAGAGTTCATAAAAAATTTGCTTCTAAGTTGTGGGTGGGATTACAGCAAGCCCATCCCCCTTCCTGTCACCCATATGTTAGCACACTCTCCTGCTCTCTTACACCCAATCACACCAAACATTACATGCGCAACAAAAAATGGTCATATTGGAGCAGTACAGTTTTGAGCCAGATGCTAGCTTGGATGAGGACAACGAAGACGTACATGGATCTAGTCGTCTACAAGTAGATGCTTGAGGCCCATCCTGTGTATTTTCTGAGCTCCTTTTCAATCTGCTTTTTTCCTTCTGATCCTGATTCACAACGATTTGAATAAAAAAAATTTCAGAAATGCTAATTCAATCTTAATTTTCCTAATAGATGTCCTCCATCGTGAGAGAAATGCCATAAGAACAAATAAAAAACGCCAAAAAACAAGATTATCATCAGAGTGGGTCTTTAAATGTTTGCTCTGTAAGTGGAATATTGACAGGAGCTGAGGTGTTTAGTTGTGTGGTTTGTTTTCTTTCTTCTTCTTCTCTTCTCCTTCTCTCTTTCCATGCCAAAACAACTTTTTGTCATCTTGTCAGGTGGCAAATCACCGCACTTCAAGCATGTCCAGCCTCAACTCCCAGGAATCCTCCAATGACATCTGTAAGCTGACAGACAAGCAGCAGGCTGAGTACCGGGACGCCTACAGGGAGTACATCGCTCAGATGGCCCAGCTGGAGATGTCCGGCAGCGGGGGGGAGAGGCCTGTGCAGCCCCACCCGGGGCAGTTTCTGCTGCCGGCTGGCAGCTCCGAGGACAAAGGGGTGGGTGGAAAGTTGCGTGTTATCTATTGACATTGCTGTCATATCGTTTCTGATCATATAAATCTATTTATGTTTAGAATAAAATACTCTTCTGCAGTGTTGCATTGAAGAAAGCAGAGGAGTGTCAACAATTCATTGCCGCATGAGCTCTGTTTTAGTTCCTGTATCAGAAGCTACTCAGAAAGGCCGGAAGTGGTTTGGTTACTTGCATTGAGAAAACCACTACATTTGAGAAAAAAAAACAAGCTATTGGTGGCATGACTTTAAAAAAAAAACCCTCCTGGAAGGAAGCTGCAGATGATAGAAAAAAGCCTTTTAGTGAGCATCTGCATCCAAGACCTTTTTACAACGGTGTCATCGAAGCTGCAACAGCGCTAGCTAGCAGCTAAACTTACGTTTGACTCTGTGTGCAACTAACTCAGAACCTAAAACAAAACCTGACTGTGAGTCACATGAGCTACTCCTTCTTTACAACAATTCACTTTTGTGTCGATCAAACTGATGAGAAGAGCTAAAGTGGTGCAAAGAGGCTTTTTTTTTTTAGCTTGTATAGAGAAGCTCAGACAGTTCTACCAAAGCCTAAAGGGGAACTACCGTCTACACTGCTAAAACAGTGAGGTCAATGCACTAAAAACGCTTTTTCATGCAGAATTTTTGTGCCAAGGCTTATTAAAAGAAAACCCTGAGAGTAAATATGTCAACCCTTACATTGGGGTCGTTGAGGCGATCAACATGAGTCAGCGCAGATGCAGAGAAAAGAGGCTTTGCACCATTACAAAATTTTCAGAATCCGCTGAAATTACTTTAATTACGTAAACAGTTGAAGATTTGCAAAAGTCGTAGAAACTAAACATTGGAGCTAAAGCCTCAGTGATAAAGGGTTAAAAGACAGTCGTCTGAGATGTTAGCATTAGCCATGTAGCAGGCATTTGATGTTGCTTATCAGCAATAGTACAACAGACGAAAAACCACAAAATGAGTTTTGAAATAGTTCAGTAAAACACGCATATATTGCCAGATTTTGCCCAAAAGCACTTTTGAGGCTTCAAGGCTTCAGTTTATGAAAGAACAGCAAAGATTGGGGACATTTAGTGGACAACAGTCTCTTAGGAGAACCCAGTCTAGTAAAATAAATGTGGTGCATAAATTCATCCACATCAGAAAAGCAACGCACAGTTTATCAAAAAGCTTTATTTAAAAATTGTACTAAACATTTAAAGCAGAGATCAGGTTTGAATGATGAACATAGAAACATTTCCTTTTCTTTGGAATGGATGCTAAACTATTCTTGACTAATCAATCCATTGAAAAATAAACAGAAAATTTGTTATTAAATGTATCCTGAATAAGAAATATTGTGCCATATTCATAAAAACTTAATAAAAAACACACTATACGATATTCCTTTAGACTTATTTTAATTTGTAAAAGACCTTTTAGTCTGCATATTAAGTCATTTATTCATTGTTCATATAAAGTTCTAAAAAAACTGTTGTGATTGTTGTTGGGTCACATCAGTGCAGAGAGGAAGCTCAGAGGTCAGCTTTTATTTTGAAATCTGTCCTGCCGCACATCTTCAGCTTCTCTGTTACCGACTTCTCTTTGCGTCTCACAAAACCATCTTCCTCCTCAGGTCAAGGAGGGAAGTGACCAAGACGGTCGCAAGTCCTTCAGCAAGAGGGCCTCCAAGAGCATCGAGGCCCCCGATGCAGACGCTCCGCTTCTGGACCCCATCAGCGAAGAAGACGAGAAGCTCGACAACAGCTTGTACTTTAAAAGGAAAGGAGCCGGGGCGCTCTACCACGAACTGCCCAATGAGGAAGACTCAGGCTCAGAGGAAGCGGACAACACCACACCTCTGCTCTCTAAAGCCTGCCCTCCCCCCTCCCATGGGGGCGCTCAGCCTGTCGGGCTTCTGCCCAAGCCGGGCTTCCTTGCAGAGATCCTCCTGGACAAGAAGGACTCTTCGGATTCAGGCATGCGCTCCAGCGACAGCTCCTCTGACCCCTCCTTCGAGGAGGCGATGGACGACTCCGCCAAAGAGGGAGAAGCTCCGAAAGCCAGCCTGATCGAGCTGGAGCTGGAGGGTCTGGTGAAGAAGAGGGGCCTCCTCCCCAGCAGCCTGAGCGGCCTTCAGGAAGCTACGGTGGCCCGCATGTCCATCTGCTCCGACGCGCCATCCGAAGCCAGCCTGATGGCCAGCAGCCCGGATGAGGGCTGGCCCGCCAACAGGGTCGCCAACCTCAACCACACCTCCATCGACGCCACCCTCAATAACAACACCAACAACAGCCGTCAGCAGCAGGAGGGCGGCACAGAACCCTCCACCGGCGGCATCATCATCATCCCCGGCAGCAGCAGCAGCACCGCCGCCACCGTCCACCACAACCACAACCTGTGCTCCATCAGTCTGGGAGACGAGAGGGAGAGCGTCCTCTAGGACGACCCGCATGCGTCCATGTCCCAAAACGTAGATCTGTGGCGTCGTGTTAGAAAACCCGAGTCGTGCTTTGGAAAAAACGTTTTGTGAAAGAAAAACAGATAAAGCTTTTGTGTTTTGACGGTTTGGTGGCTCTCTCAACCGTTTCCTGGTAGAATGTTACAGTTCCAGAGTCAAATGTGTTTGTAGGTAGTTTAAAAAATAAAAATGCCTTGCAGTGTTACTGAAGCATTTCACTCGTGACGTAGATTGTGTTGTTTTTTTATTGTTAAACCATTGTAAACCTTTCGTCTTTGCATGCAGCAAATAAACATTCAACTCTTAAAACACGTTTTGGTTTTAATATTTCTCGCCTTTTAGCCTTAATTAAAAAAAACTTCAATTGTGAATGTGAAAAAACGAAACACTAATTTAATCAGGGTAACTTGGAGAATAAGAAAAGTACCACTGCAGGACTCTTGTCGTCCGACAGATGGCGCACTTTCTATAAAAACCTGCTGCGGTTTGATGTGGAGGCAGTCAACAACTTTAAAGTAGATGTACAGGAATGTCAATGTTTTCTGAACATTTAACTTTTTTTTTACATTTGGTTCAAAAATCCAACATTTCTGCTTTTTTTGGAGAACTATTATTACACTGAGGAAACTGTAGTTCATCAATATGGATTTGATGGGATGAAAAGATGATCTGACAGATTCCTAAGTTAAAAAAAAAAAATAGTTTCCGGTTTGATTAATTCACCAAAATAGAAGCGCCTCATCTTGTAGAGTTCTTTAAACAAGAATTTCTGCACTTTTTTCATATCTGAATGCAATGAAAAAGCAAAGAAAAAAAAATCAAGTTGCACTTTGATTTATTTTTTATATTTAAAAAAAGGTACAATTTACATTACTTTTATAAAAAGTTTCAGCATAATTAAGTACAACAATACACTTTTGCAGAAGTTTCAAATTCCTGCAACTATACAACTCCTGGTGAGAGTTCACAAGATTTTTTTTTCCTCTTTTGTTTTTTTCTTAAACATTGTCCAGTCCTTCATGTGCCAACATCTCTGACAAGACAAGACTAAACTTTAAACATTTTTTTTCTTTGAACAGTAACTAACCAAACTGCTTGTTTCTGTACAAGTTCCCACCTCCGCAGAAAAAGCGAAGAGATCAACAAGTAGAGAAAGGAGGGGGGGGGGGGGGGGGTCACGGGGAGGTGAGGAAGAAGAGGGGAGGTGGTAATCCTTGTGACACCCCCCCCCCTCTCATTCTTCCTCTTTTCCCCCCTTTTTTCCTCCCGTTGTCGGGAACATAACGCGCCTTCCTTCCATTTCCAGAAAGGACCCACAAATAAAAATTTAAAAAAAGTCTTAAGTTAAATAATAATAATAATGAAAGTGTCACATCACATGAGATTGTCCTTTTTTCCATTTTCTTTTTGAAGTAAGAGTCTTTTTTTTTTCAGGGGGAATAATGAAAAGAAAAAAAAAAACATCCAGGCCTGAGGAACTGCAGTTGGATGATGTTGGGTGGTGTTGGATGGGTCGCTCCTCAGGTCCTGGTGTGGGTTTTTTTTTTTTTTTTTTTTTTTTTTTTTTGCGTCTTGACCAAACACCTGCAAGAGATTGAGAAGGAGGAGAGGCGTGTTTAGAAAACGCAAACAGGGCAGAGATCCGGACAGTCTGGCGCCAGGGAGGAAGCCGCAGTTTTTTAACATTTAACCAAACACTCCCAATACTAAGCAAACTCTGCGCTCCAGATGTACGCGCACGCACAAGCGCGCACGACCAAGAAGAAGGGGGAGGAGGAGGGAGGGAGGGGGAAGGCGCGCGCACATTTTTCGCACAACTTCAGCCTACAATCTGGGGAAGAATCAGCGTAATTGCCGCTCAGCTGGCGCCTACCCACTTCTTGTACCAATTATGTGCAGACATCGTAGTAGCAGTAATCCAAACAGCCATTATTTTTCCTGTTGCAGATGCTCTTCATTACAGGCACAAGTGGGGATAATAGAACCCTGACGGCTACTTCTTCCATACGCTGGAAATGCCTCTAATTTGTTTTTATTTATTTCTATTTGGCACCGATGACGCGCATTTTGATTCATTTTAGAATCCTGTTTCCAATGGCTGTCGGGGGAGTGACGCATTCCCACGCGACAGCAGATTTTGCAGCGGGAGCGTGGAAAGCCCTGGCCAGAATGCAGCAGACAGACAGGAGGGACAGGAGGGACAGGAGGGACAGCCCCACTTACCGCCTTAACGATGCAGAGTCCGGCTGTCATCTGTCATCAGCTCTGATGGCAACTCCGGGGACTGAAAACAAACAAACACGGAGCCAAAGCGTCAAAACGCGTCTCATGGTTTCATTTCCCAACAATAGGAATGAGAAGGGGCAGAGAAAAAAAAAACCCCGCATCCCCCTCCCCAAAAAACAAACCAAAAACAACAACAACAAAAACAGCCCATCTTAGGTGTAATTACCTGTAATGACAAGATGCTGATGTCTGTGTTGAGGGTGGTCAGGGGGGGCCTGGATGCGCTCTGCCCCGGCCGCGCGGGGTGATGCAGGCTGCTCAGTGCGACGCTGGAGTCCAGCGCGATCTGCAGGTCCAGGATGTAGTCGATGACATGCTGCAGGATTTCCATCTTGCTGACGTTCTTGTTCTGCGGGATGCTCGGCACCAGCTCCTTCAGCTTGGAGTAGCAGTCGTTCATGTTGTACAGCAGGCTGAGCGGGTCGTCCACCGGGGTCTTGCTCCGCGAGATTCCCAACGAGTGCTCCGTTAAATTCACGGCGTTTTTCCGGAAGGACCGAACGGGGCTTATTGCTTTCATTCTCAAAGTTTTCCTCTTCTTCTTCTGTTTCTTTCTTCAGTGTTTATTTGGTTTTAGTCCCGTTTTCTCAGCCGATCTGCGCTCAGACTGGATTACAGAGCTGTCACAAGCCTTTAAATAGGCAGCAGGGCAGTGTGTGCCGAGTGGGCGGGCCGAGCCCGCGGATTGGAAGGCGCCCTTGTGTCACTCAACGCCTTCCCGGCGCTCCCATTGGCTGCAGAAATCCCCGCCCCTTCTACAAAACGTTACCAGTGGCAACGCGCGGCCGGAGGCGGAACTTCTCAGCTCCGGTGGGCAATTTGGGAAAATTAAGCCCTTACCTGTTTCTGATCAAGAAAATTAATGATTCAAACGGAAGCTGGGTGATAAAAGCAGCGGTTTTATACTTTTTTAAATCAAATTATTATTAAATTAGGATGGAAAATTGAGAAGTGCAGTGATTTTGGAAAGATTTGACGGTTTAGGACCTCCTAAATGTTCAAAAATCTGATGTGATGGCACATACTCGGCATTAATGGAACTGAGTTTTACTGAAAATGTTTAATAAAACCTTTTAACCCTAAATACACATTCTATGATCATTAAAGCCAAATCTTAATATTTATTATTTTTATTTTTTTATGGATAATAAACAGAAAAATCTGGGTTAATCCATTTCTATATGCTAGAAATGTTTAGATTTTGCATGATTTCTTGGGGGGGGGGGGGGGGTGTTAAATAGCCTTTTGTTTTCGTAGTGATCTTAATCTGCACTTGAGGTGAGTGAGTGAGCCTGAAGAGGTGATTAACTGTAATTGAATGCTTTCAGATGTTCTTTTTTTCTCCTTCAGATGGAGTTTCGATGCGGAAAGTTTGGTCAAGGTGACGGATTTTATGTTTTCATTTCAAAGTTTATTTGAAAAAAAAAAACAACAGGAGATTGACTTTTATTTTGAAATATAACTGATGTTTATTAAATACACAAAAGACCAAACTCCGGCGGCGCATCTTGTTTTTCTGCATCATCCACGGGTCCACATCTGCTGAAATGCACATTTCCCATTATCCCCTCCTTCTCCCGTCGCTCCTGCAGCTGTGCACCTCCTCTCACGCGCTCCTGACTGAACCCTGACAGACAGGTGATGGATCGGCGCAAGAGCACGTCGGTGCAAAAGAAAGCCGCACCCTGCCTCCTCCTCTGCTCTCCTCCTCCTCTCCTCTCTCCTCTCTCTCCCTCCGGAGCAGACTCTCTGGCGCCGGCCACGTGACGTCACCCTATTCACAGCAGCCCTCGAGCCAAGCCCTCGCGGCGCCGCTGAGGCGGTTTCCATGGACACGGGCTTTCAAGGGATGTCGGTCGGAGGTTCTCAGCTGATCCCGCCCGAACAGGGGAGGTACGAACACCGATGCGGTCCGAGCTGGGGCTGCCGGGTTTGGCGCACTCCAAACTAAACTTTAGTAAAGGATTGCTTCCTTTACGCACCGAATCCACTGAAACTCAGTGAGAGTTTAACTTTCTCCTGTAAATTAAAAGTTTCCCCAAACTCCTAAACAACATTTCATTAAGAATATCCTTATGGAAAATATTTATTTCTACATATAGGTTTAGGATGTTTCAGTGGCACCGTTAAGTTCCACTTTCCAAATCGGATTGAATATATATATATATATATATATATATATATATATATATATATATATATATATATATATATATATATATATATATATATATATATATATATATATATATATATATTTAGTTTAGCTCCATAATTCTTTTTAAAACAATATTGTAATTTATAACGTCAATTTGATCAACTAAATCAGGGATGAGATGACCAAAACTGTTACATTTGAAAAATGTTATTAAGCTTTTATTTTTTAAGTAACCTGGATGATTGACAGAATGCAGGTGAAGTATTTTGAAAACATAGAAATGGAAGAATTTCAAAATAAAGTTGGGAAAGAAACACCTAAACCCTACCGACACCTACAGCAGATATTTTCTGTAATATTCCTCAACAGTTAAATTGTTTTTCGCTTTTTCAAAACGCATTTTGTTGTCCCATCACATGAATTAAAGCCCCTTTATCCCGTGCCTGTTTTTTCCCCCCAGTTAATAGTTTGGGTTTCAGGAGAGAACAAAGACGAGCAGCCAACAGGCTGCAGTGCGCGCCGCAGCCCGGCGTCACGATGTCTGCGCTCCGCTCTGCGCGCTCGTCCTCCTCCCTGCAACCACCTGATAATTTCCCATCTCTTCCTCTTTTTAAATAAAAATAAAACATATTTTAAAATAAGTTTGAGACCTTCTCTAATAGTAAAAGTAACAAAAATGACAAAAAACGTTATTTAAAACGAGCATATTTTCGTGCGTAATTCTAAAAATCGCACCGATGCGCAAAAAACCGGCAACTAATCTGTAAATATTTACCAAAATAGATGCGCCCTATTTTTTTCTTTCTGTTTTTATAAAAATAAAAACTGGTCTTTAAATAAAAACTGGTCTTTCTCAGTCCTGCTCCGTGGTTACCGCAGCGCTTCAGGGGTCTGGCGCTCCACTCCTCCTCTTCCTCAGGTTGCCACGCGCCTGTCGCGTGGAAGAGTGCACACATCTGAGAGAGCCGCGTGGACTTTTTGAGCAGTGTCGACCCTGCGGGGGCGGGGTCTCTTATCATACCCCCCCCCCCCCCCGCCCTCCAAACGACAGCCATGTGGTGTGTTTATGCAAAAGAGGGGTGAGCTGCTTGAAGTCACCAAAGAAAAGCACATATTTCGGAGGAAAATGGTTTTATTTTTCTGCAGATTAGAGGCAAATTTATTATTTGGAAACAAATTTTTTTTCCCTTTTTAAATGGCAAAATTTGCATGGATGAAGAGTTTGGCTTAAGACAAAACATATCATTATTTTGATTATAATATCTGCCCCTCTTTGTTTTGTCCTTCCGAAGCATCAGTATAAATACTTTGATTTGATCAAAACGTAAGTCCAGTTAACTTCCAGGATGAAGTGGACAAACCGTAAAAGAGCTGACTCAGCTCCTTTCCCCGTACATGTCTCTGGCTACAGGAGGGGAGACAGCAGTAGGGAGGGTGACTACATGACAATGGGCGTGTTTACATCCTCTTATTGCCCTAGTCGCAACACACCAATTGGGTTGTGCCAGAGTCCATCTGGTGCTGAAGCAGGACTTTTTTAGTAGCCGTGATCGTGCTGGTGCCACCCCAGGCATTGGACCTTGGCTCGCCTTGCAGAGGTGTGCTGTGGCACCACACCCCCTGGACTTGAGAACGGGAGTTGCTGTGAGCAAGAGTTAAGACAGACGTAACAGACAACTCTTTCACGTCATCTGTACGAAAAGTATGAGGTTCCGTTTGTGCCAAAAATATGTTTTTGTGTCCACTGTCTATGTCTTTGGTCCATTGTCTTTGTCTACTGAACGAGTTCATTGAACATTGGTTCATGCGTTATATTTAAAACTTTGTATTTGTCTTTGTTATTGTCGTTACTCTCTGTCGTCTCACTTGTCGTTTTATTTGTCTTTGTTATTGTCGTTACTCTCTGTCGTCTCACTTGTCGTTTTATTTGTCTTTGTTATTGTCGTTACTCTCTGTCGTCTCACTTGTCGTTTTATTTGTCTTTGTTATTGTCGTTACTCTCTGTCGTCTCACTTGTCGTCAGGAAGGTCCTTAGCAACCGTTGCTAGTGTCGTTAGCCACGACGTATCCCCATGTCGTGTCGTTAGATCTTGTCATTTTTCAAATTTTGCCAAAGTTGTCAGAAAAGTCCTTTGTACGTCCGGTAAATTGTTTCTTGTACTACCACGGAAGGAAAAAAAATGTTTATTAAAGCCGGCGCTAGCGTTAGCCATGAAAAATACGTTTTTAAAATGAACTTTATTGATATTCCCCCAAACGCGCATTGCCAGAAAGAGGGGGGGGGGGCGCATGCGTACAATGCTTTCACGTTCCCGAAGCGACTTTTGCCAATTGTTTTAAGTTATTTATAGTATGGCTTCAATTAAATCTGGAGATGAAACTATTATTTAAGTCTTTTAAAAATTAACTGATCTTTTTCAAACATGTTGTCACAAATTGGGAGGATAAACGAGGAGCAGACGGGCCAAACTCTGTCTGGATTTTGATCTTTTCTTTTTAATCTGTTATGTATTTATTTGATCATGAGGTGGCGCTCTCGGGACCAGTATACTTCTCTTTTGGGTGCCTCTGCTCCTTGTTTATCCATCAGATTTTTAACATGTTGGATAAAGACCAGTTATTTTTCAAAAGTCTTTTAAATAATAGTTTCACCACCAGATTAAATTGAAGCCATTCTTAAGTTAAAACTAAATAACCTTAAACGGGACCGTGAAACCGTTGTACGCATGGACCCCCCCCCCCCCCACCCCCACCACCACTACTTCTGGCAATGCGCATCTGCAGCGATATCAATAAAGTTTTTTTTTTTTTTTTTTTTTTTTTTTTTTTTACATGTTTCGTTCCGTGCTGGTACAGGAAACAAGTTACCGGACTTTTCTGACAACTTTGGCCAAATTTGAAAAACGACAAAATCTAAGGACATGACATGGAGATACAACGTAGCTAACGACACTAGCAACGGTTTGGCTAAGGATTTTCCTGACGACACGCGGAAACGACGCTGCAAACGACAGTGTGACATTAGCAACGGTTGCTAAGGACTTTTCTGACGCCGTGAGGAGACGACATGGGCAAACGACAATAATAAAGACAAATGCAAAGTTTTAAGCATAAAGCAAGTGTATACATCACAAAGCAAATACAAAGCAATAATCAAAGAAGCATGGGCATGCAGAAGATATTGCTTAGTAGTACATAGACATGAACCAATGTTCAATGAACTCGTTTAATAGACATAACAGTGGACGCAAAAACACATTTTTATAATTTTGGCACAAACGGAACCTCATAGAAAAGATGCTTTGACCACGTGACTACATTCACATCGCCCTCGGCAAAGTGCGTTTAAGCGGCCACTTCCAATGACAAGTCCATGTAAAGATGTTTAAATGTGCGTTTTGGGAAACTCAAGTGCATTCACACGTTGATTCGGAAGTTTCTACGAACATTTTGGGTTTCTTCATACAAAACGCACTGAAGCTCGTAAACTTTTACAGTTGCTTTTTCATGATGTATGCAACTCATGATATATCTTGCACCCTCATTTGCTATTTTCTGTATGGACATTGATGGTAAAAAAAACATGTATGAGGGGAGCAAAGAACTGTGAGCAACCCCCCATCTGTGGTGGTGTTGGCAACGGCCCAACTTTTGTGCTGTGAGTAAAGCTAGGACGAGGATTGTCCAGTGAAATCAGTTGGAATAGGAAAAAATGCTAAAATTTTCTTAACTTCATTGCATTGATTTTCTTTCCGATCAACCAAACCCTTTGGTAGCATGATGCTGTTACAACAGCCACCCTTTAGGGGGCAGTTTTCCAAGAAACAAGATTTGATCAATAAAAAATAAAAACTACACAACTAATTTTTAACAGTTTTTGTTATTTTTTCTCTCTCACTATTTCAGATTCATAAATGTGAAGTTATTCATTGTAGGTTTGTTGAAAGCTAGTCTTTTTGGAGCGCAGAAAGTCTCACAATAAGGTTTATTTACAGATCTGTCTGGCAAAGCTCACATCCCTAACAAATGAATGACTTCTGTCATTAACAGATCTGTTTCTTGAATGTTTTTATGCCTTCAAAATTAAAAAAGCATTGATAGAATCCCTTGCTGAAGAGATGCACAGTAAAAAGATTGAACTAAATTACTTGTTGAAAATGCATTCGCTGCAGCCTCGGAAAAGGTTTGTGTGACCTAAGGCAGCTAGCTTCTGGAGCATTAAAACTCCAACACGTTGTGGTATTCTTTTCTTGTTTTTTGCCACATTTATCTTTTTTTCTTTAAACTTGTCCTGCGCAACAGCTGAGCAAACAGATGAGAGCTGAAGGCCTCTTGTGTTGAACATGTTTTACTTTTACAACAGGGGTTCTGAATCCTTAGACACACCAGGTGTATATTTAAATAAACCCCTTTTGTAATTTATACTAAACTTTATTTACATTAATTATATGTGTAACACTTGGACCGTATAAGAAAAGGAGGGAAGAAGAGAGGGGATGATAGGAGGGTACACATTTACCATTTAATTATATGATCATTTATCATTTAATTAATTCCAGTTTTTGCCTAATTGTAAATGTGGATTCTTACTGTTGCTGCACCACACCAGGGTTCTCTTGCAAATTCATCTGACACCTTGGTTTTCTGAGGTCAAGGGTTGATTTGTTTAGTCCACAGATTTGCAGAGCAGACGATTCAGCCTAGTGGTTTACATGCAAACTAATGACCAGCTTTACTGGCGTCTCTTGAACCCAAGGTCATTAAAACTCCCCCAAAAACTGTCAGCATTGATTGTATTTATTTATAAAATTATCTAAAAGTCATGAAAAGTGTTAACTAGTTAAAACGTTAAATGCAACCAACATTTTTGGCAGTATCACCAATTAACGCCGACGTGTCACCCACTTATCACTGCAGTACAGCTGCGGCTGCAGAAAGCAGCCTGTAACTAGATATCTGCGTATCTCCACATTCACACACCAAGCATGTTCGATTTCTGGTTGCGGGATCTGATTTTACATATGTGGTTTTTAGCAGCTTTTCATCTCTAACAGAACTTTTAGTCACTCCAACGTGGGGCTGTTTCAATTTTATGCTGTTTGTTGGGTTCCTCTATTCCAGGCGGAATTGAGAATGTTCATAAGAGACCTGAAACTGGGCTCTGATACCACCTAGCTGAGACTTCTTGGATTCTGTGGTAAAACTGTTGCATGCATGTGACAAACAGCAATTAGCTTGAGTTTAACTCCTGAAAATTGTCCTTTGGCTTGGCTTTTCCCAGTCTCATCGGTTTCCTTTTAAGGCTCAAAAGGGTATTTTTCCAAATCACAACATGTACCTGTCAGTCAAATTGAACACAAAGCTGTCAAATCTTTTTCAGAAAAAGAATTGGTAATAGGAGCTTCAATATTACACCCTTTTTTTGAAACAGTGCTGGCTTGTCTGTCCCTTTCCGATCCCATTTTTGCTATTTGGAAAGCATTCCCAGTGGTCTTTTTGTTGAGTTTTACGCAGGACAAGTTCCACGAGCGTAAGAGTACTCCACAAGCGTGCTGGTTTAAAGGCACGGGCGTTGAGACTGAACTGTGCCCATGGAGCGTTCACTGTCTGCGTGGAGTTATACCCGTGCTTGTGGGAGAGTTTTGGCATAAATTTAACTCCAGACTCCTGATTCACAACAATTTAAAGAGAAAAAAAACCCTCAGAAATGCAATTTTGACCTTCATCTGCCTAATATGTGTCCTTCATCATCAGAAGAATAGGAGCCGGTTTAGCTCGTGCTGGTTTGCGGTGCCTTCCCTCCGTGACAACCAGGGTTTGAATCCGGGCTGCTCCCTGTTCCCTTCTCCACCTCTGTGCCTGTCCCAAGCCCGGTTGCTTTGAGAGGGCTGCGTCAGGAAGGGCATCCGGCGTAAAACATTGCCAAACTTACCATGCGACTCGCCGAAAGTGAACCATCATCAGAAGAATGTCACAAGAACATGTTAAAAACATCCCAAAACACAACCAGAGTGGCTCTTTAATGACAATAAAGGCAGAAAATGTAGAATAAAAAGTTGCATATCATTTATTTACTTTGATAACCTGAAAAAAATTAATGTTCTAATTTAGCAGCAGTTGTTAGCAGCTCTTGCTAACTGCTAACTTACTTTGAATTAATTTTTTTACAGTTAATTTGTAGTGCATTTACCTCTAATTCATCCGTTTCCATTACTTAGTGAGTTTACAAGTTAATATAAAAAGTGGCAGCTAGAAAGATTTCGTTTGCAGAAAATACATACATCAAAAGCTCTGGGGTGGAGCAATATGGGGGAATGGAGTGGGCACCTACCCTCCCCACTTGCCCCCGCCCCCCTCCCAATTTTCAAGTCAATATTGAGAAATATTTTTTAAAAATCCTCATCATAAGCTTCTTTAAGCATTGGAAAATGAAAAAAGTAATATTTCTAAATTAAATGTAAACAATAACAATACTAAAACTGAAAAAAATACTACATCAATTTGTAATGGCCTTCCACTCTGGTGTTTTGTCAGCCTTCCAAAGCCTTCGGCCCCTAGACATGTAAAAAGTTCAAGCTCCGCCCCTGCAAATACTGTTGTGCAAATGTGTTACTTTTGCAGCATTGATCAGTAGCTGTAAATGTAGGAGCTTCAATACACTTATTTAATGAAGTTACTGCAGATTTATTTCTATAATTTAAAGAAAATAAGGAGGAAACGGCCAGTCCTGATTCCTCTCCTGTACCATCGCTGACTTGTGTTTTATCTGTAAAGTAATTTATGGGTTTGGTGTTTGGCGAGGAGCTGCACCGTTTGAAGAAAATTCAAAGGTGGAACATGTTCGTACAATTCTCAAGAGACTTTAGTGACAGACAGAAATGATGGTGGCCTCTGTTTATTCTTTTATAATAATTAACTCTAGTTGTAAAATAAAAACAAAAAGACTTCAATAAATCATCCAACTTATTCATTTGTATTAAAAAAAAATTATATCTTCTGAAAACGAAAGGAAAAAGTGTAGCCGGTACAATTAAAGTAGAAATGTCTTCATTAATAAAAACACTCTGTGATGTAGCACCACAAGCATCTTTCTAAATACTAAAACAATAGAAAAAAACAATGAAGGCTTTTCCATTCCAAACCGACAGCTTAACAGCGTCACTGCCAAGAGGCTTTCCGCTGTCTTTGAAGCGTTACTTATTGTTTGCGGAGCAAGTGTGAAAACTGTGTTGCACCAGCAAGTCCAGATTCTCATATTTAAAACAATTTACTTAGCGCATAGTGTTTGCCTGTTCAGGATATATCAAACTTTTTAAGCTTAATCTGGAAAATGTAGGCCAGGAGTCAAAACAAACTGACCTTCACTGGAAGAAATGTTAAGAAGTTTTAAATCTGATCATAATATGAGAAGATTTTTAAATAAAAATTCAAGTCCAAACATCAAATTCTTCAGGTAGTTAGATAATTGTTTATCACCAGAATCTGTTCAGGGCATTATGGAATAAGGGTTTGTTTTCAAACACAATGCTGTTTCAAAACCTCTTGTGAGCCACAAGCAACAGGAATATGGAGCAAAACATCTGTATTGCTTTAAAAAAAGTCAGTTTTAAAGCTACAGTTCAATTCATTGAATCTGTATTCACCACATTTCTTCAGCTATATCCACTTTTGTGTAATTCATGCATGATTGGGATGCAGTTTTTATATACATGTGCATTGATTATATTATGTCCAGTTAAACATATAAGGGGAAAAATATTTTACTTGCTCAGAAAAAATCAAAATGATTATTTATTTTTAAAAAGCGGATATTTATTGCCAATAATTTTGTTATTCTGATATTTGCAGGAACAGAAAGCTTTCGCAGCTCTATTCCGATAAATGAAAGACTTGTGCAGATCCAAATTGCTTTCCTACCCCAATATGGCTGCTCTCTATCCCTGCATTTATCGCTCTAGAGAAATGGAGAGAAATGGAAAAAATAGTGTCTTTATATTCGGACGTTACTACTGCTCGATGACATCATAAATAGGCAGCCCTAAGTCGCTCCTCCTTAAAATAAAAAACAAAAAATACAAAAAATAAAATAAAAAAGCACACTTTCGGACACCCCTAATGATACAAATGCTCCTACAATTGTAGCATTGTGGAGGAGCCATATTTACACTTCGGTAAATAAAATAAAAAAGACGCTATCCACACATCACTACCAAAACCAAGTTCCTTACTGGTCAAATGGTTTTACTTTTAACGCGTGGTCAATGGCCGCTCATTTTGTACGTAGAGCCCGAAAACAAACTAAACGCGTGACTTTGGAACGAGAGCCTGAAACAGACATGTGCTCATTTGCATAAACTTTTCATCGGATGTGGCGACCTGAACACACGTTTCCCAGCCCGGTGTGAACATTGCGTGCCGACCAAAAAAAAAGCGGGACTACTTCTGCATATGGTCATTACTTGATGCTCGATTATTATGACTGCATTATTTCTTTATTTGGCGCTGTGAACATCAAAAATATTGAGTAGTTGACAAAAACTTGGATATCTAAGAGTTTTGTGGTTGTGGCTTAAGAGTTTAGCCTCCCCTTTACTTTTGGGATCAGGTCATCAATTGGGAGAACAACTTTCCTTTTATGTAGTTTTTACCATGACGATAGCAATGAGGTGGATGGACAGTCATTGCCTTGCAACAAAAGTGTGACTTTTGAAACCATAGTTTCTCTAACATTGAGATAGTAGAAAAACGTTCAGCTTTTTTGCAACTCTAAAAAAAAAAGTATAGATTTTGACAGAGCGCCGTCTCAAAATCGCTTCAACATCAGTAAACCAGAATTAATCCATATATAAGGCACTCTGGATTATAATTTTTTTTTAAGTGTGCCTTACAGTGTGGAAATACAGTAATTCTAAACTAGATGTGGGTTTTAAAATGAAATATGGTGAGAAAATTCATCGTCACCGAACAAAATTAGTTTCGATTGAAGTATTTGAAGTGTTTCGTCAAACTTTTGAGAAATATGTTCACCAAAACTCGATCCTGAACAGTGGTAGACATGGCCTAATGGGGCTTCTCCAGACCTTCAGAGGTGTGCTGTCATCCCTGACATGCAGATCTGCTGCTGTAAGCACGCTGAAGTGGTCAGGTGGATCATTGAGAGCCAGTGCTTTTAACTGATCACAACAACAAAGGTTCTCACGGCCCTAATCCTCTTTTGGCTCTTATCTCTCCCCCATCCCCACCCGTCACCCATCTCATCGGCTCACACAGGATCAGAACGGCCGGCGCACACTTTCTCATGCCTTTGACTCCTCCCTATCACTTTCCCATTCACTTTCCTTTTCTCCATTAAAATTGTACTTTTTTTTTTTTACCCACCTATCTGTTCTCTTCCCACCAAGGGCATCTGGGTTTGTAGAGATCCTCTGTACCCCTCGACTAGCGAGATGAGGAGCAGAGGCTTTGACACTTACCCCCCCCCCCCCCCGCGCGCTTAAAGAAGCGCTTCATCAACAAAAGAACGTGGACCTCGATCGACTTATTCAGGGCGGTGGGAAACTGGGCTGCGATCCTTTGCATCGTAATCATACTCTCTAAAGTTTTCCCTTTATTACAGCCTCCATATGATCGGCTCCACATTCGTTAGCCTTAGCCAACAGGTTAATGCGGTCGTTTGCTTTAATGTGGGCAAAATGAATAAACCTTCAAAGGCTATTAGTGTTATTAAATTGTCGGGATTGGAAAAGCGACTGTCGGTGTATTTCCTGAGTCAGTGCATTTGTTAAAGTTAGGTTTAGATTATTGGGATTTATTGGAGTAACAAGCTAATGGAATTAAGGTGCTGGATTTCATGCGCCGTTGCCAAGATTCAGCATTAAATGGATGCGTGCTGAATAAATAGCGCTTTAAGTAGATGAGATTCCGACACGGGAGAGATTCGCTTGTCAGAGCGGCATTGTTTGCCCGGCTCCTAAGCCAGTGAAGCTGTCAAGTGCCTGGCCGGCCTCCGATGGATGGATGGATGGATGGATGGATGGATGGATGGGTGGATGGAGGATTCAGAGATTTCCCCCCCAAAAAGGGATTTTATTTATTTATTTGTTTTAGAAGCTGAGGCTTCTCCTCTCAGATGAGAGGAGAAACTTCTTTTTTTTGTATATATATATATATATATATATAAATGAAAGTGAAAAGACAGAGTGAGAATGGAACCGCCAAAGACGCCCAAGTGAACGCACGACTAAGGGTTGCTCCATATTTGCCAGCTAATTATGAACATGAAAAGCAGCTTCAAAATAAAACCCAAATATTTACCAAAATAAACTGGTGTTTTGTTTCATTTCTCCGTCAGTGGTGCCAGAACAGAGTCCTCTCCATTACAGATAATTCATCTGATGTTTGTGTTTGTTGGTGGATTAGCTGGGAGGCGTAGCTGTTGGCCCGCGCTGTAAAACGCTCTCATCTGTATTTTAATGGACGAAGAAGCAGTGGGAGGATGTGGCTCTGTGCCACAATTTCACAGTGAAAGAGAGGATCATATGTAGCAGGTAATCTATTTGTGAAAGTGTTTTATCCGGATAAATCGAATTAGGAAGAAACATTAAAAAGGCAGCGGTGAATGTGTGTTGGTGTGTGTTTGTGTGTGTGCCTGCCTGTGCTTGAGGAGCCATATTTGATCGACCCTAATTGGGATTTCAATGAGAAGTGTTTCTTTGCTTTGATGATGCTCAGGATGTGAGGTTAAATAAAAACATTAAGGGAAGGCATCGCTATTAAATCCGAGCGCGCGCAGCATGAAGTGGGTTTGTGAAACGCACACGGCTTGGAGTCACAGCTGAGAGATGGAGGGCTGTATGTACAGTGGGGCAAAAAAAAAGTATTTAGTTAGCCATCAATTGTGCAAGTTCTCCCACTTAAAAAGATGAGACTGGCCTGTAATTTTCATCATAGGTAGATCTCATCAAGGAGAGACAAAATGAGAAAAAAAATCCAGAAAGTCCCACTGTCTGATTTTTAAAGAATTTATTTGCAAATTATAATGGAAAATAAGTATTAGGTCAATAACCAAAGTTCAGCTCAAGACTTTGTTATATACCATACGTTGGCATTTTCTGTAAGTCTTCACAAGGTTTTTACAAACTGCTGCTGGTATTTCTGCCCCATTCCTCCATGCAGATCTCCTGAAGAGCTGTGATGTTTTGGGGATGTTGCTGGTCAACACAGGCTTTCAACTCCCTCCAAAGATTTTCTATAGAGTTGAGATGTGGCGACTGACTAGGCCACTCCAGGACCTTGAAATGCTTCTAACGAAGCCACTCCTTTGTTACTCGGGGCTGTGTGTTTGGGATCGTTATCATGCTGAAAGACCCAGCCATGTTTTATCTTCAATGCCCTGATTGAAGGAGGTTTTCACTCAAAACTGACGATACATGGTCCCATTCATTCTTTCCTTAAGACGGATCAGTCGTCCTGGTCCCTTTGCTGAAAAATAGCCCCAAACCATGATGTTCCCACCCCCGTGCTTCACAGTGTTCTTTGGATGCAACTCAGCATTGTCTCTCCTCCAAACACGATGAGTAGAGTTCTATTTTGGTTTCATCTGACCATAGGACAGTCTCCCAATCCTCCTCTGGATCATCCAAACGCTCTCTAGCAAGCTTTGCTGTAAATATTAAAGACCCGGTCCAATAAAAATGGTGTTTTTGGTGTTTTTAACATGTTTTTTTTTTATGATGTAAAATCATATTCTTGAGTATTTCTTTATCCAAGTCATTGTGAATCTGGAGGAGAGTGAAAAAAAAAAGATCTGCACCCAAGGGTCCGCTTTGGTGCATTCAGTTGGAAAATTTGTTCTGGATTATCGGGGGAAACAAACTCTAGTTCGCATTAAGCGAACCAAATGTGTTCAGTCTGAATACACCCTAAAAGACCACTGGGAACGCTTTTACAATAGATCAGAAGTTTATTGGAGTGGGTCTTTAAAAAAAAATCCTTGCTGGAATCTAGATTGCCTCTTCAGCTCAGATCTATAAAGCTTGTCCTGGTAGCTAAAGGACCTTGTCTTTCATCCATCTTTGATTGCAGCAGTGTTGACATTGGGATGGCACCTAATTAGGTTAGGCTCCGTACACCATGCACTGTTAACTAGGCTGGCCTGGGCCTCAGGCTCTATGGATCCCAAGACGACGACTGCACTACAGCAAGAATAATACCCCAGCTGCTAATGTACTTTTAATGGTATATGACCTCTAAAAATATTACACATTTCTCTCTATATACCCACATCTTTTAATTTTCATTACAGAAGCAGTTTACCAGCAAGAAGGGACCACAATTAGAGATGCTAGCCCCTCATAATCCAGAGTTTTTTTATTCTAATTTACTATTTGCTCTGTTAATTTTTCTTTAAAACAGTTTTTTTGGCAATGCTTGTTATCTTTTTAGTAAAACTCCACCTTCTTTTTTCACTTTACAGTTTTCTTTTATTATTCTACGCAATAATTCCACAATGAACCTGAAACCTTTTTTTTACCTGCAAAAATCCCTGCTGTTAATGTTTTATACCAAAGATAAAACATGAAGACCAAAATAAAAAGGTATAAATCCAGAAACAACGTGGAAAATGGCAAAAAACAAACAAACAGACGAACCTTCACTATAGACAATAGTTCGAGGATTTATTCTATTTTTTCAAACAATTATATGTCAAAGCTCTTGTTATAAGTGATAGTTTGCAAGCTAAACAGGTTTTAAAACCTTCACGTTAATTGTTAAATGAAACTTTACTAATGGGTGGTCGGTTTTATTACTTCGTCTATGTAAACCGCCGATGTGGTTGGCAGGAATTGCAGGTTTGGTTTCTGCTTTGCCAGTCCATGCATCAAAATGGCATTGGGCAAAATACTGATCCCTACATTGCTCCTGGTGGTTATAGGTTGATGCCAGTGTAAAGCTGTGCTCGTACCAAACACAATTTGTGAGTTAGCGGTGTCCAGTTTGAATGTTAAGTCAATGTAGATACGCAATCAGAGGTCCTGTGGCGTGATTAGTGCATTGGACGTGGCGTGTTGGCCTGACGGCAGCACTTTTTAGGTTACGTGGTGGGATTTGGGTGTCATGGCTCAGCATGTTGGGAGTTCAAAAATCTGACACGTCAACCAATCAGGGGCTCAGCTTTCACATGTGACTTTTTCAAAACCCAATCAGTGGGTGAAGTCCATAACCAACACAGAGGAGAGTCCGATCGTTCTCCTGAACTTTGTAGTATTTTTCTTTAAAACAAATAAACCTGATCTCTCAACATTACCTTCCATGCATTGTAAATGGGATAAACAGTCATTGCAGCGATGAGGCTGAAAACATTAGACGGTAGCTCCTCCCAAAAGCGTCTTGAGCGTGAAGTTTATGAACAGAGAATTCGACGTGTGTTGTAAGAAAGGTATTGGACTCAAATTTGATGCACAAATCGTGTTCAGCGTGAGCGCAGCATAAGGCAGCAGAACTGCGATCAGAGTATTTATGAGTAAATTAGACCATGACTGTAAAAGAAGGTAAATATAAAAATACGCCATTTACCAGTAAATTAAGTAATGAAATTGAGAATTTCTTTACTTCTGGACCAAACAAATGGGTATTTCCTGGTGATCTGACCTGATACTAGTTAGTTTTGTCATCAAACATGGTTCAGTTCCCTTATCCTTGGTTCAAGACATCCAAAAATCAGGGAAAACCTTGTAAGCAATAGCATAAAACATAGCATGAACTGCAGTTGCCTAAATCCAAGATCTGGGCTCCGTTCCACCACCACCCCTCCAACCTCCTTATAGGGGGTTAATTATAGGCTCTTACTAATGCTGTTGATTTTAATGAATGTCACTTAAGCATCTCACTCATCAATGCAATTACAAAGATCTTGGAACACAGAGGAGGCTAAAGATGGAGCGAGTTTGCAGATTAGACAATAATATGCAAACAAGAGGAGGGAACCACGAGAACAAAACAGCAGGAAAGGACGAGGGGCAAAGCTTTAGCAGGACAAAAACTGGCTTTATGGTTGACACACAAAAAAACCCCCCAAAGACATTGGAGAAGTTTGTCCACGGAGGACAGTCATCCGCAGACCAAATCTCAGTTTAGATTCACAGTCCTCTTACTTCCCCCGAAAGGGCCGCTCCTCGTCACTGACAGTTTCCTCATGTGGAATCCCCGTCTCTGATTCCATTTCCGCTTTATCGCCTGTCATGCCTCTGTGAAGTGAGATGGTCAAGCTGGAAAGGGGATGTGAGCTGAAAAAGAGGATGTGGTCTCAGGGAGCATCCAGTCCTCCTGCTGTCATGTGACCCAGACGATAAAAAACAAAAAAACAAAAACGGACATTTTGACTCATCGCCTCTTGAAATATATGACTGTCTTAAAGCGGATGTGCAAGTGTAAAGTGAAACTGGAAAGAGAGCATCTTAGCCACCCGACGGCACACCTGAGCTAGTGTGCCCTCGGTGTGAAGAAATCGAATGAGATCGTTTGAACGTCTCAGAGAGTCTGGGCTGCTGACAGAAGGAGAGTACAGCAAAGAGGAGGAAGAGGAGGGTAATAGGAAGAGAGCTGGAGGAAAAGAGAGGAGGGGGGGTGTCCGGTCATGCTCAAACATATCGTCTTTGAGAGAGAAGAGAAAGATGGGGGGGGGGGGGGGGGGGGGGGGGTTGAAAAAGAAAGGAGAGTGCTTTGCAAGCCACCCAGGCTTCATTACCATGTCAATCTGAAAAGAGAGAGATAGCGAAGGAGAAACAGGCCGGCCAGGGCCCAGCAGTGGGGCCGGATCCATATGGTGCTGCCGGCTCTGGAATGAATAGTGAATGGAGCGGCTGGGCTGCTGGAATCTGCCTCCAAGCCTTTGTGAACAGGATGACCAAAGACAAGAGGGAGCTCTGCAGATGGCCGAGGCTATAAATAGGTAGCTAGTCTATCTCTGTGCTGTCACTCCACTTGTCTATCTGCCTCTCAGCCTCCCCCTCCTTGCCCTAATGCTGTCAAGGCCTCTGGACGCCATCAGACCGGGGTAAAAGTGGCACCAACTGGAGTTTCCCGTCTCATGTATGATACACGCGTTTGTCCCTCTCTGCAGATGCAGGTGGTGGGTGCTCACTGAGAGGGATTTCAGAGGAGGAAGGCAGAGAGACTGAGCAGTTGTGTTTTCAGTGCAAACTTCTCGCAGATGGACTTTAAATTGAGTGATAAATCCATGTCCAGATTGAGGGTCCTTTTGTCATTAAACTAAGCCTTTGCACTGCTGTCCATCTGGCTCTGTGTGTTTGTGTGTGTGTGTGTGTGCGCATGTGTGTGTAGACACGATCCAGTAGCGCGAGGAGCTCCACAAGCTTTCCTTTTAAAGTGTTGCTGACTGTCGCACACTTTCAGCTAGCCTTCGGCTCCTTGGTTTGTCTTCGCCTCTCACGTGCGCACTTTGGTTTCTGTAAACACGTCTCCAAGCCGGCGTGTTGCTCAGACTTTAAGGTGCCTGCTCTGGGAGCACACTCCAGAGGTAATTGTTAGGAGGGACGGAGCTCTGAAACAGACCTGCGGTGACGACGCAGGAGATGACACGTATGAGTGAGGAAGAAACAACCTACTGGTAAACACAGAGGAGCGGGCGGCCCAGATGACTTACGTCTGGACCACACAGGGGAAAAGGCGTCGCTACGGCCGGCATGGAGTAAAAGCGGTGTCGTCGAGGCTGGGTGGCATCAAAGTATGTGGGGGAGACTGGCAGAGAGACAGACTCAGAACGAGCTCTCTCCAAATTTGCCAGGTTTTTCTCCACTATCCAAGCTGCAGCGTTCCAAGATTTATTGTTTTGTCCAGTTGGAGTTGCATACCAGCTGCTGGCTGTGTGTGTGTGCAAATTTGGGTTTGTGTGTGCAGTGACTGGGCTCTAAAGACTGCTCTGACATGTAATAGCTCTCTTGTGGTGAGAGCAACCAGGTGCCCACCGCAGGCAACATCACCGAGTCAGCCCAACTGCCTGATGCATCAACCCAACTTGATGACGCTATTGCCTTGTTTCAGGTTTCCAGGGCAGCTGAAGCTACAATGGGTCTGAAAATTTCATTTGAAAACATGAGAGTAAACATTAATACATCCCCCAAAATAAAATATCTTCAGGCAGGATCCATTGTAGGCCACTTGCAAGTCCAAGTTAAATCTTGAGTCTTTGGTCGCAAGTACAATTTCCCAATAAAAGTTAGTCAACGACAGGATTAAAGTTTAACCTCAAGTCTCAAATTTTTACTTCAACATCAAGTTGTTGGTTACAAGTCCATGTGAAGTTGTACAACAGGGGTGTCAAACTCATTTTCACTGGGGACCACATCAGCATAGTGGCTGTCCTCAAAGGGCCAGATATAACCTATGCATGTAACTTAATGTAATGAAAAATAAATGTAACTACTCCTTAATGTTAAAAAACTCATTATTTATTTACTATAACTCTTTAAAGTGACAATTACAGTACCATAAAACACATTATTTTTCTTGTTACTCTAGCATAAATCTTTTTAAATGTGATTCTTTCAGGTCAGGTTATATGGACAGTGCATAAGTCCCAATGTGTAGTTGCCCAATCCGATATTTCAAGTCTGATTACCCCTATATTACCAATTTTTATTTTTCATTCTAAGAAATTAAAAACGTTTATGCTTTCTCGACCCACATAAAGTGACATGGCGGGCCACATTTGGCCCGCGGGCCTTGAGTTTTACACGTGTTGTACAACTTCTATCACAAGTTAAAGCCAAAACTCAAGATTCAATAATAAAAATTCCGACTCCCAAGTCTTAAATCACAAGTCAAGTATCAAATTGTTACTTTCAAGTCCATGTGGAATAATAACTCTTTTCTCATACGTTCAAGTCAAAGGTCAAGTGCTTATTCAAAAGTCCAAGTCTCAAGTCTTTGGTTACAAGTCTAACCCAAGTCTCTTTGCCACAACTAAATGGCAAGTCTCAAGTTAGACACTTCAAAAGGAGTGACAGGATGGCTCAGTAGGCTGGGTCTAGGAATGGTGTCCAAGAAACCAGGGTTTGCTTCTCAGGGGATGCAATGAGCCCACTCAGCATGTGTCCACAGGCAAGACTCTAAGAGTTCGTTCTGAGTCTGTCTCCCTGCCAGTCTTCCTTAGGCAAGACCCTTCACATAAGGGTCTCCTTTTATCCAGCCCAAATAGAATATGAAACATTGTGTCAGGAAGGGCATCCGGCGTAAAAAACTGCAGAAAGGTGAACAACAAAAAACGTTAGACACTTGGTCCCTTCTTCAACAGCAAAATGAGACCTGGCGGTGGTGAAACCTGGTGGCAGCCAACACCAAAAGAGCACCAGCTCTGAGTGACGGTGGCGGCACGACCGAGGCTCTACCAGGCTGGGTCACCAGGACCAGACTCTACTTTCATCCACCATCTGTTCTGTGTGTGTGATGTGTTTTATTTTGTCGTACTGTCAAACACCTCAATACTTTTTTTTTTATCTGGGTCTTTTGTCTTATGTTAATTGTACAGCACTTTTTTAATTTTGAAAAGTGGTATATAAAAAAAGTTTATTATTATTATTATTATTATTATCCATCAAAACTACTAAAATGGGGCACATTTCAATTCAGATCAATTCAAATTTGAAGAGAATGTTTACTGGAAGAGGCCGTTTTCTCCACTCCTTTTTCCTTTTCTCAGAAAGCCCTTCAAAAGCTTCCCCAGAAGAGGCCCTCCATCTGTTTAAACTCCAGCAGACACCTTGTATCTGTATCTTCACTGCTTGAAGATGGTACAAAACAGAGACACGTGTCAGATATGCTGCCACTACTGCCGCTGCTGGGAAAATTTAAGATACGGTGTTTATCTTCTCGTCTGAGTTTCGTGTTTTGGTGCATGGCAACAGACAATGACCATCAACAGTGGGAGGGTTAAAAGTCTGCTCTTGAGTTGGTGCCAGTATCAAGCGTGCTTTTCGCAGACGGGTAGGAATAACTGCACTGTGGCGCTGTGACGTGACCACTGCCCTGTTTGCTTAGGGAAAAAAGTATTATAATTTCGAAATGCTCTGTCATTAGAGGGGCAAAGTGTCATTACAGGTTGTTGTATGGATAAGAGGCGCAACCTATACCCTGCTTTGGCATCATCTAAGAGCCGGGCCTTCTCCTGTTCTGTATCTACTAAAAACTCCCATCTGGCCGAGCAGTGATTCAGCTCACCTCCGTGCTGTTCAGGCTTTAGCAAGACGACGGGCTTAGAAGGTTTAGACCCAAACAAACAGGACACCCCTGTGGCAGGAGGAGGGACGAAAGAGATAGAAGGAGCTGCAGGAGGAGAACAGATGGGGTGAGGATCAGTGTCCCGTGCCCCTCTGCCACTCTCTTTGGCTTTTCTTTTAAACTTTGTAAAAGGACTGTATTTAAAGTAGTGAGCCAACATAGAAACGATATGATAATTAGCCGGATAGTAGTTGAGACTCTTATCTGGCTGCCTGGACAGTGTGGAACAAGCAGCCAATAAAAAGAAATAATTATCAATAAAATATGAATTGATCTAACTTATCTGAAGGTTCAACAATGTGTAGTATTTAACCTGTAGATTAATAACTTTGGCCTAAACGGCAGTTTGTTATCCAATTATTATCTTTTTTAAACACAATAAAAAACCATCATAGGTCGTCATAACTTATTCCACAGTTTATCACAACAACAAGTCAGTAGAAAAGACGATAGTTTCCTTGGACCTGTTAGGTGAATTTGATCGTTTGACTGCAGCAGAAGAGAAAGAGAGAAAAGGATCTGAGGAGGAAATAAGACATGAAGAAGAATTTAACTATTCAGACTTTAGACTTTGTTTCTTTGAAACAAACATTTGCTCTATTATCTGGACAAAAACAAAAGGTGAGAGTTGAACTTTCTCTGTGAATTGATGCTTTTTTTTAACCTATCATGACTATCAGCAGATTGCTTTACTTTGCCGCTGAAGTCAAGGCTGTTACCATGACAACGCGTCGCACCATGTATCAAATGGTTTGCTTTTTGTGAAAAAAGTATTGAAACTAAGAAAATAACAAAGTTAAAGTTCCAAAACTTGACTGAATACACATTTCTGTCAGAAGTCATCTTGGTATAAGTGGGATAATGATCTTCCAACCGTCCTCCACTTTGCATTGGACGGTTCAGGGTTCCTGATAATGGACACTACGTCGGGCACTATCCCTTACTTATATAGCGCTTTACTATCGTCTTAGAAGGCCCAAAGCACTTTATAGTCACAGTCCCATTCAAACACGTATTCACACAGTGTGCCAAACACTGGCACCAACCTATAATAGAAGCAATGTGGGGTTCAGTGTCTTGCCCAAGGAGACTTCGACTCAATGTCAGGTGGGGACTGAACTTGCAATCGTCCAATCAGAGGACGATAGTTCTACCCCTGCACCATGTCCACCCGGAAGTCATCACTCCAACCAGAAATCAGCTGATTCAGCTGTAATTTGTATGGAAAAGCCTGAAATGAAGAAACATAAAAGCGGTTAAAGGGTTTAACCCCTTCAGTAATTTAAATTCTCCATTGATAAATGCTTTAATAAAAATTTCAGGAGCTTCTTCAGGATTAGTAATGATCACCACATCATCCACTCACAAAGGTATACCCACTTCTGGAAAAATTATAAGAAAATAGTACGGGGCCCAGAACAGATACTTGAGGAACTCCCAAAGGACAGGACTTCATTCCACCAGTAAATGAGATTTTTTTGAATCATATCCATCATCTCGGGAGGTTTCTTTAACTGCTTTTTAAAGATTGCTTTCCATCTTGTTTATGACATCGAGGAATTGTCTTGGGTGTGACCCCTCCTTCCTCTTTACCCGGAAAAGACCGGGAAATGACAGACTCTGAGACAGAAGTTGTTTTTGTCTTCTCCTCTTTTCCCTTCTCGTCTGCATATGGTCACCCGTTCTGCCTGCCTGTCTGCCTGCCTGCCTGTCTGTCTGTCTGTCATTACAGTAAATCAGAGGGCTCTCCGGCTTTATCTGAGCGTCCTTCTGGCTGGGACGGCTGCAGCAGATGTTGGAGCCTGGGACAAAATGGATTTCCCCCCACTGAGAGCAGCTTTTCTTGCCCTCCTTAATGGAGGCTCCTTGAAATGCTAATGCCCCACCATTAGTATAGTGGTGGTTTGGCATAGTGATGGTGGGAAAAAAAAAAGAAGGAAAATCGCAATCCTAACTAAAAAACAAAAAAAAACCAACCTTTGTCAAGAAGAAGAAGGAAGAACTTTAGAAAAACACCCGTTTAAAAGCAAAGCAGATTTATTTATCCCACTGGTGTGACGGCATCTTCAGGGGAGGAGGATGGTTTAGGAGCAAGCAAATGTTCTTTTTTTTGGAAAGATAAGACAAATACTTTGAAATTCAGAGATGTAATTCTGCCGCATCTTTTTAAAAATACACCAGCAAAGGAAAGGAACCAGACTGCATTTGTTGGAATCCAGTGTGTTTTGGTGCAGGGGGTGTGTGTGTGTGTGTGTGTGAAAAGGTTTGCAGGTGCCTCTGAGAACACCGCCAAAGCAGCTTTGAATTTAAGTCTGCTTCTTTAGCTCATTTCATAAAAAACTACTACATTTATAGATGAAATCCGTGTTTTGGGTGTTTCATTTTGATTATGATAGAGGACGAAAATTTGTCTCTTTTGAGTATTTCTTTATTCAAATTGTTGTGAATCAGGAGCAGATGAAACGCATTTGGAAAAAGTTTGCTACGGCAAGCCATTCTGATGCAGCCACTTATAGATCCATGCATGTCTTTTTTTCCCCTCGTCTAAGCTGACATTAATATTTCTTGAAATTTTTGTCGCATCGTGTGTGTTGTGGTTGTGAGGGGGCTGTAAGCAAGCGGGAGAGTGTGTAAGCGGATGATGGGAAATGGGGGCAGGCTTACGCCACGCAAACAATTCCGCCCATAAACCAGACAAGGCAAAGCAGCAGCTGTTGCAGCACTCGCTTGGTGAAATTCCTAAGTGTGTCTGCGCTACAGAACTACTACTACTGCAGAAACTATGTCCTAGAAAACAACAGAGGTTTTTTGGATTTGGGCTAAAAACGCCATAATCATGATTAAATGATCACTTTTAAAACAGATCAAAAGGTGATTGGAGCCTTTAAATCCAGAAAAAAGGCATTTTATTTTATTCCTTTGCGATTTCTTGCTTAAACCCCTTCCCGGACACACGCTTACAGATTTACCGCTCTGGACACTCTTGTCTCTGTCAGCAGCTGGCGAGTTGAGTCCCGTTCGAGATTGTGTGTGTATCTGGACGCTCGTGCACAAAAAAAAAAAAAAGGTTTGTGCGTGTGTGAGCCCAAGTAAAGCCTGCTGCTCTGCTGTTCTGGCCAGGCCATGTGGCCACTTTAAAGCTCCTTTCTGAGAGGCCTGTGAAGTTGTTAAGGAGCTCCACTACACTGGCAGTTGGCTCTGGGAATCCCTCTGCCAGCTGTAGCCTACACACACACACACACACACACACACACACACTTGCTTCACTCCCGTCTCCCTGGCTCACATGTTTCCCCTCTCATGCCTCCACTTGCTCGTTTTTCTTGCGATTGCTCCCATCTCTGTCCTCCCTTTCTGCCTGTAATTGTCTGTCCTCATGTCTGTTTCTAGTTCTGCCCCCCACACCCCCCCTCTGCCCACCCTTCGCTCTGTTTGTTCCTCATTCTGACCGCCGTATCTGCATAATCTATGTAGTGAAACATCATTGCGGACCTTCTGTCTCTGCTGGCACGGGTCCGGCTGCACATGTTTCCTCCTGTATACCTGCTCAGATCGCTGGAAAGGCACTTTGGCAACCCACACAAAGCCACGTGTAGCAACCCCTCTAGAAAGTTTTCAACATTAGCACTTAAAAGTTTGGGGAAAAATAGATATTTAGCGTACTACAAATTTCTTTTTGTGTGTGTGTGCGGTGTTCTAGCTCGGACTCAGACTCGGTGAGTTTGGCTGACCTTTTGCTGAAAGCAGAAAGCAGGTGCATCTGTGTTCTCTTCCCTGGCGCACAGTCCCAAGGTCTGCAGAGCACATCTGCTTGAGTGAATCTGCTGGTTTTTACACACAAGGAGGACATTTGCTTGTATTGTCATCAGCTACATTTTTTTTAGTGGAGGTCCCCGGATGCAGAGTTATGGAGGAATTGATGAAGAAGGCCTTCTGTATTTGCCTACTTTTTGAATACTGAATGTGAATGTGAAGGATTATTACAATTTTACTTTTGCTGCTATTTAATTTGTGCATTTATTTTTGTTTTTCTACGGTGGCCCTGAAGGGACAATCACATCAATAAATCACTCAGTGCAAAAACATATTAAAGACCACAATTAAAAAAAAAAATCAAAACAAAATAAAAAAGACATATTTTGGGAAACAACATTTCCAGAAATCAAAATGAAATGTTAAAAAAATGACACGAAATAGGAAGAGGTAGGTATTATGGGACTTCAATGATTGGACCTACCCACTGCAAAAATTTGGCTCGATCAACTCTTTATCGCAGTTTGGGCCAAACATCTTTCTGCTTTTGCCTTTTAACTCACAACTGCCCTCACGTCTGTGGACGAAAAACTGAACAAAGGTGGCCCGCACGAAATCTTATGATTGTGGATCCTCGGTGAGCCCGCAGAGCGAAAATGTTCAGGCACATTTTTAATCTTTGGGCATGCTGCAGGTGACAGGTTGTAGCTATCATGCACCCAGCATTTGCACGCGGTCAGTAAAACGCCAACACTGGCAACATACTAACAACTAGAGTGGGGTGTAAGACATCACTCAAAGTGTGTGCACCTATCCTTATCCTTACAAATACTTCACGATACACTTACCACATGCACGACAATGGTACGTTCCATTTTCATTGATTGAGGTGACCGTACAGGCCTGAAGGTAACAGCATGACACACCTTAAAGATGCGGCTGCTCCACAGGCCGTCACAACCTAAAAACTAGCTGAATAGATCAACCAGTGCTCTACATATGGGAGTATGACACAAAGGTATTGAGTTTCTTCAAAACTCAAAAAATCAACTTCCAATAAGTGAAGTCCCACTACCTTTTTGGGTTTAATAATTTGCTCTGACTTTTTATTTGTGATGTTAGATTTGTCTATCAATCCGCTTTTTCTGATGTGGAGAAAAGCAGCTTTGCACCAGTGTGCAACTCTTTATATTTGTTGTGTTGCACACCGGTGAAAAGCTGCCTCTCTCTGATGTCGCTGATCAGCTGATTTACGCTAATCATAGAGCGGCAAAGCTGCTTTTCTGATTCCCGTTGATTACATAAGGAGTTACGGTGTGTCATAAGGCATCGTTGGTTTTGACAGAGACATCTCCAGTGTTAAAGATTTAAAGCTTAAAATAGGAAGAAAAAAATGCAATCTGTTAAACATATATTACTGTTTTTTGACAAAAAGATTTTTTCAACTTTCGGTTCCTGTTGTGGACCTGCAGTTCCGGCTCATCTGGTTGTCTGCAGCTTCTTGATGAAAATTAGCCTTTGAGTTGTGGACGGGACTGTTGATACGGAGCAACCCCACCCCCTATTCCCCTCCCTGTTGCTCAGAGCTCGGAATGGGGAGCTTGTGTGGCCCATCCATGGTATTTTCTACGTCACAAATACGCTACTTTTCCAACAGCTTTTTTTCATCTGCTCCTGATTCACAACAATTTGAATGTAGAAATACTCAGAAATACAATTTTAAGATGAATTTTCGTTAAACATGTCTTCCATCATCAGAAAAATGCCACAAGAACATGTTAAAAACACCAAAAACAGAATTTTCATCAGAGTGAGTTTCTGGACTCAGAAGAGTCTGCTTGATCAAATCGAACAATATAATCTCAATCTGAAGCACTCCTGTCTCTCCTCTAATTATCAGCTGGTTTGGAGCTCCTGCCGGCTCTCCTTTCCTCTCCTCTTTTCTCCTCTCCTCCAGAGATGGCCATGCAAGCTGGCGTCCTTTCACTCCACAGATGTCTCTGTTCCTATAGGGCTCTCACTGCGAGGAGATGTGTTGGCAATCCTGTGCAACACATCTAACACACACACACTCTCGCGAGTTCACAGATGCTCGCAGACACACTCGCCGAAACACCCAAACACACGGTGCGATACTGCTGTTGTCGCCGCTGGAGTCAATGTCTGTGAAGCCTCATCTTCTCGCTCCCCTTTTTTCTTTTCCTTTTTTCCTGCATGTCGCTTCTCAGAGGAGAGGCAGGAGATGTGTGTGTGTGTGTGTGTACACAACACATCCTGTGTGACAACCTGGCGTAGCCCAGATCCGCTGCAGCTCTCGAATTGGGTGTGAGGAGGTTGTCACCACATACCTGGAGCTGGCAGGATTACCACCTGTTATGAGCTTGAGCGTGTCATGTATGTTTGTTGACAGCCGTGTTGCTGCATCCACTTCCAGTTTTGTGGTGAAACAAACCTCAAAGTTAGTAGAAAAAAGTGTAGATGAAGCTGGGAAGTTGTTGTGAGGCAAATTCGCCGACTTTCATCTGGATTGAGCGTCATTGGAGTTAGGGATGTTCGTTTTTCGCTCCCGTGTTTGAGTGTTTTTCTGTTTTCAGCTGTCTTGCTCTGATATGTTCCTCGTTGGCTGCACGGTTGCGTGTCACTCCAAGTGTGTGCGAGGTTGTGCGACTGCGAGTGTGTCCACAGCATGGCAGTCCATCTGTCTCCAGGAGAGCAGCTTCCTGTTCTTTCCCTCTCATCTCTGCCACTGCAGGAACACACAACCTGCTCCGACATCCGCTCAGACGCACACATGCGCGCACAAACATGCATGTATGTAGGCCGTCTGTCCGTCTATCTGCCTGCCTGTTTGCCGACACACACTGGTCCGTCCGTCTTTCTGCACACATCCCCATAAAGCTCATCAAAGCCAGTCATCTGCCTTCCGTCTGTCTCTCTGTCTGCCTGCATGTCTGCCCATCTATTTGTTTTCCATCCAAATGGTCACAAATGATGGCGTTGAATTTTTTTGTTCCGTTTTTCTAGAGGGGGGTTCATGTGCACCATTTGGCATTCCCAGCTGAGGCTCAACAGAGTGCTAAATAGTAGGAACACAAAATGGCTGCTACAAAGTAGCCTCAGCAAAATGGCTTTTAAGACCGTTGGGATGATTCTAAAGTTCAAGAAAGATGCGACGTGTTTTTAGAGATGCTCCTATTGATTCCCCCACCCCCACCCCCGGCCCTCGGTGCAGGCCAGATTGGCTCGCATTGATCGTTCCACGGGCCTTTGTGAGCGCTACCTGGGTTGTTTGTAAGTGAAACACGAGAGGGTGTTTGTGTGTGTGTCCAAGGCGGACATTGATTGGAGCTATTTCTTCCTTGCCACATGACAGATGCAGCCTGTTCACAGTAGAAACGTCAATGCCCACACCTGCTTAGGTGGTAAATGTGAGCCATCACTGATGACTGCCTCCATGGAGCCAGACAGAGATGAACACACACATACACACACACACGCACACAAAAACAAAAGCAACAAGGCCGGATCCAGAAATTTATCTGAATACAAATGTAAAAATTTGATCCGCAATGAGGCAAACCTTCAACAAATAACAGTTTTTTTAAAGTTGTCACTTTAATGGACCCAGAGGGCCTACAACCACGCCCGGTTTCATTAGGCCCGGCTTTGAGGATGCAATTAATCAATCTTGTCTATTCTCATTTATTCATTTTTTCTGGGGTGATTTGACATTATATTTTTGCCTTTGCCATCTCTTTCTTAAACTCCAACCCTTCTGAAAGTGGTAAAAATATGAGGCAAATGCAGAGTAAAAGGGTTTTATAGTTTTTGACCCTTGAACATTGGAGGTTCAGCTCCCGTATTGATGTTCTTTGACCTTCCGTAACTCTTCAACAGTTTGCGCCAGGGGTGTCAATCTCTAGGCCTCAAGGGCCAACGTACTGCTGGTTTTCTAAAAACCCTACCCTATCCGGTGCTGATTACCTGGATCAGGTGTGTCTAGCCAATAAGAAGCTTTAATGGCACGTTGGTTGGAAAACATGTTGGAGACGAGTCCTCGAGGCTTGGATTCTGAGACCCCTGATTTACACAGTTAACATAATTCCAGTGGATTCTGAGGCAGAGAGAAGCAGCTTTGTGCTGATATGCAACACTTTATGTTAGTGAAGTGTTGCGAGGAGCGACGGCGTCCAAATCGGCTGATTTATGTTGATCACGTAAACAATGAAAGAGTTAAAGTTTGTTTTAAGGGTTAGGTACATCAAAGAGTGTATTTTTTTGTGAATCTTCAGAAACATCTCCAGTGTTGCCTCAAATTTCCACTGGTCCGTCTGCGGTACAACTCTGTTACGTTGCGTGGGGGAGTCTGTCACACAACCATATGTTAGTTTATATAAGTTTAGTTTTGTCTCTGTTGCATCTTTCGTCCATACCCCATCCCCCATGGCTCCTAGAGGAGTGGCTTGTCCTGCCACCCCCATGTTGTGTAGCTCGTGCCACTCTCTTAGTCTTGACTCAGACAAAACTTAAGCAATCAGGTCCCATTCCCTCTTGTTCCTGTCGTAAAAATGTGCACTTTATACGCATTTTTACATATAAACTACGTTAATTATGCGTAAACTACGTAATCCTCAACCGACCAAAAATTCTGAACAGCTCAAAACCGAATTCACTTAATGACCCATTGGCCGAAACCCTCAATTTACATCAACAAATGACGAACGCAAGGAACAACCAAACACTTTGATACTCAGCCTTTAATTGAGTCCCATTTTAGAGTCTTTGGTATGACTCGACAGTGGATTTGAACTCACAACCTTTCAGTGTCAGGGTGGACACTCCACCACAAGGCTTTTAAGTGGCCTTCTGTTTTCCTGCTGGCTCTTTTGAGCAAAATTTTAAAAAAAAGCTTTTCAAATATGTTTGCTTTTTGTTAACGTAGCTAGCTGTTTTTTTCTCTCCTGGTAAGTAGACAGTTGAAGAACTGGTTTGGCTTGACTCCAGTTACTTTCCTTTATGAATGGGCTTCAAACCGGAAGTCAAAGTTTTGCTTCTTCTAGCCAAAGACCTCAAAAGTTGCTCATCTTATAGTTTAGATTACCATAGAAATGGGAAAATTGGTGCATACAAGTCTAAAAACATGTATAAGTCTACTACATTTGGAGAAATGTATGTTTTTTTCCACTCATTATGATGCAGTTCTTTCACAGAGCAATTTGATTGTTGATTTAACGAAATTAAATAACTCTCCATCTCCTCACATATGTGTCAGTCATGCCGCTTGGAGATGAAAGATAAGGAAAAAGATAGAAAACTCTTTACAGGGACTTTTCTGGCATGTTGAACAGTTTTAAATGAGATGGGGGGGGACCATTCCCAAGTGTTTGGGCGTGTTTGACGCAGGTAGGACTATAGGTCCTAATAAGTTATAAATGATAGTAATGGCCATCTGTTCGTCTATAGGGAGCTCCTAGCCAGCTCTGATTTGGCACGCAGAGCCGCGGCACGACAGACACTCCTTTGAGCATTGGGCGTTTAGAACGCAGCCACCTCGTGCCTGGGCATTTGCTAAATTCAGACGTGACACCCTGAGAGCAGATGCTCAAAGCAAGACTTGAAGACGAGGATAAGTAGAGATTTTTTTTTCCCCCCACCAGGACCGTCATGAACAGTGTGGTTAAGGAGCTGTCAAATGTGTCTGTGATTAACACCAACCAATTAGGAATGGCGCTCGGGAAAAAGAAATCCACATCCAGCAGGAAATGCAAAAAAAACAAAACAAAAAAAAAAAAAAACAAAAGCACAAAACACCTGAATGTTCCAGTGTTTGGGCAGTAATTGAGTTACTGTGGAGACATTTGTCCCTGGTAACCGTGGCCTCTCCATCTGTGTGTGTGTTTGTGCGTCAAGGCTCTGGTCTTAGCCCTGTGGCAGGTGTCTCATCCCTGTGCAGTGTTTGCAGTCTGGCCCCTCTAAGCACTGGAGCCTGTCTGAGGCAGATTACACACACATAGGAGCAGATGGGTGCAGACCTCACCACCAACATATACACAAAACAAGGCCAAGCAGCTGAATATTCTGGATCAATGCAAGTGTATATTTATACACTTCAACTTATGCATTCATAGCACACGGCTGCTCTTTCATCTCCATTATGTGTGTTTCTTGCACCAGCGTGGCTAAAGACATTAGTGAGTAAACATTCTAATCCCGTAGCCTAGAGATGAGTAGAAGGGTCTCTCCGCTCTCCCACATTCTGCACGTCAACTTCGATATCGAAGATCGCCAAGAAGGCATGGTGGGCTAAGATATATTCTCCTCGTCCTCTCCAGGTTTACTTGTATAAAAGCAGGAAGTACTTGTGTTTGGGGGATAAGATGCAGCACTAATGCAGCATGCTTGCTCTCTTATCAGACCTTGTGTGGCTGGGATAAAAATGCTACATGTTGGAGAAGGCCCAAGGTTAGAACTGCACCAAAGCTCACTGGCATGAGAACACCAAGCGTTAACCTGCAGATTCACATGTGGAGTAGAAAAATATGTAATTATCTATGTACAGTATCATTGTAACCCTTTCACGCTGTGTGTCGCTGATTCGCAATGTACAATTTCATTCAGGACTGCTGGAGAAATTTAGCGTCGCCTTGAAAGGTGAAAAAAGAAGGATTTTTTTAAAAAATACCTGGAAATTAATTGGGCCTGGTTCAAATCCTAGCTGGGTTCTTTCTGTGTGGACTTTGCATGTTCTCCTCGTTCATGCATGGATTTCTCTAGGTGCTCCCGTGTCTTCCCACAGTCCAAACCCATGCTTCATTGGTTCATAGGTGGATCTAAAATGCAACCTTGAATGTGGTTGTTTGGCCCTGCAACAGACTGGTGACCTCTTCAGAGTGCAAACCGCCTTCACCAAACAGTAGCTAGGATAGGCTCCAGCAACCACGTGACTCCAAAAAGATTTAGGGGGTTCTGAAGATGGATAGATTATTGACTGTATGATGCGACCTTCACACCAGGCCTGACCTTCAACCTCTAAAAGCGCATTCAAGAATATATGTTTAGCTAATGGTGTTCACACTCGAAAAAGCAGGGCGGGGCTTCTTATTCTTTATCTACAGTTTACTAGCGCATGTCTGTAAACTGCAGTACAGTTGGAAGAGGCTTGTCGCGTAATGTCGCAGTGGTGCAAATCTTGTGAATCTAACTCCAAGCTTTGTCTTTCACAGCTCTGTTCTGATGTATGAAAGACTTGGTGTCAAATAATTCCAGGCACAAACTGATATTATTAATTTTCAAACGGTTAGCATTTCTATAAATTAAAAGAGACGCCATCCATACATCACTACAAAAACAGAGTCCCTGATTGGTCAAAGTTCAATTTGGTTAAGAGGTGCTTATAGGCCACACGTTAAATATGTAGCGCCTGAAAATGGTGTTAAGAATGTGCATAGCTACGCGTGATCGGCAGTTTTAAATGCCAAAGCTAAAGACTTGCAGTAGAGTGCATTTACGTAGACTTTTTATTGGAAATGGAAGCTTGAACATGCATTCCTGAGGGCAGTGTGAACGTAGCATCAGTGAAGTGGACCAAGTGAGCGTGACGTTTCCTATAAACAAGGACGGCTCCAAACGTCAGTTCAGTCACCATTCTTTTGCAATACGGATGTCGCCATGTTGGAGCCACACAATGTCAGTAAGCTGTGATTGGTTGAAATCCTTTGGACTCAACATTTCTATGGCAATCACTCTTGCCAATCAGGAGTGAGCTTGTTGCACAGCCACTGACCAAAATAATGACTGAGTAATAGCTGTTTATTTCTCATTAGAAGTCCATGGTATTTTGGCTTTTTAAAACCAGCCTGTATTTCCTGTTTGGGATGTGAGGGGGGGGGGTCTCTCAATCCAGTTCTCATATACAGTCACTGAGATGGATTCCTTCAAGTCAGCATTACAGTCATTCTGCCTTAACAGTTCCTCTTTTAATATTAACATGTCTTTATAAGGCTGAGAACTTCTAAAACTTAAAAAACAAACATACATAACATACACTTATCACAATGCCTGCAACATTGTGATGGGTGTATGTTGTGTATGTGGAATCAAAGAGAGAAGACCAGCTTTGTACACAGCTGTGTGTGTCCTGAGGGGCCTTATGTCCAAACAGGAAGAGGTGTCAGATGGCCCAGGGTTGCATCTCTGGGACACAACAACTGGAGACTTGTGCGTGTCCTTTACACACTTGTGCACGCTGACTTTCATCTGCAGCGGTTTAGTTTAAAGTCTGCATGGATGCTTTCTGCAGACCCAAAACCACACATGCAGATGGTAAGGCATGAAGAAAGTTGAGAGGGGGAAGAGCAACGTTTGTCCTTAAGTGTCTACGAAAATATTTCACGGCTGTCCAATCAATTATTTGACACATTTCTGAAATGATATGACATGTGCGATTGTGAGGAAATTTTTTTTTTCCACCTTTCTCATCCGTGCTTCACGGATGTGTCAACAAGCAAGTGTGTGCTTGTTTGTGACTGTTGTAACAAATTAGTGTTCAGCTTGGCTGCTTATGTGTGTAAATGAGTTTGAAAGGCTATGTAATCACCTAGATAGGGACAGAGTGTGTGTGTTTGTGTGTTTTATTATGTGTGTGTGTGTGTGTGAAGGTGCTGGACTACAGCCAAACCCTTGCCAGGTCCTCTTTTTGCCCCCATCATCTCAAGTACGCCTCCTTTAAGCGTGTTTGTTTGCAGCAGCGAGAAAAAACACTGAGAGAGCATTGTTTCCTATAATTAACATCAAGAAATTGTCACTTCGTTTATCCTGGAAAAGTAACAACAAAGTTGATCTGCATTGATGCTGCAGAACAGCGATGTCAAGACAAGGCCACAGCTTTGTTAGATGGTGACATTAGATGTGGAGGTGTTCATCTGAAGCTGTGGCAGATGCAGTTCAAACCCTCCTCAAGTAGAAAAACTCCAGCAGACTGAGGCTGAATCTCACTTCTATCCTTTTGTTGCATTCCCTATCCTAAAAGTGAGAACTAAAGGGAATAAGAACAAAAAACATAAAAACACTTGAAGTGAAAGATATTGTAGAACAATAGGACAACATTCATCCATACATCCATTTTTCAAAATCCCTTTTGGGGTTACTGTGTTGCGGGAGCCTATCCCAACTACTGTTGGGTAAACTGTTGGGTACACCCTGAACAGGTTGCAAGTCTGTTGAAATTTTTACAGTTTTTAAATCAATATTCACTGCTTTGCTATGGATAATAGTGACCCTTTTTATTTAAATTGTTTCTTTTTTTCTTCCAAAAAAAAAGATTTTTTAAGACATGCTCTCAATTATCCCCTCTTGCATCCATTTTCCTATAAGCTCAAATGTTCCTACACTGCCTGCATTTCATTTTTGTGTTTTACCCGTTTCTTCACTCTTCGTTGCTTTCTCACCATTTCCACTGTTATTCCTGCTTCTCTCAACTCTGATATATTTAAACCTTCCCCCTGGGGAGAACAGAAGTCTGCCTCAATCTGGAACCAATTGTTTTGTTCGGTTCATGAGTCCAGAACCAAACCCTGACAAAAGAAGTCTTGTAAGGCCACTGTGTTATTTGTTTTTTGCCAAAGTTACAGATTGAGCTGTTATCAAAGTATGCTTTGTGCCTCCGTGCTGCATTTGTGGAGACAGAAAGGCCCGAAGCCTCACAGCACATCAAAGCTGTCACATTAAAGACAAGGGGCCAACAGAGACTAATGCTGGGGGCACGAACCAAATAAGCCAGAACTGTTGCTGATAAGGAAACTGCTTTTTAAAAGTGCTCTCAGTGTTGATTGAGCCCTGCAAGTTTGGGTTAATATTCTCACACATCTTTACTGACTTTTCAGTAAGAATGAGTTGAGTTCAAAGGGTGAGCTAATTGGGGAAGAGGCTTAGCACTGCAGAGCAACGATAAGCAAATGACTTACACGTTGAACTTAAAACAGTTCAGCTGACAAACGGGAAGAACAATGTCTAAGCTTTATTCTGCTCCATCTTTCAGGATAGATAGAGGCTTTGTCACGTGTTACGTAAAGTGTCTGACCCCCTGTAGGTGATCTTGAGTCGGACCTATGGCTGTGTCTTGCTAAAGCCTTTGTCCCATGCGTCTGTACGGGCGTTAACCCTTGTGGATGCTGCATTTCTTTGGGTTGTTCCTACCCGTGGAGGGTTGTAAATTAGAGCGGCAGCATCTCAAGGTGAGCGCAGGTGTGTCTTGCAGGTCCCTTACAGCTTACATAAGGCACTTTAGGGGATGTCATGAAAATGGAACATGCCAATGTTGTACGTGAATTATCCACAAGGTGAGTGTAAGTTTGCTGTCATGATGTACGGGTGATACTATCGTACGGTACCCTTACGCGACACTCTAGCCATGAGCAAGATGCGAGTATTACTACTGCGAGTTTCTTGAAATACCAGAGGCACAGGTACGCACGTGATAGGCAAGTACCCAGAAGTTGCCCGTAGGATGCCATCAAAAACTATGCTCTGATTATCCAGTTTGCTACTTTCTAACAGTAAAGCACCATGCAAATAATGTACAAGGAACACTCATTAATCACATGAACCGCACAAATAAGCTCTTTGCAAAGTACACAGGATTTGTGTGTGAGGACAAAAAAAACCTAAAATCCATACAACATGCCTGCATCTCACTTCCTTCACCTTTACTTTACTCTTGTGTGTTGTATGAGGGTTTGCTATGACCTGTTGTCGCAGCATGCCTGTAGAAAATATGCGCATGACAATTTTGAGTCTATGGGTTCACTGAGTGGTCTACAAATCTGGATATTTCATACAGGCCACATGCTTGAGTGGTACAGGTTTGCCCATTTTCTGCCAATATACCCTTGTAAGGGCAGTGGTGACTAAGGCTTTAGTTGTTCACGTGTGAACCTTTTAAAGCTTAAACAACTAAGTCAAAAAATCTGCCCGAGCCTACACCTTGATCTCCACCATCCTCCTGGTTTTCCGAATGTCCCTGCTGTACTTGCTTACCGTATTCCTTCATGGTTCTTAGAGATGGAACACACTTAAGCAATCAGCATCAACAGACCAGGGATATCTTAGTTTGGACAAATGTCCTTGATTTTATCATAGAGTCCTTAACACTTAAATGTCTTTGTGATTGTTTCTCCAATCCATTGTTTTTTCATCAAGCAGAAAAAATTGAGATCAAAAGCCTTCAGTGTCACACTTAAAAAACTACTTGAGTGGCTTGGTATCTTGTCGTGCGTCTTTCTGTGCAGTCACATGCAGAGACAGAAGGACTCAGACATGGACAGAAGTGCAGGAGGATCTCCAACTGCTCTTAAACCCATTAAGGCCACCTGGGTGTGTAGCCATGCATGCCTCCAAAGTTGGCCAGGAGGTGTGTGTGAGTGAGTGTTTGTGTGTACGTATGGGCCGAGAGGTGGCCAGGAGGAGCAGGCTGGTTGGCAAGATTAGCTGCTTCTCACATGTTGCATAATAGATTCCCTCTCTTGTGGAAAAACCTGCCCGCGTGCCTCTGCCCGCCAGCTAGGACGGCCTTCCATTAAAACCCTGCAAACTTGCACAAGAAAATTAGCAAATTCAACAATAAAGCTCCTATTGCAAAAGCTGTTGCCGTTGCAAGTTTGTCGGTTTATCGTTGGGATGTTCGAGAAGAAAATAGCCAGACTGGCCTTCTTACCCAGGCAGGTTGGGTCAAAGCTTTAACAAATGTCATTATCCAGACCAGCCTTGAAGTGATTAGGTGGTGTGCTGCTTATGGCTCTGTGTTTAGCATGGGCCTGCTGGATCCATCCACGCCAACTGCTATGTGTTTGTTTGTGCGTAAGGGCTTGGGACAGCTGGGGGCTGTGATATAAGACCATGTCAAACACAGGGAAAGAGGCAGCCCTTACCATGAATGTGTGTAGATATGTTTGCAAGTAGTTTGCCTGGAGGTCAATTAGTGAACACTACGGTTACTACGGTAACTATAGATGAAAATCCTACAAAGAACCACGTTAAGTGTGTAAAAAATGACTTCTGAGCATGGACATGTGTGTTTGTGTACTCATATAACTATCTTTTGAGGACTGTGTCTGGTTCTAACACCAACCTTGTGGGGACCAGAATCTTGACCAGTCCTACAGTGGAGAAATACAACTTTTAAGCACCTGGTTAGGTTGAAAGCACAGATGTAAATTGAGTTCAGGTTAAGATAAGATAAGGCAAAAAACCCAAAAAAGTTAATGTTAGGTTTTTTAACTAAATGTCCTCATCAGACTTGGTAAACAAACTTGTGTGTGTAAAATACACCAGGAGTTTGGGCCCATTGAGAGTCAGAAACACCAGGAGTCTATGTATTCCACAAATAGACCTCTCAAGCCTTTTTTCCTCTGAGTGGTACGGTCCGGTTTCCACTCAAAGTTGGATCGCCACGGCACATGCTGGGTGAAGCTAACAACAACATCAATGGAGGTCATCCAGCAGCTCATTTTTTTCCACTTTGCATGTGGTACTTCGTATATAAAAGCATTTAATGTTTGAGAGAAGATTACTGCCGTTTCCTTGGAGCTTTCTTTTGTGGTCATGACCTTTAGGCAATCAACAGTAGCTAAGCCCCAACTGGTCTGTTCCATTTTTCTATGAACCTACAACCAACGGGGGCCCAAAAATGGTATGTTTCAGTCTGGCTTAATAGGTTATAATAGAAATGCTCAAAATACCGGACTAGACCGGAACGTATCGTACCGTACCGCTCAGCAGAAATGAGGCTTTTGAGAACAGAAATCAGAAAGAATGAAGGGCATAATCATTGACATTTATTTTCAAGGAATATTTGTTAGAGTTGATTTGTTTGGTTGAGGTATGCTTAAAGTTCTCACACATTTATTTGGTTTGGCTGGTTTTGACAATAAATGTATCAAATTGCCCTAAGTTTTTCCAAAAATGTCCAAGAAAGAGAAAAAACATAAACAAAAACAACAACAACAACAGCAAAGCCTCAGACAGTCCTCAAATATGGATTTGTCCTCATTTTTATTTATTATTTTGCTATTTCCCAAACATAGCACACCATTCAAGGAAACTCACCTTAATGTGGACCAAACTGCCCAATGTGAAAGCCCCCCAAGATGTGTGTTTCCGTCTCATCTCCCCAAAGACACATAGCTAAACCACTGACAAACCATTCATCAATCTTTATCATCGTATGGTAATCCTCAACGCTCACTCTATCTCTGTCTTGGCAGCTCCCCTGCAGAGTCTCCTTCTAGTTCAGCAGTGTGGCGAGCGAGCCGTCTTGGTTCACGCATCCTGTCAGTGGTTCATAATCCCTCCTTTATGGAGACAGAATGGCGTGCCACTGCCTCTCCTTTTTAAAATCTTTCAGGCCAGATCCCTATGTAGCGGTGTCACGATGCATTCCCATTGTGAGTGCCCTCTTTGCTCGCAGGCCTCATCTAACCCAGTGTGACCCCTGGTTGCACAGGCTATTTTCCAATATTATTTATGCAGGGACTCCATTTAGTCCTTTCTAAGCTGGCTTTTTCAAGGCTTTTCAATGAAAGGCTAAAAACATACAAATCCTCTCCAAAACCCTCCAAAAAACCATATGGAGCACTATACCTTAATCAGAGCAGTCACTGTGTGTGTGTGTTCACTAATATTAGAATAATCCCTGGTGATTATAGGAGTAGTTATTAGGATGAATATGACAGCCCTGCTGGTTGGGCCGAGCTGAGCCCAGGCTGCAGTGAGAAACAGATGTCAGTTGACCCACATCTGCAAAGAATGCTGGGACACTGGTGTGTCAGGTCACGGCTGCGATCACCTCTGAGACACTGTACATCTGGGGCCTCGCAAGATTGCCGCTTATTTCTCTGGGTTCACAGTGTCTGTACTGCTCTGATGGTATATATCTGATATGACCTGGCAGTGATCCAAACCACAAGTCAGAGTTTAGCGACCAAGCTCCTGGTTTATATTGTGGCATAAAACTAGCATGAGTATAACTGTAATCATGAGGAGTTTCAGTAGATTGATACCTGACGACTTAAGGTGACTTATGTGTGCATGTCCAAATAGCTATTCTCATGCTCGCTGATTTTTACTGGAAACAAAAAACAGTAATCTAAAATTCTTTTTACTTAAACCATTTTTGAAGCAAAAAAGCAGAATCTCTGTATCCAAGAGAAGGAGAACTGAGTTTTTCACGCGCCTGCAAGTCCTCCTTCCTGAGAAGAAGCGAAAAGCTTAACTAAGGTAATCTAATCTAATCTAATCTAAAATAAGATAAATTAAGATAAAATAAGACAAGTAGCCAAAGTTAATAGACATTTTCTAGTATATTTCGCCTGGATTACAGACATGAAAACTTGGATTTCGCCCATAAACAAAAGCTTTGTTTCTGCTGAATCATACGGTCTGGTCTGGTCCAGTATTTGTTTCATTTCCATTAAAAAATTGACCCATTAAGCAGGACTGAACCATACCAGTTTTGGGGCCCCGTTGATTGTAGGTCCATAGAAAAATGGAACGGACCAGTTAGGGGGGAGGCCCTGTCATCCTACAATGAAACACATTGATTTGTGGACGGTCATTAATACAAGAGAAAGCACCAAACCAACGCCACCATATTCCTCTTCCCCGCCTGCAATCTTCTCTCACACAAGATGAAATTAATTGTATGTGAAGTACCAAAAACCAAGCGGGAAAAACGAGTTGCTGGACGACCTCCATTGTTATTGCTGATAGCTTCTATTTTGATGTTGTTGCACTAAAATGACGCAATCAGTCTATGCACTGTGATGGTCCAACTTTGAGTGGAAACACTTTCCTGAATTGTATGGACCATTCTAAACCATACTGGACTATACCACTTAGTGGAAACAAGGCTAAAGTGTCTGTTTGGGATTTGGAGCAATTGGTTGCTACTGGTGCATTTCAGGATTTTGAAAACCCCAGCAGGATTATCCCAGCAAAAGGTCCGAGCAGCAATGATCCAGCTCAGATTACAGAGAGCCTAGCTCCAAACAGTGTGGCTCTGACTATCCTGACTATTCATTGATTTTAATGATTTTAATTTTAGCAATTTTTAACCCTTTAATACCGTAAATGCCACAGGTGACACCTAAATAACACACGCTCTTTGACCAGCGTTACTCTAATGTTTATGCAATTAACATAAATGAGCTGAATTGGAGAAAAGTGGCTTTTCATATCGACTTTGCACAGATATGTAAGGCATAATGTAAAACTATTTGTGGCAGAACGCAGCTTTTCTTCACAATGGAATCAGCAGATTTCATTTGAATTCTTAGGCGCTTTACTACAGTACAGAGTTGCATATCACCTCAAGGCTGCTTTTCTCCTCTTTAAAGTTACGTTATATGAGTGAAGGGTTGGAGATTAACAATATTTGAAAAATGTCAACAGTGGAGTTGAAGCTCAGGTGTTTAAGGGTCAAATAGATTGGCGCTTATTCCCATAACTAATCATTTTGCAAAGCTATGTTTACATAATGAAGCCTGATTACAATCATTGCTTTAAGTATTGTTAAAATGTTGTTTTTGTTTTTAAGCAATATTGCTTCACTCACATGTGTTGTTTTATCCTCCAGTCCTTTTAATTTAAACTTTGGAACATTTTCTCTTCTCTGAAGTTGTGTCTAATAATTCAAAATATATTTGTTTTATTTACAACTTTTAATGTTCTACTTAACCAAAAAGTCAAAATAAAATAAATAAATAAATAAGAGATAGCTTTACATAAAATGCATCATTTTAGTTTATTCTAACACATTAAAATTATATTGGACCCTACATTTACCAAAGTTTATTTAAATGTGCTTTTTCTTCTTTACATTTCTTATTGATTGACACATTATCAGGCCCTTTTTTTATATATCCCTGTCGAAAAAATATGTTTTAAAATAAAACACACATGCAGGAGGATTACAATGAAAGGAACAGAGAGGTGGACCGATCCTCTACGGCCAACCCAAACATTGTGGTTTTTAGTTATAGTTCCATTTACTTGAAATGATGCGGTAGACCAACACTGAGAATCAGCAAGCACTAATTGAAAACAGCTCACAGGAATTCCAGCAAACTCTCTGACTGTGGGAGAGTCTCTGTTTCTCTCTATTGTATTCTGTGAAGGGTTCTCTGGTCATTCCTCTTCAATCCCTGGAGGCATCAGGGTTACGTCTAAGATAGCTGAACGATGACTCATACAGGCCTTCTTTGCTGGCTGTAAAAGTTCACACTGTGTCGCATTGCCTACTAAGGACAAGGACATCACATTTTTCAATTGTCAAGGGTGAAATTTAAAAGCCTTGTCTCTAAACAGCTGCAGCTTTTGCTTTCCGGATGCAAAAATGTTTCCAAAGTAGCACAATTACCTGTCTGGTTCAATTTAATTAAAAAGATAGAACAGTTCTTATCTCGTTCTGCTTAACTTCTTCCTCCTGTTTGTCCATCAGCCTCCCATTTTTCTTCCTTCTGTCCATCTTCAACAGGATTAAGAGTCATGCTCGTCATCCCACGGGGGATGGCGGTTTGATTGACAGCAGGGCTCGGCATCTTGACATAGGTCTTTCCCTCCTGTCATCATTGCTGATCATCTCATGCAAGGCCTCCGAGTGACAGGTGCCTGCAGAGCCGTTTATTCCTTGTGCGTCCAAAAAAAGCCCTAGTCGATTGCCCGTTTTCACTGGACTGTAGACCCACATCAGCATCTCCATCTTTTTCACTTTCTTAGTTTCACTGTTAAACTTTTGCACTCCTTTTTCTACATGACAGCTTTTAACCTCCAATTTCTAATTTTCCCGGTTGTTTTGACACTCCCTCTCTATTTGGTGTATTTTTTTTCAAACAGTTTTATAGTAATTTATTTGAATGAATGTGCAGAAAATAAGTATAAACGTTTACCTCCATATTTTTCATTGTAACCTTGGTCCAGATGCTGTCCGTAGGTCTACACCAGGTGTACAGTCACTGTAGCTGCTATTTTAAACCATTCTTCCATGCTGATTTTTCAAGAGCTGTAATGTTTTGGGGCTGTTGCTGGGCCCTCCGCAGATCTTTCGATTGAGGTCAGAGACTGGCTAGGCCCGTCCTCAAACCTGAAATGGTTTTTGCATAACCTTTGCTTGGTATCATTGCTATACTGGAAGATCCAGCCATGTTTCATTCTCAATGTTCACACTGATGGAAGGAGGCTTTTGCCCAAAATCCCACCATACACAGCCTCATTCATCCGTTTCTTCATATGGATCCTGTCTCCTTTTGAAAACTAGCCCCAAAGCATGATGCTTCCACCCCCATGCTTTACAGTAGGTATGATGCTCTTGAGATGCAACTCAGAATCCCCCCCCAACAGGGCTAGTGGTATTTATACCAAAGAGTTCCATTTTGGTCTCATCTGACCACAAGATATTCTCCAATTCCTTCTCTGGATCATCCACATGGTTAACAATAAACTTTAGACAGGCCTGGACATGAGCTGGTTTAAGCAGGAGGACTTTTGGGGCTCTGCAGGACTTGACTCGACGTGAGGTTGTGTGCTGCTATAGCCTCGTTTCCAGTGAGAGGTACAGTCTGGTCTGGTTTAGAATGGTCCAGACAATTCAGGCGAGCGTTTATACTCAAGTTGGACCGTCATGCTTGGTGTAGACCAGTTGCATAGCTTTGCATCATAGTGCAACGACAGCAAAAGCAAAGATATTAACAACAGTGAAGGTCATCCAGCAGCTCTTTTTTTCCCGCTTAGCTTTTGGTACTTCGCATACACGAGTCGTGTAATGTTGTTTGGGAGAAGATTGCGGGGCGGCGAAGAGGAATACGTTGGCACTAGTTTGGCACTTTATCGTAATGACCTTCAGCCAATCAATGTGTTTCATTGTGTGACGACAGTAGTAGTAGGCTCAGAATACTGGACCGTACCACTCAGTGGATAATAGGCTTAATAGTAACCTTTGTTACTTTGGTCCCAGCTCTCTTCAGGTCATTGACCAGTTCCCTCCTGTAGTTCTGGGCTGTTCCCTCACCATTCTTCGGATCATTAGTACCCACCAGGTGAGAGCTTTCATGGTGCTCCAGGTGGAGGAAGATCATCAGTGATCTTGTGTTTCTAATACTTGCTTGTTGATCTCTCCTCATCAAGCTGCTTGCTTATTGCTGATTGATTCATCCCAGACTTGTTGACGTCTGCAGTCTTGTCCCTAAAGTCCTTTGACAGCTCTTTGGTCTTAGTGGAGAGATTGCAGTCTGACTGTCTAAGGGTGTGGACATGTGTCTTTTAAGGGGATAACCAGGTCACGCAGGTGTCATAAATCCACCAGTAAAGGATTGAAGAGTGTCTTAAAAAAGAAGTAGCAGGTCTGCGAGGGACTGGATTCTCACTTGTTTGTAGGAGATACATCGTTTTTGCTTTAATGTACAAACAAATTATTTAAAAATTCCCACAGTGGGATTTCCTGGATTCTTTGTTTACATTCTGTCTCTCACAGTTGACACTCATCTTTTTATGGGGGACAATTTGCAGAATTGTTGACAGTTTTTGTGGTCATCTGTAAATTGCATCTTCAAATGAATGAAAAAAGTTTTTAATCATTCTTAATTATTTGTGTTCGATCATACATGAACAGAAAGTGTGAATCCCAGAGAAAGGACCAGGTGTTTACTTTAAAACTAATGGCTTGAAACCAGAAAAAATGGAACATATGCAAAAGGTATTTAACTATGCAGACTAATGGGTTTCCTGTTGGCAAAAATTCAGTATAATCTTTATTAATATGGTTTCATTAATGTGTAATCACATTAACACAAAAATCAGCTCAGAGCCATCTGGGGAATTTGTAACTCTGACTTCTCACATCGATCCGTGTTTGATTGTTATTCCAATCCTGTTTTTCTTTTCTTACAGAGGTAATGTTCAGTTTTGAGTCTCCAATCCACCGTGTGCTGGAAGAGGAGACTGGAGGAGGAGCCTGGAGGAGGAACCTGGTTTTCCCTGCAGAAAGCTGAAATCTGCCAGGCAGCATTTAAACCTTCTCGCTGAGGTGAAGATTCTTCTTCTATCACTGCTGAGCAGACGTGACCTATTATGTAACCTTCAAAACAAAGCCTTGGTTCAAGCGGCGGAGGAACCAGTTGACGGTGTGTGAAATACAATTTCAAAAAATAAGTTAAAAATGTTTAAGAATATATATTTCTTTTACAACTTTTTGGATTTATTTGACTGGATGTGCCTAAACCACTTAAAGACTCAGATCATTTTTTTTCTTTTTTTCTTTATATATTGCTCTCTGTTCCTGTACTACTGCTGCTGCAACAAGGAAATTTCCCCATTGTGGGACTATAAAGGAATATCTTATCTTATCTTATCATCTTTTGATCTATTGTAAAAGCGTTCTCTGTGTTCCTTTCATTAGGATTATGCCATTTTTAGCCAAAAACATAAATATGTGTGGTCATAGTTTCTGCAGAGAAGTTCATCAGAAATTTTTGAGTTGTGGGTGGGACCACCGGTGCGGTGCAAACAAGCCCCCACTTCCTGTAAACCATCTGTTTCCTCGCTCTCCCACTAGTTTACAGCCCTTCACACCTCCAACATATATTCAAATTAAACTTTATATATTTATGTAATTGTATGATATATTTATATGATATACATTATGTATTATACATGTATATAGCACTTTTCCTGCTAAAATGCTTTATGTAATACAATAAATAATAGTAAGAAAATAATAATAGTTGAAATAACAATGATATTTTTTAATAATAAAAAATAAAGAAAAATACATGAAACCCAACACACATTCACATCCCACAGATACAGTAAAAATAAATCAAATTCATTACTAATAAAATCAACTTAAAGCTACATTCACACCTGCCTTGCCAACTTGCGTTCCATTTTAAGCAACTTTCAATGAAAATTCTATTTAAACGTGCGTATATTGGCATTTCGGGTGTCTGCATTCAAAACTCTCACATTCATGCGTCGCTATGCAAGTTTTAAAATTCAGTTTTTGGGATGCATGCATAAAATGCACGGCTACTGATCGCGCTTTGTCAGTCAAACTGTGACGTATGAGTGGCGTCCATTTTAACTCATGAAAGTACCAACCGATTAAATATTGATCTCAGAGCTGAAATTGATAATTGCGGTTTGTTCTCAGCCATAATTATACAACACCAAGTCTTTAATAAATCGAGTTAAAGCTTAAAAAAAAACCTGGAGCAAAATTGACAAGAATTGCATGTGAGGTTATGGGACATGGGTGGTGCAGTCGTTCGTTCTGTTGTGGCGTTTCCGGTTTTCTTTGGGCTCTTATTTTGGGTACTTCCGGTTCCTCCTGTTTTGTGTTGCCGCTAACTTTGCTGTTGTAATTTACGCACCTGTTTACGCACCTGTTGTTCATTATTTCTGTCTATTTAAGTTCTTCCCTCCCTGTGTCGGTCACGGGATCGTTCTGCATTCTTTGAGCCTTGAGTGATACGAAGTATTAAACTACAGATTTGAGTCAACTTACCTCTGTGTTCCTGCTTCTGCATCCACGCGTCCAGCCTGACATTGCACTGTTCGGACATTTTACACTAAATCTTTTCGAACTATACGTACATTAGTATCGGGTAGTGACAGTCCAGTGAATACACTGTATGCTGAAAGGAGTTCAAGAACAAGCGTTCACGACACATATTCGCTGGGAACATGGTCTGACACCAGCGGTGCAACAAGAAGGACCAGTAATATCGGAGCTATCCAGCCATACAGTTTTGAACCAGAAACCATCTCAGACGAGGAAAACTAGTCGTCTACAAGCCCACCCTCCTTCCTTTCAAGTAAGATATGCAACCCTTTTCAAGCAGCTTTTTTTCATCTGCTCCTGATTCACGTTTTTAATTAAAAAAAAAAAAAAAAAACAGAAATGCAACTTATTTTCTTTATATTTGTCCTTTGTCATGAAAAATATTCTACAAGAACATGCTATAAACACAATTTTCTACAGAATGGGTCTTTAAAGCTGGTGGACTGTAACAACCCAAGAAAGCTATTATGAGAAGTATTTCTAAATAAGGTGTCCTTCCAGTTATTTAAAGTATTGCTATTTATTATTTTTGCACCATTGCAATGAAACAAACACATGTTTAAGGTTGTGATACCTTTGTTCTTGCTGCGCATTGTGAACGGGTGTACGTGTGACGGCGCAGAAGGACAGGAGGGCATCAGACGAGTACAGACTGTTTCCACCTGCCAGGTGCCTGGTCTCTAATCCCCTCCCCTCTCTGTCTGATTAAACACACACACACACACACGTGTGGCCATGTACACACTCTGGTGCAACAAGGTCATCTCTCTTGCAACCACACAATAGCACTCTGTACCCATCTGGTTCATGTTCTTAATAGTTTATTTATAAGAAGGTAGTTCAAAAAGACACAATCAGCAGAATCCATCAAAAGTCATTTTCAGAGGGCACACTTTCACGCCGTACAAACACACTGCATTCCCACAATATTTCATGTTGGGAGTGCACCACTTTGATATCAAGAGGATAAGAGGGCTTTGTAGAGACAGTGACACCCGTCCTCCTCCTCCTCCTCCATCTCCTCCCAGTCCTCTGCTTTGCCCTCCCCTGGGGAGGTTTGGCCTCTTCAAGCACCTCAGATAGCTTTTATGTCTGCGGAGATTCGGCTCTGCAGAGGTGAGGACGAGGTCAAACGGCTGCAAAATGCTCCGCCTGAAACATCGAATTGTAAATAAATGAAGAGTAATGCAGCGGCCATGTTTGCGCGCACCTGAGCGGCGGCACAAGTGGTTTGCACTTGATTTAAAAACTGGAGAAGACACTGTGCTATGTATAAAAACATGTATATATAGCTAGAGATTATGTATTTTGGACGTTGAGCATCACAGAAAGCGTGCACATCACTGTAATCTGGTGGATGCAATGATAGTGAAGGAATGTCATGTGGTGCCACGCTGTCTGCAGCACCTCGTCTCCTCACCTGCAGAGGCTGTGATCAGATACCATTAACCCAGAGGCCATCCCCACCTCATGCAGGTGGAGCACGCTTGCTCTCATGACTTTCCCCCGCCGCTCTTGGATGGGAGATGGTTGTAGAGCTCCAGACCCTGCAGACGCCGCTGAAAGTTTGTGTCACACTAATGAGCGATCTGTCAACAAGTGTGCGCTGGAGGAAGACTTGGAAAATACAACAAACATCATAGCGGGAGGAAAAAAAATAAAGTACATGGCGATAGTCCCTGTTTGAAATTCCTCAGACAGTTGAGCCTGTAATGCAAAAACTATGGGGGTGAACCGTCTTTAACAAATGTTTCCATAGTAACAAGTTTCTGTAAAACGTCATCATATATTTCTTTTACTAATAATTTTCAATAAAATTAATGTGCAATTTTTAAAAATTGAGTTCTTTCTTCCAGTTTTTTAAAGCACAATTTGATCAAAACCCCCAAAAGAAATTCTCAGGAAACAAGTATTTATTTCAATGTTATTCTCTTTAATTTTGCATTTTAAGCAGCTGTTTTCCAGCTGATTTTTTTTTATACAAACTGATTTAAAACATTTCATTCTGCATTTATTATTATTATTATTATTATTATTATTATTAGGCTTTTAGGGATAACTTAAATCCTATGAAATAATGAAGATTTAGAGTAAATCAAATAAAAAAATGGTTTGAGAAAGCTTGCAGGGAGGATATTAGCATAAAATTAAATGCATTTGAAAAATATTTTTAAAAGTTGATCCCCAAATTGGGCTGAACTATAATTTTTTGGCCTTCCAGAGGTGAATATTTAAGCAAGATGGAGTAGTTACCTTCAAGTTGCCTCCAAGTTTTTCCTGGGCTGAAAGTTACACTTTTAGTCCAAGCAGGTGTCTCACATTTCTCTTTTCATTCTTTTTATTCTACATGTTTCCGGCGTGCCAGTACTTTCTTTGTTCCATTTGTTGCAGCTCTTAAAAGTGAGGACTAAAGCAGGTCAAGATAATGGTGAATTCAATTGGTCAGTAAACAATATTTTGTAATAACCTCTCAGAAAACAGTTATCATAGTATGATCCAGTCGTGTTTTCCAGATGTTTTTTCTACTTGTTACTCCTCCACCTCAGTGTTTTTTCAATGACAAAAATCACAGCCAAAACTGTAAAAAACAAAAACTAATCTGTTTTGTGTATTACTTTTGCAAAAGTCCCTCCAGGATCTCACTTTTTTTTTTGTAAAAACAAAACAATAGTCAGTTGTCTTAAAAGTTTCTATAAATCTTGCGATAGTTTTCAAAATTAACTTTCAACTGAAGGCTGTTGAGGGACGTACAAAAATGTGAAGTTTATTCAAATGCAAATTTCTATATAACTTCACAAAATAAAAACATTTTTTGCAGTGTTTTATTTATTTAAACTGTAAATGTAGAACAATTATATAATCAGAGCATGTTTGATAAATTTTAAACTAAAATAACCAACGTTGTATACATCTTTACAAGTGAAATTTCATTTTTGGTAAAAAAAAAAAAAAAACATTTTCCATTTAGTTTTGGCTTAATGCTTCCAACTTAGTGGTTGGTGCAGCCAATTTAAAGGGCCTATAAAAGAAGTCAACTTTTTGAGCTATAATGTTCATTTCTAATTAAAAACAACTCCAAAGTGGTAGTTTGATCCATTCATGCATTTCTGAGTACAGTGTTCCCCCACGTATTCGCATATCACTATTCGCAAATTTTTTAAGCCATGAGACTCTTCCGGTTCATCACAAAAACTCAGAAGGGTTTTGGATGAGTAAGGTTCAGTGACAGACGTATTAATCTAAAAACCTGCTCTCTGAGCACCAGTTCTCACATTGTGACATAGATAAGTGAGGAACCGCCCCTCACAGGAAAATTCTGCGCTACCAGCCTAACACACACACACACACACTTTCTCCGCAGAGCTAACGGCGATCAGCAAAAGTCCTTCACAATATGTACATCCATATTTGCAAAAAGTTTGAATGTTGTTTGTTTTTATGGGTGAAACGCAGACACTAGGATGATGTCATGAAATGGGCGGCACCCACAAAGAGCTACAACCGGTCTCCCAGAGATCGAGTCGTCTTACTTCCAGGTTGGAAAATGAGCCGTGAAAATAACTAATATTTCATAAAAAAGCATTCTTTAGTGCGCCAAAGGTAATATGTGATCATATATATATATATATATGGATATAGTTTACTCTGAAAGGTTTAAGAAAAGCATGATTTAGACCTTAAGAAAGTAGCGGATGTATTCTCGACACGCGACCAAGCAACTTGACGTGCGTCAAGAATGAGTCAGATGTCATGGAGAATCCAGTAGTTTTTCAAAATAAAACTCATTTCAGAATCAGATTATAAATAAAAATGGAAAATAAGAAGTCGCGTTTTTTTCTCTGGGGTCCGTACCAACCACATTCTGCAACCTGGGGGGGGTTGTTGTCATGCTATATTTACTTGACAACATTGACAGGACGTATCCTCACATGCAACACAGACTTTTTTTTCTTTATTCTAAATGAGGAAACTCTATTTAAACCTTTATAAAAATGGGAAGTGGATACCAATGACCAATGAGCACTCAAACAATTACTGTTTACTGCAGTAATTGTTTTTATTTCAGCAGACAGACTCGGAGGTGGAGGCAAATGTCAAATTCGTGACGACTTATGGCTGCACAGCACTTTTTTAGTCATTTTGGTGAAGCAGCCCTTTAAAATATAATCACAGGGAGTTGAAAGGCCCCATAAATCAGCCAAAGAGCATCGTCGCTGTGTACCAGCTATCACATGCGGGGGGAGACGAAGCGGTCTTGACCTGGACATGGGCTTGTTCCAACGGAGGCCTTGTCTCTCTGGGGAGCTGGGGAGCTGGGGGGGGGGGGTTGTCTGGGCTCTGTCTGGGCCCCATTGCTCTCTAATCACCCTGACACTGCACTTAAAAGCCTGACAGCTTTGGTGCCGTGGCGCAGGAACAAGCGAGGTCTCATTCACCCACCTTGGTCCTCCGCTTGCTTCATCTCAGCCTAATCACTTTCGATTCATTTTCCTGGAGTACACAGATACTTGTTACTGTTCAGCCTCTGCGGTGCTGCTTGTCAAAATGATAGCATGCAGCCACGTTACCTATTAACTTCTCTGCTCCACCAGCGATGCATAATGCATACCAATGAGGAGCAAATGGAGATCTTAGGTCTTCTATTCCGTGCCTTGATCAATAATGAAACTTTGTAATAATGGTTTATATCTATCATTTATAGGAATAATTAAGGGTTTTAGGGGTTTAAGGGGGATGGTGTGTGTGTGTGTGTCTATGGGGGGAGGCCCAAACTCTGCGTGCGAGCGCATACGTGCGTCATTCCTTTACAGCTTGTACCGGTGAACTGAGGCGTCACAGCCGGCGCCCTCTGCTACTTACCTAATTGCTGTAGGAGCTCCTGCATTATTAACAGGCCTCCCTAAATCATTCAGATAGGGCCTCCGCGCGTGTGTGCGCCAGCGTGCGAGGGGGTACGGAGGATCAGCACCATAATGTCCCCTCTCATTCACGACATGTCAGAAGTAATTATTCACTCAGGGAAGACGCAGGTCCAGAACACTCTTCCTCTCTCTCTCTCTCTCTCTCTCTCTCTCTCTGGTGTCTCCTCCTCCCTTTTATTTTTTTTTTTAAGTTTCAGTCCTCCTCCTCCTCCTTTCTTAGCTTCCACCGGTTTATGGCTCAAGTCAATAGCTGAGCTTAGCTGGCATTGTTGGGCCAAGAATGTTCACGTTCCAAAGGTCATGTGTTAATGCAGAGGGATCAGCAGCAATGGATGGATAATGTTTATTTTATTGTGTACATGAATCTCATTACCAGGAGCAGCCATGTCATTTGCAGGCCTCATTTGGTTATATTACATGTAATGTACAAATCATTTTGGAGGTATATTACTGCGATAATGGCGTGAGTGTCATTTAGCTACTTTAACTGCCAGATGACTCACAGTCGTGGCTGTTGAGCAACAGAAGAGCTTAATGAACAAACTAATTTGGGAACAAAGTGCGGCGGATTGGAGTTCGGCGGCACGGAGCTGTTTGCTCTCGGTTTAAGCAGCTGGAAGTGTTCTGGTTCCTTTTTGTCAGCCGAGTCAGCAAAGCAGAAATGAAAAGTCAATAGACATCACTTCCTCCCACTCAGCCAATAACTGCCTCCGAGGGTGGTGATATTGTTCTGTGCTGAGTAAAATTTGGCTAGGACCAGAAGCTCCAACCTTCATCCGCTTGTGAACATGCTGACTGGAATGTGGCTGCTTCTTTGAGCTCTGCCCCTTCTTTGTGAGCAACTTCTCCCCCATGCGTAGGTTTTAGGAAGTTGGAAACTCAAACATGGAACCTCCCTTTGTAAAAGATTAGTAAGCTTAGATTTAGATTTGACCATCACCAGACTAGAGCTGGTTAACCCTTCAAAGCAAGGATGTCAGAATCCACTACCACTGTCCAACCCCTTACTGGCTAAACACACCTGATCCAGGTAATCAGCAGCAGGTAAGGCGGGGTTTAAAGCTATGTTCACACCGCCCCTCAGCAATGTGCGATCAAGCATCCATGAAATGAAATGAAATTTATATCGCGCATACGGCGTACATGTCATGGTCAAATTACGTAATTAATGCATGAATCAATAGTGAACTGCACATAAACAGTGCAATAATCATGCCTGGTTCATGTTCTACGTTGATTTAGGGGTTCTTTGCGTGGTATCTTCCTACTTTTTCCGCGGTTTTAACGTGGTTCATTCGTGATACATCTTTAGATATTTTAGACAAAAACCACATCGGTCATTTCTTACTGTGTGACACCGTCTTATTGATTTTCCATACCAGTTTATTCCTGGCCAGTGTAACTTGGGTAACTAAAAACGTTTTTAGGTTTTGGTTTTTAGATCTATTTAAACACAGCAAAAATGTTTATCACAAAACATCTAGTTAATTTGTAATAGCTGTTTTTTTTTTTTTTGTTGCCAATTTTAATAGGTGTGTAAGTCTGCAGAAGAGTAAATGCCCTGCAGCAAAACCTTTTTAAAAGGAACTTCATTTCATTTCCCTGCTTGCAGCAATAAGTAGATTGCTTGTGGTCTTTTATTGCACTTGCAAGATGGGAAGAAATTACATCACAAACCGCGATGGGGTAGAATTTGACAAAATAAAAGTCTAGGAATGGAGGACGAGCAAAACCAAGAAGATGGAAAAAGAAAAATGAAAAAGTCTCCTTCAGCTCGTTAATCTGGTTCCCTCCTCCTTTCTCTGTTTCAATTAAGAAAATTACTTTTTAGTTCAATTAACAATAATTCACGGTTAACTGAATAAAGTTTATTACACAATCAAGTCAACAACTGAGGGAGTGAGAAGGAAATGGACGCACTTGCTGCATTTCTAGTTGATTTGGATAAGTTGAATGCTATGTTCACACTGGGCATGTGTGGCACAGTAAAGGACTTGCTGAACAGTACACACTCTGAGCACACGATGTTCACACAGGTCTGTTGCTATCCGATACTAGCGCACGTACCTACAGCTGGAACAGGCTTGGTATAGAATGTCGAAGCGGTACAAATCAACCTTTCTCAGCTCTATTCTGATATATAAAAGACCTGGTGTTGTATAGTTCTGTCCAGGCACAACCCACAAGTATTAATTTCTGCTTCATGATCAGTTTTTAAACTGTTGGTACTGAAAAAGACTACCAATATGTCATACCTGATTAGTCAAACTTCCTCTGGTTTAACTTTTGTCACGTCACGTTATTTACGTCGAGTCCCAAAATGGACTTAAAAGCTTGCATGGCGATGCGGGATAGCATTGTTAGCCTGAAACGCACATATCAGCGCGTTGACAAAGACCTTTCATTAGAAGTGGTTGCTCAAACGCACGTTTCCGGGCACAGAGTCAACGCACCATGAGAGGTTTTTACTATCATGTACATGCTAACCACTACTTTTTGATTTGGACAGAAACAAATGAGGATGGCTCTCATTACCTTCCAACCGTTGTAATTCTAAAAAAACTGTCAGACCATAATGCCTAGAAGCGTCTTTCAGCCTACGGATGAAAAATCTGACTGTAAAGAGTCTAAATATAAATATCCTATAAGCGTTTTCATGAAAACCCTATGATGTTCTTTGCTTCAGCTGTCTTCATCCTTCTTTGTTTCTCTCTTTCTCCTCTCTGCACATTGTCCTCATCCCCTCCAATGATTTACACCGCTACAATTATTGGGTAATCTTCACTGTCATTACTCTTAACATCTGCTCTGCCACAAAGCGAAAGGCTTTGGGCTGTGCTCTGCAACAGTTATTGTATGTGCATACAGTCCTGCAATGCAGACAGACCCCCTCCCCCCAATCCCCCCCCCCCCACCTCCATGTTCCTATTCTCCCTGATGCCTTCTGTCTTTAGGTGCTATCTCCATTGGAGAAACGAAATGTCTCTTGTCTGAGTGGGAGCCGTACGGTGGGATGATTTGCTGGTGCACAGATGAGGAAAAACAGGAGGATCTGGAAAAGGGAGGCAGGTGCTTTGGCTTAGAGAGGTCAGGGGTGGGTGCAAGATTCAAAAAAGTTCAAACAAAAACCTTTACAGTGATCAAATCAACTGGATAACTGTTACGTCTACAGCAAAGCTGGTCTAGGGCTTTAGAGGACAGTAATATAAAGGTGGATTTACATCCACTCGTAAGGGTGCTGCAGATTTTTGGGTTGTCAGGGCCCTGTTGAGGGTGTAGACAGAAGCGGGGGACGCAGGTGTGTCTTACGGTTCCCTTATGTCTCGTATGGCTACCTTGAGGGACGTCTTGAAGATGGAACGTACCAAAGTTGTGCGCGTGGTAAGCGGATCGTGAAGTATTTGTATGGCAAATGGAAGTTGAACGCATTTTTCCCCTGCAGACAGCCCGTATCTAGCCAAAAGAGCAGTCATGACTAAGATTTTAGACAAACACAGTGAAGTGGTTCTATGGTTTATGTAAACAAAAAAGGGAGGCAGGGAGTTAGATTCCACTGTAAGGTCAAATAAATTAAAAAAATAACAGATAAAACGAACATTTTCCTGATTTCTTTTCAAAAAGGAGGTCAAAACATAGGTGGCAGCAACCAACTACCACCAGTGATTAATCAATGTGATTTATCTAACCAAAAATATCCCAGACTCTCCAGCACTAAACTGAGATGGGTCATGAAGAGCCTTTTCTCTACGTCTCATCAGGAGCTTTATTGCTTAGGTTAAGTCTTAACAGGGTGTCCTCACTTGGATCATCAAGACCTGCACATTTTGCACATTGTTACCTGTTTGAAAAAAGTCTTTAAACTATACCGCCTGTTTACATTTCTGCTACATTTATGTTTTTTTTAATTATTGTTTTATATTATTCTATTTTCTCTTATGTTTACTGCTACGGTAACGCACAAATTTCCCATGTGTGGGGTCAATAAAGGACATTCTGATTCTGAAGAAGAAGAAGAAGAACATGCAGAGGAGAAAGAAATTGTGATCCTCAAGAACCCTACATGTAACAATACTGTTAGTTTTCTTTCATTTTAGTTTTTAAGAATTGTTTTGTTGCAAAAAATTTGAGAGGTTTCCATTGGAACATCTTTCTTAAGTCCACAGTATGAGCTGAGCCTTCTCCCTATAATGCTACGTTCACACCGACCTCGGAAATGCAAGTGGCCACTTTCAACGAAAAGTCTGCATATACGGGTTTCAGGCTTTTGCATTCAAAGTTCTCATGTTCAGACGTTGCTATGCAAGTTTTTAAGTCCATTCTCCAAGTCCACCTTACGTACAAAACAAGTGGCCATTGAACGCACATCAGAAGTTATTCCAGTTGAACTTGACTAGAGTATGAGTAGCAGCCTTATCAATTCACAGAAGTACCAACCATTTGAAATTTGATTATAGAGGAGAAATTAATAGCTGTGGTTTGTCAGGCCAGAATTATGTGATGCCACGTTTTACATATATCAGAATAGAGCTGTGAAAGAAAAAAAAGCCAGAAGTCAGATTAGCACTGCTTTGACATTTTCCACCAAACCTCTTCCAACTGTGAGTACATGCACTAGAATCGGGTAGCAACAGTTTAGTGTGAACATCATGTGCTAAATAATCCGCTTTGTGCAGCCTTGAAAGTGTATCACATGCACGGCATGAACGTAGCATCAGACACAGAAGTCGGTTTATTATTCAGGTAAAACCAACAGGCTCTGATCTGCTGGAGCAATAAGCCATTTCCAAACCAATCTCCCACCTGGGTTGAACATTGCGAAGACAGTTGCTCAGCTGTCAGTTCCTTCATCACAGCTTAATTACAAGGTGTGATTTTTTTTTTTTCCGTGTCTGTCTTCCCGTATCTGATTGGAGATCCACTCGCTGGACCTCCAGCCATATCACTAACCAGATGGGCGCAGTACAAGATGACTGCGAATCCGTCTGATGGAAGGTTACGACTTTATGATTCTCCGCTGAAGCAGTTTGTAAACGCGCACACAGCGCAGATTTATGTTGACTCACCCCAGTGAGAGGAATGTAATGACATGGGTCCAACTGTGTGTAATTGAGACGGATGACCTGTTCCACTGCCTGGATTATCCTTTCATGTGTACGTGTGAATATACCCCCTGAGTGCTGAGGCAACACATTGTGACCCTGGTTGTATGTGGCCACCAGAGGCCATGTTGGCAAAGGGAGAAATGATGATTAAGGACAGGGGGCTGATGGGAAAATGTGGATTAATGAAGCTGAGATAGAATTAATAGCCATGACATCCCACAACTGCAGAGCAGCAAAATGGGAATATGTTGTGGATTCACCAGAGTCTCCATGCTTCAAGGTGACAATGAGAGAGAAGAGAAAAAAAGTTGACAAACTCTGAGAACGTTCCAAACTTTTCCTGGAAGACTCTTTTTAAACTGCTCACATCGCTTTGTAGCAGAGCATCTTCACAAATTACCTGATCAAACAAATCACTGGAAGCTATTTAGTTTGGTTCTCTATTAGTTCCTAAGTATTTTATTGTGTTTAACCCAAAAACATCCATATATAACCAGGACTAATAATACCTAACATCCCCCACAGGATTCTGAAAGGCAAAAATTGAAATTAAAAACCTTACCCTTCTCTTGTAAGTCATCAATATTGGGTGAATTTCCCCTCATATGAGTAAAAATGTTCTATTCTATTCTATTCTATTCTATTCTATTCTATTCTATTCTATTCTATTGTTGTACAAATGGAACAGCGCAATACAATATTGCATGGATTTTACTTAAACCAACTCCACCCTTCTAACAAATATGTGAGACTAAGTAAGGGTTGTTTTTTGGCTCCACCCACCTGCCACTAAAAAACGTGAAAAATATTCAATAAATTATGCAGAAAGTTCAGGTGTAATAAAATCAATAAATCACACAATAGAATATCAAGCAGTGAAGATCAGACAGTTTTTGAAACCAAGTCGTTTATTAAACTTTGAGGTCAAAAAGGAGTTGCTCCATTCTGAAACCAGCCCCTAGTGGTCAGTTAAGGAACACGCAGTTAGTTTTTTTTTTTCTTTTGATTGGCTTCAAATGTAGAAATGTAAAGTTTTTTTTTTCATTGTAAAAGAATTTATGATGCTTTTTAAAATAAAAAATATCAAATGACAAATGTTAATTGAAAAAAAGAATCTAATTTTAAATAAATCAAGCAGTCCTTCCAACTTTTTCTTTTTTTTAGCAATAGGCCGGGACTTCACTACTTAATCACTACTTAAGAGGCTTAGGTCTGCGATGCAAATATTTATTTTGAAGAAAGTAACTTTCTCGTTTATTATTGCTTGATGTCGTTTTTACTACCATACATAAAAAATGTTTTGTTTTTAAAATGCAAGGTTTATTAGTTTTTGGTGCACAAAAACGGGAATGTTTTTATTTAAAAAATCAGAACTTTTATGGGTTTAATACATGTATCCCCATGGATGAAGGAACTTTGGACTATGGGTCAACGTTGTCTCATACTTCCTTAAATATATAGCATAATTTCAACGAATGCAATCCAAATTTCAAAAGAATGCCATCTGGTGATAAATATTAAACAGTTTTGTGTCATTTAACCTGACCTATTTGGAACCAAACCTTCAAGAAGGCAACAGACTACGATAAAAATCAAAAATTTTTTTTAACTTATTTCAAAGTACTTCCCATCATCAAACGTCTGTGTGCTTTCCAAATGCATTCTGCTATCGTCTGAGCACACGTTTTCATGTGTTTTTTTTTTTTTTTCATGTTCAGCAGCAACATGTTCATCCCTCTCAACTTCAGATGTTTTGAGCTGCAGCTGTTTGAGGATAACAGTCCCTGGACCATCTTGCCTTCACTTTGATTTCTTCACCTGGTTTGTCGTTCAGTTGGTGGTCTTTAACTTCCACCTCCTGCAGGCTACAGAGTCCTACCTGCCTGTGTACACACGCACCAGCTCAAATGACTTGTTAGAATGCAATCCGGAAATGGAAAGCTTTTTATCTGCAGGTGCTGAGCAGTTATTAATGTTTGGTCGGTTCTACCGGTCAATGTTTAACTATGGCTAGTTAACTGATAAAGCCAGAGGCTGGAATCATCAACCATTCACTGGGAATGTTTGGTACAGTGACCGTTTATTAGGAATGGGTAAAAGTGCAAACAACAAAAGCCCAAGTTAGAATCAAGAAGGTCACTGGGGAAGCACACGAAATGTTTGAGTCTGTTTTTTCTTGGAAAGAAACTAAGCAAAATAAGAAGTACACTTCCAGCAAACAACGTTCTGCCTTCTCGGTGATGTTTTGGTGAAACACATGTCTGTTTTTGGGAGATTTTGTGTTGTAGGGTGGCTGTAGTTTCATGTGTTATCACTTTTATGAAAGTGAGAAGCTGAGTCAGAAGCATAGAAAGGAATTAGAGTATGCAGTTTCACTTCAGTGCTTGGTTTAGGATGTGTTCTAGTGGCAGAGCTAGAACGTTATATAAGGGGGGCAGAATACCCCCTGTAGATCCGGCCCTGGCGTGTTCACACCAGGCTGTTTGAACTGAATGCATTTGACCCCAGAGACTTCTCAGATCTGTGCTTGGGTCCAGTTAAGTGACTCACTCCACAGACGACTTAAGAGACGGACCAAACCTTAGTGGACAGAACCATTTGGATGGATTAGATAGAAATTAATCTTAAAAGTATAAATACAATTCTTTACTTTTCTCAATAAATCAGCTGGATTCATTATGTATACATTTTGGTTGTTCTTAGTGACCTAGAACTGATTTTCTGAGGGACACTACACTCAAAAATCCGTCAAAATGTTTCAGTACAACATTGTTTTGTGTTGTAATGTATTGTAATCTGAATTTCCTTGGGTATTGTAGAGCAGCGGTCCTCAACCTTTTTAACGCCACGGACCGGTATGACGTCACACAAAACTGTCATGGACCGGTCTTACAAATGTAGGTGGATGATTATTGTAGCAATACGTGACGAGACGTGGAAAGACGAATCCTGAGCTTTTATTTTGACACGCACACCATTGTACATCGCACAGGTGTCATCATCCTCTCCCCTTCCCACACTCATGATGCAAACAAGAAGTTCTGTCTATTAAATGTAGCTTTCTTTTTTCGGAAGTTAAAGGCTCCTCTTCTGTCTCCTGGCCGGACCGTTCCCTTTGGCATAGAAACTTTCCAAAAACGTTTGTTTTTTATTCATTTTGCTAGCTCCTGGGTTTTATTTTAGTGGTAACCTATCACGTGACTGAGAAGAGCGCCTTGGCCTGCCTCTAGAGTGACATAGAAGGATGTCACAGAGAATTGGGCAATTTTTCAAAATAAAACATCTTTCAGATTCTAAATTAAATAAAACGGAAGTCATGTGGGTTATTTATTCCTTCTGTGTGGCCCGGTACCAAATGACACTCGGACCGGTAAATAATGCGCTGTTGAAGCGCATTATTCTGTAATTTTCATAACTGAACAATGTTGAGAGCAAAAGTTGCTTGCAGATAAACAGATTGCAGATAAATAACATTTTGCTAAAAAAAAATTCCCAATAATCCTTCTGACCAATTGCCTGCCTGTTGGCCCCTCTTGGCATTCTGGGTAATGTTGTTTTATCACATCATATGTTTTGTTTTGCTTAATGCTTTCTATAACAGATGTGCCTTATGGTCCAAAAAATACAGTACATAAAAAAACAGACTGCTTGTTTTTCCATATAAACGTAACTTCTCGGTATTGCTAGTACTAACCCTTTCTTCTTTTCATTTATTGATGGAAACCTGGAAAAACAGCACAAACTGTCTCCTCCCTGTTTTGGTTTGGACACAGCTATACTAAGACCTGGATTGTTGGGAGCTTTATGAGCAGCAGAGAGTCTGAAAGGGAATGGGACTGAGTGACCCCTCCCCCCTCAAGTTCCAAACAGGAAGTACCTGCTGGTTCCAAGAAGCCAAAATCCCATCGAGAAATATGGGAGCTATTGCAACAGCTATTGCAAGTTATTCAAGTTATAAACTGACCAATCAGATCACTCAATAAAAGTAGTTGGTCCCACGTTGAGCATTCAAAACATTTGATCGACAGATTATCCTAAGGCTGCTTTCAAGTGCTAGGGGTGTGGTAGGGGTGTGAACTTCCAACAAGTTCACTCCTGATTGGCAGGTGTCACAAAACAGGCAGACAGCTGTATCCAATTGCAGCAGGTTTTATTAGCTCAGCTAAATGTTCACAAATCTAAATCAGGGTCTGGCAGGCAGGGGTCAACAACGAGCTTGGGAGCATCAGAGAAGAGACTAGGGGTAGTCAGGATCCAGGTGAGATCTGGGACAGGCGGGAAGCAGATGAACCAGAGACAAAACAGGGTCAGGAAATCAGAAGACCAAGTCCAAATGAAACGCTCGGTAATACAGGCAGAGCGGCACACACAATACTTCGGAATGAGTGAGGCTCAGTACATTGCTTAAGTGTACAACTTGTGCTATCCTACAGGCCAGAGGTGTCCAAATCCAGGCCTCAACAGGCCGGCAATCTGCTGGTTTTCCAGAAACCCTGCCTCATCTGCTGTTAATTACCTGGATCAGGTGTGTTTAGCCAATAAGGAGCTTCAGCGGCAGGTTGATTGGAAAACATATAGGACACTGGCCCTTGAGGCCTGGAATTGGACACCCCTGCTATAGGCACTTTGACATTGGGAGTTGGGTCATCTAGACCCTACTAGACAGTGCGCTGAACTTTTTTCTTCAATGATTTGTGATCTTCACTGGTGTCCATGGATTACATGAAATCCTCTTCACCTTTATCCACCTTTGTCATGGGGAGAACACATCTGTAAGGGTGGGGTCATAGGATCGCACAAGGGTGAATGATAAAGCTCCAAAAATTAAAGGTTCAACAGAAATGCACGTTTCAGGTAACTCAAGCTCACAACATTTGCAAAAATCGGCCCTAATTATCCCCAAAAATTCCAAAATGTTATGCTACTTTGATGTGAGTTTAAACCTTTTACTTTGCAGAGTTATTCCTCCACCTTGGTTCTCCACATGTGAACATCCAGCTCCTGCGAGTGTGTTTGATAATGAGCCGGAGCAGGGAGAGAAAACTCTGGAAATAATTGTAACCAGAGAGGATGCATGCAGCTGAAAGGGAAAGCAAGACAGAGAGCACCGACAGGAATGAGCTCTCAGGTGGGGTGTCACCCTCGGGGGAGACTCCTGACAGTGCACACACACACAGAAACACACACACACACATGTTTCTGTGTGCTTGTTTGCGCCAGATAAGAAGGCTTAGGAGGAAAAATGTATGTTATTATTACACATAAAAACCACTGATTGAAAGCCCTGTTTTAGAAAGATTTCAAAATAAAAGTCTTCTTTTCGGTGTTTCATTATTTTAAATGGGAGATTCTGTTTGAAAATGAAGTCAGGAATTGTCGCTTTACAGCCCTTTTTTTCCCACATACAGGAGCTTTAGTCATGCAAACAGTGTTGTTGACTTTGCCGCTACCTTCCCATTGTGAAAGGGTGACCTTCCTTTTTTTTCCGTTCTCTGTTCGGCTCGGCTCTGTACATCTGTGTCTGTTTACCAGCCTGCTTGTGTCTCCCTCAATCCGAACTGATGAGTGCAACTCACAGCTGCTCCTCTCTTGTTTCCCGCTGCTTGGCTTGTGTGTTGCAGTGTGTGTGGGGGGAGTGTGTTTGTGTGCGAGCCAAACTGTGTGTGGTTGGTGTCATCGTAGTCACCAGTGGCAGCGCTGTGCTCCCAAACTAGAGGAAGGCTGGCCCCCCCACAACACAAGCTCTGATCAGCAACAAGTAATCCACGGATAAAAGGAATTCATAGGATACCGTATGTGCTTATTTATTTTGTGTATTCTCACAAAAATGAACACAATAAGTGTAATAAAACCTAGGCTGTGGTTCCATTTATTCATCCACAGTCCAGAAGGTTTTGTTTTTATTGCAGCAATAGGTATAAAATAATTTGAATACATTTTTGCACCTCTCAACTGAAAAAATATATTTAAAAAGTTTAAATATACAAGATTTTGTTTTGATATAAAAAGAAAAACATTAATAAAAAAAAAGTATAAAAACTTAATTTGAATTTTAATTGTTTATAAGATACTGTCTAAAAACCAAACATACGAAAAATAAAAACACAGTTAAAAATAAGTTTAAAAAAGTAGTGGGAAATTTTAAAAAAGTCATGTAAACAAACGTAGAGCAGACTTTTATTTTAAAACAGTAAAATGAACTAAGATTTAAAAGGTTATTTTTCTTTGTTTATTTTAATGAGTTATTTTATAGCAAAGAGTTGAAAATGACATATTTTACACTTTTATTTTACCCCAAAAGACTTTCTTATTAAACCAATTTAGTGATCAACTTTCAAATCACAATTTTGAAACCCATTTTGTCAAAACTGGTTTAAAATGAAGCTCAAATAAAAGACTTGGATCAACCAATGTGGGAGGGATTCTGTAAGGATTCTGACTATTATTTTGGTTTTTCTTTGCTATAGTATGTACACAGCAGGCATGTAACACGCGTTCAAGAATGTGATGAACGCGATTTCTTGAAGGCGCTTTTTAACATACGGTGTTCCCACTGGACTGTTGCTACTCAATATTAGCGTCTGTGCTCACAGTTACAAGAGACTTGGTGTGAAATGCTAAAAAGGGTGCTCCAGGCTTTATCTTTCACAGCTCTATTCTGATGCATGAAACCGCACTTATTAATTTTTTCTCCGTGATGAATTTTCAAACAGCTCTGTGAAGAGAAAGGCGCACCATCCATATCCCTATCAACTCTAAGTCCCTGGCTGGACAAAGTTCAACTGGTTTCACTTTCACCCCATGTTCGAGAGCTCGAAAATGGTCAAAAAACACGCATGCTGATGCAGGAACACGAGTTTTAAATGCTGAAGCCCAAAACACGCATTTGCATTGGTAGCAGTCAATTGTACACATGTTGCCAATCTAAGTGCAAACATACCTACAACCTTTGTTCCATCTTATGGGGTCCAGATGACCCCACCCTTACTTTGACGTGTCCCTACCATGACAAAGGTGGATAAAGGTGGACAGGATTTCATGTAATCCATGGACACCAGTGAAGATCACAAATCATTGAAGAAAAATGATTCAGTGCACTGTCTAGTGGGGTCTAGATGACCCAACTTCCAATGTCAACGTGTCTTGGTTAGCTCAAGGGTTAAGGCCGTGTCACACAGCCACTTTGGCTGATATACGTATGTGTGATATACGTAATTCAGAAATGTTTATTGCGTTTGTAATTCATCGATATCCGCAGACGTTCATCGAGGACATCGACCGTTGAGGGTTACGGGTCTTTACGTGAATTTTGGTCAGTTTACATGGAAGTATAATGTAAATCTTACTCAATTGTGCATGATTTTTGCTAAATGCATACACAAATTTGTGGCTTTCTACCACTTTTCAACGTATGTCTAACAGACTTTTCATGCATGTACCACCGATGTATTACTTTTATATCGCTTAAACAGCGCACATATCATGTCTAAATGAAAAATGTATGCAGGAATCACTAATGAATTGCATATTAACAGTTCAATAATCATGTATGAGTTATGTTCTATGTAGATTTACATTTTCCTTGCATGGTTTATTCGTATCTTTTCTGTGATCCATTCGTGATATTTCAATGAATATTTCATGTAAAGACCACCACTTTTCTCACTTATTTCATGATTATCTTCACATATGACCAATTTTCATGTAGGCAATATCCCCAAATGTACGAAGTGGCTGTGTGAGACGACCTTTACATTTCAGTTATTTTAATATGAAAACACAAAAGTGTGCTCTCGTGGATTTAGGAACAATGATGTAAATGAAAGAATACACTTCTCAATTCTCAATTACTTCTCTAATTTAAACATTTTTAAAAGATAAAAAAATATTGAAATGTAGTTGTAAAACTTGAAATGGAAACGTGATTTATTCATGTATTTATGCATCTTTATGTCCTATTCAAAAGAATCTAACTTTGGTAAACATTGTAAATAAAATTAAATGTTTACACATTCATAAAAAAAATTAATAAATGTGTGTTGTTTGCTTTGGTTTTTACATCTTGTTTTTAACTGTCATGCATTTTCCCCTCTTCCAGTCAGTCTCACCTGCTTTCCTTTGCTAAACAGCCACAGCTGTCTTCATTTAGTACAATTATCTTCCGTTTATTTAAGCTTCTGGGTCACCTTTTATTAGTTTTTGCTTCTCCCATGTTTTGTGGTCTCACAAGGTTTTCTTCAGGGGTTTCAAATCTGCTCTTCCACCTCTACCCACAGACCCTTGTATCGTAAAACTATATACAAAAGAGGATGTTGGCTCATTTTAATCCTGATCATTTCAATGAGGAGCCATATTCTGTGAATGTGTGTGTGTGACTGGGTGAATGTGTGTGTGACTGTGAAATGCTTTGGGCCTTGTTGGTAGAAAAGCGCCATATAATTTACCATTTACCACGTTTTCTTCATTTGTGATCAGAGGATCACACTAAATTGTCATCTGACACACATCCTGAAGAATTTAAACATTGTTTTGTTAGAGGTGCAGAATAATGACTTTAGTCTTTCCAGACTCTTTTTCTTTAATACAAAATCTTCAATAAGAAGCAAGAAGTTTGAAAATGTTTCTGCTTGAACAAAAAAAAGAAATACCTTTATTGTGTAGTACTGCCACATTTTAGAGATGCATTAAAATTCTTCACTTTCAAAATAAAAAAAACATATTGCCAAAAACTGACTCAGCCATTTAAAAAAATCAAATGCCAAAATACCAGATTTGGGTTTCCTGTTCCTAAAACATAATTGCTGAAAATCCATGAACTGTGTTGTGCACAGCTTCACACTGATGAGGAGGCGGGACGTACAGTACGTTCTGCTTTCATGCACTGACTGCACAGTGCGGGCAGAGATATGTATCTACCGAGGAACACTTTTGTTGCAAGAAACTGTATGAAAAAAATAGCTAGACTGGTTGCTGCTTGGCCCCAGAAGGCAACGCATGAGAGGCTAAATTCACCAACATTGTTTGTGGTGACTACAGTATGACCTTCACTTTAAAGGATTGGGAGAAAACACTGAACACATCAGCAGAAAGACAACAAAAATTGAATATTAGAAAAAATATTTATAAGGAATCAAATGTGATAGTTGTTTATTTTTTTACATATACTTAATTGATAAACAAGAAATAATGTACTTTTTCATTACTTATCTCCAAAACAGTTTAAAGTGATCATTATGATAAATTATATATAAAAAAAGGAAGAACGTTTGGCAAACCTAAGCTGGAATAAATAACAGAAGAAATTTACTTAAAAAGAAAAGCAACAATTTACCCAGAATTTACTTCTTATTGACCTCCAATGAGTACATTAATTTAAATTAAATTATGAATTTTGTTGCCAACTGATATAAAATAATGAAATTTGTGTTTTTTGTGTGTGTGTTTTTTAAACTTAGACAAGCTTTGACAACAATGCATTTAACGTATATCCATATACGGAATTAAATTTTTATATTAAAATTTTTCCAGATAACTATTTTAAAATTTCTGTTGGCACATTTAAGATATTTTTCTTACATTCATTTACTGCTTATTTACTTTTGTGAAACTTCCTGCAAAAAGGATTTTAAACTTTAGGCCAATCAAAAGTAAACTTGGTTCTACTTGTCAAACAGACGCTATTGTAGAATTTAACTCAAACAAGGGAACTCCAAACGTTGCAGTTCTTCTAAAGACCACTAGGGGCAGGTTGCAGATGGAGCCATTTTTTTCCAGCTACTTTAATGTCAAAAGGGTCAACTTTTTACCAAAAACAAACCTACTTAATTTTTGTTTTTGAAGCTTTTTATGATATATTTTGCTTTATTTACTTAATGCGACTCTTACATTTCATTTGAGCTGTTTCTAGTTCTTATCTAGACAGAACTTCAGACTTTACTGTGTCCCACTCAACTGTTGTTTTCAGATGATGCTTCATTTAGAATCAAACTGTTATTAGAGATTATTGGTCTATTGTAGATACTTCTATAGTCTGGCGAAACATTTCTTGGTTTAAGACCTTGAGTATGTCCAAAGTCCTTCTCTACTCCATAACTACTGGAAAACTATCTAGTGCAATGGACTTTCAAAACAATTCAGACACAATGCTAACTTTTTTTTTTAAACTGTACATATGAAGTCACCTATTTCACAAAGTGAATACAATACGAGTATTTAACGACTATGAATCCACTATATTCTTATGATGAAAACGTTGATGGTTGAATGCATTGTGGTCTATATTTGCCAATCTAGTAAACATTCATGTACACTGTTTTTTCGCAGAGACTTTTGGGAAATTTTTTAGAATTGCAGATTCAGACAGCTCTACAAAAGGATGAAGGCACCGTGTAGTGAGTAGTGAAGGAATTCCGACACGGCCATTGACTATATAAGAGAACTGCACTGAGTGAGTGTGACGTCACCCATAGGAAACGGCTTACTTCCGGCTCCAACCAAGTGAAGTCAGTTCAGTTGCCATTTTTTGGCAATACAAAAATCGCCATGGTGGAGCCAGATACTATCAGTAAGCAGTAATTGGTCCGAGTCGGTCTGACTCAACGTTTCTATGGCAACCACTCTCTCCAATCAGTAGTGTTGGAAGGCCACACCCCTACCACCACCCATTTATAACTTTAATAATTGGCACTTCAGAAAAAAAATGAACGTAAAAATAAGTAGGATTATCAAGAACATGTTAAAAAAAAAAGTATCAGAGCAAGAAGGGTTATTCTGACAAATAAAATGACTGAGTAATTGCTGATTACTTCTTGATTGAAGTCTATGGGATTTTGGCTTTTGGAACCAGCAGGTCCTTCCTGTTTAGAACACCGGGGGGGAGGGGTCCCTCACTCCAGTTCTAACATACAGTCACTGGTTAAATATACTGGAATTAGTCAGGATTTGAATCGTAGACTCCCCCTTTCAATAGCAAGGCACGCATTAAAAAGTGCTGCACGAAAACGGAGAAAACTTCTAACTGAGGGATGAATTACAAAGTGTGCCTTGTTGCTGACTGGCATATGTTCACTGTGTTGGAGAGAAGAAGTGGGATCAACACTCTCTGCACATAAGGAGAGCTACAGCTGCTAGATAGCATTTCTTAGTTTGAGCGTGTGAAGTGAGGGGAGGTGTCTGTGTGTTGGGGCGGGCGCATGGGAAATGCACACTTTTCGTGAGTTTGCTTTATACGCTGGTGTGTGCGTGTGCAATTACAGGCGAGCGACTTCTCGCGAGCGCGGCGGAGGAGCGTGCCAGCAGCGAGGGAGAGCGGGGAAGTTGAGTGTCAAAGTGGCGAAGAGGAGGAAGGAATCCTTAACATTTGGTTTCCAGTATGTCACTCTTCCACAGCATTTTAATCACCTTTTTTTTAGTGCCAAATGGCGAACGTGTGACTTAAATTCTTGTTTGCAGAGACTGACCGATGCGACAAATGTGCAATTTTTAATATTTGGACAGCTGACAGGCAACTTTTTAAAGACAGTTTTTCATATTCAGATGCCCTCCCACACATGAAGGCACACACTGACTACACACACACATACACACACACACACACACACACACACTGTTTTATGCCACTGGCAACTGCCTTATTCCCACCAGCTGTCTCAATGCATAAAACCCAGCCTTGTAGTTAAGTCTGAAGCTTAAAAGCCCTGCCAAAAAGAAAGCTGGGCAGGAGTAACGGCATTAATTCTGTGATTTGAGCCACCGCTCATACTCAGCATTTAAAAGTGCTTAAAAGTAGCAGCTGGTGTCAACAAGGTAATAAAAGCAGGCACTGGGGATGGCTGCGCCTGACTCGTGCTGAGCAGCAGGACGCCTGTGTTAGTTTAATCAGTTGTGATGCAGGCGGAGGGGAGACACTGGCATGGACCACCGACTGCCACCCTGCCAAAGAAAGAGGGGGCAGTCAGGGGGGGTAATGTTACACAGTAATTTGTAGTTTACCCGCTTGTGCCATATAAGACACAATAGATTGATCCTGGCGTTTTACATCCTCGCTATCTGGTTTCCTGTGTGGTGTTTCCAGCTTTCTGAAATGGCTTGAGAGAGCTCTGCCAGTGACATCACTCCTACAGCTAAGTGTTCCTCTCTCTCTGGGGAGAAAGGGATCATTTACCGCGGCTCCTGCCAAGTTGGAAGTTAGGAAAAGTTGAATTTCTTGGTTCCTGAAGACAGTGCCAGAACTTTGACCTTGAAACATTAGCTGCTGCAGGCTTGGAGCATTTTTTTTTGTTGTGTTTCTTAACTCTTTCTGTTCTTTAGGTTCTTTCTTTCTCATTCATGTCAAGGTTTCTCTTCAAACACAAGACTCTGCTGGACTTGGGCCATGAGGTGCATTATGACCTGCCTTCACTGTACCAATTAACTTGTCCTGCATGGAAGGTTAGCGGGTCATAAACCACTTGGCACCTCAGCACTCCCCTGCTCTTAAATCTAAACTTCTAGACATCCACTTTTTCACATCACTTCTGAGGTACAAAACTGAGTGTAGACGTTCACATAAGGATGTCTGAGCACCATAACTCAGGGCTGCCTGACCTTGATACAGTAACCCTGAAAATGCTTTTGATTCCCAAGATCAGGTAAGTCAGGATTAGAAGCCACCTGTGATTATAGCATAGCCATTTAGATCTGTGCTCAAAATAGTCCATCCATTCATCCATTGTCTTAACCCGCTATCTCCCTTTTGGGGGTCACCAGGTTGCCAAAGCCTGTCCCGGTCCTGGGCAAAGGTGGGGTACACACTGGATAGGTCGCCAGTCTTGTCGCAGGGCACACAATCACTCCCACACACACATTCACATCCAGGGACACTTTATATTGGCCAACTAACCGATGGTACAGTTGTGGACTGTGGAAGGAAGCCGGAGTACCCGGGAAGATCCAGGCATGTACGGGGAGAACAAACAAACTCCACACAGAAAGGTGCCAATGTCAAAGCGGTGCAAATCTCGCAAAACTTTCTCCAGCCTTTTTCTTTCACAGCTCCGTTCCGATATGACATCTATTTGTCACTACCAAATGCAAGTCTCTGATTGGTCAAAGTTGAATTTGTACAACTTTCAATGCACATTCATTTTGTACTTAGAACCAGAAGATGAACTTAAAAAAGTACACAGGGACACACGAACACGAGAGTTTTGAACGCAGAGGGCTAAAACATGCATACACATGCATTTACATAGACTTTTCATTGAAAGTCGCAGCTTGAACGCGTGTTGCTGACGCCACTATGAGTGTAGCACAATAGATACTTTACAATACACTTACCACACGCCTGACAATTGTAAGTTACATTTTCATGATGTGGTCACAAGCATGAGATGTGTCCACTCCTCTCTACGACCCTTCACGGCCCGGACAACCCGAAAAACCTGCAGCACCAGTACGGGTCAGCCCCCCGTGTGGGTGCATGTGACTAAGGCTTTAGGTTTTGCCCCAGTCTGGTCTCTTATTACTGACACTTACAGCCTCAACTAACTTGCAGATCCACAAAACGGCATTAAGGACACTGAATTCCTCACAAATAAAAACTCAGTTGAACGATAGGTTTTTTATTACATCCATTTGATAAATGAGATATTTGAACGTATTACAACTTTACAATGCCAAAAATGGCAGAAAAGTTTGATCAAATCTATCCAGGACTGTCAGTCAAGGCGTAACAGAAGTCCAAGGAGTGCTGAAGGTTAATGGTTGAGAAAACGCTGAGCGATTTAAACACCATATGGATAGGCTCATCATCTACAAGCTGTTCAAGGTTGAACCCATCCAGAACACTGTAGGATTGAGATAATAGCCTTCTTTGCCCAACTGTTGTTAAGCTACCAATCCTCCGTCAGCTGCAGGGGAACTGATAAGCACTAGGACCCAAAACTCCCAACAACTCACTCTTTCCATCTCTCCTTTTTTTTTTTTCTTCAATCTTTGACTCATCTTCTCTCATTTGTCACTCCGTCAGGTACACAATGCAGAGGTGTTGATGTCACATGTTTCTTTCCATTCTTCCCGCCTTTGCACCCACATTTTCTTCCCTTTTTTTTGCCATTTCTCGTCATTGCCTTTTTTCTTTTCCATTCTTTCGCCGTACACATGTATCGGAGAGCAGCTCGCCCTCGGAGCCATCTGTTTCTAGGCAGCCTGTGAGTGTTGCTGAAATATGTAGGGCCTAATTAATTCAACCAAATTGTTTTAGAATAGATTAATACAATAATGGCAACGCATGAAAGGTTATTTCAAGTACACCACTCAGCTAATTTCATCAAAGGGTAGATTTTACTGCGCAGCACTCTGCAAACACCCACTGCCGTATAGACCCTGACACGCAGGAAGCCTGTCAAAGTGTAGGCGCTGATGTTGAAATGCTAATCCAGTCAATAGAGATGCTTCCTTCAGATGATGGAATCACAACTGTGCTGAACACGAAGGCCTGACCTTCTGCGAACTTAGACATTGTTGCAATTAGACACATTCATCACAGAAATGTGTCTATTTGCTGAATAAAACCAATATGTTGAACCCGTGTCTCGAAATTGAATGAGTGGGAAGGTCATAGCTCTCCAGTAGGAAGAAAAACACATCTTTCCAGAATCCCAAAATACTGTATTTTAGTGTCCTAGCAACTGGAATGTAGGATCAAAATTCTCACTAGAAACCCCTTTTTGGAGGCTGTGTTGGTAAACTAAATATCTCATGTTCAGACTAACTCCCGAAACTCTATCAATCTTGTCCATGATGTACGTTTTTTAAATAAGCGACTAACCCCCCCCCCCAAAAAGCATTAAGAGAATGGGTATTTGATCGTTTTCCTTATAATGGTTGCCTAACGGAACAGCTGGTGTTGCTTTAAATCCAGTGACCTCCAGAAGGCAAACACAAGTCATTCACTTGAGAGCGCTTCAGAAATGATGTGACAGTACAACCATTACACACTGTGTCACTTGAAGTACATAAAGTTGCCATCAATAATTCCAACTTTTCTTTTTTTTTTTAAGATCTTGCCTGTGCTTGGAAAGTTAGCATTTCCTTTAGTGCTCCCTCATTTATCATAGGAAATACGTTCTAACGATAACCTGCGATGGGCTGAATCCACAAAGTAGTCAACTGTATTTTTTACAATTATAGAAGTTTTAAGGCTGTAAAAGTCCTCATTACACACTTTGTACATTAACTTTATTTAAATACTCTGTTTTAACCTTTGTAGGAAAACAAGTTCAGCAATTTAGAGTCATACTGCTAGCGATCAAAATTTTATATAAATTTGGTAATTCTGTACAGGAGACACCCCGGGAAGATTGATTGACAATGATCTACAGCCAATCAGGACATTGAACAAAATTTCTTCACCTTTTGGCTCATCCCATCAAGGATCGCCACAGTAAATCAGCTTTCACTAAGTTGCACAGGTAGATCTTTTTTGTGCCGTATGCCCTTCCTACAGATTCCAGTATATGGGGAGCGGCACATTGAGAGTTGGCTAACTATGTAGCTCTGGGGGCTAACTAGGGCTTTGCTTGAGAACTCGCAATGGATGAAGCTCATTGCATGGCCCTATGAAGTGAAGCCTGGTTTCCTGCGCTCCAGTTATACACACAGAACGTGGAATAAAGGTGTAAAAAAGCATGCAAAGAAATCTGTAAAACCATGGAAGATGAATGGTGGTATACTGATGGATCATGGTATCATTTTTATCTGTTAATGTTTGTGAGTTTGATTCATAGAAAATGTACTAAAGAGGACGATTTTTGTTTGCATAGAACTTCTATTCTTCCACTTCCTGGAGCTTCTAATGAAAATACGCTAAAAACTATTTCGAACTGAAAATGGATTTATATTCTCTAATCTCCATATTGATTTTTTTGTGCGATAACATTTTTGCAGTTTCTTGTTCTAAGGATGTTAAAATCTTAAACAATTTTTAATCAAGCGGGAGTACCAAAGACTGAATTCCTGATATAGACATATAAATAGAATAATAATCCCTGACATCAAAAAGATTCACAAATTGGGAAATTGTCCACGATAGATTAAAAAAAAAAGTTTTTTGTTTAGTCCACCTGTAGGTCTATCCACGTGACAGTGACAGTCAAAAAAAATAAAAATAAAATTCAAATAAGACCTACTTTGAGCTCCTAGATAGTCAGTAAAAACTGCAGTTATTGTTTTAAACACCCTCCCCTCTTCACAAAATTGTTGTAAAAAACAACAAAGCTATAAGAAATAAAGTTTTCATAACCTGAGTGTAAATGATTTAATTTTGGCTGCAAAGTTAGACTTTGTAACATGAAAGTCAAAAAAAGAGGAAAAAAGAGAAAACAGCCCTTTTATTTCATCTGATGAACTGCAGCATCCAGTATTTTCAGGTTGGCTTTTAAACAGGAAATGTTATGGAATCTTATGACTTTATTCCTTTTTGAAATCTGAAATCTTGCGACTTGTGAAACCCATAGAAAGGTAACCGGCAACAGGTAGGACAAGAATCTTTGGAAAACCTATAAGCACTCTGAGGTTTGGAGGTGCTCAACTGTGCTCTGGAACACTCATACCTCAGTCATATATTCTTATCTTGGAACGCTCTTGGAGAATCAAGCCTCCCTTCTGGCCAGATTGTGAGTTAATCAAGAAATGGAATTTCAGTCAGCATTTCATTTGTCATATAAGAACCGACCCGTTTTCCTGCCATGACACATCGACCGTGCCAGTACTCGCATGGTCTAACCTCTGAGCGCTGACTTCCAGTAGCAGAAGTCTAACTGCTGGTGTTCACAAAGAAACCAAGTCATCGTCTTCCCAAGAGACAGACTAACAGATTCCCCACTCGAATTCAAGAGCAGCCGTCTATAGACAGCTCCGGTTCATTAGCACAAGTATCATGGCTGGACCAATTGCGATTAGGAATGTGTTTAAGAGGGTGCACATCTAAGCACACATACATCTGCACATACGCGTGCACACTCCTCCCTCCACCTATAGTATACAGCCACACATGCTCGCAGTGTCGGGTGCATTTTTTTTTTAAAGAGGAAGAATATGATAATGAACCTGGCTTGATAGAGTAATTAACTGGGCTAAATGGAAATCCCATGAGGTTCAGTGATAGTTAGCAGATGTTCTCTGAAATACATTAAAGACCAAACGTCTTGTGAAGGGGAAGGAGTGTGAGAGGGAGTAAAAGAGGAAAATGCTGCCACTGTACACGGTTTTCATGTAGGGGCAAGCCCCCCCCCCCGACACTTGCAGCGGATGTGTTTTATTTTGGAAACATTATTTCAGTTTGCAGGGTGGGAGGAATTTTTTCGGCTAATCAAATTTATGTGGCTCAGGGTAATAAAACCCGAACAAGGTAAGGTGAGCATTGAAGTTCGAGTTTGGTTAAATAATTCATTAGAGAGGATATTTGTCTAGAGATGGACAAGGTATGGTTTTATTGACTTATACAATCTGAAGCCAGTTATTATTTTTGGCTCCCTGGTTGTCACCACTTTGGCACCAAACTCACTCGGACTCTCTCAAAAACTCATAGTGACCTCAGTAAAGGCAGCTTTGAGCTGAAGATTTGGCTATGGTGTCATTGTAAAGGTCCACAATGTGCCCGTGGACACTTTTGGTCTCAAAGATTAAATAAAACACCAAGGTTTGTTGAAACCTAGAGAATGTTTTTTAAATCAAAGAGATAGAAAAATTATTTGGACACAGAGTAAAAGTTTTTTCCATCCATTTTTGTGAACCTGGTGAATCCTTCATGAGGCCACCTGGTTGCTGGAGCCTATCCCAGTTATTCTTGGTCGACTGGAATAAAAGTATGTTTATTTCTATTGCAAGACTGTACCATTTTACACTGAAGTGAATGGTAATGAGCTTTAGGACACAGTGACTCCTCCCCCTCACATTCCAAATAGGAAGTATCTGCTGGCTCCAATAAGCCAAAATCTTAAACAGCTATTACTCAGTCATTATATTGGTCAGAATAACTATTCTTTCTTTAATGTCTTTTTCCTAACATATTCTTGCTAATCTTTTTTTTTTCTTTATTGCAATCTAGTAAAGTTCTAAACTGACAAATCAGATGCCTCAGTAAAAGCATGCAGCGCCCGCTGGCCCCCACCTTGAACTTGTGATTGACAGATTCTCTCGAGCCACTTTCAGTGGAAGGGGTGTCGACTTCAAGCTCACTCTTAATTGGCAAAAGCAGTTGCCCCAGAAATGTTGACTTGGACCAATCACTGTCAACTGGCTCCAAATGGCGGCACCTGTATCGTTGAAAAATGGCCCCTTTTTTCTTTCTGGAGCTGGACATGAGTTATTTTCTGTTTGTGGTGTCACCCCTCCTGTGTCTCTATTTACAGTGTGAAGAAAACCCCTAGTGGTCATCTGGTGAACTGACTTGGTTTTGTGTATTTTTGTTTTCAAACCTGTCTTTCAACAGTAAGATCAAATGTTGCCCTTCAGTTATAAACGGAAATAGGTGGTTTGTTGTCATAAACAACATTACTACTGTGTTTGAAGGTTGAAGTTTTAACAAGTTAACATATTTTTGACACAAGATTCTATGGGATCATCACAATAAATTATAAAGTTCAAATAAAATTTGCACAAAGCCATTAAATTTGAGTTTTTCTAGTCGCATAGTGGCTTTTGTACTAATTGTTGTGTTGCTACAACACATAGCAACTATAGCCTTGATGTATAGAGCGTTATCAGGGGAAGCCAGGCAGGCACGCCATGGCTAGCTAGCTTGCTAAGTCATACTGAGAAGAGCCATCTGCTTCCCTGTCTGAACTTTAGAACAAAGACACCAGGCTGTCAAAGTTTCCCTCAAACAGAGAAATTCACCCTGACTCAATCACAAGCAAACCCACACAGGCACATTGCCACAAACTCATAAACACACATACACACTTGTTCCACCCACACACTCGCATAAGACTTGTTTCCGCTCTGTCGTGTCGTCTAATGGACTTCCCCTCTCTTAGCTCCGCAGTTCGTCTGAAGAATGAAATGGGTTTTGGGATTTTATTTTGAAATATCCTAAATGTGATTGCGAGGAGAAACACCTGCTTTTATTCATGTGCGGTCAGTTGGTGTGAAGCAGCTGCAGGAAATTGGATGATGACTTCCTGTTTCCCCCTCCACTCATCCGTTACAGCTGGCCATGTGGCCCAGTGTGCAGTGGACCGCCCCCATCAATAATATAATGACACCAGAGTTAGCCATGAAGCTGACGGTGGATGCACTCATACTGATCTTTAGCAGGTAGCTGGGCTTCACCTTCTGGTAAACTCACATTTAAATAAAAAAAAATCATGATCTCGTCTCTGTTCTCACTGAAATAAACAATAATAATAAACTTGCAAACCGTGCTGCTATATTCCAAAAATCTAATATTATTTCGTTGTAAGTCTTTCTTCTTGGCACAACTCTGGAAGATGTTGTAAATCCTACAAAGAGATCTGGTGTTCCTTAAAATTCGACAAACATCCAATTAAGATCGAAAGTCTGTCAGAGGAGCTGCGGATGTGCAGCTTTGCTTTTGCTAACTTAATTTGTCATGTGCACAGAAATCCCACAAGACAGCAAGACACTTTGACTGTTAACATTACAGGGTATAGACAAAAAAAAAAAAAAAACAATCATTAACAATAAAAACCCCAGACAAATTTAAATAAACATTTAAGATATATAAACCGCCTGTAATGAGTCAAATAATTTATATACTTCCCATTTATTCTGTTGCATAAGATTCCACATAAACATTTATTTTGAAATTCTTAAACAAATCTTGTTAAATGACAGTCTTTTGTTGCTATAGTAACATGACCTCCATAATAGTCTAATTTGTTCTGGCTAAAATATCTGAAGTAATAAAAACATTTTTTTTAAACTTTTGTCACAAAAATCTAAATATCAGCTAGTGCTTTATTTTAAACACAGAATAAATCATAGATCTGGTGTTGTGTTTGCTCTTCATGGTGCCACCGGTCTTGTTTCATCACATCATTGCTGACAACTGTTGGCCGCACAGAGAGGAGGCCCACCTTTAATGTGCTCATTATCCCGCTTTGAAACACCGGTGTTGCAAGTGCCTTGAGGCGCCATCTGCCACTGGCTCTCACAGCTCCAGATAAAGTTAGCATTCCTGCATTTCATTCGCTCCTTAAATACACAGATACGAGCACAAATGAGGAGACGCCGTCACACTCAACAGGAGGCTGGATTCATAGAGAGGATTGACCTCCTGAATGTACTTTCACCACGCAAAAAAAAAAAAAAAAAAGATAAAATGGAGAAAACACAGGAGACTGAAAATATGGTGGTAAGAACAGTTTTGGGCTGACTGAGGAAAAAAGACAAAGAAAAACCTAATTTGGTCTGCTTTCCCTGCACTTTTCAAGGTGGATCTTCTGTTTGGACAATGTCAGGCGTTACAGGACTATGGAAAAAGACTGGCCACTTCCAGACCACTCCACATTAAACCACAAAACAATTACAACTTTTTCACTAGTTGTGTCTGTACTGATTAGAAAAAAAAAAAAAAAAAGGTATCAGCAGATTGGGCGTTTGTTTGGTTTTTATTGGCATGCATGACGATGTTCCCAATGTGGAATTTATGTACACCTTGAAGACTCACTCCGATTAAAAAAAATAAATAAATAAAAATTATATATATATATATATGTATGTGTGTATGTATGTATGTGTGTATGTGTGTGTGTGTGTGTGTGTGTGTGTGTGTATTAATAGCTGTATTTTAATTTTGATTAATCTGTTTTTAGCCAAAATAAAAAAATAAACTGAGTTGTTGTCTAGGACATCAGCTGTTTCTGCAGAGCGGCAGTAGTTCACTACAAAGTTGTGGAGCTGACTGTAGAGTTTATGACAAGTCAAAAGAGACGACAATGTTAGGTTTTTCCAGTCATTATTATTAGCACTTCCTGTTTTGTTTAAGATGAGAATTAATAAGAAATTTTTGACCAAATATCACCTTGGTGGCCATTTTCAGGCTTATGAAGGTAAACGTGTAGCGTTTACTAGCTGGAATGAGAGTTCAGTTTACGGATGAGAGAGGGGCACCGCCATCTTGTCTTTAGATCTGGATCAGCCTGATTGGATGTTGGGCAACTGCAGTCCTGCTTTGTCAACCAGTTTGGGAAAGATAAGGTTTCAGTTTCATCCTGCCAGGTTGACATGGTGACTGACCATGGTCCTTAAAGCAAGGTTTAAAAAAAACAAAAAAAAAAACCAATGGGTGAGGCCACAGGCTTAAATTTAATACTCATTAATTGGAATTTTCACTCCTTAACTTCGACATGTGTAAATGAATATCTGCTTATCATAATTTGGCATTAAAAGTTATTTAAAAATTCGAATTAATAGTCAATGTCTTATGGAAAGACCGAGGGCTCAGCTTTCTCAAAGAGAATATGTGATTTGGTTGATTTAGTGATTAAAGTCATTGCCTGCCAGTCAACAGATTTAGCTAAAATTGGCAGCTCTATCAAAGTACATCTTGCAAAGATTAAATTAATCAGATTTCTGCTGTAAATGCATTTTGCCACCACGATAACCCCAAACAACTCTATAATGACAGCTTTAGCCTGAAACTAAAACAAGCCAAAAGTGTCTAATGGAGCCATCAGCCCACTCAGATTATCATCATCTGTTTTGGGCTAGCTACCTCAGTGTTCCACACACACTCGTGGTCTCAAACACACGCACACACACACAAGCCCCTCAGATTCTCAACTACAAGGAGCAAAGAAGCGTCAGGAGATGTTTAATTAAGACAACAGATCAATTAACAGCTCAATTAGCCTGGCTAATTAGGGGCTCAGTTGGAACAAAAGCTCGCTCTCCTCCGCTCTCCCTTTTGCTTAGTGTCTCTCTGTCACAGTCACACTTCCATCCACACACGGCCGGTCCCTCTCCCAAGGTTTGAACGCAGGACACGGCTGTTGCTTTAGAGCACATAATCCTACTTCATCATTAGTCCAGATTTCGGCCAGAAAAATTTCCCGGAAGGAAGGATGGGAGCTGGAATTTGAACTTAGTTTTATCTGTGAATCCAGGATACTGGGTGTTTTGATTTAAGTATCAGCAGATTGGGCGTTTGTTAGGTTTCACTGGCATGCATGACGATGTTCACAATGTGGAATTTATGTACGCCTTGCTGACTCACTCCGATTTTTTTAAGTCTATTTTAATAGCTGTCTTTTAATTACGGCTAATCTATTTTTGGCCAAAATCCCCAAAAGTTGTGGTGTTTTCTAGGACATAGTTCCTGCAGAACGGCAGTAGTTCACTAGAAATTCACCCCTGAGTTCTGGGCGGGGCTGTTGGTGTGGGGCAACCCCGCCCCTCCCTCCTGTCATCACTAACTAAATCTGTGTCACACAGCCGTTACATACATTTTAGGCATTTTCCACGTACATATTTTTGGTCTTTCGTGATACATACGTGATTCAGAAGTCTTTCTTGCGTTCATCATTCATCGATGTGTGCAGATGTCTGTCGAGGGTTTCGGCCGACGGGTTTTTTTTGAGTGATTTTGGTTTTAAGCTGTTTTTGGCCGTAATTATTCATAAATACTACATAAATTCTACGCAATAGTACACTAATTTGTGGCTTTCCGTGACTGTTCCACGTATTTCTAATGGACTGTTCACACATGTTCCACCAATGTATAACTTATATCTCGTATAAAATGATGTAATTGATGCACAAATCACTAATGAATTGCATATAAACACTGTAATAATCACGCACGGTTTATGTTCTACGTTGATGGTGTATTCGTTCTCCTTCTGTGGTTTTACGTGTTTCATTCATGGTACATCTGTGGAAACTTCACATAAAGACCACAAGTTTTTGTCTGACCGATTTTCCTCTGTGCAGTATGTGCAAAAAAATGCACGTGGTGGCTGTGTGACGCGGCCTTAAGCTGTTAGAGCTGTTAGAGCTGTCCAGCCACCTCAGTGTTGAGCGATGCCAGCTCGGACGAGGAAAACTAAGACGTACCTGTACATTGATCTAGTCATCTACGAGTGGATGCACAGAATTTGTGGCCTCGCCAGAAATGCAAGTTTGAGCTTAATTTTATTTTTTAAAAGGCCCCCTTCACCCCTGTGCTATCCTATGAACCCACCATTGACGTCATCCACCATGACAAAGGTGGATAAAGGTGGAGAGGATTTCATGTAACCCATGGACACCAGTGAAGATCACAAATCAATGAAGAAAAAAGGTTCAGCGCACTGACTAGTGGGGTCTAGATGACCCAACTTCCAATGGTAAAGAGCCTGGGATAGCACAAGGGTTACAGAGAAAATTGCCACTAGAACACCGTTTTTATAGGAGTGGGTCTTTACACCAACCAGCAGACTTTATGAGGTTTCCTAGATAAACACCTGTGATTATTTACAATTTTTGAAAAGTGATTGATTCCAATAAAATGTAGCTTCCATATCTATTTCTCACATTTCATTTGAATATTTTTGGATTTTCTGTCATTAGGACACATGTTCATGTTGGTGGTTTGTCCTCCAAGTTCTGGTACCTACGTGTCCTCATTTGCCCTCCCCAGTTTGTCACTGCAGCGTTTCGTGCACACGGGTCTGCATGGATGTTCTGTGTGTGTCAAGCCGGGTTCAAATGCGCGGTCACTCCATACATCTCAGATGCAGCAGACAGGTCTGGGGTTCTGTTGCTGGTGTTCTGTCTGCTCTCATTACTGAGCAGGCCCAGGAGCGGGCGCAGGCTCACGCGGAAACACACACTCCCGCCATGCTGCCGGGACAATTAAATGTGACTGGAAACGCTGAAAGAATCTACCTAAAGTGAAGGAGACGTCTGCAAAAGTGTCTCGTATTGATGCGCGTTGAAGCTCCCCTCCATCACGGCTGGATTCAGGCAAACCGCCTGCCTGCGCTCCCACATTCCCACAAGTACAATAGGACACAGTGTGCGAGTCTTGTGACAGGATGACTGGCAGAAGGACTGGCTGCTGCCACATGACTTCCTCTCCGTAGCCACACACACAAACACACACTTTCATATGTCGCATTGTTCAGTGATTGTGACGGTGGCTGTGTGCACCACAGCCAATGAAGTCCTGTGGACATTCTGATATTTGCATCTGGTAAAATTAGATCTGAACAAAAATCTGTCTTTATTAATTCTATGTTTTTAGATTGAAATGCCTCTTTAATGTTTAACATTGAGGTTAATTTAGGCGTTTTAAAAATATTTTTTAGAATGACTTTTCCTTAATTCTTTTATTGGAATAGTTTGGATCTGGCATGTCTCAACCTGAGGTACCAGGCTGTGATTAGCCAGGCAGGACAAAGCAGCAGCTGTTACAGCACTCACTCAGTGCAATTCCTAAGTGTGTCTGCTGTGCAGAATTCCTGTCGCTCTGTAGAAACGAAGTCCTAGAAAACGACAATTTTTTTTACTTTGGCTAAAAACGGCATAATCACAATTGAAAGACCACTCGAAACGCTTTTTAAAAAGATGAAAAGATGACTGGAGTGGAACTTTAAAATGATAAAACTATAATAATACAAAATAAGTCAGTTATAAAATTCCTGGTGTTCTGCAATCTTTTTTTTCATATAAAAATGCTAATCAGATTCTAAAGTAACTGTGTAAATGGTGGATGAGGGTTCCATCTTTAATTAATAAAATAATTAAAAGAGATTCAAAAGAGTTCACGAAATGAGGAAATATCTAAATCTGCAGGGGTATCACTTTGGACAATTAGTTTAAAAAAAATGTTTACATAACATATGAACCATTTTAGGCTATAAAACCTAAAATAATTGTCAGTCTTAGTGTATTTATGAATACATTTTTTAATAGCCTTAACCCTGGAGTGCTTGAGGGCAATTTTCTTCTGGGCTAAATGAATTTGACCATTTTTTTTAAATAAAAAAAAAATACAGTTTAAAACACTGGACATATATTAGCAGGAATCCAACCTCCTATTTTGTAATATCTAGAACATTTATAAAGTTGTGCGAAAGTTAATTGTTTCTTTTAACAATTTTAATCTTTAATATTATGTAGACGACCCTTGATGGCGAGCCGCCATGGGTGCCGCTCGACACCATCCATGTTTTCCATGATGCAAGTCCACAAAAATATTGACGGTTGCTCCGCGGCCGTGGCTTCAAGGCGTTGAGCAGCAAAGTTGACACTCATCTTAAGAGAGACTTCCGGTGTGAATGCAGCTTAAGAGTCAATAGATATTTGGTTTATCACTCCAAAAAGTCAACGTCACAGAAATCTGCTCAAATCATTTTAATAATAACTGAACTTCATGAAACCACTGGCAGCTCCGGTGAACCGAAGTCAATACATATTGAGGAGAGAGCAGCCTTCACCGCGCAGCGCGGAGAAGATTCCAGGAGATAATTGGCCTGAAGCCACTCTTCTGGCCTGCTGCTCCCTGAATAATGCATGGATTTTTTTTAATGAAGCCTATTTTTTCTTTAACTTCTATGGAAGTAGGGTGAAATTAGCATACCTCTGTGTGTGCATCTTAATGAGAGTTTGGCTAAACCGGCTACTATTATTAATGATCTTGGCTTAAGGTAAAAATATTCTGCTCAATGCTGCTTCAGTAAAATGTTATGAAGAAAAAAAGTGATACAGGGACGATAGTTCTTATTTCACAAAAGGTGTTGGGGATGCTCATAGGATTTAGCAAAGGGGAAGCCATTTTTATTTTAAATGGGCTAATTATGTTAAATTTGCACATAAATGTCGTCTTTTAGAGAGCTGAATTCAGTGTGGCCTCCCCTTTTGCATACTTTTTTAGTTTCCGAGTCCGTCCTTGGGGAGCGAGGAGTTGTAGCGTTAGCGACTTCTACTAAAGGCCTTTCTATCGATAGGCTAATACGGAGGTGGAGAAATTGTGAAAGGAAGGCATGTAGACTTGTCTGTGCCTCAAGCCTTGGTCAAAATTTCCCCAACGAATGTCTGCGGGCGAAAAGTATGCAGATATTTTATCTTACAAACGAAATGGCAAGACCGTAGACCGCTCAGTGACCCGTAAAGCAAAAATGTCCATGCATGTTTTTTGTCATGGCCGTGCTCCAAGCAAAAGGTCGTAGTGAACACTTATACGTCTTTGTTTGTTGTATAAAAACAACAAAGACTGGGGGAGACACTGAACACCACATTGCTCCTGGTGGTTATAGGCTGGTGTCAGTGTTTGGTACTGTGACTGTAAAGCGCTTTAGGCCTTCTAAGACGGCAGCAAAGCTATTCGCTATTTACCATTTTAAATGAAGAATTTTTATTCCCATCCGAAAGCAAATAATGAGTTTTAACCTTTTGAAATAAGCTACTGAAGTCAAACCATTTTTGAAGATTTTCCAATTTACTGTCCTTCGTTTGTCATCCGGCTTTCAGGCATCTTATTATTTTTTTTTTTAACCAGATTTAACCACAAACCTAAAGGAAAAGTGTGTTCAAGAATATTGCAGATGACAGCAACATTGCTGGCCCAACATACCCCGCTTGGCTCCGATTCTGTTTTCTCCAGATAGAGTTGCCTGGATAATTAACCTGTACATTAACTTCCCAGCTGATAGGGAACGGCGTGTGGATATGAGCTCAGTGAGTCATGGAGATTGATCCTGACTATGATGGGATGGCAGAGGCAGGACGCCTCACGCTTTGGCAGATGCTGTCATACCTGTCAATGCTTACACTCTTGTTCAGTGTGGCAGGTTCAGAGGGAGCCTCATTTCTTAGTTTGGCTCTCAGCAGAGTCTGGCACGGGAACAGAATAGGAAGTGGAGTTTACAAGATGTTACCTTCCTGGGAATGTGTAAGCGGCAAACTTTCTGACAGCTTGAGCGGCTGACTGGTTTGTGTTGCGATGGACTGAAGTCATGGCTGGGTTGTTGTTTTGGCAGACAATGTGTACAATTACCATATCTGTTAAAAACAGTCTTTTCTGACATTGAAACAGTCTGTGCCTCTTTGTAAGATTTCAACAAGACTTTGCAATAAGATTTCAGGTTTTTCTGTTTGCTAGCTTTAGTACTCACATGTTTTTTGTTTTTGTTTTTTTGCCTTGATTCAGTTTCCTTTGAGACTTGTGCCTTTGAGATCGAACCAAAAACGCCTTAAAACTTCGCTCAATTCCAATAGTTACTCAAGTAGGGCCGTTATGGCCCTAAATAACTAAATAGACAACAACAAACAAGAAAAACACCAACGTCAGATAAATTTCTTTCTTTCATTGATCGACAAGCACTTCAAATCTGCTTACATAAAATTTAGCAACACGTTTTCCAACCTTTCAGTGATTATCCATCATTCAGACTCTTAGTATTCTAACTAAAAAAATGAATGATGGTGTGATACGCGCTGCCTTTGGTTTACTTCCTTTAGCTTGAGCAGTGATCAGTGAACATGCCTCACAGCAAGAGTAAATCGCACCAGAGTTCACTTGCAAGTGATCAGTGACTCACATTCTGCAAATACAAGATAATTTAATGAGTTTTTCACAGCTGCCAGATGTGAACCCCCCCCCCCCCCATGAGATAAATGAGACTCATATAGAGAAATATTACAAGTTGGTATAAATTCTCCTGGCGTTTGATGATGTCCGGGAACCAAGCCAACATCTTTTCTTTGCTGGGTTTAAAGCAAATTTGGAAGTATGAACAGTAGCAGTTCAGCAAATAACCACTAGAGGCTGGTTTCCAAGAGGGAGCAGAGTTCCAATTGAATCCTATTTAAAAAGAAAATAAATCCAAATTTACAACAGATGTCAATTTGACCTTTTCATTGTGTTCGGGTCAAAATTGACCTGTTTTCAAGTGTGAAAATGGGTCATTATAAGGGTCATTATATATTAGCCAGGCTAATATAAGGATTAAAAGCAGCAATATTTTGGGGGCCAAAGCTGGAGTCTCATTCTGCCACTACCAAGCCCAGATAAATGCAGAGGGCTGTGTTAGGAAGGGGAGCTGACATAAAATCCAAATGTGCGAATCAGACCTATGACAACCATAAAGATCGATTTATTTTTAAGTTTTGATTAAGTTTTGATTTGATTTGTTTTAATTTGACGGTTAGATGGCGGAAGCTGAAAAAAGGAAAGGAAGAGCAGAAGAGATGTACATTGCCAAAAACAGTCTACTATCTAAAACATTTGAAATGTTTAGTGTTTTATTGTGATCAGTGTTTTTTTTTAGGTATCTTTGGGTTTTCAAGAAAATCTAATGGTAACCGAGCTTTCATTTCATCAATGTGTTTTTATTTATTCATTTATTTATTTGTTAGATTTGTACTCATAGGTAGACTCAACAACTCGTTTGATCCCACTGTAGCTTTTATTTTCACCGTTCCCAATCCTATGGACGTAACTAACGAACTGACAGAGACTTGCTTTACATCTAACATCGTCACATGACTGCTAACAGGGTCCAAAGAACTGTTCTGATTCTTGCAGCCCCGGGGCTCCACAAACAGAACTGCGACACAATAGTAGAAGTCAGTTCGGGCTGGGATCTGGCCAAACAGTTTTAATCAGCAGCATGAGGAGATCTGGCACAAGCCTTCAGCTGCTTTTCCTCTCCTCAGCAGTAGACTGTCATAATGAACATCACCACCAGCGCCTGGACTGTCTTAATTAGGCCCGTTTGATTTTTCCTGCACCCAAGCAAAGAGCAGCTTTTATTTTGAAATTCTTACATCTCCTCTCCATGATACCTGAACATTTGGTAATAAAACACATGAAAAAATTATTCTGATTGTTAAACTAAATGCAAATATATGGTTAAATTGATCATTTTTTGTAATAAATTCCTAAATAAAATAAAAAAATTAAAAAATATGATTTTATTTTCACCAAAACGATTTTTAAATGCATAACTAAATAAAAGTATAAAACCAGATACAACAAACTATTCATACTACCAACAGTTACATATTTTACATCATTTTTCTCTATATATTTATTAATATATCAACACAGACACTATGATTTTATTATGTGGATTCACTTTTGACCCTAAATTTGGTTGAATTTATTCCATAAACTAGTTTTATTTTAGCATTTTTTAAGCATCTGTTAGAAAATGAATAAAATATGTATAAAGTGTAAAAAAATCTTCTCTTTAATGGAATCGTCTCAGTTTTTTGTTTTTAAAGCAGAAATTAAAAAAACAAAAAAAGGTAAAACACCATCTTAGATTTGAATTTCAAGTTTGATTCAACTATGATAAAAAAAATTAAAATAAAAAGAATTCAAAAATGAAAATGGAAAAACAGACGTAAGAATAATTGAAAACACTGAGATTCTGAATGTTTTGCCTGCAATAGTCTTTTGAAGTCATTAAGAGGTAAAGCTGATCTGATTATGTAAGGCTTTTATCTCTTTTTAAACACCTTTTCTCCCACAGAGTGGATGAAAAGGCCAGCTTCAACCATCAGAGAGGCTCTGAACTCCAGCGACGTTAAATTAACTATGTGAAGGCAGCTGCTCTTTCAAACACTTTTGTTGTTTGGTGAAAACAATGAATAATTCTCTTTGCGCTGCATATGTGAGCGTTGGGAGCAGGACAGCAGGCAGGACTACAATCCTGAGGCGAGATCAAAAGACGAAAGTTTGAAATGAACACGCGGATTGAGGCGGGAGCGTGGAAGGCCTGTCGCTGCAGGACGCCCTACTGCGATCAACACGTTAGCCAAAAGGGGAAAGACGTTTGAATGCCACCGCCATGAGTCTGGTTAAGATTTGCAGCAGTTCTGATGCATTTTTGGCCTTTTTTTTTCTTTTGATGAGTTACATACCTTTCATATTTTTCATCTATAAACAGTTAGATGGCTGAAAAAAAATTCAACAACTCTCATAAAATGTTTTTTATTTTAATATTTCTGGGGGAAAAAACACCAGCATCCAGAAAATAAAGCAAAGAACTCAAAAAAAAAGGAAGTTCTGGAAAAAATTTGGAAGTTAGAAAAGATCAAATAAATGGTAGTTTTGTGTAACATCATCTTAAAATAGTAATGAAACGTGGGGGTGGACCTCAGTTGGGGTGGTACTTAGTGAGCTGCTCAGATTACTGTAGTGAAGTAGCTTTTTGTTTGTGTGTATTAAGCCCCCAAGGCAAGAAGTAGCAGAAAAAAAAACATTATTTTAATAGATTTTTCTCTCAGTTGGGTGGTTAAAGTGTTAAGTAAAATGACCACATTCTCTACAGGAGACACGGCACAAAGAAGACTGATTGACAAGGTCAACCCGAGATGTTCCCAGGCCAGCCAAGAGTCTGTCCTTGGTCTTCCCCGGGGCCTCCTCCCAGTGGGACATGCCCCACCTCCCCAGGGAGGCGTCCAGGAGGAATCCAGACCGGTTCCCTTTCCCACCTCAACTGGTTCCCCTCGATGTGGAGGAGCAGCGGCTCTACTCTGAGATCTCCGCAGGTTACTGAGCTGCTCACCCTAAATCTACTGGAAGATTTTTTTTTTTTAAGTCCAGAAAGGAAGCATCCTCTTTACATTTTCCTAACCCGCTACATCTTTATCAGGGTCATGGGGTTGCTGGAGCCTATCCTAGCTTCTGTTGGGCGAAGGTGTGGTTACGTCATGCCAATACGTCATGACGTATTTGTTAGAAAATGTACTTTTACTTTTAAGAAAATTATTATTATGCTTTTCCATTTCTGTCATCGGATTCGAGAGGATTCCTGATCTTGATGATCCGAGTGAGGAGAAACCAGACGGAGAGAGAAACATTTTTTGATTCCATTCGATGAACTCAAGGGTCGAATCCGAGTCCTGCACTGAGAGCCTACAGGTACGCCAACTTTCAGAGGGAGTTGGAACAGGGAAAAAAGCCAAAACAGGGAATTTTATAGCATGGCAGAACCAGGACCACCCTCCTTATTCCAACATGGTATCTAAACCTCCATAGTGTGTACCTGTGAAAGTCTGGGGGGGTCAACTTTCAAGTTGTGCATGACTTTACTGCAGGATGCCCTAAAAATATGAGGTCTTGACAATCAGTCTGGATGGATTTGGACACTCAAGGTTTCTTCAGAGACGTTAACAGCCGGTTCAACTGCTGATCTAAGCAGGATGATGGAAATGCACCGCCACGATGGCTCTGCAGCCACAGAGTGAAGCTGCATAGCTCTCAAAAACACACGAAGCATAAAATAATTTAAAAAAAGAATCAAAAGTGGACAAAAGACGCTGCGTTGCTGTAAAGCAACTGAAATCCTATACCGAAGTGAAATTGGAAAAACATTTCGCTTTCAGAACCACATCAGTCGGTCTCCGTGGTTACCAAACACTCACACAGAGCTGGTGAAAGAAGTAGTGATGCAACGCGGCGCTAAACACACAATATGCTTTAAGAAACGTGGGGCTGAGATCCATTTCCAAACGTTTGGGCAGATTTCCACAAGTTAGTTTGCCAGAAAATGGCAAATTGTAATATTGTTTTTATTTAAATTTTTGGTACATTATCAAACATAATTACAAGCTTTACACCCAATTTGTAAATGTGAAATAACATAGAATAAATAAAATAGAACAGAGAAAGAACAACTAAACAATAGCAAGAAGAGCAAAAACAGAAAAAAACAGATCAACCTCTACTAATCAGAAAATTCAAGGAAAGCCATCTTTTGATACATTTTTCAAATACAACTGCATTTTCTATTTATTTTAAATAGTGAAGGTTTACAGAGTATTCTTAGTTAGTCTTGGTCATCCACAGATCCATTCTCCAAATTAAGACTCCTCACAAAACTTTTTAGAGGACCCCACATGTGAAAATGGCAAATTAACTTTAAAAGCCCAAAAAGAAAATCTTTTTGGGTTTCTAAAATATTCACAATCATAATAATAAATGTTAAAAACTCAGATAATTATTACATCCTCAGACTCTTAACACGCATTAATGAAATATGGGGCAGAAATCAATTTCTAAATGTTTAAGTAGATTTCCAGAAGAAAGAAGATTCTTTTGTTGGTTTTACTTTTACAAATACTATATCTTACTTTGTACTATTTACTATTTTTTCATTTGTATTTTTATTCTTTTGGCTGCTGTTAATTGCTGCTAAAAGAAAGAAGAAATAGTTAAATTTATCTTAAAAGGCTAAATAATTTTCAAACGTTAAACTGATTTAATTATGGATGGATGGATAAACTTTTAACAGTAGGGTCAAATTTGGCGCCTGTTGTTCCTTATAATTATTTTTTTAAATGATATATATTGGTTGCTGTCTATTGCTGCTACCCAGAGTGAACAAACAAATGGCAAATGTTACATTTACATTAAAAACCCCAAAGAAAATTAGTTTCTTGCTTTTCCAGAGTTGAAAAAGAATAATTTAGTCATTATTTCTTATCCTTTTTGCCACATCTTCTGTCCCTTAGATCTGTTTCACTCCTTCTCACTTCACCTGTGAAATTTCTACCAACCTTGGAATAACACCTATAAAAACAACAAGTCAGAGTGTCAGCGTGTTGTCTGCAGGGCATTCACCTGCCAGACAGACAAAAAGAAAAAAAGCAGGAGGAAATTTCCTAATCCAAGCCGCTCCAAAGCCGCCGTTGATGGATCTTTCATTCAAAGGAAGTTCTGGAGTTCAGCAGGTTCCTCAACCTTCCTCGGAACGAGCACAGAAGTTTATTATTTACCAATAATTCCAGCAGCTGCAGCGAGGCAGTCAATCTATATGAGAAAATATCGGAAAATGATGCAGTGTGTGTTTACTCTGATTTGGTTTGCAGGGGGAATCCAATAAAGATGATAAAGAAGCTTCATCTCTGCACCTCGCAGGGCCGGGCTGGGTGGCGGAGCGCCTCGGTGGAGCGAAGGGAGACGAGGCACGGAGAGATGGGAAGTGATTACTGTCGTTAAGTCGACAGGAAAGGTTGCATCTCCTTGACGTTTAGTAATGACGGCAGCAGCTGGGAACAATAAAACTCCGGCAGTGCACAATTATTGGCGTGCCTCACTTGCACTGGATAAAAGTAATAATGCATATTATCCCCACATCCCCCTTTAAGGTTTGCACCAGTGAGGGGAAAGAGGCAGCAAATCTCATTTGCTGCACAGGAAGCTGAGTAGGCTGACGGTTATGATTACTGGAGGAGGACTTCCTGCAGAGCTGTGTGATTTGACCAGTCTCACTATCTCTCTCACACAATATCAGTTCATCTGGTTTTTTTTCCCTCCTTTATTTCATTTCTTGTGATTTGTGCCGCTGAGACAAAGAGGCGAGATTACAAATTTGAAACGATGCCCAGAAAGTTTGACAGCAGCTTGGATTGAAGAGCGACAGAAACCCACGTTAATAGGATTTTTAGGGACTTATGAACGACAAAAAAGACTTTTTATTGTGTGAATTGGTAAAACGCTTTTTTTACAAGGCAATGCAATTTATACTTTGAACAAATCCTCAGTTTAGAGTTCTTTAAATGCCGTGCCACACAGTCATTTTGCCATTTTGGGCATATGGCACGGAATGAAAATTGGTCACACATGAATATACGTGGAAAACGTGAGAAATGTTGTGGTTTCTACGTGAAATTTTCACTGATGTATCACGAATTAACCACGTAAAAAACTATAGTGGAAGTACGAATAACCCGCGCAAACAACATGTAAATCAACCTGAAAAGTTAAATCTGGTCCAAAATGGACTGAAATTTCAAAGGACAAGTGCAATAGCATAATTTGAACATATGTGCGCCGTATACGTGACATAAAGGTTATCCATCCGTGGTACATCCGTGGAAAGTCTGTTAGACATACGTGGAACGTTCGTGGAAAGCCATACATTTGCATATGCATCTCGCGAAAATTAAAGATTTACATAATATTTGCGCTTAAACTGCATCATTTTCAACCGACCCAAAATTTTGAATAGCTCAAAACCAAATTGACGCAAAGACCCGTTTATAAGTGAAAAGATTTGCAAAATGTACATAGTGGATGTGTGACATGGCCTTAAAAAATCTGTTTTATTAAGACCCATCACTGACACTGGGCTATACCGCCCCCCTTCCCCTCCCTGTTGGGAGGTTACACACCCTACCGCTAGCTTGTAGCCTCTCACACCCCCAGCAAAAAACTACGAAATTCTTTATAAATGTCCTCAATCATTAGAAAAATGAACAAGAACCCTTTTATATTTGATGGGGGTGGGTCTTTAGTCTTAAAGTCACGTGACGTCCCATAAATGATTAAGAGATCTTTGTAATATTCTTAGTTAAATATTTATAATAGTTTTTTTATTGAAATTAGTGATTATTTGGAAAGCAAATTTGGTTTATCAGAACTTATTTCAGTAAGCTGAATTTATTTTATTCATCTAAGATAAACTCTCAAGAGTTTTATTTTTGAAAATAAGAACTCGCTCTGACACTTTACCTTGCAGAGTTATCTGCTGCTGACCGTAGTGCTTCTGTTTAGTTTATTTACTTAAAATCAAAACATAATTCTGCAACATAAAGCAATTATTACATTGCCTGAAGTGTATTTTCTATATATTTATAAAGATTGCAAATCAGCGATCTGGCAGGATTATACAATTTTTTATTTGTTTTTTCTGGAATCGATGACAAATATTCAAGTATTTGGACACTCATACAACCCTAATCTTTTTTTCTGTTCATAAAATATATATATTATTTATCATTTTTTGACATAAAACTATTTCAATTGATTCTGCAACAGAACCTGAAGTTAATCAACAACTTGTTGGTCCTTTAAAATGATGTTTCACAAACGTCTCTGACTGTTGTTTTAAAGTTGCTTCTGTGTAAGATTTTCTTTTTTTCTAAAAAAGGAAATAAGTCTGTCTTCACCTCTTGGTTCTGTTTCCTGTTGCTCTGTCAAAAAAAAAACCCAGAGAGGAGTGGAGTTGTTCTCAGAAGCTTCTTTTTCACCGGATGCTAACGTCTGGATGCACTGTGTGCTGCGATCGTCTTCCGGAAAGCTTTTACCTTTTTTGGAGTGTCTTTAAAAGAAAACGATTGAAACCCGGCTCTTTCATCTCCTCCGGCCTCGCTGCTCTCTGCTCCTCCGCAGGTGGTTTCCCCTCCGGTTCTCACACTCTTTTCTCTCGCGCATATTTGTTGCCCGCACCGTCTTCACCCTCACCTCAGGAAAAACACTCCGACACGGCTGTCCTCAAATAGTTTTCCACTGTAGCTTAAAATAGAACCCATGTTCTTTCACCCACCCGTCCTTTACTCAGTCATTTCTTGAAGCTAGAAGGAGGCAGATGTTCACACAGAAAGCTGAAGATGATGAGGATGCAGATGACGGAAGGTGCTTTTGGACTGGTACATTCCAGCAAAGGAGGGAAAGACCGTACGGAACCAAATCTTGAACTCCAATGACAGATTCAACGCTGGATATTCATCAAGGACACAAAGAAACTGATGACTTTTACAGTGACTGAAGGAAGATTTGGCTTTTGTGATGATTAAGAACTCAAATTCTGGTGGGATGATCAGTCCTGAAACAGAAGCTACAAAAAAACAAAAGATCACCCAAATCTAGATCCTTACATGTAGTGTCTGTTCAAACTCCAAAAAGTTGGTGAAGAACTAACACAAGTCACTAAGCAGGAAACATCAAACCAAATGGAGATGAGACACATCTTGTCAAGTGGGGGCGGTGATACCCAGAACAGACCTGTAAGAAGACATGATCTATACAAACAGACTAAATGGTAAGATGGTGTACACCTATATAGTGCTTTTTTATCTTAATTGACACTTTACCGCCGAAGCTTTGGCTCCAGTGTTAATATTCTTTGAGTCTCCGTTAAAGAATGTGCTATGCGCAGATTCCTGAAGGCGCGTTTAGCCCACGATGTTCACACTGGATTCTAGCTACCCGATACTCGAGCATCTCCGCCACCTACAGTTCGAAGAGTCTTGTCAAAGCGGTGCAAAACCTCTATTCCAATTTATGGAAGATTTGGTACTGTATAATATCGGTTGGACACAAGTCGTGATTATTAAATTATTCTTCATTCAAGTGGTTGGCACTTCTGTTCATTCAAAGGGACGCCCTCCATTCGTCACTAGTAACCCTTGTGCTATCCTAGGCACTTTACCGTTGGGAGTTGGGTCATCTAGATTCACTAGACAGAGCTCTGAACCTTTTTTTTTTTCAATTTTTTGTGATCTTCACATGGTTCAATGGATTACATGAAATTTTTCCACCTTATCCACCTTTGTCATGGTAGGGAGAACATGTCAAAGTAAGGGTGGGGTCATCCAAGATAGCACAAGGGCTAAATCTGAATCCCTGATTGGTCAAAGCTCAACCTCGTCCAATGACCATGTATTTTGTACGTAGAGCCTGAAAACTGTCATACAAACATGCGTAGCGACACGTGAATGCAAGAGTGTTGAAAACGGAAGCCTGAAATGCTCAGTTACGCGTTTACATAGACTTCTCATTACAATAGGTGGCTTGAACTCAGCGTCAATGTAGCTTGACTTATCAACCGATTTTGCAATTAATGTAATTCCAGCTGATTCTGAAACGGAGAAAAGCAGCCCGGCGCTGATGTGCGACACTTCAAAGTAGTAAAATGTTTTTGCAATCAACGTAAATCAATCACGGAGAAAAGCGCCTTTGCATCATTGCTCAGCACTTTACTCCTAAGCCTGACATACCAAACATGATTTGCATTGCAGGATGTCTAGTTTCAATATTAGGTCAGCGTACAGAAGCGTGATGTGTTTAGATGCACACATATATATATATAAACACATTCTTTTTCAAATCTAGAGACTGGGACATCTGGCATTGGTCCTTTTTGATTTTTTGATTTTTTTCGTAGTTTTTGCGTCATTCTGGTCTCAACTTTGAGTAAGGTCAACTTTTTGGTCCACTGTGCATTCTATCTATGTGTATACTGTAGACAAACAGCATCAGGGTTCACTCAAAACTCAACAGATGCCGGTGTTTTTAGGCAGACCGGGCTTCTCCTGCTTAGTCGGAAAGCGTCCAGGAGCTTTTCTTTCCTTCTTTGCCTCTTTCCTTTGATGCTCCTGGTTCCTGTCATCACCGCTGTTGACTGAACTCAACAAAAGCATGTCTGTTGGGTTGTCTCCAACGACTGGATGCTGGCTCTTATGGCTGCAGTTCCTTGACCTGGACCAGGGATGGGCAACTCGAGGGCTTCATTCCCGTATGTTTTCCAACATATCGTGCTCTGGCATGTTCTATTTGGCTGGACACAACTGAACCAGGTATCGCTGGTATCATCAGGTATCATGGGTTTGGATCTCTGGACACAACGCAGACAGACCGGCCTTCGAGGCCCGGAGTTGCCTATCCCTAGCCCTCTTCAGCTCTTGCTGCTCCTGCCCATCTGGTATTAGTCCTTTTGAAGGGAGGTACTGCATAGTTTTAAGTTTTGCGGTTTTGAGTTTTAGTGCCACAACCTGTGATGTAATTGATCAATGCCACATCTTAGCAGGACCTTTTTTTTTTTTTTTTTTTTTACTATTTTGTGATCTATGTTTTCTTAAATGTCTGATTTTCTGTCAAATTTTACCTATATCCTTTCATCATTTTGTTGTTTAAATTTCAGGTCTGGCCCACCCAACTACATTTTCTGACAGGTTCATGAAAAACAAAAGGTTTGTGATCCATTGAGTTAGAGTTAACGGGTGATTACCTGCTGATGAAGCCCATCACAGTGGCTGAACGCCACCATCGGTATTCATGCCCGGGATGAAATGAGCTGCTCACAAATCTCTTGGATTTTTATCGCTCTGCCGCCGACCCACCGATCATTTCAGGTCAGTGCTTCTTCTTGCTGATCATGAGGCAAATATCGAAGAAACCCTCTGCGCCGTTTCTTGTTTGCCTTACCCTTCTCCTCCCAAAGTTTTCCTCTCTCTGGCTGGACGGCTGCAGGTTTCCAAACAAACTCGCCGAAACATGTTGTCTGTGAGTCCGTCCGTCCAGCCCTCCCGCTGGGCAACAAAGCTGCCATCCACAATGTAAGCAGGTGGCGCTGGCATCCCAGGGAGAATGGGCAGAGCGTGTGGGCGTCATACAAGCAACGCCAATCCAAAATTCCCAGCTGACCTCCAATACCAAAGCGACGCTGGCGCTCGCCAATCCTCGGCAAACGCTGGTTTTGAGTTTTAATGTGTATTGTTTCTTGTTAACATTTTCAGCTTTAAAGCAAAAAAGAAATTGCTTTACTTGTGGGTTTTTGCCTGCCTGTGTGTCTCTCGCAGGGTCTTTCTCTGCCTGTTTGCTTTGTGGGGGTGCTGTTCAGCTGAGTGGGACCGGCAGCAGGCCCCAGGCCAGCCGCCTTCGGTTGGACGTTAATGAACGGAACAGGAGTGGGCACATCTGATGAGGCTGGCCGCGCTGTCAAACGATTTTCATCTGGTGTGTGTGCGTGTGCGTTGCTGTTTGTGTCTGACAACAGGTGCAGACCGGATCTCAATGCACTGACAAAATACAGACTCTGCTGTGCCAACACAGGTGATTTCCTCACACAAACACGCCGTCCACACGCTCTTCGTACTCTGTTCTTCCTTCTGAAGAATTCCTTAAAGTCTCACTTTAATAAAAATTGTGCTTTGGATGTTTTTAACATGTTTTTTTTTTTTTTTTTTTTATCCCTTACATTATCCCTTATCCATTATCCATTATCCCTTACATGTTTTTTTTTTTTAGCATTTTCTTCTGATGGAGGGCATACATAAAGAAAATGAAGCTTAAAACTGCATTTGTATTTGTTTGTATTTTTTTTTTTTATCAAATTGTTGTCAATCAGGAGAAGACTAAAAAACACAGTTTGGAAGAACCTGTAGTTACATAAAAACTATAATTGGTGGGCCACAAACACCCTGCTATGCTGCATTCCCGATAGACAAATAGATCCATTAACACTGCGGTTTTCCTTCTCCGAGCTGGTATCTGGCTAAAAAAAAACTGGAGGGCTGGACAGCTCCAATATTGCTAGCCTTTTTGTTGCACTGCTAATGTTAGCTTTGATATGTGAGGGACTGTAAGCTAACAGGAGAAAGTGCAAAAAAAATGGATGACAGGAAATAAGGGCAGGCTTACTCTGCCCAAACGGTCCTGGTCACAACTCTAGCTACATTTACACCGCCGCGGCAACTCGTGAGACCCCTTTCACGAAAAGTCAATGTAAATCCGCGCTTTTGGCTTCTGCTTTCAAAATGGATGCGTTCATGAACTGCTACACTAGTTTTTAAGTCCGTTCTCGGGCTGCACGTTCAAACCAGAAGTTCACTGAACGCATGGAGAACTTTCAACTGCATGAATGTCAAAGAGCTTAACTTGACCAATCAGGGAGTCCGATTTGGTAGCTGGATTGGGATAGTGTCCTTGTCAAAACACGGAAGTGCCAACTGTTTTAAACATGATCATGGAAGAGAAATTAATGATTGCGGTTTGTGCCGGGCCGGAATCATAGGACATCAAGTCTTTCATATCGGAATAGAGCTGTGAAAGAAAAAGATTTGCACCGCATCGACTTCTTGCACCAAGCCTCCTCTAGCTGTAGGTGGCGGACATGCGCTAGTAAATGATACAAAATCAAAAGAAGAAGCCCCGCCCTGTGGGTTTTTGCTAGTCTGGTGTGAACACCGTGGGCTAAATGCGCGTTCATGAAAGGCGGTATAGCAGGTTTTTTGAACATGCAACACGTGAACGTAGTATCTTTAAAAACTAATTAGTCATAGGACTACTGGAAACACTTTGAAAATAGCCCAAAAGGATCAGATTGGGACTTCAAAGAATGCGCTGAATGACAGATGGATTGCTGATGTCGTCATGGGGGTTTGAACGAGACGTCAGTTAAGTTGAGAAAACGCGACCAGTTTGATGGGAAACAGGGAAGAGCTACCTGTGCCCCATGACTGACAGCCTCCTGCTCCTGTTTGATTGCGAACAAGCCTGCAGCGAGGTAAGAACAACGGCTAAAGGAGCCTATCTGGGGCTCCCCTCGGCCACCTGGATCCTGGAACAAAAGCCAACTCTTCCTTTATGCCACAGGCAGACAGCGTTCAAACAACGCGGCCGAGCATCCAAATGTCACGCCGCATTGTGCGCGGACAGAAGCTAACGAGACCGGGAGACGCGAACGCGGTTCTCAGTGGAGGGGGAAGCAATTTTCACCCGCTTCCAAAAATAACCAAGAACAAAGGCGAATAAATGAGTGAGTTTCTGAGCACAAGCTAGTGGGCATTGGCAGCAGCGGCCAGGCGGGAGGGAGGAGAGAGGCGGCGAGCGCGAGAGAGCTCCGCACATCTGTCCACACAGCACGGGGTGGGTTCCAGCGACACCCACAGAAACAGGCTTAACCTTCTCTTCCCCCCACCACCTGTTCATTACTATGGGCCCCCCCACCGAGCCGCCGCCACTCTGCTCTTCTCCGCTCACCCGCACTCCCTTGTTCTCGTCCTCTCTGTGTCTGCGGCTGCTCATCCCGCGTTTTTCTTTGTTATCCTGCCATTCTTTTCCACAACATCCCTCCCTCTGTGCGTTGTTTTTTCATCTTTATTTCTCTGCAGTGCCGCGTCATTTCAACTCGTGTCCGACCACTAACAGTTTTTATTTTTTTTGTCTCAACTTGTGCAGTAGACATAGACGAAAACCAAACAATCTTTTGATAAATTGTCTGAGAAAGTGCATCCGTCTACAGACATCTTTAAAGCCCCCCCCCCCACACACACACACCTCCCTCCACACACACATTCCTCCCCCTACGATGGCGCTCGTTTGCTTTCAGACTCATTTTTCTTCACGTTGTTGATAATTTTTTGCTATCTTGCCCATGGCATCATTCATAGTTGGCCCATTTAAATCCCCTTAGAAATCCTGTTTGGAGAAAGGAAATGACAAGATTGAGCTTATTGAGGTGTGCCAGAGCGTCCTAAAAACACAACATGGGACTAAGAGCGCCTTAAAAACCCAACTCTTCTTCTGTTTTACTTTGTTATCATGACAAAAGGAGCTCTTTTCCTTATTTCATCATGTATTTTGTCACATAAGGAGTGGGGAATTGCTTGACTTTATTCAAAGTTTTTCATGTAAAGCTACATTTTTGTTGCCGTTTTGTAAATTGATGGAAAAAAAACTCCAAAGAAAATGACAAAAAGGGCATTGTTGCTCCAACCTGGGGGGGTAGGGAGCTCCTATCTGCATGGGGTATGGGGGGGGGGGGCTTCACTTACGTTTTCACAGGTTTATATGTTCTTGTTGTTTAAGTAAAATCTTATCGTTTTTTTTGTTGTTAAAGTTTTTCCTGTTCTTTTGAGTTCGATCATTACATATTACGTTTGAAATACTTCCTAAGTTTTGAATCTGCTCTGTAGTAGTTACCATGACGACACGTCACACATCAAGTAGTCCGCTTCTTGTGATTTTATATATGTATGTTTAAATATATGATATAGGTGGCATAATGCCCTTCAGGGTGTTATTATCACAAATTAATGGACAGTGCGAAGTGAAGCTAACGTCCCACCTCATCAGCCTTACATGAAAACACCCAGAATAGCTTCAGTTATTTTGTTTTGCCCGTGTTTGATAAATATGATAAATAACTGATACTTATGGTAATCATTTTTATTCCTTTTATATCTCCCTTTAAAACCGGAGCAAATAAATTTGCAAGTCCTACATGTACCTCGTTGACTTGCGTTCTGCTCTTTTGGATTCTCCAGAACTCCATCGACTCTTTTTTTTTTTGGGGCTCTTTAATTGCTTTCGCGCCGCTCCCAGTGACGATAAGGAGACCCACTCGTGACAACATCTCAATTTCTCTGCCCAACTCAACGCTCCCAGTTTCAATTATCCCCAGCGCTTTGCTCGACGCCCTCACAAATAAATTTCATTTCCTTTAAGCCTGCTGGTTTCAGTATCTGATGCAGTCTCACTCAGTTATCCATGCAAGGCATTATCAGAGAAACAGGCCCTTACTGCTCACTGAGAGGGAAAGGCTGCCAGCTTCTTATTACATACAGAATTTCAGGCAGCATACTTAAATTCACAGTGGCTGAAGGAAGGGAGCCTTAGCTTTGTTTCATTGTTTACAGACCAGCAGTTTGTTCACATTTCTGTGGCGTAATTTTCATTGCATCAAGATTTTTCACATTAATGGCAGCATACCAAAGTTTGATGTCATGTCAGAAACAAGGGACTCTTGTTGCGTTGCTTTCCTGGAGGGAAAAGACCTCAACTTAATGACATCAAGGGCTTTTGTCGGTTTTTTACCGCCTACACCGGACAAAATGTCCTTTTTAATCAAGTGAAATAAATGTATACCATGGTCCAGGTGAAGACATAATCTGATTGGCTGCAGGGTGTGGATTAAAAAGTGATGCATCGCAGCAGAAGAGAAACGAATCCCAGAAGGAGGAAATCAGACATGAGGAGAAGTTGAACTGATCTTAATTTCTGACTTATTTTATAGCAAAGTTTTTCTTCATTATATGGACAAAAACAAATGGTTAGACTAAAACTGATGCTTTATCTAACCCATCATGAGGATCAGCATATCGCCTTCTATTGTCGCTGCACCTGTTACCGTGACAACACGTCGCACCGCCTATCAAATAGTCCGCTTTAAAAAAAACTGATTTCAACTGAAAAAATAACAAGTACTTAATGCTGATTAAACACACATTTCTTTTGTACAGCATGGTAGAAGCGGGATAATGCTTGACGAGGTGTCCATTTTAAGAAATTAACGGACTTTGAGTTGGACAGTTCAGGCGTCAGCATCATCGGTTAGTTTCTGACACAGGACACCTCACCAGGCGTTATCCGTTACCTATACAAGATATTTTTTCTTTGTTATGCTACCTTCACACCACTCATGTGACGCCTGTAGGGCATTTTATTTCATTTGTTTATTTCACAAGTGCTAGAATACAATATAACACAAGAAGAAGATTAAGAGAAGAAATTAAAAACATCATAAACGATCAAATACTGAAATACCAGCTTACCATTGTAAGGCATGGTAGTTGAGGAACAGTTTAGCTTTAAAACTCTCCAAGAGGGTAGCCACTCTAAAGCTGGTTGGCCATTTATTTCACAATTTAGGAGCCAGCGCAGCAAATGCACGGCCCCCCCAGAACATGCATTTGGTTCTCAGCACCAGTAGCACACTCTGGTTTGAAGAGCGTAGGGATTTTAGGGGAGGGATATTTAAATGCAAGCCAGAAAGGTAAGAGGGTGTATGTCAATTATGTAAATTCCATCCATCTTCCTCCGCTTATCCGGGTACGGGTCGCGGGGGCAGCAGTGAGATGCCCAGACTTCCCTCGCCCCAGCCACTTCCTCCAGCTCCTCCAGCCCCGAGGCGTTCCCAGACCAGCCGACAGACATAGTCTCTCCAGTGTGTCCTGGGTCTTTCCCGGGGCCTCCATCCACACATGCCGGAACACCTCTCCAGGGAGGCGTCCAGGAGGCATCTGGATTAGATGCTCGAGCCACCTTAAATGGCTCCTTTCTATGTGGATGAGAAACGGTTCTACTCCGAGCTCTCTGCGGGTGACAGAGCTTCTCACCCTATCTATGAGAATTACATAAATTTAACGTGATATATGCACTACATACATACATACATACATACATACATACATACATACATACATACATACATACATACATACATACATACATACATACATACATACATACATACATACATACATACATACATACATATCATCATGCGTGAAAAGTCCGTTAGACATATGTGGAACGGTCGTGGAAAGCCACAAATTTGTGTAAAATCACGTACAATTACATAAGGTTTACATAATAATTGGGTATAAACTATGTTGGTAAGGTAAAGGGCTACAATGCAGGGTTCAGTTCCCGGAGGGGAATAAACAATGGTACTGGGGGCAATTACCATATCAATGGCGAGCAATTCACATCACCCAGTGGGGGTTCTTGGGCAAGACCCTTAACGCTACTGCCTCCTGAGCACGGCTCGTCTGCAGCTCACCGCTCCCCCAAGGGATGGGTCAAATGGGGAGAACAAATTTCGCACACTTAGGTGTGGGACAGAAAGTAGCACTTTCTTCTTTCTTCTTTTTTAACTTGAACTTTCTTTGATAATTCATGTATTTCTCTTATGCTTTTATAAATTTGAAAATCACCACTTTTTAAAGTGTGAATATTTTTTTACCTTTTACATTTTCTCCCAATTGCTGTGTTAGGGGGAAAAAATCTGTTGATCTTTCTTCTATAAGACTAAATCGATCAATCTTCCAATAAATTACTTTTTATTTAAATAAAAATAAAGGGTAGATAGATAGGGTAGGTAGATGCACGGTAGACTATAGTAAGGTGTTCTTGATCAAACAATGTGTAACTGTGTTCAATGATCATTTATAGCCTTACTAAAGATAACATTCCTATTCTGCTTTTGAACATTCCATAAAACCCCTCTGCAAATACTGACCCCGGTGTGGTTGTGGCAGGACGGCTCTGTCACAGAGCTTAGGGCTTGTATAACAACTAACAGAGTCATGAACGCTCAATCATAAACATGTAAGTCATCGGTGGCAGCAGATAAGGCGGCGTTTTATTACTACTAGCTTTTTATTGCGAGAGCTTCCCACGGTTGTTCAAAAGGTGTGTGACGAAAGCCACACGTCTGAGTGAGGCGGCGGGTCACAATCAAAGTTGAGAGAGGACTCGAAGCCCTTCTATGAAGAACAACCACAAAACTAGGGGTGTGTATCGTTTCCTACCACATCGTTCGATTTGTATGTCACTACATGGTCCATGAATCGATACACAAGATTCAACTAACTTTGTGGCGATACAATGCAGTCCAATTCTTTCACTGAAATCGATCTAAATATCTATTGTTCATTTGGTGTTTGAAACTATAAATAACAATGCATATTAACAGATAAACCTATTTATTTTCTTCTTGGCACAGAGGAGCTGGTTGTGCTTTTTTTCCCCTCTCTCTCACTGGTCTGATTTCGTGCTTGGCAACGTCACAGTCAGATGAGAGACTGTTGGAACTGGGCAGCTTGAAGGAATTCTGCCCTCAGAGGGCAGTTAAAAACATTTAATTGATCAAGCATAGTAAAAAGGTTTCGAAACAAAAATATTTTTTAAAGTTGTACATTTTATGAACAAAATTATTTTACTTTTCATTAAATGTTTAAGATATTGAGTACGAAATAAGTATCCCCTACATTATGGACTCTTTATCCTACGGTCACATATCCCAATGTTTTTTACGTCGGTGGCAGGAAGTCAGCAGTGCAATAAATGACTTCTAGAAGGGTCTCCAAGGTCCCCAAAATGGTCTGATGGTTGGCCGATTTTAGACTGCCACCCTTCAGCACCTTCATTGCCGCTGTCCGATTAAAAGATATCATACTGTAGCAGCGCCGGCACTCGACAAGGGCTGTTAACATGGGTCGGGGGCCCAGCGATGACGTCGATCTGGCAATCCCGGCCACAGTGGATCTTGCATATAAATGGGGAGAGGGCATTGATGCTCTTCATCTGATGACTCCTGCTGTGGTTGGACACTTGGAGCTTCTTTTTCTTGAGTTTTGCCTTGACTGGGTTTCTTAGAAGGCATGTTGTATAAAAATCAGTGAATTTGACAAGAATAAAGATAACATGCGCTCAAAATCTGAGTTGTGAATGATCAGTGGCACAGAATGGCCTGGTTTTTAAATACCCCCAGCCTACCGGCAGTCGTCCAGAGACATTCACACATCCTCCAATAAAAGCTCTAAATCCACAACAATAAAACCTATAGTTGAATTGAAAAATCTTCTAACTTCATGTTCTTTCTTTTTGCTTCTAAAACTTAATCATAATCAAACATATAAATAATCGGAAGAAAAGTCTTTGAAATTGCACTGAAAATAAATCATTCAGACCCATTATTTGGCCTTATTTCAAACGTTTTATTTGTTGGCTGCACCCATGCTGTCCTCGTGGCTGCAATAACCTGTTTTTGTTCTCTGCTGTTTCAGATAGACCTCAAGATAAAACGCCTCAATAAAAATGTAACAAGGCAGAGCTGCAGAGGAATGTCTGGCGTGGCGTTCACTGACTAAGTCTTTCATGTGTGGACTTTGAGCTGCATCTTTCCGGCCCCATCTGAGCGTGAGCCCCGCACTATTGTTCAAGCCCTCATTGCTGTAATGAGAACCCTGCTCAATATACAATCAGATAAAGATGAAAGGCGAGAATGGCGTGTTTTTCCTTCTTCCTGTTTCAAAATGAGAGCAGTTTTCGGGATGAGTGAGTTAAAGACGGAGAACGATTGATAGAAATGATAATGTGTTTGTGAGTGTAGATTCTCAAAGCGCCGTGCTCATACTTGAGATGATCAGTTCAACAATCTAAGCCTTCTCTCAGCCATGTGACCACCTTTACGAGAAGATTAAAATTCTTCAATAAACTTTATTTGTACCAATAAGACAAGCAGAAGATTACAACCAGTGTTCCTGGATAGTTATTTAACACAAGACAAATGGCGTCCAACAAAGCCAACACTGTAAGAAAGGTATTGATAGCAAAAAAAAAACCTTAGGACTTTACAGTATTTACGCACTTAGCACCAAAAAGCCTGCTTGGTTTTTTCAAAAGACGACCCCACATAATCAAGAGTGCCTTATACTGTAGAACATTTTATTTGGGGGGGGTGGAAGGCCAGTACAAATGAAAGGATCAAAAATATGCTTTTCAAATAGTTGTATCATCCTTATTCATTAAAACAGCCGTTCTTTCAGCCGAGGTGCTATTACTAATGCTCAATGAAGCTGACTCATATTGACTTGAAAATTGGGGAGAACAGCTGGCCCCTTGCCCCCCCTGTGAGTCCGCCCCTGGCTTTAGATGTGGATTAATATTGGTTTTTTTTGCTGCTGTCAAATGTCACGATATTTTGTTTGTAAGTGTTGCAAACAAGTTTGAGTGTCATTGTGAATACGCTAACGCGGCTAACGTGTAGTGGTGTCGGACTATGTTTTATTTGACATGTTACTTACAAGGTTAGTAACATGTAGTCACATTCGGGTTTGGTTTAGCGGTGTCAATCTTTCAAGTGTTACAAACAAAGTTGGGATTCTTAGGTACACTAACGCCTCTAACGTGGCTAACATGTAGCATGTTAAAAAAGTTCTAGAATTACTGTGAACACAGTAAATAAAGCCTGACTGCGTCTTATAGTCAGTGTGCCTTCTTCGACATGAGTTTGAAAATAGACCATTCATTAAAGGTGCGCCTTATAATCAGCCCCTCAAATCCTGGAATTGGACACCCCTGACTTAGATTCTCCTGTCTACACCCACCTCTGTTCTTTACAGTGCTCAAACGCGACCTTTAAACTTGCACCTGCACATTACAGCTCTGGTAAAGCTGCTGTCACAGGTGAGCGGGAACAAAAGGGGCAGGAATGACGGAAAACTGCATCCCGGAATTAACCGCAAAACATAGAGAACTGCTCTCCTCACTTCGTCTGCGTACGAGCAGATCAGTAAATGAATGAATCCACCAACTATTCTTTCTTTTTCTTTTAGGTCTTCTTCCCTGCACACAAACTGCAGGCAGAGCGAGGTAGAAAGTGAGTAGGAGAGAGCGTCAGCCAGTGAATTTTACAGCTCTCCAAAATCATTATTGGCAATTAGCGTACGTCAGGGAAGACAGCAGCTGCTTGTAATTACAGGTAGCCCCTCATTACTTCTCAGCGTAGGGAAGAGGAGGGATTTGGAGGGAGGGAGAGGGAAAACATGTTCCCAGAGTCGGTGTTTATGTTTATTTATATATATCTTTACCCGTGATGTTAAGCCACATAATGCATACCAGTTAAAGCGGAAGACGCGGGGCTCCTGCAGGTGCGGCTTAAAAGGAGGCGGAGGACAAGGGATTTCTCTTGTAAACAGCCGGCGCTCACACGAATGCGAGGCTGCTCTGCTGTATAGTGCCACGTGTAAAGGAGAGGATAAGCTTATATCTAAAAATGTCAAGTGCGTGCATGCTTGTTACCTCAGTTTGGTTAATTGTCCTGCTGCTGACGGGCCTCGTAAAGCTCGATGTGCTTGTTGAGAGGCGGCTGTGAGATCCCAGACGGAGCTGGCACAGGCTGTAGTTAAGATGACCTGACATTTAAGGGCACACCACTCTCGTTGCCATGCCCTAAAACGCAGCGCCGCATGGCACAGCTGAGCGCTCTGTGGGCCTCAGATGTGAATGCGATACAGCGGTGTGATTTATCTCACTAATAGTTGAAGCGCAGCTCAGATAAGGGCGGCTTCACCTCCAACATTCACCAGCAATCTTGGCTCATGCAGGAGCGGCTGCTACTTAATAAGCTAAAAACTCCCCAAAGAAGTGATTTAAGAGCAGTCACTCCTTCATCTGAGATACTTCTGACCTAATAAGCTCAATGAAGTTGAAACTGATTACACAGGTTGTTGTTTTTTTACTCCACCTCAATCACTCATGGTGCTTTTGACTGTTGTCAGATTTAGCTTAGTGCGACACAACAGAAACCACGATTAAACAAAACAAAAAAAGCAGCTTGACAAATCAAAACCTGCCACACAACCGCTACGTACATTTTGGGAATTTTCCACGCATGAAATTTCGGTCTTTTGTGAAACATGCCTAAGATTTGTTATCTATTAGTGTTTCTTGCATTCGTCATTCGTTGATGTGCACAGATTTCCGTCGCGGGCACGTGAATTTGGTTTTACGCCGCCCAAAACCTTTTGGTCTGTTAAGAATTATACAGTTTACATTTTATATGTAATTATTACGTAAATCGTATGCAGTTTTTCATGATTTTTGTGAGATGTATGCGCAAATGGCTTTCCATGACCGTTCTACATCTAGCAGACCTTTCACACATGTACCACTGTTGCATAACTTTGTTATTGCATTTACGGCGCACAATGGTAATATATATTAATGCTAATATACACTGACCAAAAATATAAACGCAACACTTTTGTTATTGCTCCCATTTTTTATGATATGAACTCAAAGATGTGAAACATTTTCTACATACACAAAATAACCAGTTCTCTGAAATATCCAAAAATACACAAAACAAAAAGACAAAAAGAAGATTGTTTTCTGTACAGAATAAAATCTTTTTTTTTTAAATCAGCCACTTCACCACAAAAATGGGAGCAATAACAAAAGTGTTGCATTTATATTTTTGGTCAGTGTATATTAACATGATTAGATGAGGGTGGAAGTTAAATGTTTTGCATTGTTTGTGTGTTTTCCATTAAGATTATCCCTTTCAAGCAAATAAAGAAGAAACTCAAACCAGATTATTCACCTTGATTTAAGCTTTTGAATATTTCTTCTTGATATTTATTTACAATTTACATGCAATTAAAGAAACAGCTTCAAATGTAAATCACTAGATACATGTAATTTATTACAAAATAAAGGAATATATCTCAAATGTAAAGCAATAAACAAAAATAATAATTATAAATGGTTGAGTCTTTGTTCCTCAAACTCTAGTCTAGTAAAAGATTATTTGTTTATGATTTATAGAAAAAAAAATTGTTCAACCTTTAGAGAATAAAATTATTTGTTACTGATTACTGCTCAAAGAGAAAAAAACAAAATTTTCATATCTGTTTAGACAAATTTGACAAAAATAAAATATTCATTTCATCAAAAACAAAGCAGTTATTGGCAACTCTAAAATACCATGTTAGTTGGTTGTGAAATTCAGCTTCTCAGCGTTCTGAGTGTTTCATATCCCTGAGCAACTTCAAAGCTCCACAGAACCCGACATAGCCCAGAGTCACAATCACAGCAATTAACCCGGGGCACCAAACTGTGTAAACGGGTTGTGTAAATGCAGCTGAAGTAGGATTTGTCTGCTGCTCCCTTATCTCAGATGAAGGTCAGGTTTAGGTCCTCCATATTGAGGTGTAGTTTCCATCCAGAGGGTCAGGTCGGCTGCATGCCACAAAGGGCATGTCGATAGCAGCCTCGCATTAGCCTCATAGCCTCAACAGAGTGGAACATCTCCACATAGATTCCCCATAGATTGATATGAAAAAGACTGGAGAAAAAAAGCAAAAGTTACTGTTGCACCTAAAAATGGAGCATTTCTTTAGGCCTCAACGATCTTTAGTTTTTTTGTTTTTTCAAAGCTTTCTCTTCCCTGCAAGGACGCTTCCTCTCCGCTCCCGCTCAGTTACAGTAGAACAAGCCGCATCCTGGCAGCAGAATCCCTCCCATTTGCAGGGCATCTCTGGTTTCCACTGTAGAGCGTCCAACGCAAATACAAAGAACAACTGTCACATTCAAACTGGAGCTGAAAATGACTGGCTTGGGTTCCGATTCATCTTGTCTGTCCGGGTCCCTCTTTTTTATTTGCTGCCATGAAAAGTTGGAACTGAATGAGAAACCCCGCGCTGTAGGGAGAGGATCAAGTGTGTAAGAATTTAACAGATGGAATTGTGACTAAATGAAGCGCTAATGCATGGATGGTATAAATCCACCAATCGAGCTGTGGGGGAAAAATATGAGATGCTTCCTGTTTAAGGTGGAAGTGAGTTAAAAATGTATTTACCATATTGTCCACACTTCAAGGGGCACTTATAAGCTTTTTTTTTTTTTTTATAATCTGTTGTGCCTCATATATGAATTAATTCTGCTGCAAAAAGGTGGGGTGTTATTGTGAACACACTAAAGCGGCAAGAGTGTAGTAGTGCCGGGGTTTGTTTTGTATGTGTTACTAACAATGTTAGGGGTTACTGTATTCATAGTAAGCGATATCAAGTTGAGTATTATTGCGTATATCCTGAAATGGCTAAAGTGTAGCAGTTTCGGACTGTTTTTATGAGTTACTTGAGAGTTAGCATAGTCATAATCACGTATGTTTTTCACGGTATCAGTCTGTTTTTTCACAAGTTCCAAACAAGGTTGGGTGTTGTTGTGAATATGCAAATGTGGCTAACGTGTAGCGTTGTCAGACTGTTTTCTGTATGTTACTAACATGGTTACAGTTACCGTGGTCGCAGTAAGATCTATTTTAGCTGTATCGGTTTGTTTTTTACCTGTTGGAAACAAGGTTGGGTGTTATTGCGTATCCTCTAACACGGCTAGAGTGTAGCAGTGTCGGACTGTGTTTTTTATGTGTTGCCAACAAGTTTGGGAGTTACCGTGGTCGTCTATTTAACTGATCTCAGTCTTTTGTTTTACGTGTTGCAAACAAGGTTGGGTGTTGCTGTGTATATGCTCACCTGGCTAACATGTTGCAGTGTCGAATTGTGGGTTTTTCTTAATGTGTTACTAACCTGGTTGTGAGTTATTGTGGTCGCTGTAATATTTGTTTCAGCTGTATCAATTTGTTTTTTTACGTGTTCCAAACAAGGCTAGAAATGACAGGTATTGTAAATGCGCTAATGCCTAGATGTGGCTAACGAGTAACAGGTTACAAACAAGATCCAAAACTACTGTGAATGCAGTTAAAGTCAGACTTGAGTGTGACTCACTGGGATGGCAAAAGTGAACGGCACCTCGTCCATGTTGCTGACGTGGCAGGGCTGGATGTGTTTGTTGGCAATCTTTTTAATGAAGCTGGAGCAGCTTTTCATTGTAATCGACTACGTACCACCGTAGTCCTCGGTCAGCTGGAAAGATGACAGTGTTTCATAAAACCAAAGCACCAAGTCAGACTTCCATGAAAATGTTCAATTTTCATTTCCTCTGCAGGTATTACAGCCTTCAGTCGAATGGTGACTGTAGGCTATAGGCAGCTGTTCTCTGATTGTTAATCCAGCGCTCGAGTCGGTCTTCCAACTCGGCCAACCTCGCCTTTTTTCTGCGGAAATTCAGCTGTGTCTTCTTGACTGTCGGAGTTCGTTTTCCAGCTTCCTCCACTTGTGGACCATGGATTCATGAATCTTGAATTCTCTGGCAGCTGCTCGGTTCATGTTCCTCCGCATAGCTGATAGCTTGCATTTTAAACTGTGCTTCATAAGCGTGTCACTTTGCATTTTCAGGGTCGCCAAGACGATGTTGTTCTGCATAATGCACATCCATGCACTTTAGTACTATTTGGGGGGGGGGGGGGGGTCTTCTTTCACGTCCTCACTTTCCTGCTTACAGTTCCCATGCTGTCCTCTCCTACGTCCTCTTTACCGAAGTCACGCAACAACACATTAGCCCCACCATACCTTAGGGCTCATCGTACATTTTGGAGAAAATGTATGACTTTCAGTGGTGCCTTATGGTCTTGAAGATACGGTACTTAGTTTTTCTTTTGGATGGGTACCGTACCGAAACTCTGTATAAAAACATGGATTGTGGTCTTTTGTAGCAGACTCAGATAAGAACAAGTGAAGCAGTGCAGCGGGTCATGCAATGAGCCTTGGTCGAAATGCTGTCGGCAAAGAGGGTCAAAGTTCCGCAGAACTTCCCAGCAATAGATTCGAGTTCACCTGACGTGATGAATCAGAGGAATTCTGATAAAGGCAAACGTCGTGGCGATGAGCGGTGACATCCGTGTTTACTTCTGTGTGGGAAAACGGAGCTGCAGAACAGACTGTCATGGAAATAAAGCATCTCAGCCACATTAAAGCGCTCTCCTTCACCCTGTCATGCTGACTTATCACACTTTAATGTAAAGTATTGGCGTTTTTTCCCCTTTTATTTTTAAACAACCCGTTAATCGAGCACTGTTCAATCTCCAGAACCGTTTAAAAGCAATTTCCTCAATAATACTTTTAGAACATTACTCTGTTTTTTTTATTATCTTATACTGAAAATATTTTGTTGTAAAAATTAGACAATAGTGAAAATTCCCAGAAAAATGTTTCTTAATTTACCAAAATAAAAGCACTATGAATTTGCTCAGGTAAAACAAACTTGTATATGAGATACAGTTGCAGTGCTTAATGTTGTGCTTATTAAATGAACTGATTTTGTACCATTTTATTATAGTGAAAGGTATATTAATATTCAGGTAGAGTTTCTTCTAAGACATACTCTTTAAAAAATATAGAAAAATATCATTGATGTATCGTAATACATATTGTATTGCCAGACTCACCCCTAGTATGTAGTGTAGAATTTGCCTCACAAAGGGTTTTTTCTTTAATTGTGATTTTTTTTGTGGACAATATTTACCTTTTTCTTTCATAAAGAAAGCAGATTTTCAGGTTTAGATGCATAAAAATGAACAAAAATGCTAATAATAGGCGAGTCATTTATTATTAAATAAGGGTGTTATTTAAAAAGAAATCGGGGAACTTTTCATGCAGCGACATCTCTCTGTTTATCCAAATCAGATGTACGGCATTCTCAAGAGGAGCGGGAGTTGAAAACAAACCTCAATTCAGGTGCTCCTGCTGGCTTTGGCAGCCTGGAAAAATGTTGTTTTGTTCCACCGATGCTCACAGCGCTGCGTTTCAAACTGTTGAGTCAGATTTCATTTAGCAGCTCTTTCATCTGTTTTAACTCAGTGAGGCGAGGTATCCCGGAGTGTGCCGGCGTGCGTGTTTGCGGGGAACTTGTGTAAATTTTTGCGCGGGGGCCCGGCTGTGCAGCACTTTGTTTGGTTTGCATGGACGTTATTTGTACGCCAGCACGCGGCTTCCAACCGAGAGCTATTATGTGGAGACAGCAGGTATAATATCTGCAAACCTTTCGCTGCTGTGCTGGATAAGTAATGGCCTCAAGACGTCACCTTTATCTGTAGCCACACGGCTGCAGCTGTGGCTGTGTATTTCCCCGCCTCACATTTCTGCAGTGACACAAGCTATATGTATGTGTGTGTGTGTGTTTGTTTATATGTGTATGTCGTTTCTCCTGAGACACCCCTCCTCCTCATACAAAAGTGGCTGTGAGGAAGGCAGATAGGGCCAAGACTGACACATTCATTTCCTTAACGGCTGCAGAGGCAGCCGCATCGCTGCAGCTTTAGCTCTCCATCCCCCGGAGACGCGGACAGAGCCCGCGGCGGCTTCCCATCATGCCCTGCAAGTGTAGAAAAGGTAGACGAAAAAGGTAGACGGGGAGGGGAAGAAAGCGGAGAATCAAAATGTAAATAGGAGGGAGCCGAGAGGAAAGAGGTGAAACAAAAGGAAGAGTTGGTTGGGAAGCGAGTGAGCTTTGTGGTCTCGGGCTCCATGGGAGGTTCAGCCCAATCATTTATAAAAGGTAAATGCTGTCAGGACGCGGGGCGTTTAAAGGCGCGGCGCTGCAGGTGTGATTTATGCTCTCAGTAAGAGGCTATAAATCACCCTGCCTTGTGTTTCCACAGGCTGCTGCTGCTGCTGCATCAAGACACAACCATCCCTGCCTCATCAGTAGCGAGCACGCACATCCAAACACGAGACGCACGTGGACAGAAATATACCCGTGCATAGAGGACGGGAATGAGGATAGTTTGTTTTTTTGCTGAGTCTAAGACGTCCACATAACGCCACATGAGCAAGGAAACTCGTTTTGGGCTCCAAATGTTACAATTATCATGTCATATTTGTGAGATTTTCATTTAAAAAAATGTTCCAAACGTTAGCTAGTAAGATGGTGCTCATTTCAAATATGTAGATTCCACACTTTCATCCTTTTGGGGAGTGGACGAAACCACCTGGAAACATTGTGCAATTAGATCAGCAGCTGCTCGGTGGTGGTTCAAAACAAACTCTGACTGGCCAGAAAAAAAAAAGCCAAGAAGAAGAAGAAAAAGGTTTAGCCAGAGAATGGGAGGGTCTTCCTTCCTGTTGGAACCAGGATCTGGTCTATATGTCTGGAAATCGACCCTGAAGGCCTTGGACACCTCTGTGCTAGTGCGTAACAACTTTCTAAGCATCCTCGCTTTCTTGTTGCTTTTATAAAATATTTTCTTGGTTTTCTCTTCTTTCATGTCACTCACTGTCTTTGGTTTGCTCTTTTAACCTTTGACTGTATATGAGAACTGGACTGAGTGACCCTTCCCCCTTGTGTCTCAAACAGGAAGTAACAGGGAAATCCCGTAGACTTCTACAGTTGTTATAAAGCATTTATCAGAATAACCATTCTTGCTCAGCTAACTTTTACTAGCATGTTCTTGTTAATCCTAATTTGTTAAATTGTAGTTTTTCTGTTGCTGAGGTTATTCGAGTTATAAACTGACTAATCAGATGCCTGAATAAAAATATGTGGCTCACGTCAAAGGGGTGTGGACTTCCAACAAGCTCGCTTCTGATCGGCTAAGGTGGTTGCCATGGAAATGATGACCAAGACATCGATATTGAACCAATCCCTTCTTTCTTATTTCAACGTCGACATCTTTACTGCAAAAAAAAAAATTGCCACTGATTATATACATTATATGTACGCCATTTTATAAGAGTGACGTCACACTAACTCACTCCAGTTCTTACATACAGTCGATGGTTTTAACTCATTTTGATTTTGGAGTGGTCCGCTCTGGATTCACACGATAGATCTTTGTTTTCAGATGAACTAGAGTTCACTTGTGTATAGCAGGAGCTTTATCACCTGGTGTAGACCAAACCAATTTGTAAAAAGGGAAACTTTGTTTTGAAATTCTTTCCGTACTCTTAAACCGTTTACGCAGTCGGCGTAATTCCAACGGATATGCAACAGTTTACAACAAAAGTTGTAAACTGTATAAAAGCCACTTTTCTCCATGTAAAAATCCCCTGATATGCTTTTATTGAGTAAGCACTTCACTATTGTGCAGTTTGGTGTATTAGCTGCATTTCTCTGCTTTAGAGTCTGCTGTAATTGCATTAACGGTTGAAGAGGTCCAAAGAACGTCAACACCAGAGGCAAATGTTGACGGGTTAAGAAGTATTATAAAAAATCCATAAACTCTGTGAACAATAAAACCTTTTTACCTTGTACACCAAATTACTTGAAAAATATGTTTGTATTGTCTTTACCATGTGTTTTACTCAAATATTCACCTGACAAAAAGTTGTAAATTTCAATGTAGTGGTTTGAACATTTTTTTTATTTTTTACCAATGTCTTCAAGTGTTTCATTCTCTTTAAGCGGAAACAAAACAGAAAAGCTTTCAATGTTCTGACACAGCGACAAGTCAATGCGCACAATCTGGTGAAGACACAGGCGTTATTGATAGAGGATTGTGTAGGAGGATGTGGCACTTCAACAAGGTCACAAGTTCCTCGCCGTGCCTGTCGCATTGTCGGCATTCCTGCACCGCAGCACATGAAGCCCTTCATCCAGAACTCCCACCACATCAGCATTGGGTTTGAAACGGGTCAAAGTTCTTCAAACGGACAATAAAATGGAGAATTTTACAGCAACATTTTCTGGGGACTTGGAAAGAATCTCCCTATGATGAATGGCGGCGCGTTGTGAGTCATGTTTGGTTGTGATTCAGTGCAGTGTGAGTCAGGAACTTACTGTATTTCCTTGAATGACTCTGAACAAACTCCCATGTGAAATGCCCGATGGCAGAACATTTGAAGGTTTAACAGTAATGAGTTGGAGAAACGTATGGGGTTTATTACTCAAACTCCAAATTTGTGTTTCTTTCAACATTTGAAATTGAAGTTATTGCTGAGAAAGGAAAAAAATAACCCTCTTTACCCCTTTTTCTTAATTTGTGCCAGTCATTAGATACCCTGCAGAAATGAGATGGCCAAAGGCAGACATAAAGACTATGGATGTTAAAACACCATGGTTCTTACCATACATGAAGGGTTCCACCCCAAATCCAGCACCTTGAGACTCTACGCTAGCTCCAGGGAAGAAGGCCAGGTGTGGGAGCCACTATGCAGGATGAAACGTGTAAGATCCACAAAAACATCAAGCATAAGGCCCCAAATGACGGTGTACTCAGTGAATGTCTCAGGCAATGGAGAGCAGAGGATACAGTGCTGGAGGACAGATCCTCATGGGAGGACAAACCCCTGCATGGGATGTACCACTGGACCATAACTGAAGTGGCTGATATCAAGAAGTCCTACCAATGGCTAGAAAGGGCTGGCCTACAAGACAGCACCGAAGCGCTCATCCTGGCAGCTCAGGAACAAGCCCTGAGCACCAGAGCGATAGAGGCTCAGATCTACCACACCAGACAAGACCCAAGGTGTACCAATGCAGCACATAACTGCAGGGTGTAAGATGCTGCCAGGGCATGGAATGCCACAAGTGCCACAAGAAAATGTGGGACAAATATGGACTGAAAAGCCCAAAGTCAAAGTGATAGAAGATGAATGAGCAAAGGTCCTGTGTGACTTTTAGATACAAACAGAATGTCTGGTAATGGCGAACCAACCAGACATTGTAGTAGTGGATAAAAAAACAGAGGTGGTGGATGTGGCAATACCGAGTGTTGGCAACATCAGGGAGAAGGAACATGAAAAACTAGAGGAAAAAGGAATGCTTGGAGGGAGAAAGTGACAATAATAGCTGTGGCGATTGAATGACTTCGGGCGATGCCCTTTTTTTTGGTCCATCACTTTCTACCACATGCCTATGCCCTTAATGCTTTCGGGAAATGATTCAAGATGAAAAACTATAATCTCTGCTGAGTAATGATGTGTTAAAAAAGTAATACCAACGTTGATGATCTTCACATCAGCACTTCTAACAGCTCTAGCCATCATTAGGACACTTCCAGCATGTGAGCAGAGGTTTGGCTATTAAACCATCTACTAACTTTAACCCTCGTGCTATCCTAGGCACTGTAACGTTGGGAGTGGGGTCATCGAGACCCACTAGACAGTGCACTGAACCTTTTTTCTTCAATGATTTGTGATCTTCACTGGTGTCCATGGATTACATGAAATCTTTCCACCTTTGTCATGGTAGGAGAACACGTCAATGTAAGGGTGGGGTCATCTAAGATAGCACAAGGGTTAAAGTAGAAAACATGTTTTATCCCACAGCAAATCTAATGTTAATCTGTATATTGGTCAACTAGAAACATTTTTGTGTTTTGAAAAAGAGCTTTATAGAAAATAAAATGTAGGTTAAAGTTCTAGCATTGCATTTAACTTCATCAACCATCACAGAAAAAACACATAGTTAAAGATGATAAATATGCTAACTATGCTAATATAACAAAAAGTGCTAGCATTTCATTCAGCACCGTCAACTGTCAGAAAAACACATTGCTAAGGATGCTAACTATGCTAATGAAGCGAAATGTTCTAGCATTGAATTCAGCATCATTAACCATATCAAAACAACATATTGTTTAAGATGCTAATAATGCTAATTTAACTTAAAGTGGTAGCACTCCATTCAGCATCATAAGGTATCTCAGAAAAACACATTGTCTGTGTCCGAATTCCCTCCATAAGCCCTAACTACAAAACAAACTGTATAGATTAGGGCCTATGTAGTGCCCTGGATTTTAAAAGGAATTCGGACACCGTACTAATTACCTTTTTTTTTAAACGGCGAACAGGACATCATTAATTTCACAAAGTAAAAATCTTAATATAATATATAATATATTATAATATAATATAATATAATATAATATAATATAATATAATATAATATCCTTAATATAAGCCTTTTGCAACGACCATTTATCAATCTACTGTGTTCTGAAGTTAAAAATGTGGATATTTTATTTAAATATGCTAACTATGCTAACATAGCTAAAAGCAATTGCGTTACGTTTATAATACTATTATCTTTGCTGCAAGGCACAATTACCTGACTATTAGGCGCAAACACATTTTGGTGAGTATGTGGGAGGGGCGAAATCTTTGTTCAAACACGCAATAAGAAGGAATTGCAAAACCATTATGGACAAATGCGTTCTTACACATGTACTTTTTGATTGAATTCAAACAATGATCCACAGCTTTCAATAATGTTAATTATAGTTTCAAATCACTTTTGGAAAGCTTATACAGTGGAAAGTAGAGTTTTGACATCCTCTCACCTTCACCATGTTGCAGGAAAACATAAATCATCCCAAACAGAAATGCAATTCCTTCTCTTCACCCAATAAGACATGCAAGTGTATAAATCACCTTGCAGAAGGAAGCTCTCCGGCCGTGGAGACTAAAGAGTGGGGGAGCAAAATGGAGCTGTTACTCGCAGAGAACATGTACAAGCTGACCTGAATGGCTGCCGGTATTGTGATTTCCCTCAGGAGTTCCTCTTTGGCCTGTTCCAGTGTTTTAGATTCCAGAGGGAGGCTATTAATGCTCAGGCTGCCGACCTGATCCATATGTATGGCTGCCTGTTTGCTCTGTTCAGCTGTTGCATCCCTGCTTTCTTTCCGCTAAGAGTCTGCTGGTTCCTCAAATTGGTTTCTGTGAAGATGGAAGCAGAATATCAGACGGGATGTGTATAAAAAGAAGGAGAATTTTCTGACCAGACTCGCAGATTTGTAGCCAGCGGCTCAGTTCTTCAGCTATCGTACTGATTATTATGGATTATCAAAGCGGGGCTAATCACCATGCAGTTCTTTTCAACAGACCCCCTGATATGACTGACTGTAGCATCAATTTAGCTGCAGGCTTCCATCTTTGGGGGCCACTATCTGACCACAAAGGTTCAAAAAAACGGAAAAAAATAATGTAGTAGATTTAATCCTATTAAAGATCCAGTTTTTGAAGAGAAAAAAGCAAAAATAAAAATTAAAATACCTATATTTTAGCATATATTTCACTATACATACATTTTTCTCAATGAAATGTAATGATTTGAGAAATCTGGGTGAGTTTTAGTGTGAAAAGTGCAGATGACCACCATCTTTTAAGCTGTCTAATGTGACCACATAGGCAACTTCACCAGGCGGGGAAGGCAACGATTCTGACTCTAAGCAAATCCCGGATTTAAAAGTCAGCACCACCCCGCTCCACCAGCGCGCCGCACTGACCCCACATGAAAGAAAATGTAAAATAAATCAAGACTTTGCAGATTTTATTTATCGTTATTTTTGGAACGTAACTCCCACGATAAATAAGGGAACACTGTGGTTCCACCTGAAAAACCAGATGAAGGTTTGAAGTAACGCTTTAAAGGAAAAAAAAAAGGTTCAAAAGCCCCCGATTTAGCCACGTTTCTTTACGTTATACAAAATATTTAATATTTTAATTAGTGCAGTCACAATTCTGAAGTACTTTGTTATCCGACCTTGTGCTCCATGCAGAGTTAGAGGCCTCTGTAAAGATGAAATGATCACTTCAGTATTTGCACAATTTCCTCCTCTATGCTGTGTACCCTTTAAAAGCCTGTGTAGTGTACTACTGTAGCTTAGCGCACTCTAACTTAACAAATCTCTGCAAATATTGAAGCTGACAGCAAATGTAGCAATGCTAAAGAAAGATCTGACCACAAAAAAGGATTTACACAGAAAACTAAAAGCACAAACTGTGCTTTTATTTTGAAAGCTCAATGGGTAAGGGTAGACTACAGGAAAGAAAATGGTTTTAGGAGGTTTTAGTTCTTATTTTGGCGTTCATATTGTATGGCATATTCATCTCTATGGAACTTGAATGTTGTTATGCATGCAAGAAAATGCACAGTTAGAAGTAGAGAATTAAAAAATAGAAACTTGAAGATGTGGATGAGTTGATGTGAAAATCTCGAATTACAAAAATATATTGCTCACAAATTCAATAGATAAAAAATCATTTTTGAAGAATTGCTTGGCATGAGTTCAAACACTCACGATGGAGGCTGTCTTCATTTTGACACAGAGACGCTTCGGCCCAAAAAAATTAAAAATGCATAAAACCATAAAACACATCCAGTATAAGAACTACGATGTCCAGATATCGCCCATTCTTATCGGGATAATTTATCACTTGGCACTAGTAAAAGTCATTTTCAGCATTTCCATAATGCATTCCATCACATGAATGTGGTTTCTCTGAGATGCAGGGAGTCAGACGGGCTCTCGCAGGCAAAGCCAAGAACTGATTTATGCCTCTTTTGTTCCTGAGGAGAAGAGTCAATCAAATATGAGAAAAAATGTTGATGCTGAACGATGGAAATGTAAATAAATCAGTAAATCTCTTAATACCAGTTATATGCAGCTCTGTTTAGAGCAACTTGCTGCTCCCTGATGCAAAGACGCGATGTGCTTTTGGAAAACAAAGCCCGCCAATTAAAAAACTGTATTTTCCACACTTTTAGGCGGAAATAAAAGCCTGAATTCTTTTCAAAAGACGACACGTCGTACATATGGATCAGTTATGTTGCAAACAAGATTGGGTGTTATTGTGAAGACGCTAACATGGCTAAAGTGTACCAGTGACGAACTGTGTTTTGATGTCTTTATTTTTACTAATGAGGCTGGGAGTTAGCGTAGTCACAGTGCAAAGTGTTAAGTTGAATGTGTTACCGTGGCTAACACGCTGCAGTTCTCTTGGACAATTAAAAAAAATAAAAAAGAATTGTCATTGTAGCGCTTTAGCATCAGCCTTATTATGCTGTTTGTAATCTCTTTTAAATTGTTTTTAATCTTTTCAATAAATGTCTCTACAATGTTTTAATTTGGTTTTATGCTTTTAATTCTTTTATGATTTTACATTGTTTTGTTGTCCATGCGTACAGCACTTTAGGCCTCCTTGGCTGGTGGTGGAAGGTGCTTCACATATAAGTTAATGATGATGATGATGATGAGTGTTGGACTGTGTTTTCTTACATGTTACTAACATGGTTGGGAGTTGGCACTAGTTACAGTAACGTTGGTTTTAGTGATATTAGTCTATTATTTTATGATTTGACAACAAGATTGGGTGAATAAGCTAACACGGCTATGGCGTAGCAGTGACGGAGTGTGTTTTTTTATGTTTTCTAACAAAGTTAGTAGTTTAATCATTGTACTTTTTGTTTAACTGTGTCAGTCAGTTTTTTTTTACGTGTTATTGTTGTGAATATGTTAACGCGACTAACTTGTAGCTATGTCTGACTTTTTTTTTTGCTAACTTGGGAGTTTACGTAGTTACATTTACGTTTGTTTTAGCCTATTAGTCAGGTTTTTTACATATTGCAAACATAGTTCCCTATTAAGTTGAATATGCTAAGAGGCTAAGATGTTGCTGAGTTGGGCTGTGTTATTTTTACATATTACTAACAAGGCTGGGAGTTAGCCTAGTCACAGTAACTTTTGTTTTTGTGGTATTAGTCTGTTTTCTTTTTTTTAAATTATTAAATTAAGGAATTAACACTTTTAATGTGGCCAACATGTAGCCACATTTATAGAAAGGCATTTTAATTAGCAATATCCCTGTCAAATAAACCAATGAATAAATAAAATAAAAGTCTGAAAAAAGACCAGTCATTGACGGTTTAATTTACAATCCGGTGCGCCCTGCAGTACAGAAAATGAGGTGGGCTACATGCTTAGGCTAAAGGAATGATTCATAAATGATTAATGCTCTTTATGTCATCAATTATAACATTTATAAAGATGAGGATACATTTTCAGTGCTCAAAACCCAAATTTCAGTATTCCCACAACAGAAAGTAACTTTTTATATAAGATTTTAGAGAAAAACAACACAAAACTAAAGTTGTTTTGAGTTCAAATTCTTCAGAAAACTTCATTTATTGTTTAAATATACTTCTCAATGAAATGTCAATTTATGTATTAGCAGATAACATGTTGAGGAAAGATAATTGAGGGTTTTCTAAATGGGAGAGAGAATAGTTTAATTAGTTACTGTTAAATTTAAATAAAAAATAGATTTCGTTATTAGTTAGGTTCTTTTAAACTGTCAGAAGTGACAAGAAACACAATTTTCTTCCAAACTGATAGCTTATAATTAAATTGTCTTTTGTCATTTTTTTTTGACAAACTAAGCAGCTTTCTGCATATACATTCTTTTTTTTACTATAAATTGTGTCACACAGATTTAATAAGCAGAAAATGAAAATGCCTTTGGCAAATTAAACAACAGAACCTGCTGATTGGCTAAAAAAAAAAGATTGAAAAAAGTTTGCTCCTTATTTGACAGTAAGACACAAGTACTCTTTATATTTATATTTTTAATCCTCTACTCTTCTTATTCACTTTTTTTTCATAAAACCAGTTACAAAGTTTCTGTTTTTGAACATTTTTTACAATTCATTTGTAGAAATGTTCTGGCTTACCTGGAATGTATTCTTTTAGTGACATGTGGTGTTTAAATAAACACTTTTAATAAGGATAAAACAATACTGTAAATATTTTATTTTCCTTCACTTTGCAGATAGACATGAGTGTTCACTTGTTTAAAAAAATCCTCTATTCTTTTTACTCTACATTTGATTTTTCATAAAATCAATAAGATATTTTCTGCGTTCATACATTTTCTTCTTTCATTTTTTCATTGAAAATGTCTCATTTGTCTTGGATTTATCCTTTTAGTTACATGTCAGGGGGGTGTTTTTTGAACAAATACAGACTTTTTTGTACACAAATATAAAAGACAAAAAACATTTCAATCCTTTGGCAAAATTTCAAAATAAAACTTGTTGATTGGCCAAAAAATGATTAGAAATGGTTTGGCAGAATGGCATTAGTGTTCATTTATTTTAAAAGCCTTTATTCTTCATACTTGGCATTGGTTTTTTTTTATAAAATCAAGAAAGAAATTTAATTTTGATTTTTAAACCTTTTTTTTTTTACAATTTTTTGTAGGAATTGTGTCGTTAGCCTTAGATGTATTCTAGTTTTCAAATGTCAGAGGATTAATTGTCACTTTTTTTCAGATAATTTTTTTTTTATCTTTTTAAATTTAAAGTCAATTTCTTGAATTCAATTAACCGAAATAGACAAACAGGAAGACACGACCAGCTTTTTTGTGACTTCCTTTTCAGTGTTTTGAGCACCCGACTCTCATATTACACTTTTCTGCTCTTTCTGAGGTTATAACCACCGTCTAAGTGCAAGTTTGCCAAAGTAGCTGCCGCTTTCGTCGATGCCGCTGACTCGCTCACATTAACCAAATGTAATCAACGTGGATTTATCCTCTCCGCTGTGAAGAAAGGCCTTCCAGAAGTGAAGAAATGTCAAGGAAAAACCCTGAGACGAGGAGCGCTGTTCTTCCAAACACGCCATTCTGTCTGCTTTAAAAAATACGGGGGTTTAAAAGGGGTTCTACCGGGGCTGGGGAGCAAATTACAGCCCCAGCATCTAGTTAGAGGCGGAGAAAGAAATAGATGGGTCCAGATATAATGGTGATGGCCCCTGGGTGGTACTCCTTTGAGGGAGAAAGAGGAGATTAGAGTGGAGGTGTGAGTTGGCAGTAAGATTACATTTTCTCTCTTTATAATGGATAAGTGCTTCTCTCGTGTTTTTTTCTGTTTCACTCCCACTATTCTGCTTGTGTTTCACAGTGTTGCATCTCTCCCTCTGCCCTCCATCGACGCGCGTTGGAAAGCGCGCACATATGCGACGCATGCTCCCTCCTCCCCGCCGTCCTCCCTCACTTGATCCTTACACCTACGTGCTACAGATGGTTTCATTTTATAAGAGATAAAACCACATTTGGTGGAACTGATTAAACAGAGGGAACAACATCCCCATCTGCCATTTATTCCAATCTGAAATTGCTTGGGCAGATGCTGACATCTTTGGCGATGATTGATTCACCCCGTCTGGCCAGAGAGGAGAGGAGAGCAGGAATGGATGCTCCCTGGGGCTGAAGCTTCCTGCCATGGCTCCACCACAGTGTCACTTAACCAGCTATGGAGCACATGGCCCCTCCCCCGTCAGCCTCCCCCCGCCCTACCACCACCACTTCTTGTCTGCTGCAAGCTGCTGCAATCAGCAAAGGCCTTGATTGGACTTGGGCAGGTGAGTGCAGTACACTTTAATCACCGTGCCAGTACCTGCCAGATGATGTCTTCTGCATGGCTGTGTGGCTGAGACGGTTGTGTTCAGGTGCATTATAAGTGGTTCTACAAAACTAAAAATATTCTTTATTTTGCAGATGACATTTGATATAAACGTGTGTGTATATGCTCTGTTTAGTTACAGGATAAAACTCTTGCTTGCATGAGTGAAGCAGAAATGTGTGCTGTTCTGTAATTTTTCTCTGTTTTGTCTTGCTTTTGGTTTTAAGAACAGGAAAATATTTTCATGTAAAGCACTTGAAGTTTCATCCGTCGAAAAAGTGCTCTAAAAGTAAAGTTTGATTTGATTTAAGATTAGATGATTCGATTCCCAGTATCCCTTGTGCTATCTTGTGGGGTCCAGATGACCCCACCCTTACATTGAGGTGTTCTCCCTACCATGACAAAGGTAGGAAAGAGGGTAAAGGTAAAGAGGATTTCATGTAATCCATGGACACCATGAAGATCACAAATCATTGAAGAAAAAAGGTTCAGCGCACTGTCTTGTGGGGTCCAGATGACCCCACTCCCAATGTTAACGTGCCAGATAGCACAAGGGGTGAGTCAATAAGGGGCCAGTGCTTGCATTTAACCAACGACTAGAGTGAGGCGTAAGGACACCAACACACAGCGTCACCTGTACGTCACAAGTGTGTGCAGCTTACATTGGCTGTTCGAATACTTCACAATACACTTACCACATGCACAACAATCGTATGTTCTATTTTCCTGACATCCTTTGAGGTGGCCCTACGAGCCTCAAGGGAACTGCAAGACACACCTGCGCTCCCCTCTACGACCCTCCCTGGGCCTGGACAACCCAAACACCTACAGCACCCCTACGGGTCAACCCTCGCACGGGTGCTTGCAACTAATTGTTTTTAAGGTGTTTACCATCCCTTCATCCGACTGGGGGCGGCAGGTTAGCAAGGAGTTCCAATCAGAGCGTGCATTCTCAAAGGTCATTCTTAAGTCATGAGAAGGTTTAGCAACTACAGTAAATTGGACAGGTTGACTGATACGCCATTCTTACCATTTGGATTGAACAGGAACATGCGTTTTCAAAAAAGACTGCCTTCTGTAACAAATATTTGTTTATTCATTCATCTTTTAAACCTATTTGTATCCTTTACGGGGTCACGGGGCTGCCAACCGCCCATCCCGGTCATTAGTGGGCGAAGGCAGGGGACATTCTAGACAAGTCGCCTGTCTGTGCAAGCAACAAATATTGTTACCTCCGAAACACCTAGACATTCCTGCATTCATTCATTCATCTTCTTCCATTTTGTCCCTTTCTAGGTCACGGTGGGCGAAGGCAGGGCTTGCCCTGGACAGGTCGCCAGTCTGTCGCAGGACCACACATATCACACACCAAGGCACGCTCACATTCACACCTATGGACAAATTAGAGTCGCCAATTGACCTATGACATTATTTAAGTAAAAAAAGAAAAACAGTCAAACTTAAATTTTTTTTTTTTTAAGAAATTCAAATCCTGTCACTTTGGCGTCCTCTTCCACTAATGCCATGAAAAGCATCCAGATTGGCTCCCGATGATTAAAAATTCCACTCGACATTCATCTAATCAACATTTATAGTGTCCTGCCTGTGGAATTACGCTGCCCTTCACCAAATCGACTCTGCGCCATCGGCTGTAAACACTCAAGCATTTTAAGATGAAATACTCGCCTCGCAAAAGTGCCATCAAACGCAGCAGCGTGAGTCTGAGCGCGCGTTTGTTTCGCGCGCGCTGTCTCGTAAAAACTGCTGAGCTGGGCTCTTAAGCGCAATCAGGCGGCAGTCTCCGCTCATATACTTGTTTGATGAAAACCAAGGATGGAGGGAGAGTGATGAAGCTCTCAGAGTAAGAGCGGCGATCATTTAGCTTGGGGAGATGGATGTGAATCATGGTGGAGGCCCTGGAGGGCTGGAGGTGGTGGATGGTTCATTAGGGGGACTCTGGGCGGGGGTGGAAAAGAGAATTGAATCTCAAGAGGAACGTGCAAAGCCTCAACAGCTTTGTCCTCCATCACTAGGCCTGTGGATCATCATTTAGGAGGTGACCTGAGTCAATTTACAAATAAAATCAACAAATTCCAGATCGAACCACAATTCTGACGATGTAATATGTTTTGATTAAATGGTTGTTATTTGTATGTCTTTCAATGTATTAAAATTAAAATAGCTTTATTTAAAACAGGATCAGAATCAACAAAACATAACAAATAAAAACACAAAGAAAAAAAAAACTCAGTCTTTTCTGCCAACTTCCAGGTTGAATTCAATAATATAAACAAAAACAAAAGTCACTACAAATCCTGAAAATGTTCTATACAGTTTTTTCATGCTCAAAGTTTTACTGACTGCAGTTCCAGTAAATGGACAACAAGAAGAACATAAGCGGAGACACAGTAAAACCTCAATAAAAATAAATAAAAGACCCCCTTCAATTGTGTTTTTGACATGTATTCAGAGGCATTTTTTCAAAGATGGACAACATATACAAGGAAAAAAGTAAGCTTAATTTTTAAGTATTAAATATTTCTTTATTCAAATAGTTGTGAATCTGGAGCAGACGACAAAAAACAGTTAGAAAAAGATAACAATTGTGGCATAGTAAATACACTGGGTAGGCCACAAGCTCCCTGCTCTGCTCCCCATCGGAGATGAAAAGGGGGGCGGGGTATTTCCACACCCACAATTTCCGCCCAAAACTCTGAGGAATCAAAGTTTTTGTCTAAAAATTGTTGGGAGTTACAGGTATTGTGAATACGCTAACGCGGCTAAACCTTATAACATGGCTAATGCTTCTAACGTGGCTGACATGTAAGGGTTAATGGCCGACGAAGTGTGCGGTTATTACTTTTTAACGCACGCCATGGAAGCCTGAACCGTCCGACACGAAGTGCGTTAAAAAGTAATAACCGCACACTTCGTCGGCCATTAACCTGCTTATACCATGGTCACTTACAAAAGCAATACATATTAACCAGGTTTTAGTCCTTAATTCTTGTTTTTTTTTTCGATTTGGATCACTTTTCTCACAGAAAGCGGACTATATGTTACGTGATGCGGCGTGATGCGCTGCATCACGTAACATATAGTCCGCGTCGCGCAGCACCACCGCTGCAGTCAAGATTCAGCGATATATATATATATATATATATATGCTGATCTTTCCGATGGGTTGAATAAAGCATCAGTTCAAAGAGAAAGTTCACCTCTTACCGCTTGTTTTTGTCCAAATGATGAAGCAAAAGATTGTTTTAAAGAAGCCGGCGCAGTGATACAAAACATTTAAGCTAGCTGACCGAAACTTTTTTTTCACCGTGCGGTTATCAGGTTTTAATGCATACCCAGCAGCCAATCATAATCCAGTATTCAACCGGACCATAGTATAAGCTAATATAGCTAACATGTAGTGGTGTAGCTAAAAATTTTTTTTACGTTATTAACAATTTTAGGAGCTAGCATAGTCACAGTTACATATGCTTTAGTAATACAAGTCTGATTTTTACATGCTACAAACAAGGTTTAGATTTACCGGTATCGTGAAAATGCTAACACGGCTAATGCTTCTAACCCTGTTAGCGCTTCTAACATGGCCAACATTAAGTGTGTGAAGCGGTGTTGGGTGTTTTTGTGAATACGCCAATGTAGCTAACGTGTGGTCGTGTCACTAAGTCTTTTTTTTAAACTTATTAACAAGGTTGGGAGTTAGCATAGTCACTGTAACATATGTTTTAGTTGTCAGTTTTTTTAAAGTGCTGCCAACAAGGTTTAGAGTTACAGTATTGTGAAAATGCTAATGCGGCTAACGCTTCTAACCCTCTTAACGATTCTTGATGGATGGATGGATGGATAGATGGATAGATAGATATCACAATTCTAAAAACCACGCCCATGCAATGCAATAAAAGATGCACTGCCTGTTGTCGTCAGAATAGAATAAGAAAATGTTGGTTGTCGCTTTTTTTTTTTTTTTTTCTTAGAGGTGCTCCGAAACTGCCTCGACCCCCCCCTCCGCTCTCAGCAGTGGAATAATCCATTAGGGGCAACATCCACACCTCTTTCTGGAGTTTCAGCTCCCTGAAGCTTTGACTTTGGACAAGCGCAGGTTAGAGGGAAAACAACCCGAAAAAACAGTCTTATCTCTCGACACACGAATGTTTGTTAAAGCGTTCCCATTTCGTCTCCCGCCCAATTTGCATATTAATTGCATTTTTGCCTCTTCAATCCGTTCCCTCCCTTTTAAGGCTGCTGTTTATAGGTGCTTTATTTCTTTGAAGGCGTCTGCGGGGAGCTCACCTGCACCACAAGAATTAAATTCTGGAGGAAATTACTTTAACTTCAGCGTAATCAAATTCACACCCACGTGTACCTTTAACTCAGAGGTTCTGCAAAGAGGGCTCGCAAAATTAAAACACAAACATCTTCACCTTTTTTAGGTAACAAATATTATCTTTTCACAAATCCTTACAAAACATACAGATTTTTTTTGTTCTTGATCTAATTTTTCCGCCTTCTCTCCTCGGTTTTGTGTGAAATTAGAGGCGGCAGTTCGGTCGGCGTGTTGTTTTTAGCTTTTCTTTCTGAATATTCTCAACAAATGTTTGAAAAGATGTGAGAGTTTTAATGACTGAGCCGGGGGATAAAAGAAACAGCTGGAGAAACTGTAATGTAGTGGCTATTCTTATACAGTTGAGGTAAACTCAAGCTGTCTCATTTGAAAAGCGTCATTGCGGTTTTATCCATACTTAAGAATAACAGGTGATTGAGCATTTGTCTATCCTCATTTCCAAAACACTGTGACCATATGGGTCGTTTTTTTCACTCAGATGTCCTCACCAGCTCTCGGTTTTTGATTTTTTTGTTCCAATTATGCAAAGTGGATGTAGTTTATACTTTCAAGATAAGAGTTTATTTCACTCAAAAATGACTGATCAGTTTATTTTGGCGGGTCTATTAACCCTTGTGCTATCTTAGATGACCCCACCCTTACTTTGACGTGTTCTCCCTACCATGACAAAGGTGGATAAAGGTGGAAAAATTTTATGTAATGCATTGAACCAGTGAAGATCACAAATCATTGAAAAAAAAAGGTTCAGCACACTCTCTAGTGGGTCTAGATGACCCAATTCCCAACAGTAAAGTGCCTAGGACAGCACAAGGGTTACAGGCAAAATACTGTTACATTAAGTGCTAAATTATCCACATTACATCATTAAACATAGTTTTATATGGTTTTCATTTCTTATAATATTCCTTTATTATTTTATTTAGCTTCTTTTTTGGGGGAATTTTGTTTTGATTTCTAGAACGTTACGTTTTTTGTTTTTTTAAATTGCGGTCGTGATCTTTAATATCTTTTCGCTTTAAGTGATTTGTTGGTGTGATCTGAACCTCAGGGCCACCGTAGGTCCCGGATCAGGAGAAGAAAATGGATCTTTCTCAAATGCTCCTTTAATGTCTCCATACTTCCATACGGAGCATATCCAGTATCACTTCATGCTAAATAACCTTTGGTGAAAATGATGGACAAACATCATCCTATGGAAAAGTAAAACAAAAAATTCAAAAAACAACATTCCATTTTAGTAAATAAGAAATTCTTCCAATTAGCTCGTAAACATTATCAGGTTTGTGCGCGACTGAAAGAATTTCTGACCAATCGGCCTCAACCTTCACGTCCATGTCTGTAAATGGTAAATGGCTTATACTTATTTAGCGCTTTCTACCTTCTTTCGAAGGCCCAAAGCGCTTTACAGTCACAGTCCCATTCACCCATGCACACACACACACTCACACACACTGATGTCTGTGATTGGGTGGGTCTTGTGGCACACTTCCCGCGGTGCCCTGGTCTGCCCTGCACACAAAATGTCGAAAGCTTTCGGCTCCAAACAGTGAGTGTTGTGCTTGGAATAATGGCACAAGAATCACTCCATAGCGTGGGTCTATATTGAAGCCTAACGATCAAAATGAAGACGATGGCAGTCGAGTCTTTCTGATCTGAGAGCAGAAGCCAGCTCATGCGTTGGCGCTCTCGTCTCTGTCTGAACTGAGGGCGTTTCATATCAAATGTGTGCACGGTTTGTTCTGACGGGCACGCGGTGGGACGCGTGGAGCCGCTCTCCCACAGATGCAATTAGGCTAAATGGGATTACGCCTATCACGTTTCAGACAGGCCAGCCCCACAGCCACCTGGGGGAGGGGATGATGACGGGATGGAGGGGGGGGGGGGTATAGGAGAAAGAGGAACAGCTTGAAAGATAAAAACAGTAAGTTAGCATAAAGTCCACACATTGCAGAATGTGATGTTCCGGCATGATGGTTTGTCTTGGATGTCAGGTACCCTACCAAACCCCCCACCCTCCCCATCCCCCAGGCCTCTGCTATCAGGCAAAATGTCAGCATCAATAAGGAAACTGAGGGAGGGGAGGCTGACATTTTCACACTGGGTGATGGGACCCTTAGATCCTCCTCTCGAGTTGAGCGCCGTGGTCAAAGGTGTTTTTAGAAAAGAACACGTGTTTAGCGCTTCCAGAAGAATGCGCTAATCGCGGGTTCTTGGACGTGGATATAATCAATGGTGATCACACTGGACAAGCAGGGAGGGGTTACTTGTACTTTGTCTTTTTCTAGATTTTATTATCACATGTCCGCCACCTACAGTTGGAAGAGGCTTGGTGCGAAATGTCAAATGTCAAAATCCATTGATCACGGGACCGGGACGGGACAGGATCAAATTCTTACGGGAGCCTATAAATAAGGAAGCTGACAAAGAAAATATAGAAGGAGCTATTTTGTAGTTTTCTGATTATATGCCTACAACGTAACTCAATTGGGAAAAAGTAACTACGTAACAAACTATAGAATTCTTATTTATTAATGTTAGGCAGCAGTGATAACCACTACCCCACGGTAATGGAAAATGTGGAATCAGAGACTCAGCAGTTGCTGTGAAACACGATGGGAGAAGATACAATTACATGCCATGTTTTACAGAATGACTAAATGAAACCAAAAATATAAGGGGGCGGGACCATTTTTTTTACAGCAGTGAGATTACCAGGAGCGGGACGGGGCATGATTCTTTTTTAAACTTTGGCCTGGGAACGGGACAGAAGAATCCACTCATGTATCACCCTTTAATTTATATCTCTTTTCATAGGAAGTGGTCTTTTGAACGTGCGTTGCCAAGGGCGATGTGGACATAGCTTCAGATTTACTTAACCCTTTTATTACCAAACCAGCCAAGAAGTGTAGACTCTTACTGAATAGATCTGAGAAGATTTTATTTTTTCTTGAAGAATCTAGACGTATTTTATTTTGAAGCAGCAGCTTTCATTTCCTGCTTTCCCCTGGAGGAGCTCCCTGCCGCCCGTTCAAACCGGGTTGATCTCAGATGCCTCTGTTTGTCACTTGTCCCTGTCTTTTCCATTCATCAGAGTGGACGTGAAGGTTTTCAGCTCACCTCGCCCTTCACTGATATGATTTTTTTTTTTTGCGATGGGCTCTGCTGTCATATGTAGCCCTCATCACAGAAGGTCCTTGAGCTGCGTGCTCGTCACTGCTAGTCAAATCTTGGGTCACATGGCAAAGAGACCTGAACGTGTTTTACTCTCTTCATGAAATTCCAGCCTCAGAAGCAGTTTTTGTTTAGTTTTAAGCTCTGATTTTTAGATTACTACAATAAACATGGTCTAAGCAGCAAAATTTCAAATTGAGTGGGAATTTGAAACCTTTGGTCCTCCTCAACCCCTTCAAATTACTTTGTTTCTCTTCAGCAAGGTGGGTTTTTTCAAGCGGGGGGGGGGGGGGTCCTTGGTTGCTCTAATATGGTTTCTGCAGTCACTAAGAACATGTGTTGAAATTTAACACATCAACCTAAATGGTACTTAGACCGAAGGTTGCTCGCTTGTTCCCAAAAGTAATCGGACCACACAACAGTGGATGCAGTTTACTAAAAAGGTTTGTTTGTTTGATTGTTTGTTGTTTTAGGATGCTTTAAGTCAGAATCACATAAAAAAGATCAAAATATGAAGCTGGATTTGAGATAAAATAGCTTTTGGAATTAGAGTCTGCTTGAACTAGCCAGGAGTCCGCTGAAGAAATGGTATTGCATCTCTAGAGGAAGGTGGGAGCCCAACTTCAGGGTAAGGATGCTTTATTTTTTATCATATTTTTTGGCCATATGGCATGTAAGCAATCAATACAGTCATACCGCGAGATGACTACCCTACCCAGAATGCTTAGAGCAGTGTTTTTCAACCAGTGTGCCGCGGCACACTAGTGTGCCGTGGGAGATGGTCAAGTGTGCCGTGGGAAATTGCCCTCATTAACTGATCTAAAAACATTTCCCATCTCCAGGAAATCAGCTCTTTGTTCATCCAAACAGGCCCCTGATAAAACACTGAGTAGTTAAGAATATAAAAGATCATAAAATTATTTTTTCTTTGTGTGTATTTGATTCTTTTAAATACATTTTGATAAGAATGACGGTACCGCGATTTAGCTGCAGCTATAACTGTTAGCGGAAAAGTCCCGCACCTTTAACTGTCTCCACCAGTCATTCTTGAAGGCTGAATCACATGTCATCAGTCTGACCAATCAGAAGTGGTTAAAGTCTTCACTTCCTTGTTTAGATGTAGCTCAAAAAGTCGCTCAGTTCCAACAAAAATACCAGCTAAAGCTCGTCTTTAGCGGTGTAGCTTTCCACAGATTCCGGTGTCAGACCGTGGAACAAGAGAACAAAACAACGAAGCTCAGAGACGCTGGTCTTTTGGCGGATTCTCGGCACTACCTCTCCCATGATGCATTGGGTTAAAATGACTGTTTTAGCGCGCAATGAGCCTCTCCTCTTAACATCTTTAAACAAGGAACACACATCAAACAGTTTTTGAATCTTTTAACTTAACCTTTAATACATCTTTTGAAAAAACAGCTGCAGCTTCCAGCTTTTTCTGCCACAATTATCACAAAAATGCCCGTGAGATTGCAGAGGGGCTGTAGATCAATACAGACTCTGAGCTTTTCCTTTTTTTTTTTTTTTTTTTTTGGATGCTGGTGTGCCGCGGGATTTTTGTCAAGGTTAAAGTGTGCCGTGGCTCAGAAAAGGTTGAAAAACACTGGCTTAGAGGGACCAGGAGGCAGTCATTGATGAGTTGATGGGAAGTTTTTCTGTCAAACTGTTTTTATTCTTTCACGCGACGTACAACAGAAAATCTGTTCCAGCTGAGTTGGCACAACCAGAAATCGTATGTAATGTGTACGGTGGATTTTTGAGAACATATGGTGTGAAAAATACAGTATAGTGTATTTAATCAGTTCACAGCTCACACGTCTGACATCCGCCTCCGAACCACAACGTAAGCTTTATGCAGTAGTTCTATTTCCAGTCCATTGAGGCATCAATGTCGCGATAAAAAGCTGAAGAAATGGAAAAAAGTCCTGGTTTTAAAATAAAAACTTATTTTGTACTTTTAGAGTAAAAATTCATAAAATTGTATTTTATTTTGAAAGGTGACGTGCAGACTTTGCGGATATCACCGTTCAGTTTAATTCTGGAAGCAGTTTATTACTCAAAACATGCTGTTTACAGTGAGGAAGAAGAAGGCATGGGGCTAGATTGACAAAGTTGAATAAAAAATAAAGAAATGCTCTTCCAATTTGTCCTCCATCATCAGAAAAATGCCACAAGAACAAGTTCAAAACACCAGAAACATGCGTGACTGTTATCAGAGTGGGTCTTTGATAAGGATCTCGAGCGGATAGTTCTCAGACCGTTGGGGGGGTTATTGGATGCAGCTCATTAATAATTGGATTTTGCTAACGTTGTGGCCGTCCTAGAACCTCGCTGGAGCCCGTGACTTTTACAAGGCCGGCTGGACAGACCATCTCAGCAGTTCTGTTCCACCCCCCCCACCCTCTCGTACGAGATGAAACTTCATGAAGCAGAAGTCCTTCATAGCAGAACTGTGTTCCTCCTTAAAAAAGCTGCTGGTGGCTCCGCTGGCTTTTGGAGTGAAACGTTCTTGGAGGACTGCCGGTGTGGGAGTGGGGTCCATGTTGGGTGTTTGTGCGATGCGAGGCCAGCAGAGAAAGAAAGAAAGGCAACAGTGTGTTGTGTTTGCACTGCGTGGGACGGCCTCCGCCGCCTCTGACGTGCATGTGGTCGCCCCCTGTCCGAGGAGCTGTCCGCTGTGAAATGTGAGTGAAACCTTGGAAAGGTGGAGACAAACCTTTCTGAGCCCGGACAAACAGTTTCTGATAAAAAATGTTGCATAAATGAATTCTGATCAAAAGATTTCGAACATTAATGAGTGGTTTGATTATTTGTGTTATTATTACATCTTCATGAGCTGCATTTCACTTCCCTGCATTTGCAGCTGGATAACAAGGTGAGTCAGGAGTAAAGGTGTTTTATTTTTATTATTTATTTTTTTATTAGCTCTGTAGGAATGAAGCCGTTTCACTCACATGTTTATAGGATTTCTGGCTGCAAAAAGGACAAAAACCTCCATTTGGGGAATTCTGCTGAATCCTTTCTGGACTTGATGTCAGCATGAATATGATGCAAACCTGTAAAATAAACCTTTATTCATTCGACGTTTACTAAACACAAACTCTCTAAAACAGCTAAAAAAAATTCGAATTTTGGCCCCCAAAAAGGATCTTTTGGAAGAATTGGAGAAATATGCCGTCAGCGGTGATTCCTTATAACCTCCGTTATGCATGTCATCTTGATGGCGTCCGCTGACATGGGCGCCAGCATGAACACACACTCAGCTGTAGAGCCGCGAGCTCTTTGTCTTTTGTCCTCCACCAGATAAAGAGCATCCACTACTCTGCGACATCACATAAATATGCATTCATCTGTTCTGGTTGAGCGAATTTGAAGAACTGTCAAGCATCAAATGTAAAGGTCACACTTTGAGGGGGGATGGGGGTAGTGGTGGCGTGCAGGTTCAGGCACTATTTGAATAAACTATGAGAGGATTTACAAGAAGTAACCTTCAGGGGGTAAACACGCCCCCATCCTGAACCAGGGAATAGACCGCGTCATGGATGCGCTCCGTCACGAATGCGGCTCAGGCTAAATGCTGCTGCAGAAAGCGTCGATCAGACGTCTGTAGGAAGAGGAACTTGACGTTTATTTGAAATCAAACTCAAATAATACCAAATCAATGCGCCCCCGCCCCGTCTCCCCCAAGCAGAATGTGGCAGGTGAAGGTCTTTCGGGCGAGGGGCGACCTTGCCGCTTCCTTTCCCACGTTTCAGCGGCGCAACCTCCGCAGACAGGCTTGGTGAACAGAGGGCCGGTCCCGTTCCCACTCCCGTGGCGGCAGATGCCACATGGTGGCCCCGGAGCTTTCAGCCGGCGAGGAGACGTGGGCGAGCGCCAGGCGGGTCACCAAAGCCTATGTCCGTGTCACGCACAGAGAGGGCCTTCTCAGCAGGCGGCGCAGGCAGCATGCCGTCCCCGGCCTGTCCCTTTAACAGCTCGCTGCAGCTCGTCTGCACGTGCTCAGTGTGAACCAAAGCTGGAGACTGTCAGGAGGAAATAAAAGTCCAACATTTGAGTTTTTCTTTTTGGTTTCAGTAAATATGAGTCTTATTTTAATGTGTTCGCCTGCCTGACGTCTAAATATGATGATCTGTACATTTCTTAATTTTGCTTCAAATAATGAAACACATTATTTGATAAATAAACCTAAAAACGTATGCATGTATGGTAATAAACTAGGTTTATGCTGAAATGTCAATCTTTTTTATTGACAAGATGACTAAAAATAAAGCAATTCGTTTATTCCAACTTCCTGGAGCCCATGAGCACGCTCCAGGCCGTCACACTACAGGGAACACCGTCAATGATTGGTCTGTTTTCTAAATTCTCTCACATGTAAGTCGCACCCAACTATAAGGCAAATTAAGCGAGACTTTCTACTGGTCCGTTTGCTGTGTGATTCTGTTGCGTTGACACAAAAAATTGTACATTTATTTATCAATCGTACTGTTTACATCGCCTCCACCATGTCTGTGTTCCATTCCTGTTGCTCCACACCTCAAGAAACAGTACTTTCAAAATAAAACTTTAGTAACATTAACACCGCAGATAACACCGGCGTCCATTTTCCCCATAGAGGACGACAGTTTACTTTTGGAAGTACAAAAGTGTAACAACATTTACGACATAGAACTTGAATTTCATAAGTGAGGAGGGAGACGCCATGGGGCCTGACTGCTTAAGTTTTAGATGAGCAAAGAGAACGGGACAAACACAGGGGTGGCAGGACAAACCACTCCCCCGGCAGCCAGGATGGAGGGGTACTCTCCACGCGATGGGGGGTCAGGGAGAAGTCCATCAGTCAGACTTTATTTTACAGTGATTCTAGAACTTGTTTGTAACACGTAGCCACATTCATGATACCTGTAACATGTAAATCAACAGACTTACAGCTAAAAGAAATGCTACAGAGACTAAGCTAACACCTAACCTTGTTGGGGAGTTAGCTTAATTACTTATCTTGTTAGTAACACACGGATCGTGTCCATATTCCTTCGCTACACACTAAATTGCGTTTGCCAGTTTGTAGTGCTGTCCAAATCTACAAATTTCCCTGAAGTCTCTGCATAAAAACATTGATTCTCACTAGATTGTAGACCACAATGCATTGAATTTGAACATTTAAAAAAAAAATGTATTTAAATGTTTTAAAATAAACCATCCATGTTTTCATCATCAGAACACAGTTCTCAGTCTTCATAAAATGTTCGTATTTATCAGGTATTTACTTTGTGAAATTGGCGACGTCATATTTGTCATTTAAAAAATTAAAGAAAATATCATCAAACATGGTGTCTGACTTTCTTTTAAAAATTCAGGGAACTAGATAGTCCCGCACTGTATAGTTTTTTTTTAGTAGTTAGAGAGTATGGAGGAAATTCGAACATAGCCACAGTCCGACACCGCTACATGCATTAGCGTATTTACAATAAAAACTCAACTTGTTTGCAACTTGTAAAAAAAACAGCCTGATACCGCTAAAACAAACGCTAATGTGACTATGCAAACTCCCAGCATTGTACTAACATAAGAAAAAAACCCCAGTCCGACACCGCAAACATTAGGCACGTTAGCGTGTTTACAATAACAACCCAACTAGTTTGCAGCTTGTAAAAAAACAGACTTATACCGCTACACGTTAGCCGCGTTAGCTTATAAGCAATAACACCACAACTTATCAACTCAGAGATGAAACAGACTGACATTATGAAAGAGCGCCGCGACGATAAACAAAGTCGCTCACACAGAAATCCTCATATAAGGTGCAATGTAGCGTTTTTGAAAATGAAAGATAAGGCTTTACATTTCTGATGGTGTGAAAAATTCAGTAACTTTTACGAACTTTCACAGATACACTCAGATATTAGTGACAATAAAGAGACTTGAACTCATTTGACTCACAGATTACTCATAAATGTGCTAAATTTGTTTTTGTTAAACACTTTCATGAACTTTCTAAACTGCGTCTCTGCAGGGGTTTGAACCTTGAACCCTGTAGGACCTCCACCCGTCATGAGCTGCTCGCTCTACTTTGCCCTTTGACCCCCTTTCAAATGTTTCTTTAAGTCATTTACATTTTCTGTGAACTTTAAGATGTCCAACTGTGAATTATGAAAAAAAATATATGTTTTGTCTTTCTCAAAACTTTATTGTTCTTTATTTTCATGTAAAAGATGCTAACGTGTAAAAAGGTTGGAGAAGAGCAAGTTGCTTACCAAACATGTAAAGATAAATCTTTTGATGAAAGACAAAGTTGAGCAGAAAACAGAAGAAACGTTTTGTTTTTGTATAGCAGAATGCTACAATTCTCCTAATCTACAACAAAAATGCATGTTTTAACCAAAACCGCCCAAAGATAATATTTTTCATTAATAGCTGCTTCCATAATAGTAATAAAAGCCAAATACTACAGTCAGTTTTGTCCGTTTTGCTTCTGAGGTTAAAAAAATACTTAACTTAATGAAATTAGAGGCGACAAAAATTGCTGTTTGGACTCCGTACAGTAATAGCTTGATGAATTATCGCTCATTTTCTTCAGGGGACATTGCTTGAGGAAATGTTGTAAAACGCCCATGGGAAGCAGCAGTCATCAATCACGCATGGTGTGGTTCAGGGTGGGGTGGCAGTGGTGTTGTGATGGCCCTGAGGACTCGAGGTGGGGTGGAGGGGTGGGCTGCATGAACAGCAAGCAATGTAAATGGTGACACTGAGCTTCGGGGGCCCCCGTGGGGCCGGCCGCTCTGTCGCCTGGAAAAAAAAACAGATCAGGGGGAGAGGGATCAAGGTTTGTTTTCTCCCTTTTCTAGGTCATTATTTATTATGTGGTATATCAATGTCCTTGAATGCAGCATAGAATCGTTCTTGCCCCCCCCCCCCTCCACCACAACCTCCACCCCCACCCCCCCGCCTCAATTGACAGATCTCATTAGAAGATAAACGTGACAAAGATAGCTCATAATGCTTCAGAGAAATGTAACACCATTAGCAGGTCATTGTCATCGTTCTAATGTGTCCTTTTAAGCCGCTTAGTGAACTGGTGGTGAAGTGTGATACAGGGATTAACCTATCACAGAGTTGCTGCCGAGGAGTTGAGCCGCCATTAATGGAAATTTTTTTTTTTGGGGGGACGTGTTGGCGATATCTTCCGAAGGCGCTTTGGCAGAATCACGGTGGAGCCCGTCGGTTTTACACGGAGCTTTCGAGATGTGTGGAGGGCGTGGACCTGAGCGGACTTCCGGTTTGAATCCCTCCACATAGCAAATGATATAGACGTACTTACTATGGATCTGCTCTCAATTTTGTGAGCTAAGACAAAGTTAGACAACCACTAAAAAAACATTGGTCACCCAAATGTTAGTGGCTGTGCTCCTTGTGCCAGCTTCTTACCAATATAAAGGTCACCTGCTCGCTGAAGAAATCAACCAAGGCTGTACGAGGCTGGAATGGACTACAAGACCATCATCAAGTAGAGAGGGCGACTATATTTTCTGACATTGTTCGAAAACAAAAGAAAATAACAGTAGTTTGGCTCAATGAGATTCTGTCGCAACCATTCAGTGTACATGAGAACAGGACAGAGTTACCCAGCCTCCCCCACGTTCCAAACAGGAAGTACCCACTGGCTCCAAGAAGCCGAAATCCCATAGACTTCTATAGAGAAATAAAGTTTTGTCCAGATAATGAGTCACGTCAGCTTTGATGTCGATGAAGCGGTTAAAGAAGTGGATAGGTCTGATGATGAAGAAGTGGGCCATGTCCTTCATGCCTACTTTGAAGGGGTTCCTGTCGTCCAGCTTCAGGTGCGTGTTCACGGACAGACGCAGGTCCTTCTCCATTTCCTTAGTCAGTCATTCTATTTTACACAACGACCATTCTTGCTCTGCTACCTTTTTAATAAGTTCGTCCTACTCCTACTTTTTTTTAACAAGTTATAAACTGACCAATCAGATGCCCCGATAAAAGTATGTGTTTTCACCTCAAATATTTAAAGCGTTTGATTGACAGATTTTTTGTAGCTGCTTTCATGTGGTAGCGGTGTGGACTTCCAACAAGCTCACTCCTGATTCAGTGGTTGCCATAGAAACATTGACTCAGACTGACTCGGACCAATCACTGCTTACTGATGATGTCTGGCTCCAACATGGTGGTAAAAAATAACGATTGAATTGACCTTGTTTCGTCTGTACCGGAAGTAAGTAATCTTTATCGGTGACATAACACTCACTCGGTCAATAGTTGCAACTATCAGACCAATTTAAGGATTCAGAAGTGAATCCTGGGAAGTTATTGCAGTGAGGTGAGACCAAAATTGTCCGATCCATTTTAAGGCCCTGGCCCACTGACTGTATATGAGAACTGGACTCAGTGATTGTGACATCACCCATAGAAGATGGCTTACTTCTGGGTCCAGTGAAATTAGATTAGATTAGATAAACTTTATTCATCCCATAATGGGGAAATTCTGTAAAATGAAACGAAGTCAATTCAGTCGCCACATTTGTGATGTTGGAGCCTGACATCATCAGTAAACCACAAGTGGTCTGAGTCCCCATTTTTATAGCAACCCTCTCGCGATCAGAAAAGGGCTTTGTTGGAAGTCCACACTCCTACCAATTGAAACCGGGAGAAAATGTCAATCAAATGTTTAGAATGTTTGACGTAAGACCACATAATCTTTTATTGAGTAATTCACGTAATTTCATTGGTCAGGTTATAGCTCTAGAAACTTTTACTACAGGAGAAATATGAAAAAAATGTTGGATTATACATAAACATCCTAAAATAGAAGGGTTATTCAGACAAAAATAATGGCGGAGAATTAGCTGGTTATTTCTCAATAGAAGTCTACGGGACTTTGGCTTCTTGGAGCCAGTGGGTACTTCCTGTTTAGAGCATAGAGGGGGTGGAGGGGGGACTCAGTCCAGTCCTTGTATAAAGTCAATCTGTCAGGGCCTTAAAATGGCTTGGACCACAGAAACAAAGAAATGGCTGGTGCATTCCATACTTTTTTATATGTAACTGAGAGGTTTGATCCCCAAAGTGTCAGTGTAGAGGAGTCTTATCGACGCTAAGATGATCAGTAAAGAGGAGTGGGATGGAATCCCCCCATAGACATCTGCAAACCTGGTGATGACCTCTGTGCTCACCAATGTACTGCAAATACTCACTAAAATCAAAATGTATTTGCATTCAGACAGGGTTGAAACAAATTTCTAACTAATTTACGGCCTCTTTGGAACAAAAAAATACCCTGAAGCGCATAAAACTTGAGCTTCATCTAAGGGAAAAAATGTGCTTTTAATGACTTGACAGAACTGCAGAACTGATGGACGAGGCTGAGCATCTGCTTGAATTAAAGAATGAATTTTTAAAATCTGAGTTGTGGAAATGAATCCAAAACATGAATGACAGCAAATGCTTCCCGGCTTAAATGGTTATTTATGATGCCATTGTTTCATTCTGCCGTACAGTAGAACCATCTGCAGCTCGGAAGCAGCATCGCCGCCAACCCAGTGGTGACGAATGCGACCGATCGGGTTCATCGTCTCATCAATCAATCCATTAGGGCCCAACGTCAAACATTAATAACATATTAATGAGAGGGAATCGCACAATAGATGCATATTAATGACAGACAATACTTGTTTGCATTTGTTAGCGGAGGCCAGCTTTATTTTGAAAGGGTTGATGAAAGGCTGAATAGTTTTGCAGCCGAACTTCACCGTATATGCGTTTTTCTAATTTCATGGCTCAGCAGGAATCCTTAAAGCTCCTTTGATTACATTTTCATATGACCTTGATCTCAAAGGGCAGTGCAATCAATACATTAGCCATTAGCATCCTGTGTAATTGTAAGTGAAATTGTAATCATTTCCCGGGCCTCACAATCGGGTTCTTAATATTTATAGGGCGCTCCGGAGAGCTGCCGGCTGAGCGGGATGTGATGGATGGAGTCCCAAGATGCAAATTAAAATGGTCGTAATTAAACTCACCCATCACTACATTCCAGATAGGTCTGACTATGACAGGAACGAGCGTTTGCGTTGAAATACCTTCAATAAGTTCAGGTATTTTTGTTTGAATTTTGAATGAAGCTCTTTTGTTTCCATACGAACGACAACAGTCGGGGTAGAGGGACTATTTATTCAGCTTTGTTAGGAGAAGAGGTCATGTGATCAGGGGATTGTAATTATAATATAAGCTTAATTACATTAGCAACCTCATGTCTGTTCATATTATCTCCAATAGGAAAAAAACAGAGAGATTTGATTATGATAATACGCTGCATTTTATACATGGTAATGGAGGCCCGGTTCAAAGCCATTAGTGCTATGAGGAATATCCATCTGAGCGCCAAGCGCTCTCGAACGCAGCTCATCTCAAAGTGCACGTTGTTTAATGGTATTGATCAACGGTCTAGCGAGCTCCAGGGCTTTTGCTCATTACTGCGTCTTATTCGGGCTTTCTTGGGTAATGATGCCCACGCGGCAATTACCAGCACAGCCATTTAGATGATCAGAGAAAAAAATCATAAACAGTGAAGCAGAACAAGGAAGAAGGGAGAATAATGCACCTTTATTTGGGATTTCAAAGGAAAACGACACTGTTTCAAATGCTGACTTCTGGTTTCGTCTGTCACCTCTTATGGTTAAACTGAGTTTTTAAGCATCCAGTGCTCCCTCTTTAATAGATCACACTTCACAAATGTCTTTGGAGGATAACTGTTATCATATTAAAAACAAATAAAAAAATTAAGAAAGTGTAAATGTTTGCAGAACTCTACTTGAAATAGACAATGTTACTTCAACAACACACCCCATATTTACTGTAAGGCACAGTGATGGAGTATTCATGATATGGGTTTGCTTAAGATTTTTGCTCCATCTTCCAAAGCCGCTTAATCCCCTACAGCGTCACATGGTTGCTGGAGCCTATCCTAGCAAAGGCTGGTAATACCCCGGATAGGTAGCCAGTCCGTCACAAGCCACACAAGCACGCACTCACTGGCTACCATTTTAATGGTTACCATTTTAGATTCATCGGTTAACCTATGAAGCGTGTTTTTAGACTGTGGGAAGAAACTGGAGTACCCAGAAAAAAGCTCATTCACGTATGAGGAAATGTCCCATTCAAACCAGTAAAAACAAATGACTGATTAACTGATAAAGCAGTCATAAGACACATGGGCGTGCAAGGCGGGAATCGAACCTGCAATCTTACGATCATGGGTCGACCGCCCTACTGTACCACGGCCGCCCCAGTACACAGGATATTATATTCGTTGTTTGTTAGTTTTTTATGAATTTTTAATGATCCTTTATATTCTATACTTTTAGTCCATTTTGTTTAACCTGTGTTTGATAAGGGATCATATCTTTTTGGATGTTTTTTTTTTCTTCTTTCTCTTATTAAATACATCCAGCTGATCAAAGTTAGCAAAAAAAAAAAAAAAAAACAGGTTTGTTTGAGAGTCATCCTAGCTTCTGTCACATCGTCTGTGCCTGTCTGTTTTGCTTTCAATATATGTCTCTCTTTCACTCGATTCCCCCTCCGCCTCCCGCCCTTTTCCCATCTCTTCCTATCAATGAGGCGGCAGACATCCCAGACCTGCTCAGTCAACTGCTTCAAGATTTATTCTTTGCAACAAATCTGCAACAGCTGGAGAGCTGGGGAATGCATGTAAACTTTGTGTGTGTAATTTGGTGACAAGTCAGGCTTAATCAAGCTCCCAGTGGCGGGATGAGCAGAGCGCATGGGAGCGGCATATGGGGAGCCGAGCGGCGAACAGGCAAGTGGGCAGGGAAGGAGACACAAAGCTCTGCCTCTGTGCATTGACATGCTGTACAGGAGCTGGGGCAACAGGGATGCACAGAAAGCTGTTAGCCAGACGCTCCAGCAACCACCTCAAGAGCTGACGAGCACTGGCTGCCTTTAAAAGAAGAAGTGTTTTATATAATACGATGTATTAGCATTATATATATTTATATATATAAAAATACTACGTTTGCAACACATTTTAATGTTGGTGAGTAATTCAAAGGACTGGGGATTGACAGGATGTATACGTAATTAAGTAATACAGTTCAGAAAGTTAACTTTAACAAAGTCATATTGTGCTATCTTGTGGGGTGCAGATGACCCCACCCTTACATTGACATGTTATTCCTACCGTGACAAAGGTGGATGAAGGTGAAGAGGATTTCATGTAATCCATGGACACCAGTGAAGATCACAAATCATTGAAGAAAAAAGGTTCAGTGCACTGTCCTAGTGGGGTCCAGATGACCCAACTCCCAACGTTAACGTGCCTTGGAGGCACGTTTTTAAAACATCTTTCCATCCGGGCGAGGATTAAGGTGCCGCAGCGACTTCCAGTGGATGACAACGAAAAGCTGTTCATCATCTTCCACTCCTACTGCAGTAAAAGGATCAGCGACAAACACCTCCAGCCCAGCCACATAACCAACATAGACGAGGTGCCACTGAGTTTCGAAATCCAAGTGAGTCACACTGTGGAGAAAAACGGGAGCAGCACGGTAGCGATACGCACAACGGGGCACGGCTTTTATTGTTGTGGAAGGCAACGCCGCATTTGTGAATGGATTGTGGATGCTTGGGCTACTGAAAAATAACCCATAACTAAGACTGCACCCTATAACCCAGTGCGCCCTTTGGTTGTGAAAATACAATAAACGTTTGTTGAAGAATTTGTATTCACGATTTGGAGAACATTCATTTTAAAGATGCTAACTGCAAGTTAGCCAAAAGTGGCTATTAGCATAGTTTAACTAGCTTGTTTTAGCTTAACAAAACTAGAAAGCAAACAGTGGGGGAATATGAATCAGTATAAAAAACAGACTAAAAAGGTAAAAACAACATTTAAAAAATATTGGGTGACAGTTACATTTATTGTAGGTTAGGGTCATGAACTGTTGTCTCTCTACAGAAACACCACAGCTGGGTAACAGAGAGCGAGAACAATGGTAAATGGAGAAGAATGGGACCAAAGGTTAATGCTTTAGCACAAGACCTCGGCCTCTTGGAAGTTTCCTATAAGGCTTCCAGAGAGATGGGGTGCTCAAACTGATTGTCAAAATAAAAATACACATTTAGCCTATGTTAACTAAAGTTAATCATTTTAAAGATGATTCCTATTGGTACAAAGACTGTGCACCCTATTGAACACTCCTCAGAACATCAATGTCGTTGTATTGACATGCATTTTGTATTTTAATAGGAGTTAAAAGAAGAACAGGGAGGCTATGGCACGTACGGTTTAAAAATAGTGTGCGACTCAGGGTAAATGTGCATGTTGCGTCATGATGCATTGTAGTTTCTCTCCGTGAACACATGGCAAGGTATTTACCGAGCCATCTGCTGAAATCGCCTGGCTGAATTGAGCTGACGTCCAGTTGCTAAGGAAATGGATGCTTTTCAGAGGGCCAGTCAGTGTTGCACACCTGTCAGTGTAAAAGGACCCGGTATCCCTGTCAACCTCTCCCTTTTTCTGCATCTCTTTGTGCTGGATGCATGTGAAGCCCAGCAGCCACGGTCAAAAGCCTCATCTGGGTTCTTTGACGTCATAGTCTCATGTTTTGAGTTTGAATTTCAAGTATTTTATAGTGCAATGTGGCTGACTAGATAACTATAGGAGCCTGATGAATGAACTGGGATGGATCAGCTATGTGCAAAGCTTATTAGTTTCAGAAGTAGACCTGAGGACAGAGCTTAGCGCCCTTTTGCGCACGTCAATGAGCAGGTGGTTATGATTGCTTTGGTGTCACAATCCTTTGGCCTGCAGCTAGACACATTTCCCAGAAGAAGTAAGAGCAGTTGGAATGGTTTGCGACGGGCTTGTGATGAGTTTCAGAAAATGTGGCTGCAGGGCAGGGCTTGACCTTCTGAGGGAAGCTTTGTCATCCCATCCCGAGCACTGTATCCCAGCCTGGGCAACACCTATAAAGGTCACTGCAGGGGCAGACTTCTGGTCGTAAATCAACAAGGTAACCTGGGACGTGGTGTCCTTTTGGTCTCGTTTCTGCTGTCCTGTTTGGGCTGTGTCCTACTTTTAATAGGAGAAATGATACACAGCACATAAGCTTCAAACATCCATGGAAAACTGCTATAATGATGGACTCATAGTACTGTTTGTATCTCAACTCTGTCCTAATCTAATGAAGTAGCCCCATTCTGCTGATTTCATGAAAGCAACTTAAAGATTTTAGGACAACAGTACGTCCTCAAACCTTCCCCCCTGATTTCCTGACCAGCAATTCTACGCTTGTGATCGCTGATCAGAACTTTCCCAAGTTGATTTTTCTTTGCTTTTCCTCCCCGTAATTAAGCCGCTTCTAGATCCTACATGACTTATTATACATTTTTACACATATAGGCTTGTTACATTGTTGGGTAGGATTAGCATAATCTTCGAAAAATAATATTTTGCGACGAAATAAACACAATCTAGCTACTTTAAAAACCAGATCAGGACGTAAGCGTATGGGTGGTGTTACCAATCACAGTTGGTAGTCTAAAACATGTTAGTCTAGTTTAGTGTTCTTCTTACACTACATGGGTTATAAAGGTGGAGGAGAACACAGTTCCGTCCCAATACAGAATTGGTGTGAGGCTAAACCTACGCAATCGTCTAAAATGACGATGTCAACCCCATGAGTCCTTTTGAGTCGGATCATAGAGGATTTAGAAATGACATCATCGTGATGTATCATTTTAGCATTTCTTCCTTGTTTTGTTGGTCAGTGAACAAATGGAAAGACTTGTATGGGGCTGTGGATCGTTACTTTGGTGGTGATCCAATTTGATTCACAAATCAACAGTGACAATTCACAGATCAAACCGTGGTTCTTCATATGAATTATCTTATGTTTAACTATTTGCTAAATAACTGTCTTTTTACTGGATGTTTAAAAATGACAATAATAAGAATTCAGTCACCATCATTTTTTGAGAACAGGAGATCACAATTAACAAAACATAACAAATGAAAACAAAGATTTTAAAAGGAAGAAATGGAATTTGTCATTTTAAACCATGTTAAAGGTTTTCAAGTAGATAATAAGAAGATAGTAAATGAACACCACAAAATTAAAAAAAAAGAGGTTTTGTAACAACTTGACAAAAGTCACAGTCCTCTAATCTTAACTGACAACAGTGTTTGCAATAGACATGTTTTACAAACTGACTTTTTTCATTTTAGTGGAAATACCAACAAACTCCCACAGTCTAGAAGAGCACTTTACAGATCTGTAGCAGTACAGCTTCTCCACCATAGCAGACAGTCACATAATGACACCAAACTTTCACATTGTTCCTAATTTCTGGATTAATTATGTTTTTAATTCAAAATGCCGACTATATATATATATATATATATAAAGCAAAATCTGTTCATTTCAGTAATTTAATTCAGTTAATTTTTCTTTTTTCTCTACAAACCTTGATATCTTTTTGTTGAAGATGCTTCACTTCCTGTGACATACACGGTTTGTTTAGTTTATACATTTCAAATCCAACATTATGCTGCAGTTTTAAGTGATGATTACATGGCCTGTTGTGTATTTTTACCATACTTAACTATAATCACAAAGATCGCAAATTTGCAAGTAGAAAAGTAATAGTAGATTTTTCTGGAATGGATCCTGATATCCGACCATTCGAATAGTCGTTACAGCCTAAGCATACACCATGACCTACTGTGCTGTAATGAGTGGTTTGGATTGTTACCTCAGTGGCAGACCTTCAGGGAAATAAAAGAGTGAATAAAGCCTCGCTTCCACTGAGCGGAACGGTACGGTTTGGAATGGTCCGTGCAATTCAGGTGAGCATTCTCACTCAAAGTTGGACCGTCACAGCGCATGTGAGGTGTAAACTGAGGTGTAAAGATCGCGGCCGGCGAAGAGGGATACGCTGGCACTGGTTTGGAGCTTTCTCTTGTCGTAATGACCTTCAGCCAATCAACAGGTTTCAACAAGAGCTCCACCCTAACTGGTCTGTTCCATTTTTCGATGGACCTACAACCATCAGGGGGCCAAAAATGGTATGATTCAGTCCAGCCTAATGTGTCTATTTTACCGTACCATTCCTATGGCTCAGTGGAAACAAGGCTTTAGTGTATTCCATCTGAGGTACCATTTCTAGTGAGATTTATCACACCACATCACATCATACTATCACACCTCTTCTCATGGAACCAACTTTATTTAAATATCTTTCTTTGGGGTAAAGCTAAAGTGACGTAGACGGGTGTCATTTGAAGGTTTTCACCTTTACCTTTGCAAACCTTTGTGTGGCTCTCCAAAAGCAGAAAGCATAATATCGACATTTGCTTCATCACTGCAGCTTCAAAGGGACAATATTTGGGTGCGAGATCAGAGGATACTTGACATTAGCTTTTGTATTATTACTTTTCCATAACAGGACCATCAGCCTTCCATTAGGAAAATATTAATATGCATCTTAGTAAGATAATTGCTTTTTGTTGCACTCATCACCTAGACATCATGTGAACTTAGAAACAGTCCCTCCCGCCTGTCTGATCCAGAACAAAAGAGCCTTGGATGGAGGAGGAACATCTTCATTTCTCTCACAGAATACATTAGGTCTGTAAGTGGGCTTGGTTATTGCTGATGCCTGCGTTTGCGTCGGGCACCTGGGATTCTCCAGACCTGTTTGATGTGGCCCCTTTCAAGCACTCTGATCATTCTCTTAAATTGCGGCTAATGGACAGGGCCTGCCACTCGGAGAGCCCCAGACAACAGTGGGACAATTTAGTGACACGCACACACCTGTCCTTTGTAGTTGAGCGAGACATTGTGTGCACAGGCGCATTAGTCTCTGCCGTGCTCATGCAGGCACTTTGTTAGCTGCAGCGGAGCCAGAGCTGCCATTTAGGTCCGAATAACCCCAGGTGCCATTACCTTGGGTACCTGAGTATCCCCGCACGTGTATTCTGCAGCAAAACAAAACACCGCTAGATTGGAGAGTGCTTGTGTATGTGTGTGTTTGAGTCTATTGTGCTTTTTTTTTTCTTTTATTTGTTTTTCTTTGTGACTGCATGTGGACTTTTTTTTTTCCATCGGCAGGGGTACAGATGATGCATAGCTGCACCTGTCGCTTTATTGGAATCCCATAAAAAGGAGATCAATTATGGACACGGTGGGATCGGTACACGGTTAAAAGAGACTTAAAGCCTAACCCAACGAAAAATCCATTTGAATAAAGCAAAATTGTGTTTTCAAAATGGTTCTAAAGTTAAGACAATCTGAGTTTGCTTGTGTCAGGCTGGTTGTATCAGCAGTTACTCGGTGAAATTCATAAGTGTGTCTGCTGGTTCTGACAATAAAATTGCTAACGAAATATTTGAAGCATATTTTTCATTGTTTTAAAAAAAACATATCTTGTCATGGGGCAGCAATTTGACATGGGTGTACCCAGTCTTTGCCCTGTATTTGCCAAATAGCAAACTTAAATGACATTATTTTGACTAATGTTGACATAAATTTCAGTCAGTTGCTGCGTTTAGTTTTGACCTTTAAGCCATAGTACAATAACCAATCCATAACCCAAAAGTAAACCAAGTCAATAAACTGCAAAAACATAGAGCAGCGGTGCCCGATAATCTGATTGATGACCTGTGAGTATTGGGTCATCAAAAATAAATAAACAAAAATGTATATATGTGTTTTTTTTTTAAATTACCATCAGCCGACCTGTCCAGGGTGTACCCTTCCTTCGCCAAACAGTTGCCAGGACAGTCTTCCCAACCCTGTGACCCCGAAAATGCACTAAGTGGGTTGAGAAGATAGATGGATGGATGGATTGCTGTCAGTAATCATCATTCTCGCCAAGAAGTAGGCCACTTGATTGACATGCAAACTAGCCAATCGAGCGTCTTCTGATACATTTGTCACTGCAAATGCGTGTCCTTCAGTCGAACACGTCACACAGCCACTACGTACATTTTGTGCATTTTCCTCAAGTGAGATTTTGGTCTTTTGTGAGACGTGTGATTCCTTAGTATTTCATGCGTTTGTTGATGAGCGCAGACGTCCGTCTAGGGTTTCCGCTGACAAGTCTTTACCTATATTCGATTTTGAGCTCTTCAAAATTTTTGGTCGGTTGAGAATTACACAGTTTACGCATATTTTACGTAGTTTAGATACAATTATTACTTAAATCTTATGCAATAGTGCATGACTTTTGAGAGATGCATATGCACATTTGTGGCTTTCCAGGACTCTTCCACATATGTTTATGTAGGTCTAACAGACTTTCCACGTGTGTACCATCGATGCATAACTTTTATATCGAGTGTACGGCGCACATATTACGGTAGAACTACGTGATTGACGTATGAATCACTTATGAATTGCATATAAACAGCGTAATAATCACGCAAGGTTTATGTTTTACGTTGATTTTCATGTTCTTTGCATTGTTTTTTCATACCTCTTTCGTGGTTTTAATGTGTTTCATTCTTGAAAATGTTACACAAAGATTACAACTTTTCTCACTTTTTCTCTTTTATATTCACATGTGAACCAATTGTCATCTATGCAATGTGTACAGAATGGTAAATGTAAAATGCAAAATGAAAATATGGCCTGAAGTCAGACACCTAAAAAAGAAACTTTGAACAAAATGCAGGAAAGGATTATATTTGATTTGATTTGAAATGGCTTATATCAAGCAATCAAACAAAAATATTGAACAAAACAATAAAATCAGCAGTTATACATTCATTCAAAGATGTATCAAACTTAAGATAATTAGACATAAAATTAAAGATTATTGGTGCACTCGCGTCGTTGAAATGTCAACAATGAACACACACATCCAATTCAACAAGGTGTTAAAGGTAAAATGACTATTCATCATGCAATCTCACAAATGCATGTAAATGTATCAATGTAGTTCCAAATAATTGTCTGATTCGCCTTAAAATGTGATTTTCACAATAAGTCTGTGTATTTCAGTGGAAACATTTCCACTTGTAATTTTATAATCAAGGATTTTATCGTATAAACTGTATACATGTATGTATTGGTAGATCTTTTGGAGCTTGTTTTGAAAAAATGTGGGTATTTGTCGGCAAAAGTTAAGACAAGTACAGTATACGCGCAGGTAGAACCTTTCAGAACCGTCCGACGCTTGGCTCCAAACCAGGCACATATTGAATGGCATCTAACAGTTTTAAATCAAGTCTGTGTGCCCAGCATCTGATGTGGGAGGGACTGGGAAAGGCTTTCTGTTAGCGCACCGGGAGATTTTTATATTTGAGCTTAGTCTGTGTGTGTGTGTGTGTTTGTGTGGACAATGACAGTATCTGTTGTGCCAGAGGAACTGATGAGCAGGTGGTCTGAGTGGGATTCAACATACTCTGTCTCCCTCCTATTCACACCAACACTCATCTTTTCCTACTTCTGTATTTGTGCATGTGTCTATCTGTCTTCTACTTCTTTTTTTTTTTTGGGGTGTGATTTTTGGTTTTAAACGATGGTGTAGGTGATGGGGTTTTCAGGGAAATAGAGAACTTTTTTTGTAAAAAAAAAAAAAAAAAAAAGAAGAAAACTCAAAAGAAACAAAGCATAAATGTGAGCGTTCTCGCCATCGCCCTTGAATGTATCTTTGATGTAGCAATGAATAAAATATTACAGGAACTCTCGTCTTTGATTACAAAGCCAGTGCAATGTTACATGACTCAGAAGACTCGGAACAATACCTTTGCCCCCCTCACACACACACACACACACATGCTTTACATACCTTCACTAGCCAGATGTCTGCTGGATTGATTGCCTCAGCGCCATGGTTCAATTACTTCCCGTATAGCTGATGCGCACAAACACACACCACAACGCACACTTGAGCGCTTCAGTACAATTCAATGTACAGTGAGCCCTGACCCGTTCTAAGTGGGTCTGATATGACCCATATGCTCCTGCCGCTTTGTTGACCTGCTTTGGCGGGGACACGGCGCCCAGTATCATCTCCCTTCAGAAGATCGGGTTGCAGGAAAGAAGTTTGAGTTCTTTGGTGTTGAGGACGTCATCTGTGTCGCCAAAATAAGAGTTCCTCAAACATTTGGAATATTTATGACACTATTGTGTAAAATGTGCTTTTTTGTTTGTCTTTTTTTAATATATACAAATATATTTAAAAGGTTTCTTAAATGTTTAAAATACAAAAAGTACAATCACTTTAAATAAAAAATCGAAATAACTGCTTAAAATGAGAAAATACGAAAAATAAAGCCAAAATCAAAAAAACTTTGCGGCAGGAGTTTATTAGAAATTCACATCTAAATTGTGGGCGGGACTTTTGGCGCATAGAGAACCCGCCCTCCTTTTCCTCCCCATTGATGAAAACTCTTTACACTCTCTCTCGCTAGCTTACAGCCCCTCCTGCCCCCAACCTAACAGTAGCGGTGCAACAAAAATAAGGCGCGATATAACGGAGCGCATTTTTTGGCGTCAAAATTACGATCTTTTTTAAACGCCATCTGCTCCGTCTGCACTTGACTCATAATTTAACTAAAGAAATACTAGAAAAAGACATTTTAAGCTTAATCTGATGATTAAAAATCATCATGAGAAAAATTGCAATATAAAAATGTTAAATACAGCATTTTCACTGGAGTGGGTCTCTAAATATGAAGTGGACATAAAAGAAGAAATTGTACAATATTAGTTATTACTGTCATATTCTCTCATTCACAATATGACAAAAACAGTAACCCTTAATTGAAAACCAATTCAAATTTTTGACAGTCTCTTATTAACTGTTGTTTATAAGAAAATTGCAGATATTTCTCATCTGTCAAAATAAAAGCATGTGTACCAAAAGAAAAATCATAAATGGTTTAAAAAATTGTGTTAGCTTAAATGTGAATAAAAAAAGAGTAACATCTGTAACTTCAAGAAGGGAAACTATACTCATAAAAAAGGGATTATTGTGCCTAACTCTGTCTTATTCATCAATAAAAATGAATAAAGGAAAGTATAAAAAAAGTTTTGACTTAAAAAAACCTTTTGTTTGTGTTGGTTTTTACCTTAGGGATTAATGTCACAAATTGATCATATTTTTCCGATTGGGATCCGGTCTCGGCTCCTCGGCTTCCATGAGGCAGCAGGCGGACGCGGAAAGAAGAAGTTCCTCTTAACAGGAACAAGAGACCACCAGCGGGGGCCGCACTCGGGGAGGGTGGCCATCTGCCGAAACCAGTTGGAGGATGAAAGGACGGGACGGAGACACGAGCGAGGACAGGACGGAGACACAAAGGAGCCCTGAGACACTCGGACGGGGAGTGTTTTCCTGATATGTGATTTATGGAAAAACAAAAAACAAAACATAAAATCAACAAAGGTTTATCACAAAATAATGATTTTGACTTTTTTCAAATGATTAAACCAAACTTATATGGGTGGGGGGCAGAAGACTTTGGAAGGGTGGCATATGAGAACAGCTCAACGGGAGGCTATTACAAATAAAAAGATCAAAATTCATAAACGAAGGGCGCAAAATTTCAGTAAAAAATGTTTGCGTTTGTCATTTTTGCAATGCTTAAAGAAGCTTTTATTGATGTTTTATTTTAAATTTGTATCAATATTGATACCAGTTTTGACTAATACAATATGGGGGCGGGTAAATGCATATGCCCCCCCAAGTCAAAGGACTTTGATTAAAAAATAGAATTAAAAAGGATCTACAGTGTTCAGTTTAGTTAAAGAGGTAATGGTAAAAAGTAGTGACCGTGGAAACCTCCTGCAGGTTTCTATCCAGCCTCTGTCTGAACAAAATACACACTTTCAATTATCATCTGCAAACACAATCGAAACTGTTTCAATAAAAAATCTATAAAATTATGTTTATTAATTCTGAAAGCTGTTTTCAATGGAAAAAAATAGATAACATTTTAAATATCATAATACTTAGTGTATTCTTGTTTTTTAAGGATAATATTGTGTCACACAGACACCAGTAGTGCCAGACGGAGTCTCTTTTGATTCTAGAAAGGTAGTCCAAGCCGACTACACCAGATTTTTAAGTTCAATAAAGAAATGACTTCACAGAGATTTTGACTGACATTCAGTTTGATTTGGCCTGATCGTAACCGTTTTGGGGCCTGGAGGACATTTTAGGCAGAAAGTGATGGGAAGGGCAAAGTTCATAATATTTACCAGGGAAAAAAAAGGAGAAAATGAAAACTTTTAAAGCGTAAATGTGGCCAAATTTGTCAAAACAGAAAAAAATATGTAACATATAGAAATGCACAGGTGTCCAAAAATGACCTCCAGCAGGACTTTTAGATGCTGGACTCCTCACAGTTCCACCTTAAACACATCTGACTTTGGGTGTTAAGGAGGCATGGGTCTGAGTGGTCCCTGAGTGGGTGAGCCTCTCGGACCACAGGTGTTTCAATGTCCAGGGAATGCAGAGGTTTGGGTCAGAAACCCTGTAACTGAACCCAGAATGACACAATTATGGCAAAACCTGAATTGAAAAACAGAATAAAATTCGTTGTACGTCCCACATCTGCTACTCGCCCCTAACCCTGCGGCCCCCTCAGATGCTGAGTGGTTGCTATATACCCCTCACTCCCCCCTCTCTGCCCCTGCCACCCCGGTCACGTGACCAACTAATAAAAAAAATGTGGCTTTTTGTGTCTTTCATCTCCATAGCAACCGTTTCATTTTTTGGTTGTCTGGGTGTGACGAACAGGTCTGTGCCGTTTTTAGAAGAATCTGCAAAAGTACATTTTTGGATTTCCTTGGCAACAGAGCTTTTGTGTTAACCGCGCCCACATTCCTAATATGCTCAAACCATATGTCATATTGTTTCATTCACCTTTAGCCAGCGATTTATGTACAATGTATTAATATTTTGACAAAAAATGTGCAAGCAATAGCGGAACACCACTTTTGCGAGCTCGCCACGCCAACACCGTTCCAAACCTACAAGCGTTAAAATCAGCAGTTTTACTCAAATACTTTCCCAATGATGCTCGTGGAGGGAAATTTGTAGCTGGTACTAAGGTTCTTTTTATTTTTTGATTGAAGATGGTGGCCTCTTCCCTAGGTCAAAGGTCAACAAAACCTCTATTGTGGTTGTAGACTTAACCTTGTGGTCGAAGATCGCTCAAACTAAAGTTTGCTTTTTTCCTTATTTTGGCATGCTAATCATCAACGGAGATTTAGGACCACCCAAAAAAAAAAAACCTGTAAATTTACAAGATTCAAAATCGTAAATTTACGACTTTATTCTCATAAGTTACCAGTTATTTATTTTTCTTGTAAATTTACGACTTTAAAGTCATAATTAAAATAAAAAAAGAAAATAAAAGGTTGTAAACTGGTGCTAAAACACTTTTTAAAAAATTGGCAGCTAAGTTTTGAATCCTGTGGCCAAAAAAAAAAAATCCAAAAACCTTTGGATATCTGCGACATGCGCCTCTTTAAAAGGAATAAAACTCCTATTATTACATTCATAAATGAAGTAGCATTTATTTCGTAATTATCTTCTTTGACTTGAAGGTAACCCCTAAAGGTCATGGCCGACAAACAAAAAAGAAGAAAAAAAAAAGACATTTATTCCGCCCTCCCAGACTGTAAGTAGGACAGTAAATGACTAAATGACAGGAGGCTAAAGCTGCATGCATTCATGCAGAAAGAGACGGCCTTTGCTACAGGCCATCCCTGCTTCACATGAAAGGCAGACAAAGCAGAATCTCGAATGCTGCTTCTTCATTAAAGACGTCCAGCTTTTAGCCAACATTTGGACGTCCTCTAGAATAAATGAAAACATGTGAGTATTGGAGACTTTTTGGAAAAAAATTGTATTTGTGGTTTAAGGGTCCTGCGATGAACCCCTGCTTCCCCCAGCAGTAGCTTGGTAGGTCCCAGCGACCCCTGACCCTTAAAGTGTGTTATTTGGAATCCGATCTGCCTCTTTTTAAACATTAAAACAACTGTGTACACAAGTGATTTAATAAAGTTTTTTTATTTTTATTAAAAGGTTTGGCGTAAAGTTATTCTTAATTTTAACTTTTATTTACCCACTTTAAAAAAAAAATGTATATGTATATAGTTTCACTTTATTTGGAAAATTTGCTAACTTTCCTCTAAAACTTTAATTAAGGTTACAAAAAATAATGTTTGTTTTTTGTTGCTTTTATTGATGCTTTTTTTCTTTTATTTGTGTCTACAATTCTTTTTGTTACATACGGAATAAAATGTACTGGAAGCAAAATTATTTTTGGGGTATTTTTCAAACATTTTTGTCAAGTTTTTGCTGGTTAATAAATATTTTATAAAAAACATTTTTTACTCCTAAAAGTTTCCATAAGCTCTGAAACACAAAATATCATTTTTTTTAATGGAAACTTTTAAAATGAAAAGTTTCAACATTTAAGCATAGATAAAAATTATTAGTGGTTTAAAGGGAAGAAACTGCATAATGTTTGTTATTCATTTGTTGGCATAGTTGTCTTCTCCAATATAAAATATGACAAAAACTGTAACTTTTACTGGATCATAAATTGATATTTGTGTCTTTTATAAATATTGTTTTTTAAAGAAAAAAATGCATAGACGTAAAAATAAAAGCACGTGTACAAAAAGTCCATAAATGTTCTCACAAACTGTGATTTTAGTAACAATAAAAGTCTGCACGAAAATTATATGACTATAAATCAGTAAATCTAAGTAAAAAACTCTTACAAACAAAGATTTTTAATAAATAACTGATGTGATATTGCGCAAAATTTCAATTTTTGGTAAAACCCTGGTTTGTTTAAAAAATAAGGTTTTGACAATATTTTTGTCACTTTTGGACAAAATGGAGCAGATTATTTTATCCTCTAGTGACTTGAAATTTTACACAACGATTACACACATATAAACCCATAAATATATGTCGCACAAATATTCGGACACAACGAAATATGATCAATTTGACGGAAGACAATTTAAAGCATTTCTGCCTTTTCACTGTATCACAGAAACTTGCATTGACCCAAAGCAACAACAGAAAAGCCAGTCGTCTCTGAATATGCAAATATTTTCAAAATTAGAGGTTGATTTCAATAATGATGTGAAACGGTTAGTTTGTTTTCTGTGGTCCGGTGTCCGTCCTCATTAGCCACAGCACATCCAGCCTGCAGAGGAAGTGTGGGTCATGCGCTCACACGTGTGTGCGTGTCTGTGGCGCACAAACCTTCAGTCATTCTTCACGGCTCTTTAATTAAAGAATATTTTTCTGCATGTCTCTGTCAGCTCGTTATCAGTCGTGGCACCACAACTGAAGCATCCACACCGAAGGGGAGCGACGGGTGGAAGGAGGGAGATAAACTGCAGGCTGGACTCATCGGAAAAAAAGTTAAAAAAAAAATAAAAATAAATAAAAGCTTTTGCTTTTATCTGTGATTTATTCTCATCTGCAAAAAAAAAAAAATTCTCCCTGCACAATAATTCATGCCTATCAGCAGATATTTAATTGCACGCTTCAGTTCTGATCTTTGGAAAATAATACGTTTTAATTGGACTACAAAATTTGAGGGGATTTATCATTCATGCTTTGATGCGGGTTTGTGATCCACTGGTAATTTCCATCAGGCTGGGAGCATTTTGCTGTTATTTATTGACTGTTTTGCTACGTCCAAAGCTAAAAATCAATGAGGGGGGCACTTAAGAAAATGAGATAAAGGATTTATTTGTATTGGTATCGATTGCAGACAGTCTGGTGTGGGGGTTGGGTGGAGAGCGATTCTCGGTGGAAACAATTTAATATTTTAAAATTAGCCAATTACTTTTCATTACGTTAAACAAGGGAGGTGTATCTATAAAATGAATTATTCTTTTGGGTAAAAAATGTATTTTAAAAAACAAAACAAAAAAAAGAGGTCATAAGAATATTTTAAGAGAGATCCACGGTATTCCGTGTGGTTGTATGTTGTTCAGTCTCAGTGTCTTGGCACACGCCAGGGGATGACTTGTTTTTTTCAGCTAACTAATAAGCTAGTGGGCTAAAACATCTACTTGTCAAAAGCCGCGTCACACAGCCACTACGTACAATTTGCGCATATTGCACAGACGAAAATTGATCATACGTGCATATAAGTGTAAAAAGTGAGAAAGGTTTTGGGTTTACGTGACATTTTTACACATGTATCATGAATGAACCACATAAAACCACAAAAGAAGTACGAATAAACCACGCAAAGAACAGGTAAATCAACGTAGAACATGAACCATGTGTGATTTTTGGGCTGGTTATATGTAAACAATTATAACCTGATAGCTGCACCGATATTAAAGTTCGGTGTAAAGAGTTGGTTTGACATACGTGGAATGGGCGTGGAAAGCCACAAATCTCTGTATGCATCTTGCAAAAAACAGAGATTGATGAATGACGAACACAACAAACTCTTGAATTACATACATCGCACATGTAACACAAAATAAAATACATTTTTTACGTGGAAAATGCGCCTAATGTACCTTACGTAGTGGCCGTTTGACGCGGCCTTAACTATCGTATCTCTCTAACCATTTACAAAGCGAACACAATTCCAGCGGCGTCTTAAGCAGAGAAAAAAAAATGGCAGCTTTGGCCGGCACCTGGCAACTGACATAAAACTGTTGCGGACCAGGGGAATCCAACGGTTTAGTTAAATACTTTACAGTCGTAAAGTGCTTAAGCAATCAATATAAATCAGCTATATAAATATAAAGCGCCTTTGCACCATATTGGGAAATTACGTTAATTGCGTAAAAAGATAAAGAGTTACGGTAGTTGGAATAGCTATGGTGTTTAGGCAATTAACGTAATTCAAACAGATTTACAAATATGCACATCAAAATCAGTTGGTTTACGTTAATTGCGAAAAGGACTGAAGAGTTACAGTCGTACAAAGAGCTATGGTATTTATCCCATAATGCATCTCGACCAATCAATGTGTCCCTGTAACTGTGGTGCATTCAAATACAACAGGATAAATGTATTTCAGATTATTATTCTGTGGGAACAGAATTTTTTTTTTTACCCATGTCAGATAGTAGTTCGAACTTGTGCTCTTGTGCAAGTAACCGAAGTCAAATTCCCTGTACATGCGCTGTACTTGGCAAATAAAGTGATTCTGATTCTGATTGGGATATCAGGCTCCATAGAAAATGTCTGGAAGCATCACAAAAACATTTTCCTAAGCCGAAAAATAAAAAAAGGCAGAAAAGTCAAAAATCCACCTGACAGTGACCTTCACTGCCAACAGAATGTTTACTGATGAAACGTTTCCTTTTGCTCTTTTAATCTTACCCAACCAAGCAAACCACACCAGGGAAAGAACCTGCTGCGGCCCAAACAGACCAGTGTGAACGCGTCCTCAGACAGCCGTCCATCCGCTCGCTCATCATTCCAGGCTCGCCGGAACACAGCTGTTTGAGCGGGCTTCCATTATCCAGCTTCATCTATTGATTCACCCTGTGGGATTTTTCCTCTTTGGATCATCTGTGAAAGGCACATTAATGTACAAGCTCACACAGCAGCATGGGATCGAACCTTCACACGTTACGAGACAAAAAGGCGTAGAGGAAAATGCACAAAAAATCGCTCACATCAGCCGCCTGAGGGAATCTGTCTTGTACTCACTGATCCTTCGCTGTTATGGATGTTTTTCATGTTATTGCCTTCGCTCAACAGACCAATATATCCTTTTTAAACAGCCGTTATTGTATTTTTTATTATCGTAAAATATAACGTACAGCCCATGTCACATAGTCACTACATGCATGGGGGCTGCTGTTGTACAGTGGTAGGGCGGTTGACCTCCGATCAGAAGATTGCGGGTTTGATTCCTGCCCATGTGTCGAAGTGTCCTTGGTCTAGACACTGAACCCCACCTTGCCTCTGGTGGAAGGTTGGCGCCAGTGTTCGGCAGCGGAGCCGCCATCAGTGTGTGAATGGACTGTGACTGTAAGCCGCTTTGGGCCTTCTATATAAGTATACGCCATTTACCACTTACATACATTTTGCACATATTGCACGAATAAAAATTGGTCATACATGAATTTAGGTGAAAAAGTTGGAAAAATTTTGGTCTTTACATGACATTTTCACAGATGTATCAGGAATGAATCACATTGAAACCAGCACAAAAAAATCATGCAAAGAACATGTAAACAACGTAGAACACAAACCGTGTGCGATTATTGCATTGTTTATTTGCAATTTATCAGTAATTCGTATATCATTTATGTAATTTCAATGGGATTTGTGCGCCGTATACACAATATAAAAAGTCATACATCAGTGGCACGTGTGAAAAGTCCGTTAGACACACGTGGAACGGTCTTGGAAAGCCATAAATTTGACTAGGCATCTCACAAAAGAATTGACACAAAAATTGTGTTGTAATTTTGTATAAACTACGAAAAATATGCATAGGCTGCATATTTCTCAACTGACCAAAAATGTTGAACAGCTCAAAACCAAATCCATGTAAAGACCTGGCGGCTGAAACCCTCGACGGACAACAGCGCAGATCGACAAATGCAAGAAACAAATTCGTCTATCACGCATGTATTGCGAAAGACAAGAACATTTCATATATGTTTAAATGCACAAAATGTACCTAGTAGCTGGTCACACAGCTTTCAAAATAACCAGATTAACTAAAGCGGCATAAAAAATCATCCACTATACCTATCAGACTAATCAGACAAGGTCTATTAAGTTCTCTGACTATATCGTACTATGACTTTTTTGTAGACTCCATTTTTTTAGCGATCTTTTTTTGTTCTTATGTAATTTTGCATCCATGAAAATCAACAGAAAGCATGCCATCCAGATGATCCCATGATTTATGTATTGGTGGGGCACCCGTGCTCAGTCTTATGGCCACTAAATAACGCATGAGGCCTTTAGCTTTGTCGGGGCCAAGGCGAAGAGTCGCTTCCTAAATCTCTTTATCCTCTCATCTTTTTTCCTGCCCGGAAATGCGCATCCCTCCGTCTCTTTCTTGCTCCTAATCCTGGCCGCCTCTGAAAAGCGGGAGGAGAAACAAAACCAAAAAAAAAAAAGATAACGAATCATAACAGTCGTTAATCTCTGATGGAAAACATCTTTTCAAATGAAAATCTCCAGGTTGATCTCCCAATCCCACGTCATTGTCAATCTGGAATATGGAGGCCCTAGAGGGAAAAGGCTCTGTAATCTGCTCTTAATCTGCGTCTCCCGCCCCTCCGCTGTATCCTCAACAGCAGCTGTTTCACATGCTCCGCTTGTTTTCATCTTTGACTCTAATATTTAGCACGTCTCTCCGCCGAGCGTCTCTGGAGGAGACGGGACAAGCGTTGGAGGCGATTGTACAGAAGGAATGTGTGCTTGGCCTGCCTGTGTCTAATTTAGAAATTATAGTGATTACGAGCTAAATATAAAAAGGCAGGGTTTTAGGCTATAAGAGGCCTGCAGCGGAGGCTTACTGTATTGTTTGCCAGATGCATCCGCACACAGAGGCGCTTCGGCACAATGGAGAGAAAAGCCGCCCCTGACGAGTGTTGCTGTGTCCCGCTGCGAGCGCGCCGTCTCGCCGCGCGTTCGATGGGGAAGCTTTTCAAGCCCAAACTCGCTCCAAATGGAGTCTCGGGGCTAGCTGGTTGAACTGGCGTTGAGCGCCGCTGCTTCAGGTTTGACCCCCGTTGACCCCTTGATTCCAAAAACCCAGCGGTTAAAATTGGGATCTGCCGGGTCATGGATGCAGCCTGGGAGCTGACCGGCCTCTTGTCGTTTGTCGTGGGTGGCGTTAAGGTGGTGGTGCAGAGAGAGGCAATGGGGGGGGGGGGGGGGGGGGGGTATTGTTAGAAAAAAAGAAGAGCGTGACAAGATTCTGCTGTGGATATAATTAATAGGCCACATGCAGCTGCACCAAATGTGTCACAGCGAGGGGAAATCAATCGATGGAGTCTGCCAGCATAAAGGGAGTGTGTGTGTGATGAGGGGCTAAAGGGGGGGAGGGGCGGCAAAAGAAGGTGTGTTGGGATGGAGGAGCAATCTGAAATGAATGAAAGAGAGCAGCTGATCAGGAGAAAGGATTTGATAAAAGGAGGAGTGCTGTAGATGAAGATGCAAAGCTGTTGCTGCTGGTGGGGTTATACCATTAAAGATGTGTAAAAAAAATAAAATAAAAAACATGCAGCCTTCAGCAGTTTCCTGCTGAGACTCTTGACATGGAAATTCATGACCATGTCAATATCTAGATACAACATATATCTAGTATCACAGGAAGCTCCCCGGATGCTTGTTCAGCAGATGTTTTCGGTTTAACGCTCAGAGATTTAAATCAATTGCAGGAGCAAACCTCAAAGCTCATATTAGGATAGTTCTGCAGTTCAAACGGAGCAAACTGCCAAAAAAACGTCATGCAGTTACAACAGCTCAACACTACAGGGCAGTATTACCGGAAACGAGAACCGCACTTTTTTTTTTTTTTTCTTTTTACTAAAACAAATCCTTTCCACTGAGCCTCACTCTGCAATGCCGGAGCTTTAACTCTGGTGTCAACCCGTTTGAAACTACCGTAACTCTTCAACCGTTCCAGTGGAAATTTGATCCTTTTATTCTTTATGCAGATATGTGACGTTTTAATACTCTAAAGCGTCACATATCAGCGCACGGCTTCAGAATTAGTTGAAATTGAATTGCGTAACGTGCCGATAAGTTACAGTAGTTCAAAGAACGTTTATTTCCTGTTGTCAGTGACAGCTCTGGTATTAAAGAGTCAAACAGCATCAGTAGCCGCGTTTACATGGGCAAAAGTAATCGGAAAGAATGCCTGATCGGAAAGAAAATGTGTCATGTAAACACACCGTTCGGAATACTCTGCCCCGGTCAGACTCGTTCGGATCAAACTTTCTTTCCGATCGAGATAGGTGGGTTATACCGATCCTTTATCCGATCGTGGTACATGTAAACGGTCATTGCGATCGTGTGTCACTTCTGCTCTGGTTTACGTCATTCATAGACGGTATTTCGCTGATAGAAAGCTTTGGAGCGCATACGGGACCGATCAGCTGGTCTGCGGCGGCCCCCTGAAAAGCGCCGCTCTGCTCTTGCCCCGCTGGCTCTCTGCCTCTCTCTCACCCCTCACTAGGGGCTGCCGGGGAGGAGCGCTTCGTGCCCCCTGAGATCTGGACCCGGCACCCGAGCTCTGCGTTCGGGCTCCGGTGCCAGTGGACCGAGTGAACCTCTCTGAGCAGAGCAGCAGGATTTATTAATGTGTGTGTGTGTGGGGGGGGGGTGTGCTTTGTTACGTGTGCGTTTTTTTGTGTTGTTATGTGTAAGAATTCGGACTGTGAGCCGACCCGCCGCTCTGGGTTAGCGGCTGCAGGACTCAGGAGAACCGAGCAGAGCTCGGCCCGTCAGCTCACACATTTGGGTCGGTGTGTGAGCTTCAAATCAGAAATGTCGCTCAGTCCTTAGAAACTGTCCAAACAATCACGTGGATTTGTGTTTCCAGTTGTGTCCCGACAAAATAAAGGCTGAATAAAGGCTTATTCCCAAACATTTGCGTGCAGCCAAGCTAATGTTGTTAGCCCGTGTTTATAGCCTCTCCTAACCCTGGCTTCAAGCTCCCCCTGCACAAAAAAGCACCGACCACACGGATTAAATATAAAACGATGAGCGAATAGACGCTTCATAATATTCATAACATTAATAAAAGCAAGTTTGGAAGATCGCCGCGTATATTACCGAGCTACTGCATAAATGTCTGTGACAGCAAAGGGTTGTTTACAACGGGACACTTTTCCCTTCCGGGTTTTTCAACAGTACTGCGCATGCCCAAATGATTTATTCCGAACGAAAATGTGACCCATGGGAACGTTTGTTCTGATCGGAAAAAGGTTTTCTGTGCCCATGTGCACGGGTGAATTTTAACCCGACCATTGATCCGATCAAGATATTTCGCCCATGTAAACGCGGCTATTGACTGCTGAAACACATGGAATTTTCTGTCTGTTTGCATTTACACTCTGGCTAAACCAAACCAAAATTCTTTTGTAAATGAACCAGCGTTCTTATTTTCCAGTGGATTCTTTGAAAGTTGTTACTAAAGTTTGGTGATTGTTTCACATTAGCCAAACAAAGACATCACTGCTCTAGAGGAGATCTGCATGGAGGAATGGGCCAAATACCAGTAACGGCTAGTCAAAATCTTGTAAAGACTTCTAGAAAACATTTGACTGCTGTCAATGCCAACAAAGGGTATAAAACAAAGTATTGAGCTCAACTTTTGTAACTGACCAAATCCTTACTTTCCACTATAATTTACAAATAATTAAAAAAACAAACAAACAATGTGACCTTCTGGATTTCCCCCTCATTTTGTCTCTCATAGTTAAATACTTTTTCGCCCCACTGTATATATTTATCATGCCCCTTGACGTACATAAAACAGAGCAGCCAAAGTGGAGATCGTTTTAGACTAAATCAATTAAATTGCTTAACTTTAAATTTGTTTGCTTTAAAGAGCAAACACTCAAGAAGCAGAACAAAAAAACGTGTAAAAAAAAATACAAACATGTTCTAAACTGCGTTCTAAAAGTAGGAAAAGATCATAAAACAGCTGTTTCAACGGCGGCCTGGTTTGTTTAATGCTGAAGCAGATTTTCCAGTCATTGAAAAGTTGTTGACAACATATAATCACTAAAAAGGTCAAATGAATCCACAAACCATGTCTTTGCTCACACATGCCTTCTGGAAAAAAAAACGGTTAAGTAGCGTTTCCTTGGCAAAGAATTAGCAAATGTAAAGCATCATGAATATACAAAACCTCTAACAGCTCCTCTTGTTGTTTTCATGAAGGTTTCCATGCTAGAAAATTCTGAACACAATGGGCATTCAGCCACCTGTCTTATTCCGAAGATCCCAAAATTGCAAAGCTAAGTTTGCGTTTGCTTAGCAATGTCTCCTCCTGGACATAAACTTAGTATAGGCGCTACGGTTGGGTGGTATCACCAATAATTTCCAGAATCAATTTGATTCAATTTTGAATATACAAGGTTTACACATTTAGACATATTTGTATAGAAAAATATTAATAATCTATATATGTTTTGAAGATATTTATATGAATCTGATACAGTTCAGTTACTGTAATATGTATTAATAATAAACCAAAGAGATTGTTAACACCATACAGAGTTACATGGTTTCTCAAAATGGAGAAGCTCCAACAAAAATGTCCAGATCGTTATGTTCTGCTTCTCCTGGGGGGCGTTTCAGTTTGGCCGCTAGGGGAAGTTCACACTACAGCGTTACACTTTATTTCAGAAGATTTTAGCAAAAAATAGTTATTTTATGTTGTTTAGGTCAACTGAGCGTTAGCATTAGCCGTCCTATTAGAAATTATACATTAGCATCAAGCTAGCGGACTTTGGTTTTTGCTGCTGTTATGCGTTATGCCACTGGAAAAGGAAAGGCATAAAAATCTATCTCTACTTTTATGGATTGATTATTGATTTATTAAGTTTAGTTCAAGTTCAAGTTTAGTTTGATTAATCGATTTTATCAACCCAGCCCTAATAGGCCCGCATGTGAACATTGTCTGAATGTTTTAAGGCCATGTCACATAGCCACTGCGTACATTTTGCACATATTGCACAGAAGAAAATTAGTAACACGTGAAATTACGTTGAAAAAGTGAGAAAAGTTGTGGTCTGTGTGTGAAATTTTCACAGATGTATCACAAATTAACGATGTAAAAAAAACCCCAGAAAAAGTATAAATAAACAATGCAAAGATTTACATGTAAATCAACAAAAAAAATTAACCCTGCATGATTATTGCGCTGTTTATATGCAATCTGTTAGCGATATCAAATGCATAATTCTAAAGTGATATGTGTGCCAAAAACGCAATACAAAAATTATACTTTGGTGGTACATTCGTGAAAAATCTATTAGACATACATGGACCGGTCGGGGGAAGCCACAAATTTGCGTATGCATGTCGCAAAAACACATACAATGGTGTAAATTTTACGTAATAATTGCGTATAAACTACATAAAATACAAAAAAACTCAGTAAATTATAACCGACCAAAGATTTTGAACAGCTTAAAACTGAATTTAGGTAAAAACCCGTCGGCCGAAACGCTCGACAGACATCTGCACATGTCGAAAAATGCCGAACACAAGAAACACTTACGAATTACGTATATCACGTATGTGCAACAAAAGACCAAGGAGAAAATGCACAAAATGTACCAAGGTGCTGTGGGACATGGACTTTAAACATTGTTAGATCCGTGCATGTTGTGCAGAATTTGGGGGCGTTTGCGCGGACGGTGCTGCTTTTTACTGTGGGTAAATTTGCAAACCAGATTGACACAAACACAAGAGAAGAAAAACTAATGTTTGATGGTATGTTTGCACCTATGGCTTTAAAAGTGATCATGAATAGTCTGCCTGCTTCTACACAGATTGTATTTTCAGAGAAAATTGGCAAATCTGTTTGAGTATATAATAAATCTACAGAAAATGTTATTCATTAACTTTTAAATCTTTAGTAAAATATATTTTACCTAAAAAGCTTAACCTGTTGAGTTTTCGCCTCCATCATATTTACTAGTGTGTTGCATTTTTTTTTAATCATTTGTAATCTGAATGATTACATATATAAAGATTTTGTAATTTAGAAATGTGTCACATAAATCCAGTTATCTATGAACCCCTCATCTGAAGAAGCAGTAAAGAGAATGATAAATATACTGTTCTGTTCTGAACTGTGTGAAGTACGGTCAAAGCGACACTTGATCCACCCAATATTTAGTCCTAAAAATACGAAAGAAAAACACATGAGAAAGAAGCATCACATGATGCGAGTGCTCCAGGCACGATGGGTCTGAAAAGTGACCACAGAGGGAACCGCTGACCATCATTGTTTTAGACATCCAACATCAGCGTCCCAGAAGTTGGACAGCGCCGGGTGTTGACGTGCTGCACAGTCACTGGCTTAAGAAACCTACATTCTTCTATGAAAAACATCCAACAAAAAAAGAGTCAGACTCAGCTTGAGTAGTTAACCAACGTTGATAATGAAGGGCGGTACTGTGCAACCAAAAAACATGTCTTTTTACCAGATGGAAGCTCTAAATGGACTTCCAAAAGCTTAAAATGTGAAAAAATAGACATTGGAACCACCAATGCTTGGTGTAGTACAGTTGTCCAGGGAAGGTAAATCAGTGTGTTGGAATGTATTGATACAAAACTGCATTTCAGTGCTACAAGCATGAATGTAGAGAAACGTAGAACTTACATAAAAGGATCATAATCAAGTTTTTTCCAATTACCTTTACTGGAAATATGAACAGCTTTTACTAGTCAGAACAATTGAGGCAATTAAGGCAAAACAAGATGAAGCAACTGAAACACTGTCTGGGCAAGTACCTGGCAAGATCAGCAAAGTTACTGACACGAAGACCTACCTGCAAGTAAACAGGGCAGGCACAACAAACAATACAAAGACACTAAGTATGGCAACAAAAAAAGCAGCAGATAACAGTGTCTAGTATACAAAGAACCAAAAGAAACTGATGACATCGTACAGATAATTACTTTTTACATCAGTGCATCTGGCTTTTGGACAAGGTTCAGATTTAGTCTGCTAATGCTAGTCAATAGAGTAGACTAGCTAGTGACACGGTTTTTGATATGTGTTATTCTTTCAGTTACCAAATTTGACCCGAAATGGAGGCACATGATTCCCTGTTGTGACCCCAACAGAGGCCACCTGACAGGCAGAAAAGCCCCCCCAAAATTACCATATGTAACAATATATCACACTTTTAAGCCCAACCAGATTTTGCAATATTAAAAATCCTAAATGAATGACAAGATTTTGCTCTGAAACACAATTATTAAACTTCAAACAACTTTATACTAACTTTCAACTACAACTTTCAAGACTGACTTTCTTTTATCTCAAACAATTTTCCTGCCCTTTGCTTTGATCTCTTAGCTAGCCAGCTAGCTTGCATAGCTAAATCTAAATGTTCTTAATTTCTTCTTTAACTTTATCCTTTTTACGTTTTAGTTGAAAACTGTTGTTCTCAATAACTTAAACAACAAAAATAAATAGTTGGTAGCACATTTTTTATTTTTTTACTAACCGGATAGAAATTCCTGCTGCTTCATTTGAGCTCTGTGTTCATGATATCAGCAAATCAGGTGCAGTTTGTTGGGTTTTGTGGTCACACAGTATAAAACATACGTCAACTTTGGGCTGACTTTGTTTTCAACCGACCCAATTCCTTATATCTTTTAAAATTTTCCCTGCCCTTTTGATTTGTTTTCCCTTTGATCATTTAAGTCTTTTTTTTCTTTTTTAACTTTCCTCCATTTGACTTTTTAGCTAAAAAATTGTTGCTCTTACAAACTTGCAGCAAAAATAATTTGATATTAACTGGTAATGCATTTATCTTTCTTTTATTAACCGGCCTGCAGCTCCACCTGAGCTCTTTGTTTGATGACCTCAGCAAATCAGGTGCGGTTTGTTGGGTTTTGTGGAGAAACACAGAGGAGCTGTCATATGGTCTGAGGAGCACACGACCCAAGATCTAGTATGTCTGCTCTCTGTAACCCCCATTCGCTCTTCCCCCAGTAAACAGTCCATTAGCCTAGTGCTCCAAGGTAAACATATTTACTGGTTGGTGATGGCTTGCCAGTGTGGCTCTTCAAGCCCCATGGCAGAGGGGATTTCATTAGGCAGAGGGCAGGGGGAGAAAGAAGGAAATTAATGTGCCATTCAAGATGATTTCTTTGTTTCCCATCAACATGATCACAGACAGGCCGCGGGGAAGAGATGATTTACGTACACAAAGGGAAAGCGACAGGGAGAAGGAAGGGTGGGTAAGCAGCAGGGAGGAAAAACCATCACAAAAGGCTCCCGGTGCGTGAAATGTCTTCCCTTTTGGTGAAAATGCTCTTGTCACGATTATTGTTATGGCTTGAAGTGAAAGAATTGTTTTCAGTCAGAAAAGCTTTCTTGTTTGTCATTAAGGATTGGAAATGGGAGCATTTCAGAGCAGAAAAAAAAAGAAAACACCAACAGGCACAACAATGTAATGCAGATTTTTCCCCCCCGTCCTGACTCTATCTAAACACAGTAATCCAAGCGGCACTAGGATGTCCCGCAGCCTCGTTAAGAATGTTGAACAATGTGAGGGTTTTTTTAAGCAGTTTGCTTTGGAGGATTTGATACTGACTTACATTGTTAATTGCTAGCAGTAGCTCAGCCAGTAATTATAGGCGGCTGACAACAAAAATATTGCCATGCAGGAGAGAAGTTGGTAGTTAGACAGCAGTGTTGTAAAGTTCTCTGTTCCAAACCACAAAACTACTTCCCTGCTGTCTTAAAGAACGTTTGAGTGTTCAAACAGAACATCAAACTGAGTTTGAATGTGAACTAATTCAGAAATTTGCCAACTTAGAGTCACAATTTAATATTTCTTTTGCTTCAGACAGAAAAAAAAAATCAGTCCAAGCTATGTTTTATTAATAGGTGAAAATAAAGGGTGTCTTTAGTAATAGTTAATAAAAAAAGATTTATAAATAAAGAACAAAGTCCAATATGTTAATTGCAATAAACTGGCCAAAGGTGAAGGAAGTGTGGGTATCAAAGATAAAAAATAAAACTATATGCACATATAAAGTATGTATATATGTGCTGTGTGTATGTCTTGATATTGCATACTGGTGTAATATATATGTGTGTGTGTAGGTGCGTGTGCGTGGGTGTGTGTGTGTGTATGTGTGTATGTGTGTATGTATGTATGTATGTATGTATGTATGTATGTATGTATGTGTTGTACAGAACTGCCTTAAACCTTGGTAGCAGAGAATCAACATGATGCTGGAAACATTCCTTAAAGACTTTGGTCCATATAGACATCATGCCATTTGAGTCCAGTGAACTCATTGTCATGTCAAAGAAACCAGTCTGGCATGAGTCCAGCGTTAGACTCCTAACTGTAGATGTAGAGGTTAATGACAGAAACTGTGTATCATGTTGTGATCCTACATACTCATGGAAATAACCATTAGTATCTGTTTAATTCAAAATAATTGTGAGGTTTACTATCAAATCTCCATTCCTGTGTATTTAAGTACATGAATAGGAAATTTTCTATATGATTTCAGAAGTTATGACTTCATACTGGAGGCTGTTCACATGTTTATCTTTACATTTACTTTTACTGGTCTTCAATTCTGAAATTAACAGTATTTTGGGTTTAAAAAGTATTTAGATGTATTTTTGTTCTAAGGGAGTGAATGGAACTTTGGCAAAAAGAAATTAATTAAATGGTACTTTAGCAGTTATTGTTATAATAAAGTTCAAATGCAGGTGAAATGATTGGCCCTTTAACACATTTGGGCCTCTTTGCAGTCAGTCAGTCAGTCTAGCTGTCTGTTTATATGTCTGTCTGTCTATCTGGGCACCCCTGTTTCTGATCACCTTCATCCATATTAGTAATTATGCGTATTGACATGTCATGTTTGAAGTCTTCAGTTTGGACATTTATGAAGAAGAAAGCGTCAGGACTCATGAACGGGTGACTTGCCCTCTGCACCATCATGTGGACAGAAGTAGTACAGCATAGACATTAGTAAAGGCAGCGGGTAAACTGGCTAGAATCGGTCAAAAGCTGATTGAATTGATTCTTCCCAAGGACGAGTTGTGTGCTTTTTTCTACCAAGGGGGAGAATCAAACCCATGAGAAGATCTTTTTCAAACTCCCGATCTGTTGGTTGATGTTTGCCGATATCAAGTAGGGCCCAAGGTACGGCCTTGATAAGGACGGGTACACAGACAGAGGAATGTTTTGTCTCTCCTTTTCACATTGAGCATGACAGAGAGGATTTCAGAGAGACTGCACTGCCAGATGGGAGATTGTTCCTTCATGGGTATTGTCTGCGAAGCGCCTCGGAATATGTCAGCTTTATCTGTGTTAAAACATACCAAACATTTTTGCATGTGATACCGCGGGTACCGGAGCTATAGCCTCTCCCATCTGTGCTGTTGCAAACTGTATCTCGGTCCTGCAGCATCCAGGCAGAAATAACTCCGCTGATCTGAGGAGAAGGCTCCCACTGCCAAATCGGAGATACGTGGAAAAAGTGTGAAATATTGTGATATTGAGACATGGCTCCAGATAGATTATGTCGTATCACTGAGCTGTTTTATCCGTCTTTTTGCTGCTCTCTCCTTCTCTCTATCTCGTTCACACACACTCGCATGCTGATACACATAATGCTCCATCATTTCCCTCATCCCAGGCAAGAAATGTGAAAGGCAAATATATGCTCTCCCTTGCTGTGGATGTAATACTGAGGTCATGAGTGGAATGTTAATGAGTGTTGTATCTCTTTCCTTCCGTCTAGGGACACATGCAGGATTTTTCCTCCAAACATATTTTTTTTTTTAAAAGCGGTGCTTGGCTGCTTGTTGTGGTGCGAAGTTTAAGGCAGAAAGCAGAGGATCATTTCTGAACTTGTGAATGCGCTACTGAGAAAACCAAGAGGAAGCTCTACGTCAAGAGGCCGTGTTTGAGGATCTTATCACGGTTGTCGCCAGCTCAATCTAGCTTTGACTTTGTGTGAGGGATTTAGGGAAAAAAAAAAGGCCTGTAGCCGCTGATGACGGGTGGCTGAGCAGTGCTATGTAAACAAACACGTGACCGGGGGGTTCTTCCAGCTTCAAATAGCCTCAAATAATCACCCAATAAGACCCAGTCCAATGAAAATGGTGTTTTTGGCGCGTTCTTTTCTGATGATGGAGGACATACATAAAGAAAATTAAGATTTTAATTGTATTTCTGAGTATTGCTTTATTCAAAGCGTTGTAAAACAGGACGAGATGAAAAATGGCGTTTTAATATGATTGCAGGTGTGACGTAAAAGACGACTAGATCCGTGTACTTCTTTGTTTTCCTTGTCTGAGCTGGTATCTGCATAGCTCCAATATTCCTCACCCCTTTTGTTTGACCGAGGATGGGGTGTGAGGGTGTAAGTTGGCGAGAGAGAGTGTAAACAAAGGGATGACGAGAAGTAGGGGCGGGCTAACTCGTGTCAATTGTCCCGCCCACAACTTAAAAAAAAAATTTGTGATGAACTACTGCCGCTCCTCAGGAACTATGTCCTAGAAAACTATGCAGGGTTGTTGTTTTTTTTTTGGCTAAAATGACAATCATCATCAAAAGACCACTGGGAACGCTTTGAAAAAAGATCAAAAGATGTTTTTTATGAATTTTTTTACACTTTTTTTTTTTAGTTAAAACAGTTTCAAGAAATAAAGATCTAAATCTAAAAGGCAATATTAATCAAGTGGAAGCATTTGAAATAAAACTGATGTTTTTTATTTTACAGCAGGAATCAGCAAAAGACATTCTAGACTTTTCAAAGCCATGTTATTGCATTTAAAAAAGTTTTGCCTCTACCTAGTTGAAATGAAAAAGAAGGGACTTTTTGTAAACAGTTTAAATGTATAAATGTGTTTTAGTTTACCTGACTTTGCCTCCATAGTGATATTTTTTCTGCTTTTATAAATTGTGGGTTCATATAACTTTTAATTCATCCCAAAGTATGCTGGGCTGTACTGTACAGTTTTTTTCTGTGTCAACATGTTTGGACGACTCTAGTAATGAATATTTTGGACCTTCAGATGTCATTCTACTGAATTTACAAAAACAAGTGGTCGTCAACAGTAACTACGCAAAATGTACAAAATTAAGAACATTTTTGTGAAGCTTTGGTGCAATTTTCAGTACGTCACACATCAATTACTCCTTACTCTGAGCCAATAAAGTGCTCACTTTCCTCACAACCAATCAATCAAATGCCTACCTTTAAAATGATTGACGTTTGTTGATCCGCATTCCAGACATTTCCACCTTCTTCTGGCTCTTCGATTTGTCGTGGTCTGGCCTAAACCACCATCAGCGTCTGGGCTCTCTTCACTTGGTTCGAGGTCATCACGAAACACGCAAGATTCCTCCGGCCTAGAGCTCAACCGCCAAAGACCAAGGACTATTCATGCTCCAATTCAATTTCAATTTATAAAGCCCAGTATTACAACAATAGTTGTCTCAATGGGCTTCAAACCAGTAGTTGTGTAATAAACATAAATCATAAAGAACATGAAGTCATAGAATTCAAAGAGCAATGGTTAACATCCCTGCCCTTAGACCCTCCTTTTTGGTAAGAAACTCAGAAAAAAACGGATTCTGGAAAAAAAGAAGAAACCTCAGGGGTGTCCATATGTAGGAGGGATCCTCCACCAGGACAGACAGGCAATGTAGCTCTTAAAGAGAATTAGCTGATCAAACTCTACAACTACAGGATTAAATAGTCCAGCAGTTGGGCTAAATCCAGATGAGTTTGGGGATGGCTGGGAGTGCGAGACGAGCCAGAGGCAGAATCCACAGTATTTCCTGTTTTAATATTAAATCTTTCAATCACACTTTTAAGATCTATCTTTACTGAAAACCCTTTAATGCCTAAACTGTAGCGCTTGTTCTTTTTCCTTAAAAAAACAAAAAGAAATTTCCAAAAATTAGAATATTAAAAAAATGAAACACAAAAAGAAACCAAAAAAGGTAGGCACTATAGGACATCACTGATCGGATGATGACTTTTGTCCATCATGTCAACCCAAAGTTATTTGGCAGTAAGCAATCCTGGATATTCTCCATACCGATCATAAAAATGTTTTTACTATCCAGACATTGAAGACGCTTTTAAAAAAACTCAAACCCCAAAAAGAAAATGTCATAATCCCATCAAAAGTTTCCCATAATACCTTCCTTTTCCACTTTCTTATTGTGTTTCATTTTTATTACATTTCATTTTTTGACTGGGATAGGCTCCAGCCACCCTGTGCCCCCGAAAGGGACAACAATGGATTGAGATGAAATTATTTGTTTTTTGGGAATTTTGTTTTGATGTCCTAAATGTTTTTCTTTTTCATTTTTTTTTCTTCGTTGGGATCTTTAATGTGTTTTTACATTGACTAATCTTTTGATTTGCACTTCAGAATCATCCTACATTTTGAAATGTTGTCCCTTTAACTATAAGTACGTTGGCCTCAATTTAATAATTTTTTTTAGTCAAAGTTAAAGTAAAGTCTTAAATTCCTTATCCAGCTATCGTTTCTCTAATTAGGATGGAAATTCTTTCCTGACCAGATGGAAAGTGTTTATCTTATGACATGATCTCATAATGTATAGCTGTCAAATAATGATAATATGGATTCTGTTGGTCTACAAATGCAGCATTGAACAATTTTAAATGGTTTTAATGCCATGCAGAAACCCTGGTCTTCCCAATCCTATTAGGATTTTTATCTAGTTACATCGATTAATTTTTATGCAGATGCTAAATAATTCGATATAGTAAATGTTTATGGGACATTTATTTATAAGCACTAATATTTAAATGGAGCTCTAGCTCCCTTTCTAAGACATGTTTTTTTTAAACAAATCTAGAGTGAGAAGCACCGAAGGGGCTGCAAAGTCGCCTGTATGCCCAGATATCCATTCCAGATGCTGACTAGACTTGTTGGAGCCGGAGCCCGATGTACAGGGGGCTGGATTTAGTTGTCTTTTCCTCCAGGTGCGATGCCTCACGCTGATTCTCCCACATGTTCCAGAGGTCTTATCCAAACAGGCCGGAGATGGTGACAGCGCCAGTAAGCCTCCCCCCCCGCTTCCTCTGTTTCCCTCCGCCGGACTTACCTGGTAGTCGGTCGGTCGACGATGCAAATACCGGCCAAACGGTCTTCCTACATCATTTCTCCTTTTAGACATGTCGTTTTTTCTGGGGGTGGGGTTTAAATAAGGATTTATGTTCCCCAGACAGGAGGAGACCAGTTGTTGCTTTAGAAATTCAATCGTGCCCGACGGTGATGCAGTATTAAACTTGTTAGACGTCAAGAGCAGTCAGATTCGGGACACCACACCACCAGGGAATACAAAGCCGTTGATATAACTGCGTTAGAGCTCAGCTCCTGTTTCCTTTCAGTGTGCATTTGAAAGTCTTTCATCTCCTTAAGCATTTGGATTTTTTATTCTTTTGTCACAACACACATCAAGTTCTTCTTTGACTTGTTTTTGTGTTTGATTTACCAAGAAGAACCAATTCAAGATATTTTCACACTTTCGTAGCTTAATAATCATTGGAGTGGTGCTACATTCACACTTGTCCTGGTAACTCGCATCCAAGTGTTTTGGGCTTCCATGTTTAAGACTCCTGCAACCACTCAACGCTACGCAAATTTTTAAGTCAGTCTTTGCGCTTTACATACAAAACAAATGGCCGTTGAACATGCGACAAAAGGTAAATCAGTTAAACTTTGACCAATCAGGGACTCAGTGTTGGTAGTGACCTATGAACGGCGTCTTTTTCAAGTACAAATTCTTTCAAATTGATCATGAAGACATGAACAATAACAATTACAATTCAATGACACCTAGTCTTTCATACGTACATCTGAATAGAGTTGTGAGAGAAAAAGCCTGACGTAAGTTTCACAATATTTTTGCCGCTTTGACATTTTACGCCAAGCCTCTTCCAACTGCGAGTCCATGCGCTAGTATTGGGTAGCAACACACCTATTTGAACACCATATACTAAACGCCTGTTTAAGAACCCACATTCAGCGTGTTCTAGAATGCACAAACCACGCCCAGTGTGTATTTAGCATAAGACTGAAGCGTTGTAATTTATTTCTTTATTTGATTTGACAGAAGCGATAATGTTTTGACTTTTTTCTCTGTTATTCCTGATCAGGGAAGACAAAAATTCGAATCAATTCCGACGTAAATTACGCTCATCTGTGTCTAATTGAGTAACGCTCACTCTTTGTTTTTTGTCCAACGCTGCATAAACTGTTGGCGTTTGCCAGCGAGTTGATTTAATAGGTCGTGTCTAAATAAATCAAAGTTCTGGCTGCTTAAGCTTCATGCGATGAGTGAAGCGAATGTCAGGAAGCTGTGGTTTGGATTAGACGCTGTGGTCGAGCGCTGCTCTCCGTCATTAGAATACCTCCCTTCACTTTCCCTGACATGCCTTAGTGATGCTGCGGATGCACGGAGGGAATGACGTTCCGGATGACATGTGTCTCAGTTTGACTGAACTCCATGGGAAATTATAATTGCAAGGGATGGGCTTGTTGTCTTTAATAGAACAAAATTCCCTTTTTTCCAATTATAATTAGTGACACTAACATGTCCAAGCTTCCATTTCAAAGATTAAAAGATGATTTCCTCCTATAAGTTCCAGGTGGAGCTGACTCGCTTCACCCCTTGAGATGCCCTGAGTGAGATCACTGCCAGTCGTTTGCCTTGTTCTTCTTCACTCCAGCTGGAGCTGGATATGGGACCCCGATGAGGCCCTGGTGATGGTATTAATTTGTTGGCGGCCCTCCCCTGGCAGCTCCGGCTCCAGCTCCAGTCTTAGCCTCAGCTTCAACCCCTGCTCTGGTTCCATTAGCTCGCAGGAGTGTTACTGGAAATCTGGCCGGTGGGATCTGGCTCTGATAAGGGTTTTAGACCGGGCCTGACAGCCTCTGCAGCCAAGCTCGCCTGGACTGGTATTACAGAGAACCCTCCGGTCATACATCATGTTCACAAACCTGCATTTTACTGTGGTCCACTTTTCTGCAATATGGTTTTACAGCTTAATACCAGGGTGACGCATGTGCCTGTGGAATTTTAGAAGACTTTCCAAGACTTAACAGTTTGTATTTATTAAGGGCTGTTTCCAATTGTACACAGAAGGAATAAGGAAAGAATGAGGCAGAACCAGCTTTAGTTCCAGATTGACGAATTTTTTTCTTGTTAACGCTTTTAAGAAACTTTCACACTGCGCTGTTTGGTCCACACTTACCACGCACATGCTACATTCACGCTGGCCTCAGCAACACCAGTTTAAATCCCTACTTAGTCTATGGAAAAGCGTATTTCGGGCTCCCACGTTCAAAACTGTCGCGTTCACATGAGTTTTTAAGTCAGTTTTCGGGCTCAGCTTACAGAAAAATAAACGTAAAGAAATGGCCACCTAACATGAACTCTGCGAGAAAGGCGGCATACATGTAGATGACACCCATGAGTAGAAGGCAAAGCGTTTCTCACACTTCTGCAGTCCTCCATGATGACTGACCCATACAGGGTCTTGGTTGTCCTGTGTTACATTGGGATGGACCACGACAATCTTGAAGCGATTACTGCAGTCCTCCTTTCACTGCTTCTCGGCTGACATCCTGAGAAAATAAACAAGCTGTAATTAGAAATAATTAAGAAGAGATTCCAAGAAAATCAAACAGCTAAGAGAGGAAAAAAATGTTAAAATAAAAAGAAAGAGGTACACTCACTTTAGTGTAATTTAAACAAAATTCATAGGACACTTTTTTTATGTCAGGTTAAACAACATGGTTGACAGGGGCTGACCCTGAGACAAAGACATGTTTGGGGGCCATCCACGCCAAGAGGAGTCAACACACACAACCCTGGCCTGGGCACACAGTGGTGCCTGGTCCTCCAGTCACCCAGAGCTGTCAATGCGACTGCAACTGTGATGGTAGACCAGAACTATTCCCAGTGTGAAAGGTCCCCATGGGAGAAAAACACTGCATCTAAAGAAGACGAGGGATTAAATCAGTAAAAAAACAGGTGCAACCAAAATACTATTATGCTCCTAAAATAATAGTAATAATTCATCAAAGACAAAAAGAGAATTTTAAAAAGGGTAAGAGAATAAAATGCATATAAGAAATCAGTTAAAAGTCTAATATAACAAATATGCACCTATGTTCTCTTTAAAAAAAATCACAAATGTAAAGAATATTTCACTTTCAATAAAATATCACAAGTTAAAACCATGTTATAAGGCTAGACAATCATCTAAATATGGTTATGTTGATCATAAGATACCTCATACTCTTTGATCATCGTCACATCTTCACATCAGTGACGTGCGCTGAGGTTAATGGCTGGTGAGCCACTGACGTCATCAGTCAGATTTACAAACATATGAACCATACTGAGTAACTTATTCACCATTTGATTGACAACAGTTAACGTGTTTTGTTTAAAATATAATTTCAACATGTTTTTTTTTCCATATACAGTGATCCCTTGCTATAACACGGTTTACTTTTCACGGTTTCGGTACTTCACGGATTTGCATCGTGCATTGTGTTCTGCATTCTGATTGGCTAAAAAATCACTCCGCTTCTTCTCTACCTGTGCGTCAATAACGTTGCAGTTTAATATGTGCACGTACGTAAAACAGCAAATTCTCTTGATGGTGGCATGTCAGTGTATATGGATCTTTTTGCAAAGCAGAAAAAAGAGCGACAACAACTGCCTATCACTGTGTTCTTCTCCCGAACAAACAAACACACCTGCACCGCGGCTTCAGAAGTCAGGATGCAGCGGCTGCAACACCTGAGTCACTATTTGTCCCACTGTACTTTGTATTTTTTTCATAATAATTTTACATTTTCTCCCGTTTCATCTAATCACTCGGGTCGCGGTGGGCGGGGCTAATCTCCGCGATTTCAAGCCTTCTGCTCACATTGATTATTAAAAATTATTATTTGACAGTACAGTACAGAAGTTATTTGTCTAAAAAACGTTTCTAAAGCAACAAACGTTATTATCGTCTTACCTTTACTTGTAAATAAAGTCCATAAGCCGCTCCTTCTGAAGAAAATGACTTGCCGCTTGCTATCACTTCTTCTATTATTTTTTAGCGTCATAATCTCAGGGCTCACCGGCGCCCCCTAACATGAGGCACGAGAACTTCTGGCCTCACCCAGCGGCTTTTTTGCTGGCGTTTAGCGCTCAGCACAAGAAACACGTCCCTCACATACAGTTATTTATCAAAACAAACACTGTACATCATATACATCTGCTAAATTATGTAAACTCAGCTCATATAGTACAAGTGATTGAACCGACATACAGAGAGACAGCAGTACCGTCTGATTGCATGGGTATTGCGCAATCCAAGGTGAGGCTCAGCGGGCTGGTGCCTCATCGCACGTCGCTTCTTAGTATCTGAACGGCAAATGCGGAAATTCAGCGATTTTGAAAAGAAAAAACACCCAAAAATAGTACATTTAAATGGAAAATGACTGCAAAGCACAAATTACTGATTAAATATAATAAATGAATTTACTTTTTCTCTTTTCTTCCCATAATGACAGGTGAGGCACAGCCTCACCTGCCTCCCCTGACTGCACGTCACTGCTTCACATCCATCAAATTAAACCTAATCATTTGGTCTTACCTTCTGTCAGCCGGGGAGTCCAGATTAGCAGTCAGAATGTGCCATGCTCTTGAAAAGAAAAAAATGTCATCTATTTGTTTTTCACCTCCTTACTAACTCAAGGATGTAGATTGATATTTCTTTTTTTTTATGTACATATATTTCAGTCAGACAACTCTTGCAGTAAGAAATATTTATTTGACATTTTCCACATACTTTAGTTGGCATTCACATCTTTTGGTTTGGCATAAGGCTCCGTTCAATTCCATGAGAGATTTCCATAAAACCTTCGGGTAACAAAAACCCCCCCTTACGGAGCCCACAGGTGGAAGCCGGGGAGGAGGGTGGGGCGCAGAATGAGCGCTGGAAGGTAAGAAAGAGAATAGCGCCTGCGCACCTGGGCTTAAATAGGACGCTGAGCAGGTGCATTAATTGACTGAACCGCCCTAAGGTAAGCTGTAAACCCTGCTACGAGTTATCTGCCCGAAATACGATTAGAATCGTCATTACAAATTATGTGAGCAGTTTTTTGTAATATTACCTGTAGCAGGTGTCCTGTAGTTGTCCAAAGCAGTTGCTTATATTATGCACATTCAGTTCAGTTCTGACTTCCTGTTCAAGTTTAAAAGAAAAACAGAAATATGACGAGCAGCAAAGACTCACTTAACATAAATATTATTACTATGGCGCCAAAAAACAGGAAGTTAGTTTCCATACTGAGCGACGCTGACCCGCCTGCACAGACGTTTGGGGTTTCACCGTGTCAGCTCGGTGTTTTAAAACATTTAAAACAGGTCGTCTTGGAGACTTGAGTGAATCAGTGCCGTAGACAGAAACCGGCAAGTTTTTTCTAAATGTTTTTAATGGGAGCGGTGCAAAAACGGAATCACTTTAAACTAGACTTCGGTCATTTTATTGGGTTGTATCAACAAGCTACGGCGGGGGAGGGGAGACAACATGACGCGCAGCACGACTTGTTTTTTTGTTTTTTTTTTCCGGGTAAAACGTGTATCATGAAATTCACTCCTTCCAGCATGAACTTCACCACAGTTTGCTTTGGTAAAAACACGCCTTCAAGTAGAATGAGGCATTTCCAGGCAAAACGGACACACAGTGATATAGCAAAGTTAGCTAGCTCGTTAACTTAGCTAGCAAGCTAGCTAGCAAGAAAATACATCATTTGCTAGCGCAGCTGCTTTAAGTGAGGACTAACTTAATTAGGTGAGCCAACAGAAACATACAAAGTTTGTTTCATTTTAAACTTACCTTTGTGATCCACGTTGCAGTCAACAAAGTCTGCCAACATTTAAAATGTGGAGCACCTGTCTGTCTGACGGAAGACCGCTCAAATGAGGGGCGGGGCTTTGACGTTGTGCTCCAAGTACAGAGAGGCGTGTTAGAATCACTGATGTTACTCATTTACATTTACTTGGAAATATCAACTAATTAGGCCAATGAACTGGTTTAGTAAATATTACTTGGATGAAATTTTCATACAAAACAGAGGACTTGTAATTACAAACAATTACCAAGTAATACATGAAAACAAGCTATTTTACGTAAAAGCACAGAATTATATTATTGGTATTATTTTGTAGGATTTACATAGTTAACTGAAATAATATTTACAAGGGCAAAAAATCATTTTTTTCAGTGTGCATTCACCCATAGCTACACAAATTTCTACGGCCGTTTTCGGGCTCTATGTATAAAAAACGTGGCCATTGAATGCACGTTGAAAGTTAAACCAGGTCAGACTCGGATGTGGTGGTGAGGAATGGATGATGTCCTTATTAATTTATGGAAGTACCAACCGTTTAAGATTTGTTTATAATTTGCGTTTTCTGACACAGTGCGCTAGTATTGGTTAGCGACAGTCCGATGTGAACACCATATGCTGAAAACACTTTCAAGAACGCGTTCTTCAAGTGTGTTCTTGAACACATGCTCGATGTGAACAAAGCGCCACTGTTTCTGCTAGTTTTTTTTTTAACCAAAATGAAACATCGTCGTTCTCCTCTAAACCCAAACTGCAAAGCTTGTATGAGATTTTTTTTTTCTTCTTCTACTTAAAGCTGCTCCACTTGCATTGCAACGCCTCATTACCCATCCTGCTTCTGTCTTTGCCCCTGAAGCGAGTTGCGGCTCCCCAGTCGTCAAGGTGACCCAACATGCCCCGGGATGGCAGGTAGGCAGACAGGCTTGGGGGTGGGGGTGGTTGGATTTATTTCACTGGGGTTGCCGTATGCTGGTTGCTGCACCGAGCCCTGGGTTGCTTCGGGCTGCTGCATACGTCCCAGCAAGGCAAGGCAGCTGATCTCATTTTTCAGCATGCAGCTGCCCCAACATCAGGCCCACATGAAGGTGACCTCCCCTGCCTATGTGGTGGTGGTGGTGATGGGGTGTCATTAAGCTGTTAGTTCCAATCATTGTTGGACAAAATCGTAAAATCCGGCTTATATTGAACAAATCTTTAAATGCTTATATCTCGTTCCATCATCCATCCCCTCCTTGTTGTCATTTGTCTCTTTCTCGTCGTCCCTCCGTCACCTCGCGTGCTCTTTCCGTTCTAACACAGGACAGATTGGGAAGCAGCGATGGCAGCACAGAAGTTGAGGGAAATGCTATTTATCCCAGACGGATCAGGAGGTGTGTGACGGAGGTGTGGACGGTTGCTGCAGGTCAGTGACGTTGGCAGGCGCCGGGCCGGCCCACATGGCTCAGGGACTCTGGGACTGCAGACAGATGGCACCTGGTGGGTGACAAACAATTAACAAACCAGAAAAAAAAAAGAAAAAAAATAGCTGGATCGGCAGTGTACCCACAAGCGGCGGGCGGGGAGAGCAAAAGAGCGGGTTTTTGCTCCGAAACGCTTTACTTTTCCTCTCCGCGAGTCTCCGTCTTGTTGCGAGTCACCCGTGTGTCTTTTTCACAAGAACACTCCCATTGTCATGTTGTTACGGAGCGGTCTAAATAAAGCAGTGCTGAGCATATGCAGTCAGCATATGCCTATGTTTATTTGAGGAGAGTTTGGAGAGAAGTGGCTGGTATTTTAAAAACTGTAAAACGACATTTTACGAATACAAATTCTAAAAAAAGAGGGAAAAAATGTGTATTTGTCAATGTTTTTGGGTGGAACAGATTCAGTGTGTTTACTCCAATGTGAGTTGTGATGAGTGGTTTTCAACGGTCTAAATGCTTCCAAATGTCCTCAGTCGAGTTTTTCGGCACTTGGTTCCCAGTTACTATACAGCAGAGATCACCTCTGACAGTCGACACCTCCTAAACGCCGTCATGGAGCTGTTGTCCAGCTCTGTGCACAACAAGCCGCCGTCGTTTGGTGAAATGATTACTTTGGGCTGGCGTTGCTCCTCGTCTGTGTGTGAGTCGGCGCGCGAGAACATCTGGAGTCTAGACTCGGCGGCTCTGTGGGCCGGGTGCTATCTGTGAGCAGCATCGGGTCCGGAGACCGGCCATGTTGACATAGGTGGCACGCGCATACCAGCATCTGTTTCAACAGTCAGTCCTCTCACCAAATACCCCCCACCCAGCAGCCTTTGATTCTCTGCTGAGAGCTGAGAAAGGGGGGGGGGGGGGGGGCAACGTCCAGTTGAACGCCAGCTGAACCCACACATGAGGAAAAGAGGAAACAATTTTCTTTCTCTGGAGATGAATTTTTATGGTAATTTATATGCAGCTGTGTCAGTGTGAGTGGACAGATACAAAATGTGTAAATTTGGCAGAGATTTGATAATTTGGATATTTTGTACTCCACCTTCAAACTTAAGAGGGGCAGAAATAGGCTCCAGCAACCCTGTGATCCTTTTTTGTATCACAAGGTTGCTGGAGCCTATACCTGCCACTCTGAGCGGGGCACATACACAGAGTGTCAGGGATAGGCTCCAGCAACCCTGTAATCCAAGTCAGCAGGTCTAAAAGGTGGATTGCTGTCTGAACCGCACACATAGATCTGAAACTTGCCAGCCTTTGTTTCTTGTAATGTTGATGGTACTTCTAGTCCGTAAAAAAAAAAGGAAAACCTAAAGTTCAGTTTATTTACAAGTGTTTTAAAGTTTCAATTGCAAAATACACATTTTTTCCCCCTACACTAAATTTTAAAAGGGCCTATATCCTGGTATTCTTAAGTTTTTACAGTTAACTATGTTTATGATAATATATTTCATTTGGCGCGCCCTTAGAGATGGGGAGAGCTGCTCAGTCACCTGCTGAGAGCTCGGAGTAGAACCACTTCTCCTCCACATCGAAAGGAACCAGTTAATGTGGCTCTGGCATCTGGTCCGGATGCCTCCTGGACGCCTCCATGGGGAGGTGTTCCGGTGTAGGTACCATAACCGTTTGACCTGGAACTTCCGTTCGGGGTCCTGGGACTAGTGCTGACATCACATTATGTGATTGGCTGTACGTTGGTCAGATGACGTGTCAGATAGTGATTGGTCTGGACAAACTACGATACTACCATAGAAGAAGAAATTATGAAGTCTGTTGTAAACAAACAGAGCTCCGACACAGAGCAAGATTCATGACATGTCACATGACGTCATCCTAGAGTCGGCCTTGTCTGTTTTCGTGGGCGAGAACATCCGAACCTTTTCAAAGATGGGTGTGTATATTGTGCATATAAAAGAAAAGTGTTTTTGCCAAACACTGCTAGCTCCGTGGAGAAAGTGGGTGTGTTTGTTAGGCTGGGGGGCGGTGCTGGCAGGGGCTGTTCTCACTTATCTCTGTCACAATGTGAGAACACGCTCGTTTTTGTGGGTTTGGAGCGGCTGGTGCCCACGGGAATACTCAGAAAGCTCAAAAAAATGATTTTGCGCAGCATAGGCCCTTTAAAGTTTTATGCTCAAAACAGTGTGCTGCGCTTGGAATAATGGCACAAAAAACCCGTCATATACAGTACGCATTCAAAATTCTACATGGAAAATAAAATATTAAATGAAGTACTTTCATGTTCTCACATCAAATTCCAGTAAATTTTGTTTGGTGCAGCGTTGGGAATAAGGGATGAGTCTACGATGGCAGAGTTAATATTTAAAAAAAAAAAAAAATTTTTTTTTCCCCTTTAACCTCTTAAGTTTCCAAGGAGGTTTTAAGTCGATAAACGAGAAAGATTGGGTGGAAAATATATATATATTTTTTAAGATAATTCTCTCAGAGAGTGGAGCGTCCCCTTTTACTGGCCTCTTAAATTTACCTTCTCTGCCCAAAACTTGAAAAGATGCAGCCTCTGGCCTGCACACACATCAAGGTTGTAAAGATGTGAACAACTAATGTTTATGGCCATAAAAACCCAAGAAATGTTATGTAGGGTCACATATTTGTTGAGTGTCGCCTAAAACTGACATTTGGTTTATCCTCTTTAGTACAAGACCACCTCCCAAAATGGTGCATCTTTCCCCGTAAGTATTCACTACAAAAGCAGAAATGGAGCTGCTTCATCTGCTACAGATGTGCGGGGCTTTGCTTTGTGCCGTTTGGTGGTGAGGAACAGAGGGGGGGGGGGGGGTGTTCTTCAGTCCTCTGTCCTGTGTATCGTACTCGACTGCCATCTGAAGCTTTTGCGTCCTTCCTGCTTTGCTGCAGCGTACAAAACCCTATTGTGGCTTCACTGAGATAAGCAGAGACGGTGAGAGAAGAAGAGGTGGGGGGGAGGGGGGTGGAAACCATCACTAGAGGCGCCAGGCCTATCTCCTCTATCTTCTCCAGGGAACATGCCAGCATTCCCAAAGACAGCGGTTCTTAGAGCTTCTACGCCCCGCTGCCCAACTTCTGCTCATACAGAAGACGGAGACGTGGAGATTTATGTCATGGTAACCCAATCCTCTCCCCTCCCAGAGTCTCCTCTGTCTGCCTGGGAGAGTTGAAGATTGGGGGGGAGAGACTGTTAGGGTTGTTGATGTGTCTGCAGAACAGAGGTGGACTGTTAGGCTGACTAAATGCTCTTGTTTCTGTGTTTTGGAACTTGATCTATGTGGGCTTCCATACTTTGTCTGTCTGTACGGTACAAGCCTATGCCGGCGTTTGGAACCGGGGCCTCACCTCCAACGGATGCGGTCCAGAAAAGATGTGACTTAGGGGTGGAGGAATAAATTGATTCAGTGAAATATCGGGATATTTTACACACTGTTGCCTCGTTATTTGTGATGGTAAAATCTGCGAATAAGACCATAGATGTTTGAGGCAGTATATCCCCTCACTACACACTTGATTCACGTTTCTCTGACAGACAGGAACAGTTTCCCACTTTTCTCTCTTGTTGAAATTCTCAAAGGTTAAACCTTCATAGAAAAAGAAGTCCAGTATTATAGAGTGAAAACAAAGATCTGATCGTGATGGAAGATTAATGTAAAGAGATTGATTGACACGATCAAAAGCTAATCAGAACACAGTGCGCTGTTAAAAACGAAACATGTAAAGCTGCTCTGAAAAAATTCTGCGAGACCACGAAAGGAACCGCGATATAGCGAGGGGATTGTTTTCAAATTTACTAAAAGAATTTTTAATAGTGTTATTTTAGTAACTATTTTAGTAACTACTTTATTTTTACAAGTCCTTTTGGAAATATGAAAGAAATCTGATCAGATTCAGACAGTTGGGACTCTTCTTTGCACTAAGTAAGATCAGAGAACAGAAAGGTGATCAAAAAACTTGGAAGATTTCTGCATTTAGCTTTTACACCAAAGTTTTCATATAATTCACTTTCAGTAACTTTAAAACACTCTACATGTTTATTACAGTTCTTCCAAAGAACAAGAGTTCTTTGCAAGTTTGGAGACAAGTTGCAAAGAGTCATTTGAGTAATCTGATTACATTGTTTGTAATCAGATTAAAGTTTGTGTAATTTCATTATAGTCCAATTACACGTTTTAATCAGATTAAAATTGGAGTAATCTGATTACATTGTTTTTAGTCTGATTATAGTATGTGTAATTGATTAGTCTCATGACTTTATAAACTGATTAAAAATTAAATAATCTTATTAGGAAGTGTGTCATCTGATTATGGTTTGCATATTGTGATTATAGTATAACAATATGCAAACCATAATTTGGATATTGTTATACTATAATCACAATATGCAAACCATAATCAGATGACACACTTCCTAATACGATTAACTAAATTTTAATTAGTTTATATATTATGATTGTAGTATAGCATTTTGTAATCTGATTAAAATGTGAGTAATAAGGATAAAACTTTTTGCAATCCGATTATAGTTTATGTAATGTGATTATAGCCCGGTTCCATTTTGTAATCTGATTAAAATTTCAGTAATCTGGTAACAATATAATAGCAGTTAGAAAACCTTATTGTAGTTAGCGTAATCTAATTATAGTCTGATGACATCTTTTAATCTGGTTAAAATTCAGGTAATCTGGTTACAATGTGTGGAATCTGAGTTGTGTAACCTGATTGTAGTTAAAGTAATCTCAATATATATTGAAACATTCTGTATTCAGTTCTGTTAATCTGATTGTTATTGGAATTTTGGGTTGTTTTGGTTGTTCTGTTTTGTTCTTTTCTGTTTTATTTTTAAAGTCAGTTGAGCCCCTTTGCGGGTTCATCATTTCATTTTTCCATATGAATGTTTTTCATCTGATTTACAGTACAAACCACTGCTAAAGAAAGGCAACAAGCAGAAGAGACTTGTTTGGGCTAAAGAACACAAGGAATGTACATTAGACCAGTGGAAATCTGTGCTTTGGTCTGATGAGTCCAAATTGGAGATTTTTGGTTCCAACCACCGTGTCTTTGTGCGACACAGAAAAGGTGAACGGATGGACTCTACATGCTGGTTCCCACCGTGAAGCATGGAGGAGGAGATGTGATGGTGTGGGGGTGCTTTGCTGGTGACACTGTTGGAGGTGTATCCAAAATTGAAGGCATACTGAACCTGCATGGTTACCACAGCATCTTGCAGCGGCATGCTATTCCATCCGGTTTGTTAGTTGGACCATCATTTATTTTTCAACAGGTGAATGACCCCAAACACACCTCCAGGCTGTGTATGGGCTATTTAACCAAGAAGGAGAGAGATGGGGTGCTGCACCAGATAACCTGGCCTCCACAGTCACCAGACCTGAACCCAATCCAGATGGTTTGGGGTGAGTTGGACCGCAGAGTGAAGGCAAAAGAGCCAACAAGTGCCAAGCATCTCTGGGAACTCCTTCATGACTGTTGGAAGACCACTTCAAGTGACTACCTCTAGAAGCTCATCAAGAGAATGCCAAGAGTGTGCTAAGTAGTAATCAAAGCAAAAGGTGGATACTTTGAAGAACCTAGAATATGACATATTTTCAGTTGTTTCACACTGTTGTTATGTATATAATTCCACATTCGTTGTTTTGATGCCTTCAGTGTGAATCTACAATTTTCATAGTCATGAAAATAAAGAAAACTCTTGAGAAGGTGTGTCCAAACCTTTGGTCTGTACTGTATGTATTTAGTTTGTTTAGGTGCGTTTGGGGCAGAATCTGGCTTTTATATGATGCTCGGATCAAATGTTGGGTTTGCAACAAGATTTGGTGTTTTATTTTTTAGCATCATCAAGATATGACATTGTGTGATTAGAAAAGAAAAGTATATGTTTCTTCTTTACTGACTGGTATAGTAAAGTCGAGAAAAATGAGATGAAAAATCTGGAAAAGTCACAGATCAACTCCCGTTCATCCAGACCAATCAGGTAAAAATACAAAGCTGTTAACTGGAGTTTGTTTATGTTTTAGGAAGAGGCGTCTGCAAGCAGGTTGGAACGGGTGGAGGGAGGTTTCAGGGTGTGATGTGTGACAAGAGTGTCAGCAATTATAAAAAGAAAGGTGTAGAAGACTGTGGTGAGAGCAGCTACGTAGTTAAGAAATCAATAGGAGGTAGAGCTGAAGATGATGAGGTTCTCTTTGGGAGTGATGAAGCTGGGTGGGATCAGTAATGAATCCATCAGAGAAACAGTTCATGGTTGATGTGCTGCTGATTAATGCAGGGAAACCGATTGTGCCTCGGAGGCATGTTACCGTTGGGAGTGGGGTCATCTGGACCCCACAAGATAGCACAAGGGTTATTTATGTTGGTAAAAAAGAGGCTGAGGTTGGAGCTACCAGCAAGGAGGTCGTGAAGAAGACCAAAGAGGAAGTTGAGGAACAATGCCTGATAAAGAAGAAAAACTATTAGGTAAGTCGCACTTTATCTGCACTTTTTGACATCCAAGAACACGCTACCCGGGTTCTTGAACATGCTTTTAGCATACAGTGTTCACACTGGACTGTCCCTACCCGGTACTAGCACATGTAGCTGAAAGAATCTTGGTGTGAAATCTCGTATATCTTGCTCCAGGCTTTACATTTTACAGCTCAATTCCAATATATGAAAGACTAGATGTTGTATAATTCCAGCCATACGTGAACCAGAATTATTTTTTTCCTTCGTGATGAATTTTCAAGTGTTTGCACGTCCATATTTCGAAGTAGGTGTTATCTATACATCTCTACCAAATCTGAGTCTCTGAATGGTTAAAGTTCAACTGGCTTAACTTTCAGCATGAGCTCAATGGCCGTGCGTTTTGTCTGAAAACAGACTTAAAACATGCATGGCGATGCATGAACACAAAAGGTTTTGAACACTGAAGCCCAAAACACACATTTTTCATAGAATTCATTGGACGTGGTCGCCAAAGCGCACATTGCAGAGTCCGGTGTGAACATAGCGTAACACATTGTTGCTTATTTAGCTATATGAAACATAGGAGGAATTTAGTATATTAGCACAACAAGTCCCGCTAAGACGTCATGCTAACAAGTCAACAGAACTCTTTATATCACTGAGTCTAAATCACTCAATTTGTCTGTGTAGCTTTGGAACAATTCCACCAAGCCAGGCGTAAGACTAAGCTGCCATTCTTCTTCTGCGCTGCTGTCAGTAGCAAATACTGATACACTCACCTACAGCGCCCTCTGAGGGTCGATGCTATTTATTGAAAAAAAAATATATATATATTTCACATCAAGTCGTACCTCTAGTCAAATTAGGCAAAAAGATACAGTGTGTTAAACCAGCTTCAATTCAAAATAGGAGTAATAAAATACAAAGCAAAAGGTTTTTAGTTTTGTTTCAATACCTCTACAGAAAAGTGCTTTAACTTTTCCTTTCTTTGTAGATTTTTCCCAAATAATGGACCTAAACAATGGAAAAGTTGAAATATAATGGGCTAAACGGTTGCTGTTTTTAATGCAAACATAAAGTTGAAGCTAACTTTGACTTCTCTTTTCTTGTTTAAAGAGTCAACAGTGCAGTGTCGGAGTACGGAATGAATTAAGCACAGAATGTGACATCTCATTGAATTCACTGGTTTAATATTTTATAGTTCAGAGACACACCTGAGAGCTGAACATACGAGCGAATCAAAGCTTAATGCGCAACACGCAACCAGCTGAAATGCTGGAGTCAGGGGGAGGGGCTAAACTACTGCATCCAGGATGACAGGTTGATCTGCCGTGACATTTTACTTCAAACTTTTTAAAAGATTGCATCCTTTACCGCATTAATAGTATATAAGATCAGCATGCATGTTCTATTTATTGTTTCAGGTCGGCATAGCGCAACAGCGGAGCAACGCAGCTACTTTCCACCGAACTCCAACGTGTTAAAGAGTTTGTGTTTTCACCTGCACACAGTTTTCCCTCGGCAGCGTCTTCTGAACATGTGTCAGACCCACCAGGAGTTTGTGTGCATTCACGCCTGTTTTTTTTTTTTTTTTCCCCCTGGCCTTCCTGCATGTGTGCGTTTCAGCGTGACGCGGCAGCCCCCTGCCCTGTTCAAACACGGCGTTGGCTGTGCTGGCAGCCTCGTCGTCAGGGTCGGCTTGCCAGTGGTACACGCTGTGCCTGGCGCCCTGCGGTGTGGGGAAGGAAGGAGCACAGCGGGCCCCGGGCAGCCTCCAACACCTCTCCCGCCGCGCCGAGGGCCCCTCTGGTGGCGCTCACAACACCAGAACAGGCCCTCAGAGAAATGATAATGAGGACCAAGACTGTTACACAGGGTGGCACACGGGGAGGCCATCTTTAACACACATCAGGATGCAAAAGTGCAAATCAAAGTGTGTGAACAAGAACACGCCTGCTATACTAATTCAGTATTACTTTAGATAAAAGCTGTCTAAATCAATGTTCACACTTAATTCAAATACATGTTTTGGACATAATTTTACATTTTTATTTAAACTGATTAAACTTTATGAAGGGTGAAAGTATTCAAAAAAACACATGGCATAAAAGTAATTTTTCTTTTTTTTTTTTAAAGTTTTTATAAAAATGACGGTGAAACTTTAGCTTGCTTTAGTTAGTTTTCCTCAGGTCCAATAGATCAGTGTTTATCAACCGGTGTGCCGCAGCACAGTAGTGTGCCGTGGGAAATTACCCTCAGTAACTGATCTAAAAACATTTCCCATCTCCAGGATTTCAGCTCTGTGTTCATCCAAACAGGTCCTGATAAAACAATGAGTAGTTAGAAATATGAAAGATCCTAAAAGACTCCTTTTTTTGTGTTTATTTGATTCTATTAAAGAAATTTTGATAAAAATGACGGTACCGCGATTTAGCCGTAGCTTCAGCTGTTTTCAGAAAAGTCCCGCCCCTTTAGCTGTCTTCACCAATCATTCTTAGAAGCATAATCACACGTCATCAGTCTGACCAATTAGAAGTGGTTAAAGTCTTCACTTCCTTGTTCTGATTCTCCTCATAAAGTCTCTCAGTTCCAACAAAAATACCAGCTAAAGCTCGTCTTTAGCAGTATAGCTTCCCGCGGGATCTGGTGTCAGAGTGTGGAACAAGAGAACAAAACAATGAAGCTCAGAGAAGCAAGTCTGTTTGTGTTCGACGACTGTTTGCACTACATCTCCCATGATGCATTGGGTTAAAGTAACAGCATCTCACCGCACATTGAGTCTTCCCTGTTAAACGTCTTGAAACAACAACGAACACATCAAACAGTTTTTAAATCTTTTACCTTAATTTTTTTACATCTTTTAGAAAAAACAACTTCGAGCTTAACCATGACAAAAATGCATGTGAGATTGCGGAGGAGCTGTAGATCAACACAGACTATGAGTTTCTCCTTTTTTTTAATTTTTGGTTGCTGCTGTGCCGCAGGATTTTTGTCAAAGTTAAAGCGTGCCGTGGCTCAAAAAAGGTTGAAAAACACTGCAATAGATTAAAACATTAAAAAGTATAACTATTTTTGAAGTATGCTTAGCTTTCATATATTGTGGCAAAAATGTAAAATATTACTTTTTCAATAAATGTGACAATTTTAAATATAAGTTCAATGTAATTAATTATGATTATGCGTTTTTGTTGTTGTTGTTAAAATAAAAAAAACCTGTGTCCCTTTCTAGGACATAGTTCTGCAGAGCGGCAGGAGTTATTAGACATTTGCCTTTGAGTTGCGGCCTTTGCCGACACCCGTAGATGACAGCTGAGCAGGGCCCTTGTGGCCTGCCTTGCGTATTTTCTACTAAATAAATGTGCTTTTTTCCAAACGGCATTGCTCCTAAATCAAGATTAGAAGAAATAAACTCAGAAATGCAAATTTAAGCAGATTTTCTTTCTATATGTCCTCCTTCTTACTGGTTGGTGCACACTTTTTGCAAACCCAGGAGCACAGCATTTTTTATGAAAATGTCCTTTGCAGTTTTCCATCTGCTGATAGAAAGAACGATAGATTCGCCGAACTGTTAAGCTAGTTTTGCTTTGCAAGCGTTGCTCCGGTGAGAAGCACTGGTTTGCAGCGTCTATTGCAGCAGGAATGAGTGTAGAACAGGAAGGTGAGATGTTTGCAAGGTTTCTATGCGGTATCTGAACAACATGGTGTTTGATATCATTAAACGTTTTCATTTTCATGGCTGTCACAAATTTTATATTGTTTAAATGTATCTTAACTTTTCTAAATAAAACAACCATTTTGATTTTTTTGTTGCGATTAACACACGCAAAATTTAAATATTTTATTAAAACTTTTTTTAAAAAATTACGCTGATAGTAAAAAAAAAAGTAAACTGTTATTTTAGTCTTTAAATTAAAGTATTGATAGCTGGAAAAATCATAGCTCCTATATGTTTTTTTTATCCAGGCAGCTAAGTCTCTCTGTTAGGAATGCCACCTCTCCATCTTGGTGGTCGGCAGCCACCATGCTGGGTGACGAATGGGGGTGATAAACCGGGTTCATCCAGCCCTGGTGTTTATAGCCCTAAGACTACTTAACAAGGTCAAGCCTACACTGGAGCCTGGGTTTCTGTGACTTTTTGCTGTAGTTTTTAGTCAGACACACTCAGAGCAAACAATTCAATTCTATCTAATTTAGACAGCAAAGGGATGATGGCGCTAGCATAAATCTATTGGGTTAAACTATTGAATTTTCTGTCCTGCACACCTAATTATAAGGCACATAGTCAGTGAATAGGTTCTTTTCAAAGTCCTGTCATATTCAGTAAATGGCGCACTGAACTGTAAGGCGCAAATCACGAGAAAAAAAAAGAAAAAAGTTCATCAGTCAGTTATTACTGTGCGTTCAGAGTAATACCAAATTTTGTTTGTAACACGCTACACATTAGCGTATGACCAATATCTGTAACTCCCAACCCGGATTGCAACACTTAGAAAAATAGAGTGAAGCCACTAAAACAAATGTTACTGTGTCTATGCTAACTCCTAACCTTGTTAGTAATACATCAAACCCAGTCTGACACCGCAACACATTAGCTACATTAGCAACATTAGCCGTGTTAGCATATTTACAATAACATCCAAACATTTTGACAGAGCGCCGTGTATCTCTTAAAATTGTTTCAACATAGGTAGACGCAACCAGAAATATTCCATAAGACACTCATGATTATAAGGCACACTTTTTTTTTTAAACTACATCTTTATAGTGCGGTTAAAAAACACGGTACTAGCTAAGTGGCTAACAAACAGCTGGCAACAAAAACAATACGAGGTATAAAAATAGTCAAAAACTAAATACACTATACAAAGTTCTTTTTAAATAACACATTTATGGCTATTTTGAATAAAAAAAGTAGGCGTTATTCTAGTTTTTTTCTTTAATGAATAGATCAGATTGACTATATTTGTAAACCAGAGTGCTGGTGCTTAAAATGTAACCCAACAACAGATTCACACCAGAAAAAATGAGTCTGAAGATCCAAACAGTGATTACTACACCAGTGGGAAATGTACAGGTTGCTGATATTACCCATCGACTGCGTGTGTGATTGCTTTGAGAGATGTTAAAGATGAGAGGGGATGAGAATTTGATTAAATTGCGTGTGGCAGCTCACTGTGGGAAGGTAATTAGGGACAAACATTGAGAAGCAGAGTCTGATCTCTCCTGCTGGAGGTTAAGTGAAAAAGGAGCTGCGAGTCCCCGGGTCCCAGTGGCACAGTGATTAGAAATTTCCTAATGCGGGGGGCTAATGGGATGTCAGCCGGGATCGGAACCCGTACACGGAACCGCTCGCAACAACAAGTGGTCAAAGATCGAGCCTGATTAAAGAGATAGAGCAGAGAATCAGGAACATTTTGCCTCCGTTCATAAACACATCAGACAGTCATTAATACTTGCCAGTTACATCATCATAGGCTTTGTGGATGATTACACATGTTAGAATAGTGTGATGAATAATCATTTAAGAAGGGAAAAATGTTATATTAACTCCCAGAAAATACATGATCAAAACCAAATCATGTTTTTTTTATTAGATTTTCCCCTAAAACCAGGTAAACTTTACATTATAAGTGGAATATTTTTCAAGTATTCTACACGAGTATTTCTTTTCTCAGCTTGTTTTTTTTTTTTTTCACCGTCTCTGGTCTCAGCTTGTATTTGCATTTTTCATCAAGCTCTGCTGAGGATTAGATAGCATCTCCAGCTGACAGTTGCAGCAGGGTCTGAGGTTGAAATAACAAAAGCAGCCCAACCTGACTGCCAGCCCCTGATGATGAAACAACAGGGGGAAACAAAAGGAGTCCCCAGAGCTGCAGATGTTGACGCTGGAAGCTGTTTGTTGTGTGGAGGTGGTGTTCTTTAGTTATGAGTATATGAGTGAGCATTTGATTGTGTGAGCTTGCATATTAATACGCGCGTGCACTGCATATCTGTCTGCAAGCACGTGTGTCAAAGCTGTGGCCCTGTGGCTATGAGGAACCCAGCTGGGAGGAAGAGTGAATGCATTCATCCTGGCTCTCGGGGGCCTGGGGCCACACAGGTACCCAGCGAGGGGATGAAAGGCTGCTCTGCAGATGTCACCCACTGGGGTTCAGCGGCCCAGCCAGCAAATGTCATGTTTGGCAGCTGGCATGCTGCGGCTCTCCCACCAGTTGTTGGCAGGGGCGTCTTCTAAAGGATGCTGGAGCGGGCTGCAAGCGTTGCAGCACCCTAATGGGAGCCACATTAAAGGGAGTCGCTGGCTTCTTTTGTAGAACGTTAACCTTTTTTTTTTTTTTTTTTTCCAGTTTTTAATCGTCAAAGAACTGCCTGATAGGCCATATTCTCATGTTTATATCTAGAAAAAATAAATGCTTCTACTAAATATCCTAAAGAAACAATTATTAATCAGCTCAAATTTCCCAAATCATTTAATATTTTTATGATCTGTTTCACACAAATCACAAAAGAAATCACACACAAAAAATCAAATATTTAAATCTGTACTTTTTAATGGCAGCTTAATAAATTGCAAAACAGATGAACAAAAACTTTCCACTAAACTACATTCACTAGTTTTACTAAGTTGGATGCAAAAAGGAAAGCTTGCTAGTAGTGCCTAACTAGCAAACTAGCTAAACTTGGCAGTTTGGTCGCTGTGCCCAACTAGGAAAAATTGTTAGTTTGCTAGTTAGGCATAACTAGCAAAACGTGCTACTGCCCTAGTTGTACCCAATTAACAAAGCTTGTTAGTTCCCTAATTGCACATAATTAGTGCAACTTGCTAGTTTACTAGTTGTACCTAATTAACAAAACTTGCTAGTTCCCTCCCCTCCGTAAACTGCCACCATAACGTGTTGAAGGGGTTGGAGAGCTGGAGTGATCCCAGGAGTCTGGGGCTATTGCCCCTGGTAGGGTCTCCCATGGCAGACAGGTCCTGGGAGCCAGACAAAGAACGGCTCAGAACCCCCTTTATGAGAGTTACTTCTCATGATTCCGCATCGTTGCCCACTGAACAGGGCTTTTCCAAAGGGACCTAGCAGAGTCCAGCTCAAAGAAACAATGTGGGATCACCCTCCCGTGGGTCCACCACCTGTAGGAAAGGTGCAATGCAGTTAAGGTGGCAGTCAAAGACGGGTGCCTCTGCGGCCACACCCCGGTCATAGAACTTGGCATTTTGAACGTGGAATGTCACCTCTCTGGGAGGGAAGGAGCCTGAGCTTGTACGGGAGGTTGAGCGGTACCAGCTAGATAAAGTTGGGCTCACATCCACGCACGGTCTGGGCTCTGAAACTCAGTCCTTAGAGAGGGGTTGGACTCTCTACCATTCTGGAGTTGCTCATGGTGAGAGGCGGCGGCTGGTGTGGGCTTACTCATGAGCCCTCAGCTCAGCCGCCAAGTGCTGGAGTTTACCCCGGTGGATAAGACGGTCATGTCCCTTCGACTTCGGGTGGGGGACAGGTCTCTTTCCTCCAACGAACGCAGTACATTGGTTAGGCACTACGAGCAAAACTTGCAAGTCCTCTAGCTAAGCACAACTAGAAGAAAAAAAACTGAAGACTGCTCCATCCCAACATCCGCCTTACAGTTCAGTGGCCATTTCCTGTATATGACAGTACTTTGAAAAGAACCTATTCACCGAAGATGTACCTTATAATCTGGTGTGTGGTATGGAAAATGCAATAGTCTATGCCAGTAGATTCAGGCTAGCGCCACCTAGCAGGATGTTGCTCAATTAGCCAACCAACACAGTACGTTGGCACCACTAGCAAAACTTGCTAGTTCTTTAGCTTAGCACAACTATCAAAACTGCTAGTTTGCTAGATAGACATATTAAGCAAAACGTGCTAGTTCATTAGTTGTGCCCAACTATCAAAACTTAAACTTTGCTAGCACAGAAACCTAATCTAATGTTTAGATTGTAGACTTCATTATAGTTATATTTTCTTTGAGTCGACTTAACGTTTCTCTCCCAAAAGTTGGCATGCGATAATAGAGGTTTGTGGAACCTACAGCCTAAGGTCATATGTTAGCTATAAAGACTCACCGTGACTAAATAATCTATGACTTCATTTCTGGATGTACATATGATCCTTTTGTTTTTTTCCGGACAAAATATTTGGTCCTCTTCAGAAATTAATAAAAAGGATATCATAGATAAAAAGGCAGATCTTCAAAATGTTCATTGTGTCTCATGTTTGTGATCTTTAAAAAGCAAAGGACGGCGCGTCTCTTTGTCCTTTCTATTACACAATTCTGTTGGCATTGACGATCCCATTCCAGCTGTTAACCTTTGTGTTAACCCTCAGAAGACTCTACTCATTTCAATCTGCTGTGTGTAAATGCTAAAGGAGGGCATTAAAGAAAGGTCAGCATTTGGCTGCTTGGGTTGCCACTCAACAAATGCAAGTACATGAAGAAAAAAATGTTTAGTTCTAAGTTGTTTTTTATTTTTAAAGTCACACATTTAAATTTCTTTAGGGACTATTAAATACCTATTCTATTTATTTTATTCTACTTTTCCGATCAAGTTCTGGAAACGGTACAATACTGCAGAGGTAGCTTTTATCTTTTTCAGATAGAAAATGTTTGAAATCTGAATAAAACAAACAGATGCCTCAGTAGATGACGGGTAAAATAAAGACATTTTAATGGTTTTTAAACATTTTATTATGAACCTTATTAACCTTAACTTTCGCGGACCCTGAGATCCTCTAAAACTAGTCTACTAACTACTAGTCCAACTATAAATTGCTGTGCCTGTTTTGTTTTATTTATTTTTGGTGTACAGCAATTTGTATTACTCTATGTAGGAAAAGTGCTATATAAATAAAAGGGCTGATCTGATTTGATTTGATTTCTTGTCATTTGATGAAACAATTCTATAAAATGAAGTTGCCTTTGAACCAAATCTGCTGGACTCTGAAACTTTAAATGAAGTTCAAATTCTTCTCAGTCATTTGTTTTAAAAGTTTAAACCACTCTTTGCTATGAATCGTTTCTGCGTTTGCTGAAATGAACAAAATCAGTGTTACACTTCTAAAACTTGTGTGACTGCCGAAGAAATTAATTCAGTCGTGCTCATTTGATCTTTTTTTTTTATAATTAGTAATGCTGACCTAGAAGCAGTGTCACAACAGCACTACGTACATTGTGTGCATTATCCATGGAGGAAGATTGGTCATACATTAATAAACGTGGAAAAAGTGAGAAAAGTTTGATCTTTATGTGAAGTTTTTACTGATGTATCACTAATGTACCACGTTCAACCCTTTTGCTGTCCTAGGCACTTTAACATTAGGATTGGGGTCATCTAGACCAGTGTTTTTCAACCTTTTCTGAGCCACGGCACACTTTAGCCTTGACAAAAATCCCGCGGCACACCAGCATCCAAAAAAAAAAAAAAACTGATCGACAGCCGCCCCCCCCGCCCCTTGGAATCTCACGGGCATTTTCATGATAATTGTGGCAGAAAAAGCTGGAAGTTGCAGCTGTTTTTTTCTAAAAGTTGTATTTAAAGTTAAGTTAAAAGATTCAAAAACTGTTTGATGTGTGTTCCTTGTTTAAAGAAGTTAAGAGGAGAGGCTCATTGTGCGCTAAGACAGTCATTCTAACCCAATGCATCATGGGAGATGTAGTGCCGTAAATCCGCCGACCGCAGAAAGACCAGCTTCTCTGAGCTTCATTCTTTTGTTCACTTGTTCCACGGTCTGACACCGGATTCTGTGGAAAGCTACACCGCTAAAGACGAGCTTTAGCTGGTATTTTTGTTAGAACTGAGCGACTTTTTGAGCTAAATCTAAACAAGGAAGTGAAGACTTTAACCACTTCTGATTGGTCAGACTGATGACATGTGATTCAGCCTTCAAGAATGATTGGTGGAGACAGTTAAAGGGGCGGCACTTTTCCACAAACAGCTTTAGTTGCAGCTAAATCGCGGTACCGTCATTCTTATCAAAATGTATTTAATAGAATCAAATAAACACAAAGAAAAATAATTTTATGATCTTTTATATTCGTAACTACTCAGTGTTTTATCAGGGGCCTGTTTGGATGAACAAAGAGCTGATTTCCTGGAGACGGGAAATGTTGTTAGATCAGTTAATGAGGGCAATTTCCCACGGCACACTGGTTGAAAAACACTGATCTAGACCCACTAGACAGTGTGCTGAACCTTTTTCCTTCAATGATTTGTGAACCTCACTGGTGTCCATGGATTACATGAAATCCTCTTCACCTTTATCCACCTTTGTCATGGTAGGGATAACACGTCAATGTAAGGATGGGGTCATAGGATATCACAAGGGTTAGACCACGGAAAAAGTATGAATAAACCACCCAACATATGAATCAACATAGAACATGAACTGTGTGTGATTATTGTGCTGTTTATATGTAATTCATTAGTGTTTGTGCGTCAGCTATGTAATTTGAATGTGATATGTGCGCCGTATACATGATATAAAAGTTATATATGGGTGGCACAAGCGTGAAATGTTCATTAGACATTAGGGAACTGTTGTGGAAATCCACAAATTCGTGTTTGCATCTCAAAAAAATCATGCACAACAGTTTAAGATTTACATAAAACTGCGAATAAACTACGTGTAACTACTGTGTAATTCTCAACCGACCAAAAATTTGGAAAAAGCTGAGTTGATGTAAAAAACCTGTCAGCTGAAACCCTTGACGGACATCTGCGGACATCGACGAATGACGAACGCAAGAAACACTTAGGAGTTCCGTATATTACGCATTTAACATGAAAGACAGAAATGTCATCCCTGGAATACGCGCAAAATGTACGTGGTGGCTGTGAGACACGGCCTTTAAGGATAGATAAGTGTGGCAAATGACCAAACACACATACACACACACACAGGGTCGTCGCACAAACTTACATGCACATGTGCCAAGTGGACAAATCACACCCCCGGGATTCGGCTGCATGCAATTAGGATCATGATCAATGACGAGTCAATCATGCGAGGCTGTTTTCCTCTCCCTTCCCCGACGCAGCGATTATTTTCCAGCTGGCAGGGTCTGCCCTGAACCACTGGAGGAGCCCCCCCCCCCTCCCCCAACCTTCTCTGCACCGCCCCCTTACTCTCCCCTTGGCTCCTCCCCCTCTTCCTCTTTGGCCATCTCTGTGGAGCAGTTAACTCTGCCAGTCACATCTGACAGCCTGGGGAGCTTCACCATTAGCCCCTGGCCTCCCAGCTTTCAGATTCTGTGTTAGGTCACATGCCCTCCACCCCCCCTCCATCACCAAACGGACAAATGAGGGACAAGTTCCTCCAAACCCACCAGGTTTGAAAGTGTGTGTTTAAGATTTCGACGCTCATTTCGTCAACTCCAGCAGATAGGAACAGCGACTGCAAAGGAGCTGTGATGTTTTGGGTCGACGTTGGCAGTCCAAACGGGTTGAATTTTCACAGGTTCTCAGGTACACTTGCTGCCGAAAAAAACGGCACTGTCAGTGGTTGCGTGGTTTGAAAACGCCAGATCGGCTCGTTACTCACAACAAAAAGGCTGGCGAGCGGCAGCATCTTCTCTGAGAGAGCAGATAAAGGAGGCAGGTGTTTGGAGGAACATTATGGAAATCCATCAGTCTTCAATTAGGGCTCTGCTGCCCACCCTAAAACGAAAGATGCGCACCGATAGCCGGATTCCAGCCCCACCTGCCCCCGTCGAACAACAAAAACCCACTCAGGAGCTGCATAACGCCATGTTTTTATGATGACAGAGCGTGGGATGGAGCAGCACTTTACGGCGCTCGCTGTTGTCCATTAGGCTCCCAGTGTGAGGCCTGGCTAATTCTGTCCGCCCGGAGGTGCAGGGGCACCGGCTCTCCATCGACTGGCGCGCCGAGGGAAGAAATGCAGTTTAACCTAATTTGGTTCTAATTACAAAGACAGGAAGTCCACCTGCCACACATACGGCGGCGCTCTCCTCCCCACCGGAGACCTCAGGGAGAGGTGGGGGGAGTGAACAAGAGGACAGAAAGAAGGAGATTGTCTTTGTGCTGGTTATTGTTTGGTTCCCTCCATCTATATTTTTATGATCAGTCAAATATTTGATAGAACTGAAATAAAAAACAAAAAAAAACAAATGGTAGGCGAGACTAAAAATGTTTCTGATACAAAAATTGTTCCAAAAATAAAAACAGCTATTCTAACCTTTACATTTTTTTTGTGAACAGAAATGGTGAAGATAACTTTCCACAATCACCACTGCAGGTTCAATGGAGGTTTCAAAACGGAATTTCAGTCTTTATTTTGGGAGTCAGGCTGATCAACCAGTAAGGCCTCAGTCACAACCTTCCTTACAGGTCGATACGAGCTGTTTGCGACTGAAAACATGTACGGTGCACGTAGGTTAGAGCTCTTGGTTAGCCCTTAGGGGGCTCGGTCAGCCCTTGGAGTATTCGGTCAGCTTGTAGAGGCCTCCGTCAGCCTTTCGTGGGTGAAACACACACACACTGCTGAGGCCGAATCTAGGATGACGTCATGAAATGGGCAGCACACACAAGGAGTGAAAGGCGGTGCCTCCGAGATCTCGTCTGACATGCATATAGGAAATTTGCTGCAAAAATAACTCACATTTCATAAAAAAAACAAGTTCTTTAGTGTGCCAAAGGTAATTTCTGATAATATAAATGGATATTGGTTCCTGTTAAAGGCTTAGAATAGCATGACATAGGCCTTTTAAATTCTGCAGACGCTGCAAGTAGCCTGTAACGTGATAAGTGTGGGCTTCTTGTACGCAGCCTGACTGTTAGAAATGAGGAAACCAGCCAATCACAGTGTAGTTTGTGTACCTGCGTATCACCTCTACAACCCGTGCGTACGGCATTCGTACGCGCCGTCAGTAAGAGACCAGGACTCGCACCTTATAAACGACCAAAGAGCATCATAAGTGCCTGTAACCTACCTTCTTCCTGATACGTGCACCACGGGCACGACAATGGCACGTTCCATTTTCCGACATCCCTGAAGGTGGTCGCATGGGCCTCAAGATTTTAACAAGAAAAAAAAGCTTTCACTCAGAACAAAATAAAGCCACGAGAACCAAATAGAGCTAGAGCCAAACAGCTGGCTTAAATGCACACAACTATGTGTATTTAAAGAGAAAATCTGCTCATCCATGCAAACATCCTACAAAGATGTCATGTGGATTGTTTTCATCAAGGTGGCATTTTTCTAAAAAAATCAAATAAAAAATAATCCTCATTTTAATCATATTTTCTTTGAACATATTTGCTGATTAATCTTCTCCTAAGTCTTTGAGGTTCATGATTTCTTTTTTTCTCCCATCATAGTCATTTAAAGACATAAACACCTCAGCATGGGGTCTCTGTTTGGACTGGAAGACCCTCTCGGGTTCCTTTCATGTGTCAGGCCGTATCAGCTGACCAGATCTCCCAGCGATGTTAATGGACAGGCTGCGGTGGTCCAAAGCCCCCTGACAAGGAAGCGGATTGTTCTGCTAATGTGTTACTTCCTGCTGGAGTCACATCTTGGGAATGGAGCTGAGTGGCCTGTGCCGGAAGAAATCCTCACATCACAGCGATCAGGAGCCGGCCAAGGTTTCACTCAGCCAGCCAGCCAGCCAGCAAGTCAGTGGGTCGGTCAGCCAACCGGCCTCCGCTGCCAGTGGATGGATTTCACTAAAACGCTCGGTGTGACCGGACACCCGGTCAGAGGACGCCGGGCCACGCTGGCAAATATTTGGGCGGCCATTTCCGTTCCTTTGGAAAACCCCGGTAACAGAAAATTCTGAATGAAAAGTAAAAAAAAAGAAAACAGCTTTTGTTGTTGACAAATGTTTGAATTTTTTTTTTATCACTGATTGTTGCCAATTAACACTTTAAAGATCCACTCTGATAAAAAAAAAAAGTGTTTTCACATCTTCTTATGGCATTTTACTGATCATGAAGGACATATATAAAGAAAACTAACTAAGAAAATGTGCTGAGTGGTCACAAACTCCCTGCCTAGAATAGATCCATGTACAACTGAGCTGAAATTTGACTAAAACTGTACGGTTGGATAGCTCCAACATTGCTCGCCATTTTTGTTGCACCGGTAATGTTGGGTTGGAGGTGTGACGGGGCTGTAAGCTACTGAAACTGCAGAAACTATATTCCTTGAAAAACCGGACGTTTTTGGCGTGGTTTTGGTGTTCCAGTACAATATCGGTATACATATTGTATCGCCAGACTCTTGCATATAGACAACAGTATCATCGATTAATCGTTACATCCCTAGTAACTAACGTAATTCCATTGAATTCTGAAGCAGGGAAAAAAGCGCTTTGGGTTATTATTATACTGTGGTGAAGCGCTTACATAATCAAGATTAATCTTTGCGATGTTTTTCTATATTTTACGTTTCGCATCGTTGCAAAGCTTATATGAAATGCCGATGCGTCAAAATCATGATTTATGGATTGCGTGAATGGTGGAAAAATTACGGTATTTTTAAAGATCATTTGTTGTTTAGCTATTGCTAGCAACATCTCCAATGTTAAAGGGTTGATCTACAGTTTTCTCATCAATTATTGATAATTCCGAATTAGTTCCGATTGTTTGGGCAGGATCGCTGTGGACTTGTTTTGGCTGACCGTCACAGTTCAGCTCCTTGGTAGAGGAAGTGCTATGTTGCCATGGCAATCAGCCCTTTTTCCCCATCCTGCAGTCACGGGCCGCGGCAGCCCCGACGCATCGTTCAAGAAGCATTGGGACCTGGATGCTAATGAGAGTCTGCGATTCGTGAGGTTTCAAAAGTAAATGGGTGGATTTTTTTTTCTTCTCTGCGAGGATGATGGGAATTCAGAGATTAGATGCCAGCAAAAAAAAAAAAAAAAAAAAAAAAGCTTAATGTTAACTTTCTTAGTTAAAAGTATCTCTTCATCGCTCATATGCTTCAGTTCGCCGTTGGCATCCTGCTCAGCTTGAAAGAAGTTTTCCCTTCAAGCATCTGAGAATCTGAAAAAAAAAAAGACTACTCTATCCTGAAGTTATGAAACTTAACCGACCGACCATCTGATTCACACCCCAGCTCTCCAAGACGTGGCACATATTTATTTCCAGCCAGCGATTGCATGGAATTTGTCCTGTTTTTAACTTTGTTAGAACATGTTTGGCGAACGCGTGGCGCACACACTGGTGACTGCCGGCAGCCAAGAGCACTTTATTTATGTTTGGATAGCAGCGGGCGCTCGGTTCTGCTTGGCAGCGGCGGTGTGCTGTGGTCTCTGGCACCTCTTCGCGTCCATCCTGTCCCCCTGACATCCTCCTCTCCCCGTCTCAACTGGGGCCTCTGCAGCATCTTGTGTTGAGTCAGTGTGCATCCGTGTGTGTCTATGCACACATGTAGAACACATGTATATTTAAACGTGTGAGTAAAATATTCCCTTTTTAAAAAGAAAAACAAGAGTAAAAGCTTCAACAAACTTTTTTAAGCACATTTTCCGCACTAATGGCTGCACCGTCAAGGAATAGCCTGTTTTCGAACTTGTCACAAAAAAGTAGCACCGAGCTAGAAGATGCACTAAGCCAGGGATGGGCAAACTGCGGCCCGTTAATCTCTTTAATTCGACCCGCCAAGATGGAGTCAATTATATTGATAATCTTTAATGATAGTAATGTTTAATTTCCCCTGTAATTCTGGTGTCTCCCCATAGATGGAGCTCTACGAATAAATTGACCTTTGTTAAGGTGCAGAAAGTTAGTTTGCATTCATGTTGTGTTGGAAGACTTGTTGTTTTTCTGGCGTTTTTCAGACATTTTTTGTGTGGTAGTCTAGTTTGTGTCATAGCCTTTTTCCGATCACTTTCCAGAGCGTTTTATGCAAATCCCCTCACTTGGTATATAAAAGTATAATTCATACCCTCTATATTTATAAACTACAGCGAGGCCGGCCACCTTAAAAGGAAGCGGGTGTTTTCCTCACACCAGAGCTGAGCAGAGTCTGCTGAAACTCAGGGTTTTGCCGTCTGGGTTTCCTCAGTGAGGGGCGGCGGGGTGCAGCGGAGGGTCGGGAAGCGAGCGACCAAAGGCCCGAAACAATCCGCAGGCAGATAACAGCTGATACTGCGACTAATTTGGTCATGTGCAGGGCTGCCGGATGACGGCGGCCCGATAAAGAAAACACGACGGGGACAGAAGGCCTGCTGAAAGAGGATGTCAAGCGTCCGATCTTTGGCGCTCTGTGGTTCGCTGTTACATCTTTCTGTGTTTACTTCCGACACAAATGAGATGGGATAAACTGAATGTGCTTAACCCTGTAGAGCCCAGTAGATGACAGGAAAGACAGAAAATTCAACGTTAAATCAAGAAAAGAATACTAATTTTAATGCTGTTATAATAACATATGGATAGTATCCATTATGAAATGTTTGTTTTTGCAAAAAGCAATGCTAGATTAAAAACGTATTACAAAGAAAATTGGGTTTTGGGTGTTTAAACATGTTTTTGTGGAACTTTTCTGATGATGGAGGATATCAATACAAAGAAATAAGCCTAAAATTGCATTTTGGAGTATTTAAGTTGTGAATCGGTATTAGGTGAAAAAATGTCGTAGGAAAAAAAATCCTATTTGTGTCGTAGAAAATATTTACAAGCTCCCTGCTCCGCCCCATCCGCTAGATCCATGTACGTTTTCGTTTTCCTCGTTGGAGCTGACATCAGAGTCAAAGCCTAATCGGGTGGATGGCTTCCATATTGCCAGCCATTTTTGTTGCAACAGTAATGTTAGCTTGGTAGTGTGAGTGGCTGTGAGCTAGCAGGAGAGCGTGTAAACAGAGAGCTCTCAGCTACGGGAAGGGGGGCGGGGTTGTTCCACGCAACAGTCCCGCTCACAACACAGAGGCCAATTTCACAAAATGTTACATTTAGCTCATACATTAAAAAAAAGACAATTGTGAATTATGTTTTTAATTTAAGTTACAATTTAGAGAACTTAACTGTGTCTGATAAAAGCTAGGAACCGGATATTGATAAATCATGTAATAAAATGGTTACGGTAGAACAGGGGTGGGATTATATAAGTTCGCTTCCTTCCACTCCCTTTCAAGCAATATTTATTAATATGTCTAACTATCCTAAGTTTATTTAATGATTGTATGAATGTATAACCGATGATTGTATTGTTTTTGTGTAATATTCTCATTTGATTGCTTGAAATAAACCATTTCAAATCAAATCAAATCAAAACTCAGAGAGACATTTTCAATGTACTACCACATTTTCACAAAAGTACAACTATATGTTTCGATGAAGTCTGAGTTTTTCCTTCTAAAAGTAAGACTTTTAAAAATCATAAATATTTATGATTTTATTCTCGCACAAAGTTGACTTTCGTCTCATAATTTTGACTTTTGTTCTTGTTCCAATGCGTTCTAAAAGCCAGCAAAACGTTTGAGATTTTTTGGAAGCAGTCATTTTTAAATGAGCAGAAAAAAAAAAAAAATCCTTCAACTGCCCCTAGTGGAGGGATAATTAACTACAGGACAGAGAACAATTAGTTTTTTTTTAAGAAAAGTTTTGATCATATACGGATGGTTATAGGAGTTCATATTTAGCCACAAAAGCTTTGGTTTTTAGTCATTAGCTTAAACTGAGCTGCAGAGCATCAAAATAACTGAGCTTGAAGCTTCGGTGTTTGATGGATAGCAGTCCCTGCAGCGCTGGAAAGCCGTGAACGCGAACCGTCTGTTTGCTTCCAGCGCAGTTTGTGAAGCTCCTCTGGGCTCGTGTGGTTCTGACAGTTCGGGCTAAGGCGGGGGGGGGGCCCGGCCCGGAGATGAGAAAACGGAGAAAGAGAGGCTTCCCGGAAGACCAGCGGCGGCCGTCGGGGGGCTGCAGGAAAAGCCTGCTGGGAAATGTCTGTGTCACCGGTGTCGCCCGGGTGAAGCAGAAACACAAAACAGCAGCCGGGGACACATTCTTGGCCGGCGTCGACCTCCGAATGCAGCCGCAGACCCCCCCCCCTTCCCCGCCTGCTTGCACTTTCCTGCTCACACACGGATGCTCTAAAGCTCACAAACAAGTAAAATCCTGAAAATCAACAAAAATACTGAAAAAATATCGACTTTCTTAGTCTCAAATTGAGGGATTAACGTATATTTACAGTGAAATACAGTGGAATTGATGTGTAATCTCTCTGTGCAACATCTCTGCAGGGCAGAGAGGCAGAGTTGTGTCTGCAGGCAGAGGAGCCAAAGGAAGCTAACTAGCACCCCCTTTTGAAAGTCCTGACTGGAGCAAGTGAGCGCTCCTCTTCCCGCCGATCTGGAAGACTTCATGACCGGTTCTGGTCGACTCTGTTAGCTCCTAAGGAAATGACATGCAATGAATGAAGGCTTATTAGGCTTCAACATGTTTTAGCTGCTGCTTATTACCAAAAAAAAAAAAAAAGCCTGAGGCTCAGCTTTGATTTATGACGAGTTTTACAAATTTTCAGAACAAAAACCTGCTGAAATTAGGATTAAAATTTGGGGATTTCATCAGTTTTTAGTTGAATTGACTCAATAAAAGTGACATCTGATTCCATGTAATGCTTTAATAATGTGATCCAGTTATATTTATAGACCTGGAATCCAATTTATTTGATTGCTGATTTGCTTTCTAGACACCCACACCTTCATTTTCAGCATTCCCATCCTCACCAATAACACAAATTGATTCTAAAGAAAGATTATAGGTCATATTTAGATTATTCTTGATTTTCTTTAGAGAATTTGAGCACAAGAATATTTTATTTTGTGATTTTTGTCTGCTTCAAATGGTGCCAAAAATACTTTTTTTCACATTTGTCACAGCCTCTTTTTTTTTTTTTTTTTTTTTAACTAAAGTTAAAACAACTTTTGTGGTGATGCTGAAATCTCATCATGCTGCAGTATTACCATGACAACAACAGTCATTTTTTTTAGGCTGGGATGGAAACTGTTTGAAACTGGAATATTTTTGTTCCTGCATCACATATACAGAATTTGCATTTTAGTTGTTTTTGAGAGATTTTCCGTCCTGTTTTTCTTAAAATAATGTACATTTTGCATCAAAAAGTGGTCTAAAAGACGTATTTTTATTTCCTTTTTTCCAAGTTGACTGTGTTTTTGTGGTTCTTCTCTGAGCCACAATCTTCAATACCTTCTCCACCTGTTCGTTCCTCCTCCCATCACCCATAACCTCCTTTATCTCTGAGCTCCTCCTCCTCCTCCTCCTCGCACAACTATTTTCCAGTTTTCCAGGCATTGGAGGTCAAACAGGAGAGGGAGGGCGGTGTTGGGAATCGGCGAGGAGCTGGTCGGCCGGTCAGGTGCAGCGCCACCAGTGATCATTAGGGTTACAGCTGCCCGGGCCAGATTGCGCGCTGCCTGCACCAGGCGAGATGTTTTGCCCAGGGAGAGGAGCGAGCATCTGTCTGTCCCTCCCCGTAGACAGCAACCTCCTACCAGCCTGTCCAAGTCAACCCAACTGGTAACAAGGTCACCCAACTCTTACTTTCTCTCGCTCGCCCCTCCGCTACTCTCTCCTTCCTGTTTTCGCTCCGTCTTCTGCAGAAGGCTTCTCTTTTAGGACAGGCTGTTGAAGCAGCAGGCCCCTCATGCCGTGCAGGGGAGAAAAAAACCCCAAGCGCATATGATGTTAGGACTAAAATGAATCTTATGTGAGCGCAATGCAAATGTGCACAGAACGGCAGAGCAGCTTTCCCCCGTCAAACTGCAGGGACGTTTTTTTTTTTTTTTTTCTCTTCGTCTGTGGCAAATGTTAATTGCACAGGATGATCTGTGTTGATAAAAGGACACTTTCATCGGCCCAAAAATAATTGCCTCCTTAAATACGTTTAAAAACCTCAGCTGCAAACATTGTTTCGGCTAATCTTATCGAACTAATAGGAAAATATAATTACGCTCAGACCCTAAAGGGGGAGCCGGGCTCTGTGTGGGAATTCATTGGAACTAAACTTTACGGCTTTGAGCACGACGCGGTCAGATGATGAGTTTAATCGCTGCTGATTTAAAACCAGAGACTTTCAGGAGATTTTCTCCAATGAGAAGTCAGACTGTGAAAGGGGAGGGGCTCCAGAACATCTACATTGAGTCATAGGAGTCGTGGTGATGTCATTAGATCATCTCACTTTCGCTAAACACTTCATGCCTGTGATGGATGACTGAAGAGTCTGCGGCCAAAGTAACTCAGAGGAATTTATTTACAATCTCCACCAGCTTTTTAGCCTTAAAGCTGCGTTCACAGCGAACGCAATTTGCAGAGGTGGCCAGCTTTCAATGTTAACTCAATGGCACAGATCTGAGGTCCTGTGGCACGGCGCAAATTTCTGGCAGCAGCGCAGCAGGATTTGGGGGTCACGGCCAGAGTTCAAATATTGAACTTTGTCTACAGCTCCGCGTCACATCTACCAATCAGGGACTCAGCTTTGGGCACATGACTCGATCCAAGTCACTGAAACAGAATACACGTCCGAGAATACACGTCCAATGTGAGCGTTTCTGTCCTCGACTTCCATCTATTTTGTTAACCCGCTGGGGCCGCGCGGTTGCTGGAGCCCATCCTAGCTACTTTTGGGCAAAGGCAGGATACATCATGGACTGCCACACCCGCGGATGCCTCAGGATGCCTGATTGGGCGTCCGAACTTAGTGATATTTTTCTCATTTTCATCGACAATAATAAAAAAAAGAGGTCCTATAAGTTCAGATGTGTTTTTATTTTCCCCCCTGGAGTTAATGCAGGATGGTGAGCATTCAAACTGAGTCAAAAACAGAGACGCATACCTTAATGCATACTTCCAGATTGAAGCCTGTTCAAAAAGCAACTGGAGCCCTGTCAATTCACTAAGTAACCACTAGGGAGAGCAAATGAGTGTTCATTTATACTACTGTGAAACAATCACATTTTAAACCACAAATGAACACACAGCCTGATTTAGATGTGGTAACCATGACAGCTATAGAGGGGTTAAATCAAGAAAATACCAAATATTGTACATTTGAATGAGAATTGGCAAATGATCCAGTATGAAACAACCCTTGCTTACGATCCTTATCATAATTAAACCATTTACGATTTAAATTTTTATATTTAGAATGGATTATTCCCAAAAGGACCAGTATATAAATGACTGGATCTCCATAATGGTCGTAAGTAGCTACCACTTTTTTAATTTATGTAACTTTTCTTTCAAAGTAAGAGCAAAACTTCCTTTGAATGGATAAATAATTTGACAACTTGAATTAAACAATATTTTTTTTTATTCTAGATGAATACAACTAACTGTATTAGAGTTAAAAAATAAAAGTATATCTATGGTCCCAGAGTGCACCTTGTTAGGTTTACAGCTGTGTTAACAGATGATGTGTACAAATTCTCAATAAAGGGCTTTTATTTTGAAGCCAGACACCACTTTTGAAGAGTTTACGGTGATTCGTTGATCATTAAAGATGCTAATTTTTCAGATTTAGCTAGACTCTTGCTAGAGCGGAGGGTACATCTAACATTAGCTACCTGCTAACAGTTAGTATTTTTCATTAAAGCATCAACCGGAGTGGGCCCTTGACAACAGAAAAGTGTCCCTGGTGGACTTTAAGGACTTCATTCTTTCAGTTTTCTTGTCAGTGCTAAATTTGAACGGCGTACACATTAGCTAGAAACCTGCGGTGAAAAAGAAGGGAGACGTTTCATTATTTTCTATCTGTACTCGATTAAGGGCCAAACGGAACAAAGCGAGCCAGGAGCTCACAGGAAGGGGGCCGAAACAGGTGTGACACCAACTTTCCGCCTCGCAGGAGACGCCGAGGCCCTTGGTCAAGGGCACAGCACCTGGACCATTGTTTTATTCGACAAAATGGCTTTTAAGTGCAAATTTCCACTTGGTCCTAAAGAAGAACTGGCCTCTGCACTTGTTTCACTCGTCTGAACCAATATGTGATCCGTTCTCATTTGCATAATGGGCAGAATGGAAATGAAGGGGGGGGGCAGCTTTGTCAGCCCAAGACAAAAAGAAGAAAGACGGAGAGAGGAAGACTGAAGCCATTCTGTGTGTGTGCAACACAAAGGTGTGATATCTTGAGTCTCATCAGAGCACTTTTAATTATGATCAGAGGTTAGGCGGTGCACTGCAGACCATCTACACAAGAGTGAGAAAGAAAAGATGAAAACAAGGCTTTTTCAGTCTGTTCAGTACTGAAATTATTCGGCAGCAGTGGAAATGGGAGAAAAATCCTTTTACTTTTCAGATGTTAAGGTGCCTGCAGCTTTTTAGCTTACTGTGTTTCAGTCTGGTTGCATCATTATTTTCCAGATTCACCTCCGTCTGCCGCACAAACTCAAAAAACCGAGAACTTAAAGGAAATGAGATCCTTTGTGTCCTTCAAACCATCAAATTTCTCACCGGTGTTGCTCCAACAGAAAGGATAGATGCCCAAATATTTGTCCGGTTCTTCAAAGCCTTTATTTTGAAGGTCTGTGAAGCCCCTGCCCTTTTAGCATCACTGTATGGCTTAGTCACAGCTGTCCTTAAAGCTGAAGGACATACCAAGGGCATAGATATAAAAGTATCACGGAACTTTTTAAGTCCGTTTTTGGACAAAAGGTAAACCAGTTGAACTTTGACCAGTCAGGGATTTGGATTTGGTGGTGATGGATGGCATCCTTTTCAAAACGCGGAAGTGTCAACCGTTTACAAATCGATCACGAAGGAGAAAAGATTTGTCGTGGTTTGTGTCCGGCTGGAATTATCCAACACCAAGGCTTTCAAATATCAGAATAAAGCTGTGAAAGAAAAAGCCTGGAGCAAGGATTGTGAGGGTTGCACCGCTTTGACATTTCACACCAACTGTGACTACATGCGCTGGTATCAGGCAGTGACAGACCTGTGTGAACACCGAATGCTAAAAGCGTGTTCAGGAACCAGAATTCAGCTCGGTGCTTGAACGCACCACAGATCCCTGGTGTGTATGTGACTCGTAGTCAACAGTGCATCTTGTACATGAAGTGCTTAAATTTCACTGTACTTTAACCAAATACTGATCTTTCTACTTAATACTTTCTACTATGAACCGTCCAGTTGAGTCATTTGTCGCTCTTAGGTCGTGAGTTCTAGAACTACCGAAACAGTCGGGGTTCTACCTTCGGGTTCACTGATGCGCCTCTCCAGATCTGCACCGGAGGATCCGTGCATTGCTCTGCAATAGCTTGGCCTCCACGCCACCTGCGCTGTGGGCTCTGTGGCTGCAGCTCCAAACTGTCAGGGGGGGTGCAAAGCAAACAGCGTGGTGTACTTATGACTCATTTCCACCTCGTAGTTCACCAGCGCAAGTTTGTGTTTGTGCTGTTTGTGATCAGCAGCCTCTGTTGTGGTTAGACGGTTCAAAATTGATGAAAACTAAAACTTATTAGTCAATAAACTTCACATCGGCAACAGAAGCCTCCGTTAAAATGAATTTAGGGATATTTTTTCTCCAAAAGGGATAAAAAAATCCAACTTTATCAAAATATTGTTCAATAAACTCACAATTATGACTAAAACTAGGCAAAATAATGAGGGAACAGCGCCTTTTCTGATGAGAAAATCATTCGTCTGTTGGGAAACATCCTCATAAGAACTAAATGCCAAGAAGACATTACCAATAAACCACTACTTAGTTTGTCTTCTACCCGCCCACCCCGCTGCCATCGCGGCACTGCGGCACAAAGGTATTTACTTTAGTTTAATCTTCTTGAGCTTCCTACAACCCAACAACACATCTGCAGGAGTTCGTACATGGACAAACATACAAAGAGGCAAAACCCTGTCGCCGTGTTCTCGGCAAAGGTAGATTATCTGTAAACGCGTGGAGAAATTTCTCGGGGGAAGCTTTGGCGCCGAGTAATAAAAGTCTGAGTGTGTTGCCGTTGCCAAGCGGAGACATCTGGTCACCTTATCACAGATAAGTGGGGGTTAGTCCTGGCATCTGCTAGAATTAATCCATTTTGCAAACACAGTTATCCTAATCTTCTAAATATGTCATTCAAAAACTGTGGAAGGCGATATCACTTTTTTTCCCTTTTTCTTCTGCGCTGATCAAAGCCGTGTTCTGCTGCGACGACGGCGCCTCAAAGCACTGGCGCTGACACCCCCAAGAAGCCGGAGACAAAAAAAGGTTGGAACCCGGTGTCACAGCCTCCACCTGGCCAAGCGAGCGCCGGTGCCCGTTTGGTCTGCATGGAGCCACCTAACGTCCCTGCATCAATATTCATGCGGGTGGATTTCTCTTTTGTTGCCTGCCTAGTCAGCAGTCACAGAACACATGGTGAGTGTTGGCAGCGCCCGGCTTAGGTAGAGAGGCCGCGGACGGAGGCAGTGGCAGGAACCAGGACCTGTGAGGCTGACTGACATTTCCATCTGTGGCGAGGCCTGGTAATTATCGGGGAGAGGAGCGCCCGCAGCAGCGCGCCATCTGCTAGGGGAGATGGCTCAATGAGGTATGAGCGGGAGCGGCGCTCCGGCGGGCCACTGCCTGCCTCTGACATGAGGGCTCGCATCTGCTGCCGAGGAACCGGGCCGCCCAACACAGCCTGCACGCCTGGCCGAGAGAGGGGGCTGACAGGAGGGAGAGGAGCAGCCAACAGCCCCCCTCTCCGTATCTCCCTGACCCCCCTCCACCCTGCAACACCACCCACAGCCATCACTACCACCACTGCCCTGCCAAAGGCACACTTGACAAGCAGCGCTCTCACAAGTTTTCGCATCAAGTTGTTTTTTTTGTTTTTTTTATCCTCTGGGATCCGGTACTTCCCAAGGAATCTAGCTGTCATTGTTTTGGGAGCAAACAAAGAGTCGGCGAGCAAATGTACCGCACAATTTGGTGGCTGAGGACGCTTGCACTCTCTGACTCATTTGTGAGACTCAGCTCTGTGCGAACGGTCGCTTGTGGGAGCCTGCGTGGCTTCATATTACTCAGCCTCCTCACACACCTGCCAGGTGTGTGTGTGTGTGTGTGTGCGCGCCGTTTTTATTTTCTCTCTGCATGGTTAGTCCAATTGTGGTGCAGTTATTACACTCTGCCCACAGACATAGTTAGACGCTTTCAGTAACATCCCATTATGTGTGAATGCAAAACACAGGCTCACAGCTCACTGAGTCCTCATGACGGCAACATTCTGAAAAAGACATCTGCGATACACACACCTCAAAACACAAAGGTGTGAAAACAAAGAATGCACTCACTCCGTCTTCTCATAAACTTGAAAAGGATTTTTTTTTAAACATGAAAAATATTTACATTCAACTCGAAATAGGATGACAGAGTGATAATAGATCGTCAGACCAGAATGACACAAAATAACGTGTTGGTGGATTTCATAAAGTACTAAAAGTTTTAGCTAAAAGTTTAGGAATTAAAACAAATTCTAAAATTCTTTTAGAATTTATTTTTATAGAAGAATTCATTGTATGTGTTAATCGAGGGTAAAAGTAAAAGGTGGGGTTTTTCTTTTTTACTGTTGTCATTTTTAATTAAAAAGCGCTTCAATCTATGCAAGTTTTTTTTTATAAATAAAGTTTCATTTGATTTGAAAAAATGAAAAGCAAATGGATTTCAGGAGTTTAATGAAACAATGTGAAAATGGTTGTTTTGCAGTCAATAATTTTGTGTATTTTTGCAAGAAAATGTGTACTGAACAGAATCCAAAATATTATTGCTTTATTGATTAGCATCAAGATTCTGCTATGTTTAAAGAAAACAAACTGCTCTGGTCTATAATGGGTGGAAACGTTAGCTTATAGCTACCTAGACCTTTAAACTTTCTAGCATTTTTTGATTGTTTGTTTTAAGACAAATGTCTCCATCATGGTGATGTTGAAGTTGTGTTAGCATGCCCTGGCTAAAACCAAACCCTTAGCAAGTTGGGAAAAAGGACAATTAGCTTAACGCTTTAGCATGAGCCATGCAACCAACTGGCGACCTGCAGGCCTATAGGACAGTGGTCCCTAACACCCAGGCAGATGCAAATGCATTTGCGAGCTTCTATTATTTCAGTTTTGTTAATTTTCTTATCCTGAAGGTAGGATTTTTTGGAAAACTACTGGATTCTGTTCTCTCTTCCGTCTGTTTTGAGGCGTCACATGACTTTAAGAGGCTGCTTGAAGTTAGTAGCTAAAGTTAGTAGTTCAAAGCTAAAGAAAAACAAACAAAAAACGTATTTTTAAAGTTTCTTCAGGGAGAAAAGAGCCAGTGAGGAAACCGAATAATAAATAAACGTAAAGCTGCTATTTAGATTGAACCGGATTTGTTGAGATAATTCTGATTCCCGAATGTAGGCAGATAAAAAAAGATGCAGACATTCATATTCATTTTTATATTTAGATAATACCTGTTTTACAACAGTTGTGTCATTTTTCTTTCACCGAATCCTCGTCATCTGCATAGAAAAGGAAAAAAAAATCTAATGCATTCAGGTTTTTTTCAACTACATTTCTTGTAGTAGCATTTGAATGCGGAGGTTTTTCAGAAACCAGAAACAAAAAATTATTTTGGTCCTGTTAACCCTTGTGCTATCCTAGGCACTTTACCGTTGGGAGTTGGGTCATCTAGACCCACTAGACAGTGCTCTGAACCTTTTTTTTTTTTTTTTTCAATTTTTTGTGATCTTCACTGGTTCAATGGATTACATGGAATTTTTCCACCTTTATCCACCTTTGTCATGGTAGGGAGAACATGTCAAAGTAAGGGTGGGGTCATCCAAGATAGCACAAGGGTTAAACCGGTCCACTGTCTTAGAAAGGTTGGGTGACCATTGCTGTAGCGTGGACCCTACCTATGCCAAACAGTGGCTGGAATAGGCTCCAGCAATCCCTTCCGCCTAAAAGGAATTAACCGGTTTGAAAAATGGATGGCTGAAAAGATTATGTCTTCCAATTGGCTAGTGTTAGTATGCTCCAGCTAAAACCAAAATTTAGTAGGTGGAAAAAAGGACTGTTGCTTAGGGTCAAAGCTTAATGCTTTAGCATGCTTCTTCCAGTTAGCTAATGTTGGCATTCTCTAGCTAAAATCAAATGCTCAGTAAGTGAAAAAAACAAGAACAAATGCCTAATGGTTTAGCATGGTTCTTCTAATTGACAAAAGTTAGCATGCTAAAGCAAAGATGAAAAGCTCAGTAGAATAAAAAACTACAATTAGCTCAATGCTTAAGCATGCTTTTACCAAATGGCTAGCACTAGCATGCTATAGCTAAGACAAAAAGCTAAGAAGGTTAAAAAAAAAGGTCAATAGTTTTAATGCATCACCAGGCTTGTCTAGAGTTAGCATCCAAAACCAAAGGCTCAGTAGGTTAAAAAAAATGAACTTTTGTTTTTAAACAGTTTCAAATTCTTCTAATTGGCTCGTGGTCGTATGCTATAAGTAAAAGCAAAAACTCAGTATGTGGAAAAAAATAAAATAAATTACCTTAATGCTAGTGTTAGCATGCTATAGCTAAAACTAAACTCAGCAGGTGAAAAAAAGAATAGCTTAACACTTCTCCATGGTTCTTCCAATAAGCTACTGTTAGCATACTCCACAAAAGACTAAAACAAGGGAAAAATCAAGTCCGTAAATGGGCTTTTACAAAAAACCTAAAGCACAATATTTCTTTTGTCTTAAATTTTTTTTATAAATCAAGCTGCCATAACTTTGACAGCAGAAATCAATCTTCGTCCATATTTGACGCTCAGCCTGTGTGACTGCATTTAGGGCACTTTATTTACTTTTGGCTCAACCTTTATCTCTCCAAGTTTCATTAATCCACTTTTTTCCACTGACTGACAATCACTTGCTGATTGGAAACCGACACTTGAGTTGAAAATCCGGTTTAAGAGACCAATTTCCTGCCAATGCAGAGCAAACCCGTCTCTAAAACTCTAAAACTTTTAATTTCTCCACCTCCCGTTTGAGTCTTCGCACATCTGTCAGGTCTCTGACAAGTTGTTGTGGAAGCTGTTTCTACCTCTACGGATCAGTGTTTTCATACTGCCCCGGTGGCTCTTGGATCACTTATTACCACTTGAGGACGACTCCGAGAGCGGCGAGGCAGAGACGGCGGCGGCAGTATAAGGAGCCGGAGAGAGAGGAGGGTGGAGAGGCGCATCTCTTCATCGCAGGATTTTATCTGACTGTTTGGACAGATTGGTAGAATTCAAAATGCAGCAGGGGCCCTGTGATGTGGCAATAAAGCATTTGCCTTTGATCCTGCCTGACTATTTTTTTTTGTTTTGTTGCTTTTCTCCCCCCTGCACATGTGCATGTCAAAATCAATTAGATCAACTGCGAGGAGGTGAGGCAGCTGCACATCCGCACAACAAACCTTTGCATCACCTTAGTTTACCAACAGTCTGGTTATTATTCTCATTGTCAAGGCGCTGATGCAAACCCCCAGCGCTTCCATCACCTGCATAAACAACAAACTTCAAGGTGGATGAAAGATGAATTGGTACACAAATAGAATATCCATCTCAACAGACAGAAACACATGCTTACATCCTAACCGCAGCTGTCAATTACCAACAAAAAAATATATAAAAAAATAAAAGAAAAAGCTCCATCTTTGATAAGGAAAATTTTAACCCTCCCTCCCCCTCGCTGCTCTTGGAGTGGCTTTTTCAGATGTCATAGCACTTATGAGAAATTTGTGACAGCATCAACAGCGCCCGATTCCCCCCATTCAGCGGCATTAACTCTGTGCCATGTGTCTAACAAACGGAGGCCATTCTGGAGCCCTTAATGACAAGGCTGCTTCGCTCCTCTCCTCTCCCCCTCGCTCTTTTCAAATTGCTCTCTAAATGAAGTACAGCTGTGTGGACCAGGTGCTGCCATCCCCCTTTCAGAAAGAACAGGAAATTATGAAATCCCCAAATCCTTCACAAATGGCGGGGCAGGAGGGAAGGTTGGAGAATGTCAGCGCGGCGTGGTCTGTAGACGCAGCTATCTTTCGCTTACGTTTGCTCTTCAAGCCCCCCCAATCCAGCACCCCGAACCTCTTACTCAGAGAGAGATGCGCCAATTACTGAGCAATTTTTTTTAACCCATATTATTAAGAAAACTTGGTTATATCTATTCTGGGGATGTGTGCGCTGAAAAAAATGAATAGTTTAAAGTATAAAAAAAACATTTACGTGTAATAAAACTCACTCTGATCATCTTTTGATCTATTTTTAATTCGTTCCCAGTGGTCGTTTAATTTTGATTATGTAGTTTTTAACCTAAATCTAAAAATTTATGTTGTTTTCGAGGACATAGTTTCTGCAGAGCAGCAGTAGTTTATTAGAAATTAACTTCTGCGTTGTGGTCGGGACTGTTGGTGTGGTGTAAGCTTACCCATCATCGCTTTGTTTACATGTTCCACCGCTAGCTTACAGCCTCTCAGACCCCCAACCTGACAGTACTGGTGCAATGAAAATGGCGACCAATATTGGAGCTATCCAGCCGTACAGTTTACGCTACGGTCACGACTACGCCATGGGGAGGCATCCGCAAAATGTTTAAGATTTTATGCCGCCGCCCAATTCTTGGAAAATCGTTGCCGTGGTCATGTAGACAACTGTAGTCAGGCAGCAGTCAGTGAGGCGGGTTAAGAAAACCGGCGACAGCAGGGCCCTCAACAGGGTGGTGGCAGCCGGATTTCCAACCAGCAGCAGCTCTGATTGGACAATGTTTCCAGAGGGCCGCTGTCCACATCATATGCCACAGGTCGCCAGCCACCCAGTAGCAGTTTCTGAGCACACTTTATAATCTTGTCAATTGACACATTTTTAGATGTATGCCTCCCAAAAAAGCCATCAAGGGCCAAGCCCAAGAAAACAAAGGTCTCAACGGTCCAACCACAGCAAGAGTCTTTATCTGATTAGTTCAGTCTCCCCATTTGGACCCACGGTGACCGGGATAGCCAGATTGATGTCCAGTCTTCATTGGCTCTCCGGCCCAAGTCTTGTTTAGTGCGCGCGGCTATCCTACGATTTAAACTATCAGACAGTGGCAGTGGGACAGCAGCACAGGGGTAGGGGGGTGGCTAGAAGGTGGCAGTCTGAAATCGGCCGATTATCAGATGAATTTGGGAACCTTGGAGACCTTTCTATCAGTCTATTATTGCGCTGATGCCTTCCTGCCACCCGCCTGTCACTGGACTGCCACCGCACGGCCTCCAAATGTGCCCGGGTGGCTACTGACCAATGTCAAAAATTGTCTGCCACCTCCAGATTACAAATGCCGCTGCGCCAAATTTTCTAAAGAGCTTGTGCTTAGGTTGCGCACGGTGGCATTTTGGGTATGTGACCATAGTGTTAAAGCCAGATGGCAGCTCAGACGAAGAAACCAAAGACCTACATGGATCTAGTCGTCTGCAAGTGGATGCAGCAGAATGGAGCTGAGCAGGGAGCTTGTGTCCAACCAAGCATCTTTTCTACGAAAAAAATACCAATTTTGTCAGGCGGCCTTTTTGTTATGTACTATTGATTTACAACGGTTTAAATAAAGAAAGTCTTAAATGCAAATATAAGCTTAATTTGGTTTATATGTGTCATCCATCATCAGAAAAATGCCACAAGAACAAAACACCAAAAACAGGATTTTCATTGGAGTGGGACTTTAAAAGATCAAAAACTGAGGCGTAAAAGAATGGAAATGAGTGAACTGCTCTGGTACGCTTTGTTCTCAACAACAGAAAGAGCACAACTGCTGAAGTAGGCTTCCTGCTCAGGAGACTGTCAATGTGCAGCTGTCAATGTCTCCATAAAGCCCCATATCTATAATAGACAAAGCCCTCATCAAGCCCCAGCCTCATCTGGCCTCCCAGATGCCCCATCACCGGGGGCAAATCCCATCCAGGACTGAGCAGCGTACCATGCAGCCAGATGTGAGCTGGCAACATGGCCGTGGGGTCAACACATGGCGAAAAGGTAGACCCGATAAATGAATTATACTCTGATTATCATAAATGTGGCGCTGCAGACGGTTGCCTGCGTTGCCGGGGACGTACTGTACCCAGCATGCACGGGAGCAAAAGACGAAGGCGCGCTTTTAGATGTTTATTAAAACTCTGCGCGACAAAACATTACGGGAGGGGGGGGGGCATCACAGAGCCAAAACTTATTTGGGATTCTCCGAATGATTCCACGCCATATGCCCCGTATTTGTACATAATTCCACAATGTTCTAGGTCGCTCCCTCAAACATATTCTGTTTCGTCACATGCCAAAAAGACCTTTCCCCCCTCCCTCTCTCCTTTACCACCACCCACCCATCATCCCTTTTCCTTTCCTTGGCTCCGCTCGTTTGCATGGCTGCCCCAGCTCGCCGTCTTCCCCTTTAAAACGCCATGCCAACTTCAGAGGACCCAGGTGTATGGGTCCGTTATCAATTCCACTAACAAGCGTGCTTACTGGGATCACAGGAAGCGTTGTGGCTCGCTTTTAAGTCCCCGTCTGTAGCCAAGGCTGACCTGAATTGGAGACATGCAGCCCCCCTGCTGATAGCAGCCAACCTCTGATGGGCAGTCCCTCTCCCAGACTTGGCCGGCGCTCCGCCTGGGAAGGAGGAGGAGGAGGAGGATGGAGGGGGAGGAAGAACCCTTTGAAATGCTGGAGTTCCATGAAGAATTGAGAAGCAGGACGGAATCAAAGGCTTCTGATATAGGAAAGGAATGGGGGGGCAAGATGCAGCGATGTTGGGGGGGGGGGGGGGGGGGGGGGCTTCGCATACCTGAAAACTTTATCTTTTGACAGGGGGAAAAAGTTTCATCTCGACGGCAGCTTCAGAACAACAAATGTTTTGTTTTGTATGTTTTGTTCGGCGGCGGCGGCGGGTCCTGGCTCCCTCACTAAAGCTCTTGCCGCCGCTCGTGTCGGTGGTGATGGTGGCAGCTGAAGGCCATTATGTCCAGGTGGCCTGGAGGATGCAGGGGCTTTACTGAGAGCTACACACACTAAACACACACACGCACACTCAAAGCTTCACAGCTGCTCGGGCCCGCTGCATGTCAATTAGGACGGCAGAGGATGTACAGGGACACATGGACATCCACCCAGCACATGTATAATGCATGACCGGTAGGACTACACCAAGCTTTAAGAGTAGATTGGATCCACTAGAAGCGGTGGATTAAAAATCTATGTATTTCCAAAAGCACCTGAGGTTCAATAGGACAGGTAGGAATTGATGCAAGCTTGGACCCATTTATGCCGAAAAATTACTCGTATGATATTCCTACTTTTTTTTTAACAGCTGCAGAGTTAAAACTTTGTATATTGAGGTTTTATTGCTCTTCTTGCATGTAGCATAAAGAAAGTTTGGCACAAAACGTGTATTATTATTGAGATGATATTTCTGAGTATGTTTTGATCCCACAGTATTTAGGCATCAAAAAACCCTTTCAAGACCCGCTTCAATTCTGTGGTCATTTCCTGAAGAAGGACGACATGTAAAGATGAAAATTGCCTTTCTCAGTGTTTCTTTAATGTTAGGTTGGGGGTGTGGGGGGGGCTGTAATCTAGCAGGAGAGAGTGTGTAAACAGAGAGCTCCCAGCAATGGGGAGGGAAGAGAGTGGGATGGCCAATGGTCCCAACACAACTCAGAGGCAAATTTAAGTACTGTCGCTCCAAAACAATACTTTTTTGTTTTAACTATGTATATATATATATATATATATATGTATATATATATATATATATACATACATATGTACATATACATATATATATACATAGATCAAAAGTTGATAAGACTGGGACTTTAACACTAAAGCTTTAGCTCCAGAATTACCCTAACTCTTCAGCTATTTACACAACCAATATAATTCCAGCGGATTCTTAAGCGGAGAAAAATAGGTTTGCGCTGATATGCGACACTACACTAGTGATGTGCTTAAATGATCAACCTAAATCAGCTGATTCTGATGGAAAGAAAAGTGGCTTTGTGCTGTTATGAAATACTTAATACCAGAATCCCTTGGAATGACATCAGTCACGTTAACGGTTTCAAGAGTTACTGTGTATCAAATAACACACGCTCTTTGATCAACTGTATCTCGTCAAATGTTGACGCAATAAACGTGAATCAAATGATTCCAATGCAGGGAAAAGTGGCTTTTCATATCAACTTTGCACAGCTATGCAACACAGTCTGATCTTGAGCTGATCATCCACGCCATTTGCAACTGCAAATGCAATTACTTGTTTTAACAAAAAAAGTATCTTAAATGTCTCTAATTAGTCCAAAACTCTGCAGCAAGGCTTTAAACTGGAATCAATAGACGTACTCATGCCACCCCTCTGATTTTATCGCTACATTGGCTTCCTATTACATTTAGAATATATTTTAAGACTTTAATTTAAGTTTTAAACTATATTTCTAACCTCTCAACTCCCTAAACTCCTGCTTGTTCTTTGAGCCCCATTGATAAGAAGCTTTTTTGTGTTCCAAAATCTCATTTTAAAACTAAGGGAGACCTTGGCTTTCATGCAGTCGCTCCCCGACTTTGGAATGACCTCCCTCTGTCTCTGCGCCAGATGAACTCAGTCGAGTGTTTTAAAACTCAAATTAAGACGGCTACTTGTGTTAACTTTTGTTTGATTGTTTACTTATATGCCTGAGTGTGTTTTATTGGGTTTTACCTGCTTTAGTTTCCCTGTGCTATTGTGTATTTTTTCTCTGATTTTATATTGTTTTAACATTGTGAAGCACTTTGTGAGTCGACCTCTGAGAAAAGAGCTATATGAATAAAGATTGACTTACTTACTGATATGAAAAGCTGCTTTTCTCCACGGAAAAATCTGCTGATTTACATTGATTTTCATTCATATCGTGTCACACAGCCACTACGTACATTTTGGGCATATTGCACAGATGAAAATTGGTCATATATGAATATACATGATAAAAGTAGTCGTCTTGACGTAAAATTTTCACACGTATCCCGAATGAACCAAATTAAAACCACGGAAGAAGTAAGAATAAATCACCCAAAGAACACGTAAATCAACATAGAACACTTACTGTGCATGCATACTGTGAGCTGTACACGTGATATAAAAGTTATACATCGGTGGTACATGCGTGAAATGTCTGTTAGACATACGTGGAACAGTCTAGAAAAGCCACAAATTTGCGTATCCATCTTTTATAAATGCTGCATAGCTGTCTAAGATTTACATAATAATTGTTTATAAACTACGTAAAATATGCATAAACTGCATAATTCTCAACCCACCAAAATGTTTTAACAGCTCAAAACAAATTTCACGCAAAGAACCATCAGCTGAAACCCTTGACAGACATCTGCGCGCATCGACGAATGACAAACGCAAGAAAACACTTAATAATTACGAGTATAACGCATGTATCACGAAAAACTTAAATTTCACGCGTGAAAAATGCACAAAATGTACGTAGTGGGTGTGAGACATGACCTTTACTAAAGTGTAATATATCAGCGCAAAGTTGCTTTCCCCACGCTTTAGAATCAGCTGGAATTACATTTGTTGTGAAAATGGTTGAAGAATTACGATCGTCGAAAGAATGTAGCCAAAGCTCTGGTTGAAGGATGAACTCAAATGTGGGCATTTTTTCATTTATTTATACCTACTTTGCCTTTTTATCCCAAAGGAATTTGATTTAGTGCTTAGCTTTTAATGTGATCACACAACTATTTTACATTTTTCAGCTAAGATCCTGTTGTTTTCAGCTGCTTTTGTTTAGACGTCATGCAAGAGACTGACCACAAAAAAAAAAACCCTCCCCCCTTTCTCCTAAGGTCAAAGAAAGAGAATCCATCCACAGCAGCAGGTGAATTATGCTGATTACTCCTATGAAAAGTGCATGTAGTGGGGTGAGGGGTCACAGGAGCGTAATTCCATTTTGGTGTTGTGCTCCACACCAGCCGAGCTGTGGGTGTCTGAGCGTGAGCCTCCGCTTGCGATTGCTTTTGACAGCGTGCGGTGTAATTGGCTCGCTGAGGTGATTCAGTAATCGCCTGAGTGACACCCTCCTTGGTAAGTTCTGACACTGGAGGTGGATGAGGGTAGGATGGGGCTGCCACTGCCAGAGGAGCGAACCTTCTAGGAGGACCAGGGAGATGTGGAGGAGGCCTACATCATGTCGTGTTTCTTGCACGCGGCAGTGGAAAGCTACAAGACACGTCTTTCTTGACATTGTTGACCCCAGTTGTTGCAAAGTTCTTCAAAGAGGTCACCATATGTAATCTTTCTTGCTTCCTTTTTTGTTTTTTTCTGTTTATCTCTCCCCCCCCCATTTGCCTCTGTCTCCTCCTCGCTCCTGTAAAGAAGGAGCAGCCAGCTCCCGTTCCCTTCCTCAGGACTGTCCTCCTCGTGCAGAACACAGATGGTTATTATGGAGCTGCACATAAATTGATTATGTTGGAAATTAACTGTTGCTGTCAAAAGCAGCCTCCAACCTGTCCCCGTGTGTCCCTGTGCCCGCTGATGCATAGGATCCAGCTGATGGACCAGATGTTTGCACAGTACGCCGTTCCTTTTAAGGTCAGCACAAAAGTGGGATCTCTTTGTGGTTTCAGCTGATGCCCCTCTCCTCTCTCATCGCCACTTGGGTGGCTCTGAACACAAACCAAAGGATTTGGAGTTTGTTCGAGATGCCATGTTGTGTTTACTCTTCATAAAAAAAAAGCACTTTTCCGTTGGGCTGCATCTCGTTCCCTCAGTTTGTTGATGAACTTTTCGGCACTTCTTGTTCCTGCAGTGAGTTACCCCTGAACCGAGGGTGGAGCTGGCCTCAGAGCCGTGCCAAAAGATCATGTCGTTGCCTCAGCGGAGCCCGGGCGCCAACACTCTCCCAACGCTTTCGCCGACTTGGACTGTCTTCCAGCAGCTCATTACAGGTTTGCGTGGATGAGCATGATGGGTGACTCCTGGCTGAAGCCTCAGGGGGGCCCGCGCGGTGCCAAGCTCAGCAGAAAGTCGGGGGCCTCGGGAGCGTCTCGACATCGTTTTCCAGGCCTGACCTTGATTCCAGGCCCACTCCTGCATGTTTCCGTATGCATGGCAGACTACACCGGGCTGCCAAAGTGGGAGCCAAACAGGGAAGAGAAGCCCCCCCTGTGTGATTCACACACACCAACTAACACACACAGGAGTAAACACACACACAGGAGCCAAATCCCATCATGGAGGTTAGCACGCGTCAGAAAAGAAACTTGCTGATTAGGATATTTAGAATGAATGGGGAAAAAAAGGGGGGTAATATTTTTTTTACCAGTTGAGCAAATTTGAAGAGTAAGTTATCGTCCACATAAGCTCTTGTATTGAAACTACAGTCACATGTCCCAAATAACCCACATGCGAGTTTTCTTCAGGAAGTGGCTGTCACATTTAAGCACGCAGAGCGGCGGCTGCAGAGGTTTTAAGAACATTTTAAAATTAAACGGCAACTGGACAATTTTTCTGACATGGGGCAGTGTCCGCCCAGGCTCATTTGGAGCTTGTGCGATGGCAGTCCAGCAACAGGCGTGTGTCAGGAAGGCAGCAGCATGATTATTGACTGATAGGGGGCTCTCCAAGGTCCCAAAACTTGTCTAATGATCTGCATATTTTAGACTGCCATCCCCTGCCCCCTTGCTGCTGTCCCACTGCCAACGTTTGATAGTTAGAAATCGTACAGTAGCAGTGTGGGCCCCCAATGAGGCTGTTGACATGGGCTGGGGGCTCGGCGATAAACAGAAGTCAATCTGGCTATCGCATTCCGCGTGGGTCCAAATGGGGAGACGGTATTGATGCTCTTAATCCGATGAAGACTCGTGCTGTGGTTGGACTTTCGTTTTTTTGGGCTTTGCCCTCGTTGGATTTCTCAGGGGACACGTAGTCTTCTTAAGATGTTCTTGCTAATCCTAATTTTTCTCAGGATGTTTCCTCTGTAGTTTAAGTTATTCAAGTTATAAACTAGCCAATCAAATGCCTTCTGCTAGCTTCCACCTCAGACATTCAAAACGTTTGATTGACCGATTCTCTCAAGTCCGCTTTCAGGTGTTAGGGGTAGAGACTTCCAGCATGCTCATTTATGATTGGCAAGAATACTTGTCATAGAAATGATGACTCAGACCGACTCATTGCTCAATCATTGCTCACCGATGGTTTTCTGGTTCCAACATGGCAGGGTTGATATTACAAAATATTGGCAACTGAAATTAAATAATTGTTTCTGAGCTGGAAGTCTTTTTTTTTTCTACGTATAACCTCCCTTCCTCCCTCACTCCCTCCATCCAGTTCTTATACACAGTCAATGGTTTTCAGACTCCAGTGACACTTTCTTTCTTGATCATTGAAATTACAGTTTCAGGGAATGTCTTCCAGCAGTATCGTGTATCATAATTGGTTGGTAAAAAGTACAAGCTGAGTCCACAGGCCATTTGTACTTTTCTTATATGACAAATACACAATTTCAGATTAGTGACTCATGTCGAGCCAAATATTCATAGCTAAAGGACTCCACACACATTTAAATTTGCATTAAGGAGGAATAAAGCTGTTAACACCGGAGTCACAGACAATGGCAAAATAAAAGACACTCTTTGAACTTCCTTAACTCTCTTAACTAACTGTTTACGCAGTTAGTCTCGCAACCAAAGCGAGAAGAAGGGAGTGAGGTGCAGCCTAATTGCGCTCGGACGAAGTAGCTAAGGGCTTGCTAAGGACCCTCACGGTATGCTCCAGTATACTCAGTACTCAGTACCGTTGATTCCCTCCGGGAATCGAACCCTGGATCCTCGGGTAGCCACCACTTAGAGGCTATTTTATGTTGATTGCTTAAACATTTCACTGCTTTAAAGTATCGCATAGCGACACAAAGCTGCTTTTCTCTGCTTCAGAATTTATCAGAATTACGTTATTGCGTAAAAAAGTTGACAAGTTACTTGAATTCAAAGGTTTGTGTTACGCCAAAGCTGCTGTGGTAAACGATCTGTCCGCTGAGACAGATCAACAAATTCTTTTTCCCTTTTGTCATGTAATTGTTGTTTTTTGTGTCATTGCTTGTATTTGCTGTGTTACAGGCCATTCATCCTCTATTCCTGCTTTTTCCTGTGAGGGGTCATTGGGGTTGCCGCAGCCTAACTTGGCTACTTTTAGGGCAAAGCCACATTCACTCATTCATAAAAGACGATTTAGAGTCACTAATTGTCCTAAAAAAGCCAAAGAAAACATGGAAACTGTAAAGAAAGAGCCCGATTGGGATTCAAACCGGGGTTCTTCTACGGTAAACAACACAGGTTTACCGAACCCGCGGCGTTCGTTTCTTCCTGCTGAGGTCTCTTGTGGTCAGAGTCGTTCTTGTGATTTTATCAGCTCAAAAGGAAGAACAAAACCTTACTGGTCAGAGAGCTAAATGAATCCCTTCTCAGGCCAGAGAGGCATAGTGACATGAATATGAATGTCAGCAGGTGATAAAAAAGAGGACGTGTGACAATTTGCGACACATACCCCCTCGCACCCCAGATGTAGGATAGCTGGGGTGGCTGCCACTCAGCTTGACAGCATCTGAGCAGTGAGGAACCGTATTTGGCTTCAGCAGTCTGTCAATGGTGACGGACGATAGAAAGACAACACACACAAAATCTGTGTAGAAACTTGGGACACCAAGTTACCTTTAGTTATTTGAACATAATATGCTATCCTGTTTAAATAATATCTAATCCTAATTAAAAAAGACAGCATTTATTATTTTTAGTATTCCCATGATCCACTTGTTTCACCCTACAGAGTTTGTGTTAGGCGATGCTAGGTCAACTTCCAAAAAGTTTAGGTTTTGGGTTCCTACGACTTTTTTTTCCCCAAACAGCCAATCAATGTGTGATATTTAAATGTAGAGAAAATGAATTACAAGGGGAGGCTTTAATATGAAAGGATTTAACAATGAATTCTGCAACAAGATGGAGCTTTTCTCTTTAAAGCTGCATTTGTTAGTTGAAGCGTTTCAAATTCTAATTTGCCTTTTCTAGGTTTGACATTGAAAAGAGGCTAAAATGGGTCAGATTTGATCTCTTCAATCAATCTTGATCAAAACTTCTACTGCTGTTTCGATCATCTGGATGCAAGTTGTGTTTCTGTTCAGGGAAAAAATTAATTGCATCCACCGCATCCTAGTATAAATATCTTTTAAGGACTAGAAAGAACTGCATTACCGCCAAAACTAAGTGTCTAGAACATTTTTGATAAAACCATGAATTTGTAGGTTTTTTTAGTTTGTTTTTTCTTCGTTTATCAACCCGTAATAAGTGAAATCCACAAAGTAGGATTATACATTTTTTAAGGTTGCAAAGATCTGGGGCCACTCCCAATTCTTCCATTTGCCACATCTTCTAAGAGCGCAAGATCAGCCATTGTGCGTCATTACGCATTGTGATGGGGCATTTTATTTCCAACATTAAATTGCATCTGACAAGCTACAGATGTCGGTAATAATCCACGTGGAAATGGGAAATTGTTCAGCGCAAATGTAATTTCTTGTTGCTTTCTGAATGGTTGAGACATACGCCATACATTGTTTTATCAAAAATAAAACAAACTAAAGGCATATGCATGAATACCATAATTCCGTAGCTTATGAAGAAATGTTTTACTATGAAAACAACTTTCCCCAGTGGACAATTCATACGTCTGTCTGTCTGTCTGTCTGATTCGCACGCATCTGGCGGCGCGTGCACACGCAGCGGCTCTATCGGCTTTATTGTTTTTAAAAGAATGTATTTTTAAGTCGTTTATTTATTATTTTATATGCTGCTTGCACTGTGGGGTGAGAGGAAAGCTATTTCATCTGTGCTGTATGTCTTACGAATGCAGCATATTTGACAATAAAGCTGAGTTTGACTTTGACTATATCTGCTCCTCCAGACGGACACATTGACGAGAATATCAGTTTTGTACATTATTTCGTTCTGTTAACTATATTATTTATAAGGATGAACTGCATAACATGCCAATATTGCAGAACATATTTCACTTTTCTTTTTCCAAATATATGTTCATTTGAATTTCTGTTGTAATTTTCATTTGATTTTTTTTGTTTGTTTCACTGCTGATCGATCAAACGGGTGTTCGTGTAGCTGTTAATTGTGAGACTTGCTTTGTGAAGTCTTCATGTTATTTATGAGAGGCAGTATTGTCATTTTCACGTGTTTCTTCCATCTGCCGACGGTGTCGCCGTTTCTCATTTCACCTGTTTTTGTGCGTACGCCTGGGTCAGAGCTTGCGTGAAGGACCGCACATTTTCCCGTCAAGTTTGCTTTTTATAAATCTCAACTATTGCGTAGAGAGTGGCGTACGCCTTCTTTTGTGCGTACACAACGTTTATAAATGAGGCCCCTGATTGCATTCAAAGATTGATGTAGATTTGGCAACCTGAGGGCATTCTGAACATGAGACATGGCATGGAGGAGATTGATTGACAATAGGCTATCTAGCCAATCAGGACACAAAATAAAATGCGCCATAAAAAAGAGAAACTTGCAACATTGCACGCAAAAATTCTGCAAAGCAACAAGACCACCATATTATCTTCATAAATGACGGAAAGGTGCCACAATTTTGTTTTGGTAAAAGTATAAATGGAAATCTCTACATGTTGTCGTCCACCTTTCGGCATATCAGCTTTCACTGATTCGAACCTTTGGTTTGGCAGACATTTTTACGCCGGATGCCCTTCCTGACGTAACCCTGTATTTTATCCAGACTGGGGACCGGCACTGGGAGCCCCAGACTTGGGCCTCCCTTGTGGCTACATAGTTAGGTTGTAACATGAGGGGTCTTGTCCAAGGACCCACACTGGATTAACCTCAGCACCCCCTGGGAATCGAACCCTGGTTTACAATAAACGGAAATCTCTACTGAGTTTTTTTTTTCCCTCTGAGTCTGTAAAAGTGTTACAATTTAAAAAGTTCATGCATTTCCAAAGATACTTGAAACACTGAAACAACTTTCATATCTTTACACAGTTATGACCTGAATAAATCATTTTCGGGTTTCAGATCCTGTCCAACAACACAAAATTAAGGGTTTGTACTTGTCGCACATGTACTTGCCGTATGTGTACGTATGCTCGTGCGCTCTCTCCAACATATCTTTGGAGTTGTGGGTCTATGTGTGTGCGTGAAGAAGAGTTGAGGGACATTTTCCAGTCACCGCTCTGCCGCCTGCTCATTGTTCTGCAAAGCTGTTTGCCACTCTGTGCGATTAACAGTATTATCTATACCTCGCCCAGCCAGCCAGCGAGACAGTCCTTGGACCATTGTGTTCATGTCAGGGGTGAGTGCTCTCGGCATTGCGTGTCACGCCAGCTCCCTCCCCCCCGACAGAAGGGATAGGCATGGCTAAGTCCAGGTGGGACGTGTTGGCATTTGGGCAACGTCCGCCGCAGCAGGAGGGATGGGGCGGACGGGAGAGGAAGGGAGGCGCACTACACAGCAGGCGAGAGGAGAGGAGCCGGTCCGTTTGCCCAGCTAGAGCCCCAGTTGAAAGGGGTGAAAAGGGGAGGGTTGTGAGGTCCCACGGGGGCCACCTTCATGTGCCCTGCACATCAGGCTCCATCTGGTCACTCTGCTGAGAGGACAGCATCTGTGACGAGCCCTCTTTTAGAAGTCATCTCACAGTTTTTACTTCACTCTGCCCACCTTTGAATCAAACTGAAAAAATGTCACCACATTATGGGACACATTTTCCATCAGGACTGCATATTTTACACTGGTAGAAGATTCTTAGAGTAGTTTTAACCAAGTCCTACTTTTATCGTCAAGGACTTGAAATTAAATGCTTAAACTTCCACTTTAAAAGGCAAAAAAGGACTGTGATTATCTCTCCTAGGAGGTACCAATACTTTGCTGTTGCATGATTAGCGATGCTTACTGCAGAGTGTCTCCCTGTCGTTCTACAGTAGTATGGAGGATGATGGGATCAGACCTTGGAAAGTCTGCATACCAGTCTCCTAAAATAATTACAACCAGGGTTGTCCCACCTACGGGTGAAGCTCATGCAGAATCGTGAGGCCTTTTAGGTGTTTAAGGTCTTGATTTTATTCTGCTGTAAATGTCATATTACCATACCAGTGACAACCTACTGAACCATCGTTGCTTCCGCTTCCTGGCCTCCTCCCTTTCCTCATGGCCTCCATCAGAGTTTCTGGACTGTTATTTGATGATCCCATGAATTCATTGCCCTGGTTCACGGTCCTCCGGTCTCTCTCCTGCCCCCCCAACCCTGAGCTGTATAATTGACTCAGCTGTGGTCTTTGTGATATAATAGCTAGTTTACCTGGCAGAATGACATTTCACAGGCTTGAAGCCACCATAAAGCTAATTGTTCTAGAGCGAAAGGCTGAGTGCAGCGTGTGGGTGTGCAGCTGATGATAAGAGGCGAGCGGCTGCTATATTTGTGCTGCATAGGCCATCAGAGGGTTAAAAGTGACATTTATCTCACCAAACTTCTGACCCGGCCATGGCTTGGATCTCCTTTACCTCAACATTAACTTCTGTTGGTTTGTATTACTTTGTAATAACTTCTGAACATATGTTCAAAGAGTTGGTAGAAATGTGCTTTGGACAGAGGGGGAAACCACAGACAGGATTTTCACGTGGCGTCTTTTCTCCAGCTTTTGTCATAAATAATGCAGAGGGGGAGAGCATAAATATACATATATTTATATGAAACGCAAAGGCAGGTGGTTCGCAGCGATGCAATATGAAGTGTTGTTTCTCGTTGCGCGGTGTTGTTTGCCCTGTCCATCTGTCACTTCTAAAATGAATATATGGTACGAGTCCATTTGCTCCAACAAATGTCGGCTTCCAAACGAGGAACTGCTGTTTTACCAAAATAAAGCGTTGCAGAGATCACAGTTAAGACAAACTCAAGTCCTGCATGTCTGTTTTTGATGTTAATTCCTACTGAAGACGTGATAGATGCCAAACACTTCACTTTGACACTATCAAATTCAAAAAGATGCTTTAACTGGAGGATGTTCTTTCGGATCAGGTGTGTCTGGTTGGTTAGAACTTTTACACTGGATGGGTTTCAAGCTTGTTCCTCCAGTCCCTTTGCTTATTTTGAGACAGGCCTGGGCTGTTTAAATGATCTATCTGCCCAACACTTTTAACTACCAGTTCTAAAACTGGATTCTAATCGCCCTAATGTCCGTTTTTTAACACAGACATATGTTCAATAACATACATTTAAGCAAAGAATTAACGATTCAAGATTTGTAGCCATGATTTTGTTATAGACCTCTGCAAAATATGAAAAATCTCATTTGTTTTGGTCAATGTTACTGTGCGTTTCATCATTTTTGATCTATAAGAAATCTCAGGCACAAATAAAAGCATCCCTGAATCCAGGTATCACTAATATTCTGCCTTTTGTTTAGTTTTTCCAAAATATGTGGGAAAGACATTAATATAGCTTATCGCTTGGGTTTTTCACTCAAAAGTATTTTGAAGAAAAACTACTTCTTCCCTAGGAGTGTTTCTCTAAAGACGTTTACTTTGGGTTGTTGGTAAGTATTGTTGGTTGGAATGGGTTGTAAGCAAGTGTCACACCTTTCTTTGGTATGGACCAAAACCTGGACCAGACCAAGCAGCTATAATCACTATCGGTTTGGTATCAAATTATCTGTAACAACAACTATTCATCCGTCGGTCCATTACCTAAACTCGCTAAGTAGGGTTGCTGGAGCCTACCCCAGCTTCTATAGGGTGAAGTTTGGGTAAACCTTAGAGAGGTTGCGAGTCCATTGCGGGACCACACAACCACACACTAATATTTACACCAAGGGAACAATCTAGAAACACCTATTGATCTAAGACAGGTATGGGCAACTCCAGGCGTCAAGGATCGGTGTGTCTGCATGATTTCCAGATATCCAAGCCCTACTCATGGTGTGTCCAGCCAATTAGTGTTCAAACACTTGCAGGAATGCGGCCCTTGAGGCCTGAGCATGTTTTTTGGGCAGCGGGAAGAAAGCCACAGATCCATGAGGAGATTCTGCGAATTCCACACAGGAGGGACCCAGTTGTGATTGGAACCATGACATTATTACTGTGAGGCAGGAGTGCTAACCACTACATCATCGTAACAACCACAAACCAGAAAAAAAATAATAAAAGACTGGAACTAATCCCGCTGGATTGGATTCCTAAATCCATCACTTTTATACTTGGGCTTTGGTCCAAAGGCTTCAACGTCTGTATTTTCCAGTCTATAAATAACCATTTCTATCATTTTCAGTCTTGCAATTGTTGACGTTTCCACATTCCAATCAAGTCTTTATCAGGTCAGTCTTTATCAGGTCCATCTTCAACTGAGCAACTACGCCTGATCTGAACTTTTCAGGCCATCGTCTGGAGTCTAACTGCCACAAGACTTAAGTACCTAACTGCTCAAAATAAATGTTGCTTTCATTTCTCTAAGATGTTCATTTTTAAAGCTGGTTGTCAGGTTGGTGATTCCTAAATAACCAGCCAAATCCAGCTCTTAAAAAGTATCATTTTGTCTCCGTTGTTCTCATTAAATTGCATCTGTGGCTTTTAGAATACCTTCGCTAGCCACAGCAGCGATTTCATTGGATCCCGTTCTATCAACAATCTGACAAGACGATTGGGGAAAAAGGGAAACCTGCCCATCAAACACGGTTTGTATCGATTGTGTCTGACACAAAGATGGTCTAGAGTTTCAACGACGGGGTAGGAGTGCCACATGCGCGTGCGGAGGTGATGGAGGCGGAGCAGCTGCTGCGGACTGCCCGAAGATCCATTTCATCATGACTTCATTTAACTATTGATTCTTGGTTTGAATGGAGACATTGATTCGATAGAACATACATTACATCTCAGGGTGTATCAGCTCTAATGTGATCAGGCTAAAAGCATTCCTAATGGTATTTTGGCTGGGGTATCTATTCTATGTAGTGGTCTTGTGGTAGAGTGTCCGCCCTGACTGGAAAGTTGTGAGTCCAAATCTACAGCTGGTTTACACCAAAGACTCCCAGTGCCTTCCTGCTCGACACTCAGCATCAAAGGACTTAGATTGGGGGGATAAATCACCAAATGGTTCCTGAACTGGTTCCTGTGTCTGCAACTCACCGGGTCCCAAGGGGATGGGCCAGATGCACAGAAACTTCACACACTTAGGTGTGTGACAGCTAATGGGAGTTTAAAACTTTATAAGCAACATATTTTAGACGCGTTTGCTGAGTTAATCCATAAAATCTGCATCACCACCATGTATTTTCCTGAAAATGTTAATGGAGAGATGCTTTTCATTTTTTTAAAAGGCTTTGTGATCATATCTGTTCATATCTAATTTCTTTGTAGGTCATATTTTGCATTTAAAGTATGAAAAGGTTATACAAAAGACAAAATTGGGGATGGGAAACTCCTGCATGTTTTCCAACATACTGCATACAACACATTGACACGTTTTAATTGGCTGGACATACCACGAGTGGGGCTTAAATATTTGGAAATCATGCAGGGGCCTGCGGTTGCCCCTCCCTGATGAGTGCCTCAAAAATAAGTCAAATTGATCGTAATGTCAATAAAATCTTTTAAAGAAGACTCAAAGTTTCCCCCAAATCTGAAGTAAATACAAAGTTTGGTTGGGAGCTGGTGTGGCGGTGCATCCAGAATGCTGGCGTGGCGGTGCATCCAGATCGTGGCGTGTTGTGAAGACACTGAACAGACTGTGGGATGTGGCTGCAGCGTCACCGGGTCTCCACTCCTCTGTTCCCGTCAAAAAACCCCACAGGCCCACCCATCTAAGATGGCCTCTCCTCTTCCCACTTAGAGAAATAGATGGAGTGTTTAAGTGTTTTTGTCGAGTCAAATGGCACCAGACAGATGATTGCATGCCATTATCATAATTTACCCTGATGCAGGCTGTCAGGGTGTGCGATCAGCATGCCTGTTTCCTGCCCTGTGGAGCTTCAAGCAGATTACAGACAGGTGTAGGACTCCGCCGAGGGTGCAGGTTGTTGTCTCAGTTCAGGGGGAAAGAAGTTGTGTTGTGTTGCCACGCACAGCTTGTCGCCCCGGCAAAGTTAGCTTCCCGCTCTGCTGTGCGTTGACAGCTGAGCGGTGCTGAGTGGCACTTGTCCTTCAGTCCGTCCGTCCCCACCTGTCTCTCTCAGCCAAAGATTTGCCCCGCGCAAATCTGTCAGGCAGATGGGGGCGGCTTTTTACGTGTCACTTAGGGGGCGGGTGGAAGGACGCAATCTGTACGCCTACAACGGAGAGCATTTGAACTCTGTGAAGCCCAAACGGAAAACAAAAAAAAGGATGCTAGAGATTCTCTGAAGAATGCCTCCATATCTGCCTGTCTGTGCCGACCGTCTGCCAGGCTCCTTCAGAAGAACTCTGCATCTTTTATTTATCTCTCGAAATAAGGCTGGACCCGGACGAGAGCAGAGGCTTCACAGACACACATGCAAATGGGCCTCCTTCTGTTACTGAAAAGTCGGCAATTATTGAGAGAGAGGGGAGGGACAGTTGGGATTTGCATATGTCGTTTAGAGAAGAAACTACATCTCCCACAAGGCCCGGTGGTGGAAATGAACCAGCTGTCCACGGTTTGTAGATCAGATCCCATCCTCTTGATTACGAAATCACAGAATAATAAGGAGCAAAAAAAAAAAAAAAAAAGTTGCAGGCCACGCTGTTTGTTCCTCCTTTGTTGTTCCCTAGAACAGAAGTTATTTTGCCTCCGCTGCCTCTGAGCTGTTCGCCATGTGCCAATGTTTGGTGCACTGTGCTCCACTTGTTCTCCATCTCACACACAAAAAAATCTGAAGGCTCCAGCCCTGCCCCTCCAAAGCTGTCATGTGAACTCCCGCCTTTTGTTTAATTTACATTTGGAGGCACAGCCCATCCATTTCTCTCCCCCCCCTGCCCCCCTGCCAACACCACCATCCCGCCACACCAACTGGCTTCATCCGAAATGCTGAGTTCAAACTAATTAGTGACATTTGGCCATTTGTGAAACTTTTTTCCACTCCAAGCCCAGCTTCTGTCCAACCAGGCCTTATCGCTCATGGAGAACTAGAACACTTTCATCACTCCAAAAAAAAAACAAATAATAATAAATGAGGACAAAAAGCTCGTTTGTCTTTTGAGCACGAGCAATCATACACTGTGAAAAAGCAACTTGAAGTTTTCCAAAATGACTCATTTACAGAGAATCTTCATTTTATGCCAAAGTCAAAATAAAATGAAAGCTGAACTTATTAGCGGTGACTCAACAAATGTAGTCTTCTTCATACCCAGTTGTCTGTTGCTACATTCACTCCTAGCTTGGAAACGTGCATTTAAGCGACCACTTCCAATGAAAAGTCTACGTAAATATGTTGATGCTCGTTTCTTGCATGTTCAAAGCTTTCGCGTTCACGCGTCGCTACACAAGTTTTTAAATCCATTTTTGGGCAAAAACACATTCCCACTTAACACACGGCAAAAGTTACACTAGTTGAACTTTTGGCCAATCAGGGACTTGGATTTTGAAGTGACATATGGATGGCGCCCTTTTTAATACACAGAGGTGCCAACCATTTAAAAACTGTTTTAAAATGACCTAGAATCAGTTTCTTTTATTTCCTTAAATATTTTTTGTTCAAGAAAAGACTGTTGGGCAAGGATTTTTCTTTTTTGCGTATTATGAACAAAAGACCTACATCAATGAATTTGATAACTGGTCAATCCCTAAGCTGTGTTCACATCGCCCTCAGCAATGCGCATTGAAGTGACTACTTTCAACAAAAAGTCCATGAAACGCGTGTATATGCACTTTTTGGGGTTCCTGTCCAAAACTCACGTTTATGTGCTGCAACAACAACGTGTCCATTGATTGCGTGTTGAAAGTTAAACCAATTGAACTTTGACCAGTCAGAGACCCCAATTTGGTAGTGATGTATGGTAGCATTCTTTTCGGAAGTACCAACTGTTTATGGAAGAAAAATGTATTTGAACGCTTAGTGTCCAGACGGAATTCTATATCAAGTCTTTCATGTATCGGAACAGAACTGTGAAGGAAAAAGCGTGGAGCAAGATTCAGGAGACTTGTACGTAGCATCCCACCTCACATTTTTCTGCACTTTTACACTACAACAAGTAGAGTTAGTTTGATCAACCATTTGGTTTGATTTAGTTTTAATTGAAGAGTGGAGCTAACAGGTACAGTTACAACAGCTGCTCACTTTGGGGCAGTGTTACACATTAAGAACACTAGCTAGCTGATAGAAAAATGTACAGAAAAACACGGCCGGCCGGTGGAACTATCGACCTCTGATTGACAGATTGCGAGTTCAGTGTCTGCCTTGCCTACTTATGTATCGAAGTGTCCTTGGGCAAGACACTGAACCCCACATTACTCCTTCTGGTTATAGGTTCGTGGCAGCATTTGCTATCAGAGCCGTCATCAGTGTGTGAATGTGTGACCGTAAAGTGCTTTGGTCACTTTGCTTTGGTTAAAGAAGGTAGAAAAGTGCTTTAAAGGTAAAAATTTGACCTAAAGACATAAGGTGAAATGTTTACACATGCCAAAACAAAGTAGACGCATCAAAGAATACTGGTATTAACCAAACTGTGCTGAAGTGCGCTGGGGTCGGGGGTAGAGCGGTCAACCTCCATTTGAAAGCTAGTGGCTTAATTTCAAACATTCCCATGCCCATGTGTTGAACTGTCCTTAGACAAGACACTGAACCCCACATGGTCGCTGGTAGTATAAATTGATAGTCAAGTCTCTATCTGTGTGAGCATTGGTGACTATGATCTATGGGCCTTAACCCTTTATTTTGGGCTTTAGCTCCATTATTGACATTCAACCGACTACTGAAACTCTTCAACTGTTTATGCAATTACTGACATTTGAGCGGATACGGTGCAAAGCCGATATGGAAAGCTGCTTTTCTCCATGTTTGTATTATCGACTGCCCCATCTCTCCCATTCTAACCCCTTATCCCCCCCATCTAATATCCCACTCTCTTCTTTTCTTCTGTCCATTCCAACAAGAAATGCATACAAATATAATTATCATAAATAAAGCCTTGCTCCAAATACAAAAGGGGTTTATAAAAATATACTCAGTCTGAAGATCCATAACTCCTATTGTAACACTAAAATCTGTCCAACACAAGAGGCCCTCAGCTCTGATCTGCCTTCTCAGCTGTTGGACAGGACAAGTAAAAAAATAAAAAAGTTACAGGAGGTCAAAGTGCGTGGGTTACTTAGATGTCGCCGGAGACATCTCTGGTGTTAAAGGGTAACAAATGGTAGTTTTGGATCCAAACTCTCCACCGTAGCTCCTTTAAAAGCTTCCAAAAAACAGTCCATCCCTGTTCATTTGTAATTTTGAAGTTTCCGGAAGAACTTTGGAGTTGCCAGACTTTAGCAGCAGTGCAGGGAGCAGAGGTTGTCGCTGCGCCGCTGCAGGTTGTTGCAGCCCAGATGGTGAATTTTACAGCTGCGCTGCTGTTGGAGGCTTGCACCACACTGCTTTTCCTCTGCATGCCTCCGACAGACTGTGGGTTTTCTTTTAATAGAAGAAGAATGAGGATTGTGTTGCCCCCAGTTGTGTTACTTAGTCATCTCTCCACCTATGTTAACATCATTTGGAGTCATGAATATGCATTGTTTTGGAGATGTCACATGATCAGGAGAAGAATTTGATTCCATGGACCTTTTCACATGCAGGTTTGTTCCTGAATGGTCAATATGGTATACCCAGAATGATTTTGAAAACCTTACATATTTTTTTTGTTCGGGAAAAAACCTAAACATTTTGTTAGCCAAGGTTTTGCATCAGTAAATCCAATGACTGGTCAAACCTTCAAACTGTGTCCAAACCATTGGAGGCGACGCAAGTTTAAGTGGCCACTTTAAACGAAATGTCTGTGTAAACGTGCATATTTGCACGTTTTTTGGCTTCCGCATTCAAAACTTATGCGTTCATGCGCCTCCACTATGACGGCCCTACAGCTCTACTTAAGAAACACGCGTCCAATGAGAGGTTGAACTTTGACCAATCAGGGACTCTGACTTGGTAGCGACGTTTGGACACCCTTTCAATTCCCTTTCAATTCACGGACGTGCTTGAAAAAGTGGTTTGGGTCCAGCCAGAATTATGACACCAACTCTTTCATAAATCGGAATAGAGCTGAGAAAGAAAAAGTCTGGAGCAAGATTCACGAGATTTGCACCGCTTCAACATTTCACACAAAGCTAGCATTGGATAACTACAGTCCAGTGTGAACACTATGCTAAAGGGCTTTTCTACCTACAAGGCCCAAAGCGCTTTGCAGTCACAGACCCATTCATCCAGTCACACACACATTTACACACTGGTGGCGGCATAATGCACATTTAGGAAAGCACCTTTGAACACGCAATTATTAAAATGATGCAACATTGCACTCTACTAAAACACCTTACATTTTGTCTTGCTCTACGCTTTTTCCCAAACAAGAATGTCATGGTGGCCGTCGTTGATGGGTTTGTTAAAATTCTAATCATTTTGTTGGGTTACCAAAATAGTTATTGGCAATTCAAGCTGAAGAATTCTGGCATTTTCATTTTCGGAGCTAAACACTGTAAACTTCCTGGTTTCTTAAAATTGTAGGTAACGGGGGGTGGGGGGTGGGGGGGGGGGTGTTGGTTGGTTGGTTGCTATGTTAGTGATTAATATTGCGATCAATCAAACTTTATTTATAAACAGTGATGAAAGTCAGGCAAGGAAAAAATCCCTGAACTTTTCTTTGAGCGATATGGCGGCGCGGAGCAAAATTTTTGAAAAATCCATGGTCTTAGATGCATTCTGGTACATTCTGGCAGCTAGTTATTCACTTCTTAATCAAGAAACTAAGACTAATTGGAGCATCATGATTTAACATTCAAACCCCTAGTTTGACTTAACATGAAGGACTTGCTGGTCCTAAAAAAGAATTTGGATAATTGCTAAAAGTAACACAATCCTACAATCTAAGCTTTTCCTAAAAGCTGCAAAGCATACAATTGCTAAAATATAGTAACATCAAAGCCCCAAATGGCAAAAAGAACACCAGTAACTATGATATTCTATGAAAGTACCTCATTTGTACATGATTTCTGCTTTAGAAATGACAGATGTCCAACATCCACTTGCACTGTTTTCTCAAACTATAATTACATCAAAATATGGGATCTGCTTTAAACTATCATTCTATAACATAATACATCAATTCTTTACCACCAATACTAAGTAATCTGGGAAATATCAAAACAAACATACAAACAAAACTAAACGTTGTAAACATTCTTTTTTAAGGGAGTCTGGGTCCAAACCACCAAATACTTATAATTAATGTCAATTATACTGAACTAAATCATGGTAATTAGGAAATACAAATAAATTAGAAAGAGTAATGTATTCAAAATAAAAACTGAAACTCAAAACTAAAACTGAAATTATTTCAAAATTTGGTTTTGAGATTATTTTACAAAAAAAGTATTGGACCTACACTACCTTAAAAATCTTTTTCTTCCAGCCAAGACCACTCAAATTTGTTTTTTATCATCTTCTCACAACTGAGGTTGTGACCACGCTCAATAATGACGATGCCCGCTATTATTTTATCACACATTTGATCGCAAACTCTTCCGATTTGTTTGTGAAAGTTTAGTGTGGGTCCTCCAGTTTTGGTCTCTAGGGTATCCGTCACGCTGACCACGTGGTACAGACAGAGCACGACCCAGCATCGAAGCACTAAAACGTCGTCATAGCGGGAAGACGAGAGATGCCGGACCAAGAGGAAGCGTCCGCGGAGAATTAGAAATAAACTAAAATTCGCCGATTCAGACAATTTTTTCGGAAGCGATCGAAATCAGGTCTTTATTCCAAGTACGTGGTTTCCAAAAACCGGATTTCCGGAATCCGAAGACTTTCATCACTGTATAAACTTTCAATAAAAGAAGTGCTTGAATCAAACAAAACAAAATAAATAATCTAAAAACAAGCATGAAAATTAAAACAAACAAGCACGAAAATAAAAATTTAAAAATAGGGCCCCCCTCCCCGTACCTACACACAACCCCCCCACTTCTTTCACACCTCCCATCCCCTAACTGATGGGGAAAGACAATGAGAAATAGGCTGAGCGCGAAAACAAGATGTTGGAAACGCTATTAATTGGAACCTTCCTCTCTGTGAACAGCCGCATAACCAGCCAAGTGCAGCATCATAGGCGGGGACCGCTCCACCACAGCTAAGCAGTGATGCAGGATCCCATCCAGAGCCGCAGTGGCTGGACAGCAGCCGACCCAGAGGGAGAGGTCCCAACTGAGGAAGCACCGGAAATAAAAATGAGAATGAGAAAGTAAACGTACTGATAAAAGCATAGACAAAAAAACATTGAAATAAGGTAAATTAAAATTAAAATAACACATTAAAAATCTAGTGTAAGTTCATAAAACAAGATACAATGAATAAATAAATAAATGACGTGCCAGAGGATCTCAGGCGAGAGTTTATCCTTTATTAAAAGATCGGATAAATAAGAAGGTGCAAGATCGTTAAGACATTTAAAAATTGTTAAAAGTATCTTGGGAAACGAACATCTATCATAAAAGGGCTCCATCCGATTTTTCTATGAGGCAAAGGAGTCCATTTGACTGGTCAAATACATAAAGGGATTTCTTTGTTTCGTTAAATACTTCAAGCTGTCAAGATTATTTTAGCATATTAAGGTCATTTATTGCGATTTTTGCCGCCTTTTGTGATATGCATATTGTACAGCTTGATATTGTGATAACGATAAATTTGCGATATATTGTGGAGAACTAGTTCCAAACTAATGTTCCAAACCCCCATGCACCTGGTAAACCAACTGAGCCAATGCCACTCCAATTCCTAGACCCCACCCACCTCAAGCCCACTAACACAAAAACTCGGCTTAAACTTTAGAAACTTTTCAAAAATAGTCTTTAAAAAGAAAAACGCAGTGTTGCTCCAAGCCTACTCGTTTCTGCCAAGCTTTCCTGTACATCTGTGTCTCGGATACACCCTGGGCGAGAGGGGAGCACTCAGAAATGAGCAAACAGCAGAACACGGCGAGGAACGGAGCGGCGCAGATGAGGAGAGGGGAGGCAAAAAGCTGACAACGTTAATACGGAACCAAAAGGAGAGTGCCGCCTGGCAGTCACTCAAATTCTGCACCTGCACCTTTATAAAACCGCCTCTCTGGTGTACTTCTCTGGCTCTCTCCGTTTTTGTTTCCCTCTCCTTCCTTCTCCCTCTGTCTGTTCCCGTTCCATGTGCTGTGGCCCGCGGCGTTGTCATTTTCGGCGTGTTTTCTCTAGGCCGCGCGCACTCCGAGCGCGTGTTAATTGCGGCCATCCTTGAGGAGAAGGAGAGTGATGAGGAGGACCTGTTTGAAAGCAGGCGTGCCAGCTTCTCTGGTATGGCCCAGCGTGGAGCTCCAGACACCTGGTTTGCCTGAAGGACATGAGGAAGGTAGACTGGCGCTCCCCTCCTCTCTTTCTCCTCCTGCCCTCCCTTCGCTTTCTGTTCGACCTTTTCTCTCCACCTCTCCCCGTCTCTGCTCCCTCCCCAAGCTTTGAGAAAACAGCTGCTGTACAGCTTGCACACAGGCATCCTACCTTAGCAGCCCAACCTATCCCATCAATCACGGCGCACTACGGATTGCTGCTGGTATGGATGCTGCAAAGACAGACGCGTAGCTCAGTGTGGGTCAATAACTTTGAAAAAAAACAACAAGTTTTTATAGCCTAAGGCTACTGTTTCAGCTTTCAAAGTGGCATAGCAAGACAGTTTCTCTACAGCGAGATGGATTTAAATAGTGAGAGTTAAATAAAAACCCTTTTGAGTCACTTAACAGTTTATAATGACCTGAAACAGCAAACGTCCCCTCGAGTGACACCAGGTTGGTAACTTCCTTCTAACCTATGCTAACATGTAAGCTAACATGTAAGCTAACTCGTAAGCTAGCATGTAAGATAACATGTATGTCGCTCTCTGATCTTTAACACCTATCTGATCAGTCTGCACATGTGTAAATATGACGTCACTTCCAATGTTGTGGCCAACATTGCGATAGCTATGTAATTTGATTCATATTTACTGCCGTAACTTGCATATTTTTCGTGCATTTGTTGTTTCAAGATTGCAAACCTTGTAATTAGTTATCAAAAGTTGTTATTACAAAACAAATCTAAATGATAGACTGACAGCCGCGTGTCAATCTCTCGGTTTGATTGTTTTTATTTTTCATTTGTTGGCAACAGGAAAAAAGAAGAGAATATTCTGAGATGTAGCCACTTTAGCCATTTATAATGTGTCTGTGTTAAAGTGTCAGTAGGTGGTGCTGTATCCATTAATGCACTTGACCAATCAGATGAAGCCCTTTTAAGGGCTTTTTAATTAAAGGTATGTTGACTCTTATTTAAATTAAACTGCAGTGAAATGAAAATGATGTCAAGTATAGCAAATTTAACAAAAGTGTACATTTCTGTCAACAGCTTACAATCATCCATTAAATATTTATACATTTCAACTTTTCACTTTTAGGCCAAATTATTCCCCTAACCCCTCAGGTGAGGGTATTTGAAGCTGTAGTGGTGTACGAACTTCTTACACAACCCTTAGCTATGTCGCTAGGTCGTAGGGACTTTCGGGTGAGTCGTGTCGCGGTGTGTTGCAGAGGAGAAAACGCATTTCTCCACATGGGTGTTCTCTGAAGCACAAAAATTAAGTATAAATAATAACTTTATTTTCGCATGTCTTTTTCAAGTTATTAAACCGATGGTATGTACTTTCCGAGTGCAAGTAGCTACGCGCTAAGGTAGATTGACCCGCGATTATTGATGACATCCTCGAGTGGTTGTATCGTCCAAATTTAGAGACACTATTCTTCCACATCTCTCTATTTGCAGGGCTAGAAACTGGAGTGGTGGGGAAGCCATTCGGATTCATCCTTAGTAGAAGTCTTTGGGCCGAGTTACAAACTGACCCTCTGTAATGAAACTGAATTTAGTTGAATTTATGATGAAGACGTGGTGCAACATCTCATGTTCAAACATTTAAAACCTACATGGTGAATAAAACACCAGAATTTGGCCTAAAATTAACTTCTGTGCCTCTTGCTAAATCAATGTTCAGTTTTCTGAGTTTACAGTCCAGATAAATAAAGAGTACTGGATCATTAGAGATGTCAGCGTGCCGACAGGTGAAAGTTCTTAAGACTACGTCTTATTACCAGCAACAAAGTTTAGATTTGCTCAAGTAGACATTTGCACATTCAACAAAAATGTCTTATGATTTATGAACATATAAGAGAACGCGCTAAAAATGGTATTTGACATGGATATGTGGACATCATCTGACGCTGCGTTTGTCACCACAGCGTGACTCAGATTTATGGTCTGTGCAGCTTTGTCACTTTGCAACTCCTCTTTGGCCTTTCCACACATCTTTGACATTCTCCCTCTGCTTCGCCACCATATGTGCTCATGTTGGTCCGGGCACTGAAAAAGTTGCCCGTTCTCATATTCGAGTCTGACATATTGAGGGATGGAAAAGCGCTCGTGGAGCGCTCGTGGGCAAAGCCAGTGACATACGGACACAGTTTCTGTCTCTCTCAGATACACATGCGCACACAACTCTTGGTCAGCAGCACAGATGAGTTCTGGGAAAACAAGCAGCTGCAGGAGGAGGAAAGGACCATAAGGCTGGATGGCTTGCCAAATTTCATCATCTATTATGGATTGCTTGTGATGCACACTCTACAGCAACCGAGGGCATCTTAGATTCACATGCCATCGCAAATTTGAGAGCACACTCATGGGCGTTCACGTGAATCTTTAGATATAGCAGGAGTCCAAATCTTTCAGGCAATCAGATCATGGAAAAGACGATTAAAGTCATGAATCGCTTTCATAAACTTCAGGTTAAGTCAAATTATTTTTCGACAAATTTCACAAACTGTGATTCTATATAAAGGTCATGTAGGTGCACTGGAAGAAGGTGGACCAGGGGGGCCATTGGCTCTATTGTCTTTTAATTGCGATTGTTACTTTTAGCTTATATTGGGTTAGTATACTACCTACGGTGCATATACTTGCTATACTTATACTCAAGTATATTTAACAAAGTTCAAGTGTACTATATGTTACAATGCACTGATAGTTTTCTAGTTAATTTTTTGTGTATTTTAACAAAAACTACCATTTTCAAGAAAGAAAATAAATGTAAAGACAAAAAAGGGGGCGGCAGTGGTTCAGGTGATTGAGCAGGTCAACCAATGGTCAATGGGTCTGTGCTCTGATTCCCGCCACCTACAGGCAGCCACGCCCCCGTCAGTCTGCCACAAGGCAGCTGTGGCTTCATCAGTGGCTTACCATCACCAAGTATGAATGAAGAGTGAATGAACTACGGACACACTGTAGGAGCTTTGACCTTTGGATAAGCACAGAAAAATCTGATCCATTATTATTATTACTATTATTATTAATAATATTAATATGGTTCAAGAAAGGTTTTTGGCCACTTTTCTGACATTTTTGCGATGGAGTTATTGAACAAAACGGCATCATTAATTGGAATTGCAGAACTCCTGTCAGGATGTACGCCGTTTCTTTAATACGTCTCGTTTTCAGCCTGGTTCGTCATTCGGTCACCAAGTGGGCAGAAGAATTCGGGTTTGAGTCCTGAAAGTTTGTCTGAGCTTCCGCTCGGTTCTCTGTACCTGGATCTCTGAGGCGCCATGACGCACAGCTTTGCTGGTCCCCCGCACCCACCTGCTCATCCTCTGGTTTCATTCAAGTCTTCTTGGCCCCGCCCTTCAGGACGGGGGTGGGGGAATTGGGGTAACTTGTTGGTGTGCATGTTTGCGCGTCTTTTCAGAGGGAACACTTTGGCAGGCCCCATTACCGCCCAGCAGTAAATTGCCTTGTAAATTGCAGTGGCGGGGTAATAAAGCCAGATTTGTAGATCACCGGGAGTGGAGACTGTGTCTGTCTTGTAAATTTAATTAAACAGCAGGTGCAAAATCAGGTCATATGGCTTTGATGTGCCCCATGTGAGAATGACAACCAGACAAAGATTCTAATAGGAGCAGCATTTACATATTTTTGCATGCGGCGGGCGCTTTGGACGGCGCCTCTCACCATGTTCTGCGTTACATTTCTCCAAATTTAGGAGGACTCAAATCAGCTGTCACACATCCTAAATATTTAAATTATTTACATTTAAAGTGAGTATAAACATGATCACTGTGGACTGTTTTGGTTGTTGATTAATAACACAGAAATATGGTTTCATCGGTTTAATAACTAAATGGAAGGAAGTTTTAATATAGATCTCCTTGATGTGCACTGGAGCCACAAATCATCCTCTTATGGCGTGTTGACCCATGACACTGTCACGGCGCTGCCAGGGCTCCAGAAGGCCTCCTTTCCCGCATGTCGGTTTGAAAACTCCAACATGTCAGCTGCATCGGTTGACCTGTCTGCAACACCTTCGCTTGTTTATTTTCCTTTTTTTTTTTCTTTTCAAAAGGAAGTGGGTTGATAATTACCACCTAGGATGTTACCATCTGTGCCGCCCTTTCACGGCCTGTTAAATTCTGAAAGTTTTCTGTTGACAGAGGGCACGCGAGAGGCGCGAACGGCAGAGAGACCGCTCGCCTGAGCAAAATCAAAAGCAGCGGTACGGAGCTGACTTACAGGAAGAGGGCAAAGGAGAGGGTGCTAAAGAGGGAAGAGAACAAAAAAGGTGGTTTTACATTTTTATTTATAGTATATCTAGATTCAATGCCAAAACTGAGCTCCAGGATCAACCGCTGCACTTTACTCAGCTACATGTAAGGGTTAATGGCCGACGAAGTGTGCGATTATTACTTTTTAACGCACGCCGTGGAAGCCTGAACCGTCCGACGCGAAGCGGAGGAGCTAAATTTGAAAGCTTTAAGCAGGATTTGCAAATAATACTTTCCTCATTTTTCTGTACTTTTCATTGGTTAGTTTTCCTAATTTGTCTCAATATTTAAGACCCTTTTAACCTTTTGTGCAGAATTTAGAACATTTTAAATATTTGGTGCTCCAAGGAAAAAGCCTTATCCAGTTAGCATCCACACCATTTCCTAGTCACTCCTGATTTCTGAATCTTTTTAATAATGTCCTGAATCACAGATGATGATGATTCAGTGGTTTCACCCAAAAAGAATTTTTTAAATTTTTGTTCATTTACTGCTATTTTTTATACTTTTGGAAGTTTATTCTGTTCTATAATCCCATAAAGGGCCTCAGTTTTTGATTTAATAAAGATTTATTAAATCAAATATACAATTTTTGAAGTGTTTCTTAGTATTTAGTTAACTTGTATATATTTTTAAGACACTTGAGTCCAATCTATGACGGCAAAAAGGTTCGTTTTTCCTGGACACTGGGACAGAAATGTCAACATTTTAGTTTACAAGTATTTAGTCGGATTCATCTGGCAGTGACCTCACACAGCTTTGCACCATGAGTCCGAGCCATCAATCAAAGCTACCTTCTGCATTGTTATCAGCCATGAGGGACACCTTTGTGTCTGCAATAGAGCAGCCATTAATGTCAAGCTGTTGTTTATCTGTCAGGAAACATTCACAGTCGAAACCTGTCAAATCTCACAGTGTTTAACGAGAACGGAACGAGTTGAAGGCACAGACGCGGAAGTGTCCCTGTGTGTGTGTGTGTGTGTGTGTGTGTGTGTGAGGAGAGAGAGGGTAGAGCAGGCTGTGGAACAGGTGCATGGCTGGAAGCTGTGCTGGTAGAAGGAGCAGTAGGGGCTAGGAAAAGGTACATCATTCCACTTATCAAGCGCAAATCAACTCCAGATTTTTTACCAAAAAAATTGACACGACTGACGAAAAGAGCTGGAAGCTTATTTAGCTCATCAAAATTTTTTTTTCTAAATCAACCTGGACCTACTGTACTTATGACGCACCCCATCCGCCTGAGTGTTCAGTGTTTGCAACATTCCCGTCTTTGGCGTTCTCAGGTCTGTCGTCTTGACAGGAAGCAGCTGAGGTTTCCCCGAGGCTCTTTCGAGAACTTGGACCAGGCACCCTCTTTTTTCCCAGCAGGCCGTTCCCTGGAGAGGTAAGGAGGCTCAGGTGGAAGACCCAAGGCTAGCAGCTTCCAAAGCAAACCCGCGGAAAAAGGAAAGAAGCCGAGTGAAAAGTATCTACAGATACAGTGCAGGTGTTTGTGTGCAGTTATGGCAAATCAAATCCCCACTTACATGGTTAAACCGATAGTAAAGATCGTAAAGGCGGGTAAGAAGTTGAACTTTCCAGTTGTTGAAATATAGACAAAGGTCCGGTCGATAGCACTTCAAATGGCAATATTTTATAAACAGAAGCGGCGCTTCGGCTAAACCATTTTGAGTTATTTAACATTTTAGAAAATGGGCTGTAAGAGCAAATTCCAAGGAATAATCCCACTGCGGCGAAGCCTTGTGTGACACCAGGGTGTTAGTTCTAGCAACGTCATGCTAGTCTAAGCCAAAATGTAAGATAAAGTAAGTCAGAATGCAAACAGAGGTTAACTAAAACATAAGCGAACACCCAAGCTAAATATTAAGTTAAAATGTAAGCTAACATTTGAGCTAACTTGTAACTAACATAGAAACAGAGAAAAGCACATAGTAAGCTAACATGCAAGTTAAAACATAAGCTAACTTGTAAGCTAACATGTACGCTAATTTGTAAGACAACATGTCGGACCACAGAAAAAGACACGTAGTAAGGCAACATGTAAGCTAACATGTAAGTTCAACTTCTGTGTATGTGGGGGGGGGCAAAAACAACCAGTCTATCTCCTAAAAATTAAACAATATTCTTACCCATATAGTCTGCTTCACAAATTTGCACAAAATGTAGTTTGCATTTTTGTTTCTATCCGGACTCTTGCTAGTTTATTTGCACAAGTTTACAGGTAAACTCAATATCTCAACACTAGTCAAACAAAGAGCACCTTAAAGGCCTCACAGGTTTAAAAAGGATGATGTATTGAAATAAAGTTTTTTACTTCTATTAAACAAATAAATGATCTTTTTCCAGTCCCATTTAGAACTTTCATGTCAAAAGTGCACCCTGTTGGGGTAAAAAGATAGCAGGACATTAAACCTCTTTATCTGCGGATCCTTGCTCTCACTTTGGGCATTTTAACCCCTCACAGAAATTACAAGTGAACGGCAGTGCTCTAGAAACAATCAGAAGAAACGCTTCACTGACATTATATATATATGGCAGGATTGAATATCACCACAACTTTAAAATTAATTATATGCCACCTCATTTTCAACATGTGCAATTCTCCAAAAAAAGGGATCTTTTGGAGTATAGTTTGATCTGCTTTCCACATTCTCTCTTCCATTCAATAAAATCTCAATCACAGAACATTAAAATAAGTTGAAGCTTATTTTAGATTTTGTTTTTTTGCACTGATCTCACAGTCATTGGGCAGCGTCGGTTCAAAAGGGTGAAAAAAAATGATCAAATATGATGAAAATGTCAACAAAAAGCTTTTCCAATCTAAGCCTATCTGGATCTATTTGGATACTCCGAATTCTTCCCATGCCCATTCAGCTTCTCCCAACATTTAGCCTTCAAAGGGAAAGATGTGGAAAAGTAGTGCCTTCAAATTACGTCATCAATATTCGGCGGTCATCGGTTTAATAACATTAAAAAGCCACGCTAAAACAAGATTACTTATATTTAAATGTAAACGTCTGTGCTTTATTGCACCCTCGTGTGAAAATTGCGTTTCCCATCGGCAGCCGGCGCAGCGCGACGCGGCTTAATCTATTGGCGGAGGGATACAGAGCTCGAAGTCCCTACCCCTTCCCCTTAAAAAAAAAAAAAAAAAACAGTTTTGGACACCACTAAACTATCAAGTGCTCCTTTAATTTGATCTGTAGGGGAATAGTTCGGATTCAGTCTTAGTCTCCGTACATCACGTGACATTGTGTGACCTGATAGACTGACCGTTACCAAGAACATCTAAACGCTAAAGCTAAATCAAGATAACTGGCTATATTTCTTTTAATCTACCTTAAAATGTTTTACAGCAGTAAAAAGAACTATCTACAATTTGCAAGCATGGATGTTAAAGTACATTAAATAGCAAGGGATAACCCACATTAACGGGCTGAGTATGTAAAATAGTCCAAATTAGCATGTGATGCCCGTGGTCAATTTCTCAATTCACTTAAACTTCAAAAATCCACTTTACCTTTTAGTTCTTGACTTTAGTTCTGCTGTAGTTGTAGGATCCATATCCTTTCATCTCCATCCATGGCGCCGGGAATGTGTTGGACTTGTAAATGACCAAACCTTTAGGAGGCAACAAGCTAGCTACCTAGGCTCCTGGGATCTGCCAAAAATAAGTACCTGTCTCCCCCTTTTTGGCGCTTTTTGATTCGGAACGTACCATGGGGTAAAATGGGGATAACATACATGTTATCAACATTTTCAAATCCAAAAATATTAATAATTTATAGAGTTCCAATTTCGAAATCCATACAGTACATTTAAATGATCTATTATTGTAACAAATTAATCCCATAAAGTTGACTTTAAAATAAAAAAATAGAAACATAATTTGTTACACTACCCCATGCTGTTAAACAATGCAGTGAACGTACATCAGAATAGCCTTGACCCCCTTCCATCTTTTACAGAAACGGGTGCAGAAGCAGAAGAAACGTTTTATAGTTTTGTATTGTTTTATGAAAGTCACAAATGATTTGGCGCTGCGTCTTCTGCCTCGTTTTCATCCCTTTTTCACTGGAACTCTTACCGAACCACATCAATCGAATGCACAGCCGCGCTCCGGACGTCAGGTTGCTTTGTGGTATTGATGAGTGTACTGAGGAATTTTGAGTGTATAAGTCATTCAACCATCATGTAAAGAGAATACTTTCCAAACAACATCATCTTGAGCCTACTAGATCGGGAGATGGCAACAATGCAGTTGAACAGTCATGGGAGCTAAGTCAAGGACCACTTCAGCAACAAGTGAGTAAATGGGTTTCAATTGTCTTGACAATGTTCTCTTGATTGTGAAGTGATAAATAGATGTCCAAAGTCCACCTTTTAAAACATTTTTGCGTATTTTTTCACGACCATAGGGTGCACAGAATTAAAGGGCGCAGTGCTTCTTCGGTAGTTGACACACACAAAAGTAGCACCGGTTTTTAAGGTGCGGCCACATTAACACATACCAGTAAAAAACATTCATGCTGGTGTGTGTTTAAAAAAGGGCTGCGGGAGCAAAACTGAGTTGGTTCGGATTTATTTTGTTATTTTTTTCAGTCATCAGGGAGCATCCAAAAATCCATCAAAGTCCTCATCTTCTGTATCTGAAATGAACAGCAAAGCTATTCTAATGTCTATCAAGCACGGCAGGTCCCCTTTCGTCATTGTCAGAGTCCGTCTCGTTGCCGTGCGGCTCCTCATGAAGGATGCCGGCTTATGCGAAAGCTCGAACAACAGCGCGAGCACAAACATTAGCCCAAGCATCCACAATCCATTCACAAACTCGCCCAGCGCTGCCTCCCAGTCTTAGTAAAACGAGCGGAAGATGGACAGCTTTTCATTGCAATCCGCTGGAAGTTTCTGCGCCACCGTAGTCGTTGCCTGGATGGAAAGATGACAGCGTTTCATAAAACGAAAGCACCAAGACGGACCTCCTTGAAAATGTTCAATTTTCATTTCTTCTGCAAGCGTTACAGCCTTCAGTCGAATGGTGACTGTAGGCTGTAGGCAGCTGTTCTCTGATTGTTAATCCATCGCTCGAGTCATTCTTCCAACTCGGATTCAGTCAGGATTGACGAATCTGGACCCTGGGAATTCTAAAATTCTGGGTTTCCCTTATTCCCCACCAGATGCAAGAGATCAACCATCTCCAATTTCCTCGAGTACATTGATGTCGAGCGACGGCACTGTTTTTTTTTTTTTTCAAACAATAGACTTCAAAGCAAAATTTTAAGAATATTTGCAAGTCTTTGATTAAAAAAAAAAAAAAACCATGAAAACTGCCAAAATGCTGATCCTTTAATAAACCCAATCTTTTCAAATGAAAAGGGAGATGGGGACGTGTATCTGAGGTTAAAGACTTACCGTGTCTACAAGGACAACTGAGAGACTACCGTGGTTATGATGAAGGTAACCATGCTGTATCAGTCGAATGGCTTGTGATAAATGGCAATAAATACATAACTCAGAAAACAACGATCCTTGCCAAAGTAATGAATGGTGATATGCCAGAATTTGGACTGATCATAGACATTTTTGTTGTTGATTAAGTACTGTACTGTTCGGAATACCAGCCGATTCAAACTATACAGTTTGACCAAAATGTCATGGCATATCAGGTTGAGGTCCCACACCTTGCACAAGCTACAGAGTTAGTGGAAATAAACAAGCTGGTGGATTTTACCATCAGCCAGCATCGCCAAAGCTTTGTACAGGTAAAATACCATCTTGGAGATGTAATAGGATTGTTCAGCAGTGAAAAAGACTCGCTGTGTTGTCAAGACAGGAGTTTGCCGTTTGAGCTTTAAACATCAGAAAAACGAAAATTTTTCTCTTTACATTTTATTTCAAATGTTACAAGTTAACGGCCACCCCCGCTGCACCACGGCCGCCCTGGTCGACCCATGATCGTAAGATTGCAGGTTCGATTCCCGCCTTGCACACCCATGAGTCGATGTGTCTTTGGGCAAGACACTGAACCCCACCTTGCCTCTGGTGGGAGGTTGGCGCCAGTGTTCAGCAGCGGAGCCGCCATCAGTGTGTGAACGTGTCTGTGACTGTAAAGCGCTTTGGGCCTTGTAGGTAGGAAAGCGCTATATAAGTATACCCCATTTACAAGTTAAATGTTAAAAGTGTCAATTTACACTATAACTGTACTACTATACAAGTACCTATTTTGTGTTGATGACAATAAAACAAATGACTAAATAAGACTGTTGTTTGTTTTTATTACGTTTTGGAAGAGACAGTTTTGTCAATGTCACAACTTCTTATTTTTTGCTTGAAACAAGAAATTAATACTTTGAAAATACAGTTTTGTGGCATAATGTTACTTTGTCTCTATTGAGATTCTAGTTTCAAGTGTGTTTTTACTCATGATAAGGTAATGAAATGTAACAAGCTTTAATATCTTATTAAGATAATTGAGTAACATAAAAATTCTCTAGCATAAAAGCTACTGAGAAGAATTGTCTTATTATTAGAAAATAAGCATGTATGTGCTTGTTATAAGATATTTGATCTCACTTTGATTTCAGTTTTTGCAGTGTCCAAAGGATGGACTATTTTGGACTCTGATGACAAAAAGACAAAACCAATCCAAAACAAACTGTCAATAAAAGCCCACGTTGTGTTTTCCAGCACTTGGCTGCAGGTCTGTACAGCAGCGATTATAGAATCTGTAGGAGGGCTGAGGACTTCAAAAGTACAAAACCAACAGAAAAAAAAGATCAAAACCGAAAGTTTTCTAACAAGTGAGATCCAAGTAGATTGTTAGATTGTTGTTGTTTTTTTTAACTCAGTCAATTCAAAAAGACCCAAAAATGAAGAACTCGATGCATTTGAAGATTTCTAAGTCCACTCGTCTGAAAAAAGAAAAAGGTAATTAATTCAAATGAATTTTATTAGTATAATATATATATATATATATATATATATATACAATGCAATATTAGTCCTTTTTTTTATCATTTTGAAACTCAAAATAAAGATTTCCAAAACAAGGACATTTGCAAAGGTACAGTAGATGTCCAACTTCCAGGAGTAAAGGTCAAAGGTCACATTTGGTGACGTGAATTATTTGAAATACGTATTAAAGACCCACTGATCCATTTTCAAAGCGTTCCCAGTGGTCCTTGAATTATGATTATGCCATATTTAGCTAAAATCAAAACATCTGTGTTGTTACGGGACCTAGTTTCTGCAAAAACGGCGGGAGGTCATTTGAAATTTGTAGCCCGCCCCTACACGCTCCCCCGCCAGCCCCTCACACCCCCCAACCTAACATTACCAGTGTAACAAAAATGGCGAGCAACTTTGGAGCTGAGCGACCGTGGTTTTAAGTAACATTCCAGCTCAGACAAGGAAAACAAAGACAAACTTGAATACAACCGTCTACAAATGGACGCTCCAGAATGGGGCGGAGCAAAGAGCTAGTGGCCCGCCCACCATATTACCTCACAAACAAATGTCATTGTTTCTGATTCATAACAATTTGAATGAATCTAAACTCAAAAATGCAATCTTAAGTATTCATATTATGTCCTTCATAATCAGAAACATGCCAGCAGAACTCCTAATAAAACATGCACCGGGTCAAATTGACCCAGGAACATCACCTCTGTTCCTCACAAATGAACGTAACAGGAGGGTTAAAAACCCTAATGTCATGGGAGGGGGGCCTTAAATTGTCCTCATTTTCTGATTTGAATGCATCATCATGCTACATATACTGACGAGCACATTTTAGTAAAACGTCAATCAAAAATTATATTTGTAGATGAATAAACAAAACCGTCTTCAACTTTTTTTATGTCAAGTTTTGGAACTTTTTTACTTCTAGTGGTCAGAATCTTCTTTTTTGATCAATCAAAGCTATTTTAGACATATTCTGATCATAATGAAGGCAAGAACTTTAAAGCTAATCAGATAAAAATCGGCTAAACCAACAGAGGTGTTTCTAGTGGACCATCAGCTCATGAAAGCATTCGTGTTCCTCAACAGATGAGACCGTTTCGTGTCTTCTGGACAGAGTTGTGTGGAAGTTTGATGAAACAAACATGGTCGACATCACCGGACACTCTGAGGGAGTTCGGTTTGTTCTTGTTTTATGTAAAAAGCTGCCAGAATGACGCCGACATAAGGTGGAGATCGTCTCTTCTCAGAGGCACGGCTGAAGCCTGTAGGCAGTCTCACGGCGCTCTACTTCCCTCTTCTGGACGGCTCAAACGCCGAGGATTTGAGTTTCTGGACTCAGATGGGAGGAACGGAGTTCCAGGTTTCCAGAAAAGGAGGTTTAAAGTCTCAAAGATCTCAAACTGAACACCTATGATGTTTTATTTGCTTTAAAAGCACTAAAAGATTTCGCTCAACAGCCTGCAAGAAGTCGGACATCATGGCTGGTGGAGGGTTAGAGGTTTGAGTCCGGCGCAGCAGAGAAGATGCTAATGAGGAGCAGTAGGAAGGACTTGGCAGTGGGGCTGCTGGGAGGTGAAGCCGGAGCGGCGTGCGCTGATGGGCGAGCGGCCAGCGCACGTGTTCGCCGGCGAGCAGGTGGAAAGGCCGCGCTCTGTCCTCAGGTTCTTTTGTCTTCCAGGTGATTCACGCCTCCGCCATGCTTGATTTGCCCCCAGATAACACATCAGCTTCAGTGCCCCTCCCCCACGTCGCCATGGCGCCCACAGATGGCCACTTCCTGCGGTCCTGCCCGGCGATTGGCGGAGCGACTTTCAAGCCGGGAGCAGCTGGCGAAGGATGATGCATCGCCCGGCGTTTGCGCTAATTTTCAGGGTTTCCAGCATCTGGCAGGAAGTGGACACAAAAGGAGAGCGACCTGTTGTCCTGGAAACGAAAAGGCGCGGCGAGGGGAGCAGACAGGAAATGAGGACAATGTCCTCCAGAAGCTCCATGAGGAGAGGGTGACCAAAAACAGACTTTTGAGGATCAAAACTACATAACAGAAGCTACTTATTGTTATTTTAGAGTTATTAACCATAAACAATTCTTTAAATTATGCATTCCACAATTTTTGTTTCACTTTTTGTTTAATTTTGTGATCAGTTTTTCCACTAATGTAGAAGATTTACAACACAGATCTTCCTGCTCAGGCAGAAAGTACACACTTTCAACACCAGAGGGAGCCATTTCTCAAATTGAATAAACCAGATGGATGAAAAAACATTTTTTTAAAGGTTCGGAAAGACTAAAAAAAAGTGTCTGGTGTCACAGTGTTGGTGGAGATGTAGATATTGAAAGATTTTAAAAAGTCTGCATACTAGCGAAAAGAAAATGTCCTGGTTGGAGATGGTGAGTGACGACCGACACGGCAATAATTCACCACATGATGCAAAACAAACACACATTTGTGATTCAAACTGTACACAAAAGTGACAGAAAAATAAACTTCCTGGTTGAATGAACGTCAAAATGAAAACAAACAAAAAAAACAGCTGCTACCCTTTTTTTTGTTTTTTAACCCTTTAACTACCCCACCAAGAAAAAAGCTATCAAAAAATTATTTGTTTGCATTTCTTATTGCTTTTGGTAAGTAATGACCACAATCTGTTTAGTTTTTTTTAACTGACCTTTTAGTTTTTTAAATAATGACCTCTACCAAACGGTTGAGATGTCCTTTAATGGTAAAAGTACAAAATCTCATACTGATTCAACTAATATTTAAAAAAATCATGTAAACCAATAAATTTAGACATTATTAACACTCAATATTAAGGGCATTTGTCTCCATTCTTTTTATCATGCCTCAAACATTGAACTTTTTTAAAACAGAGCAAATTTTGACCTATATTTCCCGGAAGTTGTTTAACAGTACAACGATTTTGGATATTGACTCACTTTTGATGGTATTTCATAAAGCATTCTTGATTTGAAATGAGACTCAGAAAAACATATTTCTGACATCTTGACCTCTGTGGACAGAGGTATTATCGTCCCTGCTTGTCAGAATGAAGAGGCCGGTGTACCATGTTGTCAAAGTGCACATTGTGGTTTTGGTCGTGAGGGTCTTGGTGTGTGGCCTTTCCACATCTGTGGTAGAGAGCTCAATGATGGTCGGCAAACTTTGGTTGCTTGTTGATCTTATTTAAGCTGTGTGCAACAGCCAGGTGGAACCTTTTGAGTGACACTGGTTTTTGCTTCAGTAGGTCCCTCCAGAAATTAGTGACACACAAGTCAATGATGTATCCAAACAGGGGACTGTACCATCACTTTGATTTAGCTGAGGTCTTGTACAGGTGCACCAGCATATCAGAGAGATCTATTAGGCAGGGATCAGTGATGGGCATGGGATGAACTCTTTTGACTATTTGCTCCACCGCCTGACTGTTGAAAGAGGCATGATCCCAAAGGCAGGTTGAATCATTTGCTGTCAAATTTTGTAAAATTGTTGAAAGAGATTCTTCTTCATCCAGGGATTCAAAAGAACAGTCACCGATGGCCTTTGCATGTGTGGACTGATAATCAGGATCCTCTGTTGGGTCATCATCATTGTCATACAGATCTGCATCTGAGTCGTTTGGATTTTGTTGTGGTCTTGCACTGTAGAATGTTTTAGAGTCTATCTAGTAGTAGTAAAGCAAAATATATTGATAGAAAACTTTTGTAATAGTTGGTAATACTTTTATTGTAGCTTTTTTTGTTTAGTTTTAAGTGAATTAGCTGTAATAATCTTGATTTTTCATGTATTTACACTCTAGCTGATATAAACTCAAAAATAGACAAAACTATACAGTAGTTTGTATTTTAAATTGTTATTCATGATGTGTTAATGATTATTTCTTTAGTAATGGAGGATTTAGAAGGTTGTTTTAACTTATTTTTATGACTAACAGTCCCTTTATTTAACATTGGCTTGATTCTGCTACTTATACCATAAAGTGACAAATCAACCGTTTGGTAGAGCATGTTTTAAAAAAATTATCACAAACAAAATGTTTTTATTTTTGTTTATGTAGGAACATATTTCTGTTCATTAAAGCCTTTACTAGTAATATCAAGTAAGACAAATATTCCTGCCTTTCAAATTTTCATAAAAAGGAAGAAAATGTATATGATCATTTTCAAGTTGTGACTTGCTCGTCAGTCAAAGAGGTTGGGCAAGCAACCACTGACTGACACAATGCCATCTGTTGGTTTTCTTTAGCTTTGCATGCTTCTACCAATTGGTTGAGATGGCTGAATTAGTTTGAGTCAAGTTAGAAACTTCCTTCATAAAAATATGGTGACTCAAAGTTTGCTCAACCGTTTGGTTGAGCAGGCAGTTAAAGGGTTAAGAAGACAAATATTTAATACGTTAGAGAAAAGTCATGCAGCTGAAACAGTGTGCTTAAAAGCTGAAACTGAGTTACCGAGCCAAAATGTTTTTTTTTGTGTGCAAAAAGTAGTGCGCAGGTTTTTTTTTAGTTTAGGGTTCTCACGCCCTGAAACGGAACCAAAAATATGCGCTGTGATTGTTGGCGGTTGGCCCTCGGGTTTGTTGCATGCAAAGAAAGTCCGCCGGTATCACTAACGCTAACAGAAGCGACAAATTCTTCTAAATAAAAAAAACTTGAAAAAGTCTTCTAAAGAACAGTTTGACCTTTTGAATTTTGACGAACCAGGCGTGTTCGTACCAAACGCCCACAAACGCTTAGTCGTGGCCCGAAACGCAGACTTGACAGCTCAGCGTCTTCCAGGACATCAATCATGGCACGATTGTCGTAAAAAGGATGAAGGCTTTAGCGATAAAAACAAAACAAAAACACATTTGTAGAAAAGAAGCTAATGAACAAACGCAGGAGAGCCGTACATCATGCTAGTTGTACGTAGGTCAGTGAAAGCAGCATGAGGTACAAGGAGCTCGTAAAGCTCGGAGCTACAAAAAAAAAAAGTCGCATGCTAGCTACCCGACCGGCCATTTTGGTAATTTTTGTACAGTGCTACATGAAAACCAAAAAAATTAAACCTCGAAAGGCGGAGCAAATGTATTGGATTTATTTAAAATAAGAGAGAAACAGATAGAATGAAAATTCTGTTTCCTCAGATCATGTGCATCCAAAACCACCGTTTACCGAAAGACTTTAAGAAACAAATGATGATGAAGTTTGGATCCTCGCAGCAGTCAAAGCATAAAGTTTGTTTGAGCAAACCCCCATTTGAAGCAGAATTGAAATAAATTAACTAATAAAAATAAAAAAAAACATCTTTTTTTGTTTTGTTTTTTTGTTGAAGACTAAAGTTAGAGAGCCCCCTGTGGTAGAATGGAGTTACTGCACTGACATTTAAAAAATAAAAGCCTACAAGTAAAAGACTTTTGAGAACATTTGTTTCCGTTTTGCGCTCTTGTGATTCGCTGTTTCCACTTTGGAGTTCAAACGTTTGAACATTTTATAGCGATTTTCGCAACAAGCTTCTGTAACTATCCTGGAGAAAATTTGATTCCTTTTGTTTGATTTAACCATAAAAAATGCCCTAAAACAAAAGAGGAATTTCCCTTCAAAATAAAGCTGCTGTGCGCGTGTGTGGACATTCTGCAGCTTCAGAACAGCTAAAAATCACCATGGAAACGCTGATGTACAAACTTGCATAGATAAAGTTTCACAGAACAGATTTTGAAACCCAAACACTGAACATTCTTTAATGTTGACGGTTTCTTTTTTTTTTTTTTTACGTCTTTCCAGCAAAAATAAAGATTTTTTTTTGCTAACAAACAAAACAGCCGTGAGCATTAAAGCAAGTTTTTAATCAAAGGGGGAGTGGCCTATACATTAGGAGTTGTGATCATGATAAGGGCTCAGTTTGGCTGTGATAATTGTTGATAGTAATAAGATTTTCAAAATAAAAGGCTAGAAATGTTCAAATTTATCAAAAAAAAAATCATTTTAGATTTGTTTTAGTGTTTAAAACTTGTATGGAGATTTAAATAGTGACATCATAAATCTTTTTGACAACATTTTGAAAAGCTTGAGGAGGCTTTCCCTGGGTTTACAAGTGTTTGACTGTTTGGGCTTTTCTGCATTTAAGGCTTTCTGTTATGGTCTGACTGAATTGTCACCATTTTTCCTTTTTTTTAATAATTTTATTTTGAAATGTTATTTTCCTCTCAGCATTTGGACAGGATTCCCAAAAATCCCCTCATGAATTAATGCTTTTTTTTTTTTAGGTGGAATGCCGCTCAATCCCTGCATAAAGCAGCAAAATGGAGCAAAGACAAACAGAACAAGTTGTTTTTTGCATAAACGGAAATAAAAACTTTTTTTTTTGAGTGGCTTCCCCCGTTTCTGAGCGGAAAAACAAGTGACAACACTTGGAGCACATGTCTATTTAAAGCGCGGGATTATAAAACATTGACATCATCAAGAGGGCGTGCTGTATATGAACCGGTCCCGCCCCCTTAGCTGAAGGCCCGACTAAGACACCATGCTGTGTGTGTGTGTGTGTGTGTGTGTGGAGTTACACCAAACATGCGTGGTGCAACTCTCCGCTGCTACCGCTGGACCCGCACAGCTACAGAATTTAGTGTTGGCGGAAAAGCTTTGTCATTTACAGCGGATAATCTTAGCGATAGAAGCTCCTCCCCCTTTTTCCAGAGGCTCCTGTATTGTCCACATTTCAAAAGCTGCCCCCCCCACCCCACCCCAGAAATGCAGCGACGCCGCTCGTGACGCCGCTCGTGACGCCGCTCGTGACGCCGCCAGGTATCCGGCTTCATCCGAGTCTCCTTTCCGCTCACCTTCGTTACATCCGGATTGTCTCTTATGTCCTCCTCGTGCAGAGTAAATGGATCCCAAAGCGGTGGGCGTGGCCAGAAAACGTGGAGGCCACGTAAAGCTGGAGGAGGATGGGAACAGAGGGGCAAAAGAACCGGACAGAGGAAGAGGAGGAAGGAGATGATGACGATGGCCCGTCCGTGGCGCGGCTGTAAACCCGTGAACGCCGGCGCCGCTGCTTAGGTTGGCAGCGGGTCGTCGTCGCCTTTGCTGCACTTGCACTTGCAGCAGAGGACGATGGGCGTGGCCAGGAGGAGGAAGGGGGAGGCGACGAGCAGAAGGAGGCCGAAACCAGCGAAGATACCCACAACCTGCAAAAGCACGTTAGGAAGATTTTTACTGAAGTTTAACCCTTTAATGTCTCCATTTAAAGACACGAGGCGTTTTCTTTTTGTCGGGGCGGTCCAAAAATGTCTTCCTAACAAACCACTTCTGCTGGAGTGCAACTTAACTTTTTGGGTTTCTCTGAAAATGAAAACATCTTTTTTTTTTAAAGTCCACAAAACTTTATTGTTAAGCCCAACACGCGACAACAAAGATTTAAACTTAAATAATAAAAGACTTAAAAGCGCATTAAGCCAACTCTAACCTCGCACAGCTTTATTTGTTCCTTTGTTTCTGTATATTTAAATAGTAAACTGTTTAATTTTCTAACTTAAGTCTATTTCTGTTCTTGTCTGGGTATTGCTTCTTTTTTTGTTCTAAATAAAAAAAACAACTTGACCTGACTAAATAATTTATTTGTGTACATTAATATATTAATAAATGGGAAAACTGAAAGCAATAAAATGAAGGTGCAATAGTAAACATTCACCACTAGAGGTCAGGGCACATCCCAATAATAAAATCTTTTAGTTATTAATGTTTGGGTTTTTTGCTTAGATAAAACTATTTTTTTCATAAATTTCACTGTGAATTTTTACTAAATCTATCAATTAAACAATAAAATTGTACATATCTAGTAAAAGAAATTAGAAATATAAATATGCACAACACAAGGGGTGGGTTCATTCTTCTTCCTACTCCTTTTCACGCATGTTATTTGTTTTATTTTTAACTCGTGTTTATTTTCATTTTGTTTCATTTTGAAATAAAATTAAAAAAAAAATAATAAAGAATTTTTTTTTTTGCACACATTTGTGAAAAGTAAGAATATGTTTGTTAGTTTGTTGTATGTTACATTAGTTCTTCTTTGACTGAAAATGCAGTTGACCTGATTGACCACTCGGGGGCGGAAGAGACCAGCACATCCACAGTCAGCCATATGGATGTGATAAACAGCAGTCATATGTAATGGGGATTTTTGCCGTTTCCTCCATTTTTAAGGACAGGAAAGGAGGTTTCTGAAAGGTGATGGACTCCGAAGTCCTTCCTGCTTTAAGTAAATAAGCTAAACTGAGGAGGAAAATGCAGCAGGAAGCGGTTTGAACGCGAGGAAGTGAAAAGGAGACTATTTTAGGTGTAAAAAACAAAAAACAAAATGTGAGAAAGACAAAAGAGAGGAATTATCCGCCTCCACCAGTTGAACTGCAGTGGTATGACTCAGCGTTTCCGTGTGGAGACGCCGGCGGGTTTGCTGACGCTGGACACAGGAAGCCTCAAGTTCTGACGGGTTTGATGGGAAGCAGCCAAACGAATGATGGCTGTTTTCTGACTCAAGAAATAAAGTTTTTTCTTTTTTTTTTTTTTTTTTTTTTAAAGGGAGGCGAGATGAGACGCTGAGAAGATGTGGGGACAAACAAACCGACTTCCTGTCCAACCAAAGCCCAGACAGGAAGGAGGAGTTCCAGCTCCGGTCCGGGGAATGCCGCGGTATTCCAGCGGAAACGACGTCGGAGATGGTCGGGAAAATAAGACCTGGGCTTCCATCTTCCCTCCATTTTCCTTTCTTCTATTCCTGTTCTTTCCCTTTCCTTTCTTCTCTCTGTCCATATTTCCTTTTGTCTTTAATTCCTTCCTCTTTCCTTCCTTCCATCCTTACATCCTTACTTCTTTTCTTCCTTCTCTCTATCTTTCTCTTATTCTGTATTTACTTCTTTCCATCGTTCTCTCCTTCCATATTTCCCTCTTTCCTCCTGAATTTCCTCCCTTCTTTCTCTCTCCGTATTTCCTTCCTTCTGTTCTTTCTTTATGAGTCTTTCTTTCATTCCTTACAGTTTTGTCTCTCATTTCCTTTTCTCTTACGTCTTTTTACCTCTTTCCTTCCTCCCTTTAAAACTTCCATTTTCCTTTTCTTCCTTTTTCAGTCTTTCCTGCTGCAGTTCTTTTTCCAAACAAGGAAATTCAAGATCCCGGTTGGATCTTGTTCATCTTTTCTGCTCGTTAAAATGTTTAAATCTTTTTCAAATTCCCATTAATCGAACATCTTTTCTATTTTGGATCCTTTCTTTTTTTTATTTCCTATAAGATGTTTCTTAACCGATACGTTTCCTGCACTAAATATGTTTTCTAAAATGGATCCGTTTGATATAAATCTGAACTTGGACGTCATTTTTTCTTTATTTTCAATTCTTTCTCAGTCTGTTTGTTTCTTGATATGGGAAAACTTTGGCTCTTTTTTAACCCGACGGACGTCCCAAAAGAAAAGCGTCAGCAGAAACCGACTCCATTTTTCATCCAAATCTCTTTTCTCACAAACAAAGATGTGGAGCGATGCTCGTCACATCCACTTTCTGAACAGGCAGAGTTGGGAAAAGCCGGACGGCGAGCAGATGCTCCTCTGGAACAAACCAATCAGGGAGGGAGGGGGGGCACGTGTGCCGGTCAACAACAGCACGAAGAGGAGGAGATGTTCTCACGTGTGGCGGGACGCTCTCACCTGCGTTCTGTGCCAGATGACGGACGCCCTGGAGTGGCCCAGTTTGTTCCTGCAGGGTCCTTTGTCGTAGTGGATGAGCAGGAAGTCGTCCTGCGGCGAGCAAACACATCAAAGCCTTAGCGGGAGCGCTTTCAGAGCAGCGGGTGCTTGTTCCCGCTAAATTGCCGCTTTTCTCTTTCTTTTTAATAAGACCTGTGCGGTCTGGTTACATAACAACACCGCCGCTCACAAGTCCCCCTCAGCTGTCAGCTTTCACCAGCCGTAAATCCGGTTTCCTGTCCTAAAAGTCAAGGTTGAGCCACTAGAACTAGTTCCACTAGAACGCTTCTCCTATCACAGCGTTCCAACATTTCCATGAACGTTTTGGCTCTAGAGAAAAACGGCGGCTTCCACTCACATCCAGGGACTCCAGACAGTACCAGCAGAAGGCGTGTTTGCAGTTCTTGCACATCATCTGCGCGCAGCCCTCGTCCCGCTCGATGTACACTTTGCACTTGGGGCAGCGCTTGATGGGGGCGTCGTCCTCCTCCGACTTGTAGAAGGAGCTGGAGGTGGAGGTGGAGGGCAGGAGGAGTGAGCGGAACAGAAAAAAACAAAACAATTGACAGGATTTTCTTCATTTCCAATTTTTGAACAGAAATTCAAAAGAAAAGAAAAATAAACTTTCATTATTTTGTGTGAACTGGAGCTTTTTGCACGTCACCATGGTAACCAACCTGAACCTGAGTCCAGATCTCCTGGTTGGATCTTTGGAACAACCAGCAGACATGATTTTGTTCATTATTCGTAGAAACTGCTACTCTGGTTTCAGCAAATTGGAAAACATTTATTCTTTTTTGATTTGTTTTGTTTATTTATGTCACAAAGAAAAATTAAATCATCAAGTTTACTTGTTCCTTAGTTTTACTAAGGAGTATTAGGGGCCTCTACAAACAAACAAACAAATAAATAAAAAAAACATTTTTGAAAATAAAGTCAAAAAGTTGTGAGGAAAAAAAATCAAAGTTTGACCCGATTTAAGTTGTAAAGAAAAATAAGAAAAGAATAAAACTCATTTAAGAATAAAGTCAAAGAGAAAAAAGTCAAGATTTGATGAGTATAAAAAATAGAGAACTGTGTCAAAGTTTATAAAAATTGTATTGGGACAAAAAAAAAAAAAAAACTTTTAAGAGAATTTATTCGTCGAAAAAGAAAGTCAAAATTGTATTTGTATAAAATTGTGGAGAAAAATGTCAAACTTATGAATTATGAAAGAAATATTCAACAATTCACAAAAACCAATTTATAAGAAAAAACGATGAATTAAATTACAATTGTATGACTTCTCTCCTCAGAGTTTTAGGACTTTATACTGAAATATAAGTTTTTTTCTTTGACGGAGGCTCTAAGACTGCCGTACATTTTGGCGTCTAAATTCTATTTTTTTTTTTTTTACTTAACTTTTTTTTTCTTTGTGTTTGTTTCTGTCAGTCAAAGCAAACCAGAAAACCAAACAGCTCTGGCTCCTCCTCTCATTGAAGCCGTGCGGCGCTAATGTCATTTCCACAGTAAGAGGATATGGCAGAGAAACAGGTCAGCTCCAGACGTCCACAGGACTTAAAGCTCCGATTCACTCCAGGATCTACGCTCTCCACCCTTTTGAATGACTTTAGGCCTGCTAACCTGTTCTCTCCGGGCAGGAAGGACGTCATGGGCAGGTTGCTCTCCTGGCAGGCCTGCCCCGGGTGCCAGTTGGCCTTGCACGCCGAGCAGAACTCCAGGGTGCAGACGGAGCATCGGACCAACTGCGGCAGGGCTGGAGACTCCGCCTCCTTTATCTGGCAGACGGCCTGACAGGAGGAAGACGGGCACCACGTCCGGCATGGGTCCAGAAGAACCTCTGACGGCACAGAAGAATAATAATAATAATAAGAAGAAGGTTGTTAAAGATCTGAATGGAAGCATCACTTAGACGAGAGAAAGTTTCAGAACTAGAGAGGACTAGAGGACAGTTTAGTGTTAGCAATAGAACAATTCAGCCATTTCATTGATAAATTCAAATGTATCGTTTATGGGATGTGGAAAAGGAAATACAGATTTTAGTTTTGTACACAAGATTCTGCGTTTGGGAGAAATGGCTAACACTGTTTAGTCTCTTTATAAATAAAAACCTTTAAATCCAAAGTCGCATTAAGTCACAAAATATGAAGGATTTTTTTTTTTTTTTTGCCCCTAAAGTCCAACTTTAGTTGCAATCTTTCTTTGTTCCGTGTTTGTTTTTTCTTGTATCTTGTAAAAATGATGAGACGGTCTCTGCTTTCAGCCGCTGAAATTCCTAAGTCCGTCTGCTGTGCTGCTTATATAAATAGTCTAAAAAAAAACACATTTTTCGATCAAAACGAAAAACAAAAGTATTAATACTTGAAATAACTATTTAGACAAATATTGGGTAAACAGACATATCAGTGAACGGTTAGCTTATTTCCACTATTCCAAACACTAAAACGGCGCTTCCTGATCAGAATTTGAACCTGAAGTCGAATCTGATGAATCAAATTCTGAATCTGCATGCATGCCGTCTGCACTTGGATTGAATCTCAGCCTTGAAGACGTCTGAACTTGGTTCTTTTGTGTGGTTGGAAGGGGGTTAGCATGGAAAAAAAAAAAAAAAAAAGGTCCAGCTAAGCTTCCTGCTGTTTATTTTTTTACATAACTAAAAACTAAACATGGATTTAGTAAGGGTTAATGGCCGACAAAGTGTGCGTTATTACTTTTTAACGCACGCCGTGGAAGCCTGAACCATCCGACGCGAAGCTTTTAGTCCTTAATTCTTGTTTTTTTTCCGATTTGGATCGCTTTTTGTGAGAAAAGCGGACTATTTGTCACGTGATGCGGCGCGATGAAGCAAAAGGTTCTTTTAGAGAAGCCGGCGCAGTGATACAAAACATTCAAGCTAGGTGACTGGAACTTCTTTTTTCACCGTGCAGTTATCAGGTTTTAATGCACACCCAGCAGCCAATCAGAATCGAGTATTCACCCGGACCATGGTATAAGCAAAGCTAGCATCTATCTCCAACTTTTATTTCAGGGTTTTTTTTTTTCTGGAGGTAAAATTATTAAAACTAGGATACAAAAGGCAGTTTTTGTTTTGATTTGTCCTTTTTGAAATGAAAAGCACCGGACAACAACCTACACCGATGACGCAAGACAAAAGATTCTTGTCCTTTCCGGTGAAAAAAGAAAAAAAAGAAAAAAAAAACCCCGGCATCTTCTGAGGACAAATGGGCCCACGTGTATGAGGCATCCACCCACTTGACAACTCTGCAGCCGTCGGTGACGCAGCCGGCAGACTCACCCCTTTCAAACTGGAGCTTCTTGTACCTCTGCATCATGTCTGTGGCCACCATGCACTCGATCTACAGACAGGAAGGAGAACTGGAAGTGAAAAGCAGAAAACTCCCACATCTGATTAATTCAACATCAGAAAAAATAAATAAAAAAAGGTTTTTGATATGATAGATACACAATGACAGATAAAACTGTGTGTGCAGCACGAAAAGTGCTGCACACACAGTTTTATCTGTCATTGTGTAGTTCTGAGCACAAATTCTAGCTAAAATCAATTAAAAAAATTAGCTAAAATCTCCTTGGAAGTAAGCCTGCACAATGAATCGCACATGTGCGACATGCGTATTGCACAGCTTGATATTGCGATAACGATAAATCTGCGATTCATTGTGTAGGCTTACTTCTAAGTAGATTTTAGCATTTTTCTATTGATTTTAGCTAGAATTTGCGCTCAAACCTACATGTTTCCAAACAATGAATTTATGATTTATTGTGCAGGCCTGATCATTAATATTGTATATCGCAAGTTTCCCTTATATCACACACTTGGAATGTTTTCCATTTTCCTCCAATGGACTCAGATGTCTTTTAAGGGTTTTTGTAACTATTTTGAGACAATGGGCTGGATTGTCAGATATTCCTGCTATTAGCTGCAGCTTATTACCTGGATCAGGTGTTGCGTTACCAACGAGAAGCTACGATAGCTAGCTAGTTAGAAAAACAAGGGAAAATTTGTCACTTCCGCCTTAAGAAACGTGATATAGTCGAATGCCAATGCGTCTAATCATTTTCAAGAGCGAAGTTACACCATGAAGCAGTGGATGCAGTTTATTTTTTTCTGACATGAAGCAAAGCAGTAGAGGTGTGACTTATTTACGTCAACTGCAAGAGTTTTGTCAACTTGTTCCGTATAAGACTGGCTTTCTGGTGATGCCACTTCCTAGATCTGGGAGTTTTTGGGGGTCTGCTGTGCGTTGAGTTTGAAACAAATGGAATCAGTATGGCTGTGTGTGGAAATCAAGATGTGAGGGATACGTGGGATTTGTTTTGGTCCTGTTTCATCTTCTTCTTCAGTTAAAGACAAATCGCTTTAAAGTGAGCATAAAGGCAACAATTAAAAAAAAAAAAAAAAAGGAAAAACACGTTTTCTTGATCCGTTAGGCGTACGCAGCCAATAACAAAGAAAACAGCTTTAGGGTACATTAACGCTAATGTTCCACGGGTTGACTGGTCATACGTTAGGAAGATTTAGGAGATTCATCCAGACCATATCATGTCTGTGCTTATAAGCACACAGAAAACCCATTCGGTGTACCTGGGAGTGTGGGGATACATAAAAAAGACAAACTGAAGAAGTGAGAGTACAACAAGTATAAAAAGTGCACTGAACTATAGCTGAAGCGAAAACGGAATTTCAATTTCAATTTCTATGTATGTGTCAACATTGTAGATTTTGACAATAAAGTTACTTTGACTTTGATTTAACCTCTTTGAACATAAATGATATACTGCACTGCTGCTCTCATTCTCTGGTAGTTCATTTTGTGACATTTCTGCATTTTTTTGGTGAGAAAACAAGAAAAAAAAAGAGACAAAGATCGAGAAAATGTGTTTTTCTTGACCTTTCCGTTTTTTTGAATTCTACAGCCCACATGCAACAGGGATTGTAACCTTAGTCATACAGTTCAGAATTTCTACTATATCTCTGAAGTAAAAATTCAAACTGCAGTTCCCTGTTTCTATATTTGCCAAAGTTACGTGATAATGCTGTGTTTGCACGGCTCTGGGAAAACATTAGTACGAGCCAAGACGGCGTGATGATGAAGAGTTATTTATGGAAGCTGCTGCACTCTGATTGAGCAAATGAGTCGTATTATAGGAGAGGAGAAAAAAAAAATACTGCATTTGACGTTAAAAGCAGAGAACGTCACTCAACCATCCTTTAGCTTTACCTCGTTTTCTTGCAGGTGTCCTCTTTTAGGACAGGCAGAGTCCGGACAGCTAATTGCCGTTTCAAGGCCTTCTTTAATTAGGAGCTCCACATACTGCTTCAGGCACTAAAGGAAAGGGGAAGAAAAAGGAGCAATAAAGCTCAGGTACATTGGATATAAAACACTTTTTAGAGCTGTCAGGATCATAGGGGCAGCTGGGAGCTTCAAAGATCTTTTGTATTTTGGAGTGCTGAGCTGGAATGTCGTGGTGACATCATGTGGAGGATGTGGGTGAATCCATGTCCTAATTCCTCTATGGCATATTGGCTTGAAAACAAGCGTGAGCTTTGATGCTAACCCGTACCCTGGTGAGGGTAATTAAAATAAAACACCATAAGATTTCGGAAAAAAAAAAAAAAAACGCCACAGCCCCCATAAACCGCAAAGAAATGCAACTGTTGCCATAGAAACGGCTGCTTTCTTGGTGGATCTGAAGCAGCTAATTGTTCTCATTTGAGGCCGTGTCATACAGCCACATTTTTTTGCAGTTTTCACGTATGAAATTTCTGTCTTTTGTGATATCTGTAATTCATAGATGTGTTTCTTGCGTTTGTCATTCATCGATTGTTCAGCTGATGGGTCTTTACGTGAATTCGGTTATGAGCTGTTCAACATTTTTGGTCGATTCAGAATTACACAGCTTATGTGTATTTTACGTAGTTTATAGGCAATTATTGTGTACATTTTATGGAAATGTGCGTGATTTTTGCACAAATTTGTAGCATTCCACTACCGTTTCACGTATGTCTAACGAACTTTTCACGCATGTACCACTCATATATAACCTTTAGATCACATATACGGCGCACAAACCATGTTCAAATTCTGTAATTGACTCACTAATGAATTGTGTAAAAACAGCGCAATAATCGCGCATGGCTTGTGTTCTACTTGATTTACGTATTCTTTGCAGAGTTTAATCGTACTTCTGTGGTTTCAAATTGGTTCCTTTGTGATTTCACATAAAGATCACAACTTTTCTCACTTTTTCCACGCATTTACTGGTAAATTATGACCACTTTTCATCTGTGCAATAAGCGCAAATATACGTAGTTAGCAAGAAAGTTGGATTAATTAAGAGGCTATGATTGGTTTGGTTTATAAACTAAACAGAAAGATAAACAAATAAACACGCCTTCTTCACGTTTTGTGACCAAAGAGCAGCTTGGAATACTGTTTGGCTCGGTCAGGTGCGAGTTAACCTGCAGTCGTCAAACGGACTGCGCTGGAGGAAGTGGCAGCTATTCTTAGTGCTCATTGTTCACTCCTAGGCTGTGTTTGCATTCACTCACCACTCCCAGTTTAGTGCACTATATGGAGCATTTGCCGTTTTGTTGGGATGTCCGAGTCTACATTTCCAAAACCAGAGCGCTGAACATTTCACAGACATCGCTGCAAGAAACCAGTGTGTATAAATGCTTTTTAGAAAGGCAAATATAGACCACAATGCACTGCATTTGAACTAGAAATGCTAGTAATTCTTCTTAAAACACCTTTTTAAAATGTTTATATTTATTAGGTTTTTACTTCGGCAAATGGGTGGCATCATTTTTGCCTATTTTTTTTTTTTTTTGGGGAGAAGTGGCGAGTTAGTGAGCATCAGTGGTGTGGACTCGAGTCACATGACTTGGACTCGAGTCATGAATTTGACTACTTTAGTCTCGCCTTGAACTTTAACATCACTAACTCGTGACTTGACTCTGACTTTAGCCCTCTGACCAGGAAAGATTTGTTCTTTTCCTCAACATCCAAAGATTAGAAAGTGTGTGTGCATCTCTGGCACATTATCCAGTTAGTTTGATCAGACAATCCACCCAATGAAATTGTAATGGGAGGGGGCCAACTGATCTGTCAATCAAACTTAGCGTCAGTTCCTGTTCACCAGTGTTATGATGTTCTGGTATAAAAGTTAGGAGGTTTTCTCAGAAACACAGTTTGCAGTTTGCAGACAGAGTCTTAACAACCAAGTTCGTCCGACTCTTAAAGTTCCATAAAGACCGGTAGGTTCTAAAAGAAAGCTTAGTGGCTAACTCTGCTAGTGGCAGTTAAGTGTATGAGACATACAGTAAACCTTCTGTTAAAGTTACGTTGTGTGGGCGAGCAGCCAGACACCTCGTGGTAATCACTGACCATTCACAGTTAAGTTTGACATTTGCACCGCCCTGATCCTTACCTGCATCTGGGTCTCATAGTGGGCAGGACGCGAATATTGACTGTATAATTGGACGTGAGCGATGACAGCTGGACAGAAACAGAGGTTGAGTCTTGCCTGCTAGTGGGTGGAGCTCCAGCATGAGTTTTTTTTGTGTGTGTGCTCATTTTGCTGTGCTTTGTGGTGTTTTGAAGTTGGGATGGATGAACTCAGAGGCAATTACCCAATTTGCTTGCAAAACTTAGATAAATAAAGTTATTAAAGCATACATGGACTGTGTAAGTAATATTACTTAGGACTTGAAAAGGACTTGAAAATGTAAGTGACTTGGAGGTGACTTGAGACTGGCTGGGCCTTAACTTGGACTTCCCTGCTTTTGACTTGGGACTTGAGGACAAAGACTTGAGACTTACTTATGACTTGCAAAACAATGACTTGGTCCCACCTCTGGTGAGCATCAGGGATAGGTGGCATTTGGATTTTATTCTGTGCCAAACTGCTGCTTCAAACATGAAAAAAAAAAAATAAAGCTTTATTTCCTTCTTGACTGTCTGGACTGTAGCCCTGATGTAAACACGTATTTCAGCGCTCATTGCCACAACGCCATTTTTTAAGGCATTATACACGCCACTCTTATCTCTTATCCATCAGGTCCCAGAATAATCTTTTGCCGAGAAATACAATCAACCTTTTGTTCGCTTCACCTTCGACATTTTGACTTAAACCCCACCCACTTTCATGGACATTCTTACATGAGCCCGCCGCCCACAATAACTGGAAAGGTAAAATGATTGGTTAGAATTGTACGGCAAAACTGAATAGAATACAAGTGATGGACACGTCTGAAACGAAGCACAGAACCTGCATTTTTATATGGCACCAGTAGTACAGTAAACATCGGTACTGGCAGTACAGCACACGTCAGTACCGAAACTAAGTTGGCGCAGAATTTCGGTAGCTCTCCCTAGTGAGTATGTGTCTGATTAGCATTAAAATCCAGAACACTCCTGCACTATATAGTCTTTGAGGGATTAGACAGAACTAAGGGAACTTAGACAAAACCTTTTCTTGTTTTTGGACCGATCGCTATGGCAACCAATGGTGACTGCTGTCTTATCCTTGTTCAAGGGAAAGTTTTAGGGGAAGTTCTGAATTCTAGTTTCCCTTCGTCACATAATTGCGGCGGATATATTTCCCCTTTCCTGCTTTACAGCGAGCTTCGTGTTTTGTACACACTCGCCCTGGTGGAGACCAGCTTGTTCTGTTGACAGCTTGGGGGGAAAAAAAAAAAGGAAAAATGAAGTCTGTTGCTGTTGGCGGAGGGCAAGAACTCACCAGCGTACAGAAGACACATTGGCACTGTGTGATGGTGGTCATCTGCTCCAGCGGGAACTCTCCAAGGCACAGTTTGCAGGAGACCAAGGGGTCGACGGCCAGCTCCCACGTGGGGCGGTATCGCGCCGTGGTCATCTTCACCACCACCGAGCTGCAACGTCACAGAGGAACGTTAGCATGGACGGATGTACCGCATGTCTCATTAAGGACTTGCCAAAATAAAACAAACAGGAAGCTTAGCTGGGATTTCCTACTGGAAAGTGGTGCACCGGTTCAAGGAAATACAAAAATATGTATTTTTTAAATATTTTTGCAGTAAAATTGGGTTAATGATCCTAACTGACGACTATTTAGCCTGGGATTTGCACCCCTAACCAACTGCCTGGCAAGCTGGATGCTAAACTTGGTGAGCTACAGCCAGGCCGGTGTAGAAAATCCACCTCAGTTCTTAAACTCCCGTGACTCTTCAAGCGTTTACACAATTAACGTAATTCCAACGAATTCTGAGTTGGACAAAAGCAACTTTGCGCTAATGTGCAACACCAAACAATGTTGAAATGTTTACACCATCAACATAAATCAAATGATACAGCCACGGAGAAAAGTAGCAAAGTGTTGCCTATCAGCGCCAAGCCGCTTTTCGCCGTCTCCGAATTCGTTAGAATGAGATTATTTATGTAAGCGGTCAATGAGTTACAGAATTTCAAACAGTCATGAAAGAGCGTGCAGCATCTACTTTGTTAAATGGTCCAACAAAATGAAGTCAATTCAGTCATTTTTTCGCGATACGGAATCCAGCATGTTGGAGCCAGATGATGTCAGTGATTGGTCCAAGTCGGTCTGACTCAACGTTTCTGTGGTAACCACTCTCACCGGTCTTGTTGGAAGGCCACACCCCTACCAACTAAAAGTGGGCTCTGCCGAATCTGTCAATCAAACGTGAGACCACCTACTTTTATCGAGTAATCTGATTGGTCAGTTTATAACTGTAATAAAGTAAAAGTTGCATGAAAAAAACATAGAATGACTTGAGTAACAGCTGTTTGGGATCTGTTGATGCAACCGACCACTTCCTGTTTGGATTAAGATGGGGGAGGGGTCACTCAGTCCAGTTCACTTATACAGTCATTGGGTCGCCTAAATCCTCAAAAGAAGCTCCAGGAATGTCAAAATCTTCCAGGCTGTCAGAGGTACATGAATTCTTTTTTCTACTTTTTCTGAACCGTTCACTTTCCCAGACTGTTGTTTCTTTTCTGCTCAAAAAAAAAAAAATCTGTTCACATTTTTTTTTCAATTGTGTCACTGGCCTTTGAAAACCCACTTGCAGCTTATTTGACGATAAAATCATTTATTAAGGCAGATATTGGAGACGGTATTAAACAAAACGAACTGAAACTGTTTTTTTTTTTTTTAAAGGATTTTCGGAGCCAATGTCTTCTTGCGAAGCCGTAGAGCGTCTCCTTTTCTTCTCCGGCGGGCCTCTCTGTGTGTGTGCTGAGAGCCGAAACAGTTTATTTTAGGCCGTCTTGTCTCTGCAGCTGAGAGCAAAGAGCAGCCGCGCCGCTGTTTACAGGAAGTGCTCCTGTGCAACCGCCGACCCCGTCGAGCTCTCCCTCTGCTGCTTAGCAACAGGCTGAGAATTTTGGAGACAGGGTTGGGGAAGGGGTGGGCTTGGATATCACGGCAATGAAAGGCCAGTTTGTAGCTGGTTTTCAATTGGTGGCAGTTTGGCAGAAAAAAGAAACACAGCAGGAGGAAAAAAGTTCAAAAGTTCGCAACCCAGCTCTGCAGACTCATGTCTGCTCTGCATGTGCGGCGCAGGAACTTCAAAGACTCATCCTCCATAAATCCTTGAATCTTTTATTATTATTTTTTTTAAACTATCTACACCCATAAAACCAATCAAGACTTTCCATGCTGCTGTTGTCTGATTGCATCATTTCTGCGATGAAATCCTCTCTATGATCCGCTGGCATAAAAAAAAAATCTTCGTAAACTCACGAGTCATGAAAAAAACCAAATGGCTGAAAGCAGATGGAGGTGAACTTTCTGACAAGTTGATGAAGAACTGTGTAATATCAACGGGCCGTTCAGATTCCTGATGCCAAAATGCAAAAGACAACAACCAACAACAACAAAACAGGCGATCATTTTCTTCTCTAAATAATTCAAAACATTTTAGGAATTCTTTCAATATTGATGAAAAAATAAATCTCTGATGTTGTCCGGTCTGAACAAACGGCTTACCAAGTAAAATAAATCAGAAGGATTCAGCAAAACAAAAAAATGTGAATAAAAAAAAAACAACAAAAAGGACCTTTGAATGAGGTTCTGACATTCCACTTCAAAATAAGAGCTTTTATGCATTTTGCACCTGGAAAAACAGCATTAAATAATTCTATTCTGATTGTATTTTTCTAACGTCAGGCAGGTAATTTCATGCAGAAATACAAAAAAAATATTGAATTTTTTAAGAAAGGTCTTTTTTTTCTGAATTCTTAGAAAAACAAACTTCCCTTCTGCTTTAAAAAAAAAAGAACATTTTGTAAGAAATAAAGAATAGAACACGTACGATGAAGCCAAACATTAAGTCTAATAAATGAAGGTCATGAGGTTATGATGATCACATAACGACCAACTGATCTCCATAAAACCAAATGGTTTTTGTTTACCTGTAATTATAGTAGATTAAAAAGAATAAAAAGTTCTTAAGAATAAGGACAAAAAAAATATATTTTCAATCCCCTACCACAAAGTAACCCTCAACCCGAGAAGCCAAATTTGATTAAACACAAAACAATTCAACTTTGTTGAATGTTAGCTTGGATGTGACAAATCAAACCAAACCAAAACAAATGGGTGAGTCTCATGCCTTGCACACCTTGAAGCGCTGTACATTTAAAAACCAAACCCATACACATAAATATTACATTAAAAAATATAACAATAAAACCCCAACCCACCCTTCACCTGGTAACACATAAGAAAACGTCTTTGAAAAACTGGACTCATTTATCATATCTGGACCATTTATCTTTTTGTGAAACCTAAGCTTTTGTTTATAAAAAAGAAAACAACAAATTAAGAAAATAAAAAAGATTTAAAAAAATGCTGACTAATCAAAAACAAAAAAAGATAGTTTAACAACAAAAATTACGTTTAGTTGGAGCCTAAAAGGCAAGTTTTTTAAACTACCATCATTAGCTCAACTTCTTTTTTTTTTGTCTTATACAACTAAATTGCCGGTTTTCCTTCTTTTATTTTCTTAATTTTAAGAGAAAAAAAATGGGACAATAAATTTAAAAACACGTCAACAGCCGAGTGAGTTTAATTAAATTATATTAAATAGATAAATTGGAGCCACAACTGTGATTCCAGATTCGATTACTTCATTTTAGAAAACACTAAATAAACTAAACTGAACGGCTCTCCTGGTGAACCATCTGACTGCTGTCATTAGTGACTAAAAAGAAAGATTTATTGAGCTAAAAACAAAAGGAGTGAAAAGATATTACCCATAATGCCCAACCTTTGAGGTTCCTTTCCCATCTTCCTCTGAACACGCAGACAGTTAGTTCAACATAACGGCCAGCGACCCACAAACCCGAGTTTCTGCGCAGGAGGATCCAGTTTCTCTGCTAATGGACGCATGCAAACAATGCAACGCTCCATTTTCACCTGCGTCGGCCGTTTCAGGAGTCTGTGTCAATTACATAATGTCGCATCTCGCCGTTGCGTAAGATCGCGTTCTTCGCTCCCAGCGAGCCGGGCTGCTGGAGGAGACGCTCGACGCCATCGAGTTTGTGTTTTAACTAAGGCTGGAGGCCAGAAAAGAACGTTTTTATCCAAATACGGAACCAAAAAAAAAAAGGACAAAATACTGATGATCTACAACTAATTCTTCACATAACTGTAAATCAATGAAAAGATGAGTATTAAAGAAGAGAGGGATGCTTCAACCCTTAAACAAGTGAAATTCAGCTAAAAAAATAAATAAATAAATAAAAGGTTTGTCAAAGTGCCTCATTTTCACATTCCAGTTATATAATAAACAGGGAGCTGTTCCTCCCTTCACCTCCTCCCTTCGTCTTCTCCTCCCTGACCACAGAGCTCGTGACCAATTAGTGAGGCCTCCAATTTTCATCTGCAGCGCAGAAAAGATGTTGAAGAAAGTAGAAAAAAAAAATAAAAGCTTTCTATCTGACTGATAAGGAAAAAATGCTTCTTATTGGGGAACAACAGGACAACTGGAGGCTGACTCCACACATTAAAAAAGAAGAAGAAAAAGGGCGGGGCTAGGGGGGGCAGGGTTAGCTTGAGGTCAAATGCAGTCACACTGCATTTTTAATAATGGAGAGTGATACAGAGCAACGCGACGCCTGTTTCCATAGACCTTTCTGTGGAGGAAGAGGATTCTTCTCCTCCACCTTCTCTTCAGGCAGGAGCTCATGGTCCAGAAGCGTTTCGTTTGGAGCCGCGGGCTCAAGATGTTGCCTCAGCAATCCCCAACAGCGGCGCTGCTTGGGCAGCTGAGGGTTACACGTTTAAAGATGGGCGGAGCTTTCATACTGGAGCTGAAGAGCACAGCATGCAACTTCTGAAATTTACGGAGCCTGTGACCTGACAAGGGTAAAAAAATATATATATACTATTATTTATTTTATATATTTTAATATTTATATTATATTTTGCTTACACGGAATAATTAATTCGTACCCACGAAATGATAATTCACGTGGTAAGTCATTCATTTAAGTTTATTTCCAGTTGAAAGGTCACAATTACTAATTTTTAAATTTTTTTTTTACTCATTTCAGGTCATGGGCACAGTAGAATTACATTGGTTGATGAATTGTGAATTTCGATGTTACCTCCTCGTTTTAACCACAAGGGGGCAGCACACAGATGGTTTCAGACTAATTTCGGGAATTAAACAAATTTATTTTAAATTGTCAAAAAATTGGGCAAGAAGCAAAAATCGGCGCTTTAAAGATCCAATTAGTATAAGTAAAAAGCTAAAAAAAATTGATTTACTTTTTAGTTACCCTTTAAAAAAAGCGGGTTTTACTCTTTCATAATGGACACAATAAACAGATTTTAATAAAAGGATTAAAAAAATGTAACTTAAATGAAAATGTTATTTTAGACTAAAATTGTAACCTAATTATGCTTCCTTTGAAATTAACCCCAGGCGGGACCCTATAAGATGAACAGAAAGCTTCATATAGATACTTTTCCAACTATGACAGATCAAAGTAACGTGCTTTTTCTGTTTCTTCTTGAATATTTAACAAATAAGCTTATAGTATTGGTCACCTGTTTTACGCATAATAAGGCGCACTTACAAGCCTTTTTTTGTTTGTTTGAAATGACTATGATTTGGATTATATCTGGGTGCGTTTATGTGGAAGCGATTTTTGAGGGGTACACGGCGTTTGTCAAAAGGCCAGTCTGTTTTTTTTCCAGTTACAAACAAGGTCGCGCATTATTGTAAATACGCTAACATGGCTAACGTGTAGTGTTGCAAATAAGTTACTATGAACAAAGTTAAAGTCTGACTAATAGACTTATCTTTGACGTTTTAATCTCACTCACTGCTCCTTATATATGACATCATTTCAAAATTGGACCATTTTCGGTACCGATATAATCTGCTGTACACTATAGTGCGAAAATGTTCATTATAGGGTAAAAGTACTGTCTTTTGATTGGTTTAGCCAACCAAAAATATTAAAAAATGTAATGTAAAATGAAAGGGGTTAAAATAAATCACAAAAAAGGTCACACAATTACAAGTGGTCTTCACTAATCTACGTGAGGTGTTTTTATAACATCCATAACTGACATTTGCCAAATTCATCTTCATACAGCTGAAGCCATCTTCTATTCTGAGAACAATAAGAGGAGAATGTAGGTCATGGGCTTATGCAGGCCATAGCTTGAATTAGAACATGAAACCACACCTCAGCCATTCTGTGCTGAGCAATGATCCAGAGGAACCTGCCTGTTATTCTAACCTAAATTCATAACCCTTTAGAGAGCTCACACACAGGCTGTGCATTACTGAAAGGCTTTTCTTTGGACAGAAGATTCCCTCACTTTAGGTCATGGAAATGGACGCTAAGAGGACGGCTTAGAGAGAAGACGTTTAAACCATCAGACTGACGGATTCTGCAGAGAAGCTGCAGATGTAACTCAAGAAGGTCACTGGTGCAGCTGACTTTAGTTTCAAAAGTGTGAACGTCATGTCATTTCAAAGCAAGAATCACTGTATTTTTTGGCACAGCGGATTACAGTGTGTATCAAGTAAAGTGAAAAATTTCCCAGAATGCCTTGAGAAACCAAGAGGGCAGGCCATTGGTCGGAGTGGTTGATGGGAAGTTTTTCCAACAAACTGTGTTGTTATTCTTTTATCTGTATTAAAGTCGTGTCACACAGGTAAATCATGCATTTTGTGTAAACTGCACTGATGAAAATTGGTCATACGTGAAATTATGTGGAAAAAATGAGAAAAGTTTTGATCTTTACGTGAAATTTTCACAGATGTATCACAAATGAACCACGTTAAAACCACAGAAGAAGTACGAATAAATGAGGCATAGAACATTTAAATCAACGTAGAACATGAACCATGCATGATTATTGCAGTGATATGCATATCGTATACGCAATATCAAAGTTATACAACGGTGGTACATACGTGAAAAGTCTATTATACGTAGAACGTTTGATGAAAGATAAACAGATTAGCCAAATTCACACCATGATTCTACCACACCAGGTTCTTTTTTTTAACATTTTTTACAGGTTTATTTTTGGTGGGTTTGTTGGATCAGCGCCAATGGTCAAATGAACTTTCACACTCATCTAAATGAACCAGACTCTCACGGAAAAGAACTTATGATACAGATTAGGCCTGCACAATATACCGCAAATTTATCGTTATCGCAAAATCCAGCTCTGCAATATGCATATCGCAAAAGACGGCAAATATCGCAATAAATCATAAACCTTAAATGTGTTAAAACAATCTAATGGCAGCTTGAACCATTTAACGAATCAAATAAATACCTTTATGCACCAAATCGGATGGACGCCTTCACGTTTTGTCCAACCGGATGGAGCCCTATTATGTTAGATGTTAGTCACCTATGTCAACGAGGGTCATTTGGAGAATAATTTTTAAACTGTTGCAATGAAATGGGAATTGTTATTTGGTTATTTTGCTGTTTGTCTATATACCGCAAATTATATCGTTATCGCAATTTTAATCTCTGATATCGCATATTGCGAGTTTTCCTCATATCGTGCAGGTCTAATACAGATTAAACATTCCCACCCTAGAAGTATCCAATATAGTTTGATTCTAGGAAATGAGGATCAACTCAACCACATTTCTTTTTTTTTCTTTTAACACACTTTTAGTATCAATTTTGTACGGGTCTTTAAAGCCTGTTTGTTTCAAGTGCTTGTTTTTTTTGAAGATTTTAATCTTTATTTTACATTAAAACGTCAAAGCGGTCAAACATGGTGAAAGAAACAGAAGTTTCTCAAGTTTCTCAAGAAGTTTGCCACAAGTGTGACAAATCACAAAAAAAAAAAGAGGAAGGGAAGGAAAAGTGTCTGAACTCGTCCTCGGTCGAAAGAAGAAGTGAATTTGAATGAGAGTGATGAAGCAGCATTGTCGAATCCTTACCCAGTAAAAACTTTGACCGCATTATTTTTGTTAAAGCCTGTTTTCTACTCAAAAATCAACACATTTTTCTTTTGGCGGTAAGCCCTAAGCATTTATTTATCCATCTGAAATGAGGCACTTTTACTATAACATTGAACAGACACTGCAGATTGTTGTGAAACCTCTAAAAGGTGGTTGTTCCGACCCTCTGAAATACGCAAAGAAAATGGAACGACAAAAGACAAAAACCCCTCTTTCTTCAGTGCCGCGTGAAGTTCAAAAGAGACGGGCCATAAGTTCATTACAAGATTGTTCTTCTCTCGGTGACGATGACAGGAGTTCCATGATGAGCTCCTTTCTATTGACAGATGAATAGAGCCGGGGCAATGGGTCAACTTTGCTGTCAAATTCTCCCTGCCTCATGGCGTTGGAAAAGTGTAATAACACGCTAGCGGTTCAGTAACTCCTGGAGTTTGAATTGGAGCGAAAATGGGAGAGAAATTCACCAAATATAATTTACTAATAGGGGGAATTTGAACCAGACTTTGGTTACATGCACGAGGAGATTACAAATGAGTTGACCTGCTTGGAAACATTACAAACTAAACCAAAGAAATCAAATCTGCACCTGGTCCGAACCAAAAAAGACAACTGACAAAATGAATGCACCTTCAGTTAAAATCAATCAAGTGAACCCTGGTCCACGTCCTTGGTCTTGGTGTAAACACTGTGTTACAGTTCGCTTGAGTGACAACTGCTTTTTTTCGTGTAACAACAGAGAGGAATTAAATCAAAGGCTGGCAATGTGCAGTGACATAAGACATCCAACCAAAATTAAAGACTTGTTTGATCTCTTGATTTGATCACTTTCGCGATAAAAAGTTACACAATCAATTTTGCCGGGTATTTTTTTACCCAAAATAATATACCCAACAAAAAGCACCTGTCATATAAAATAGATCAAAACATGACAACACATGATAAGTAAGAGTGGTTTTCTTTTATTTTAAACTGTGGGAAGTGAGACAAAATGAAAAAGAAAAACATAGCAAGTTAGGAAATTTGAAAACAAAAAATTCCTAAAAAATAATGAAATGATACTAGAAACTTGGTCTTTGGTCCATCCATTCCTAGGACATGTGAGACTTCCCTGGTAAAGGCACAGACTCCTTAACACGCAACATATTGAAATTCATGAAATATGAATAGATTTATTCGGGTGAAAATTCCCTGGCAATAACGCTCTAGAGTTAAACCCGTTTCCTGCCAAAATCAAAAAAGCGGCCGTTTTCCAGGGCATCGTTTATGTGGAGCTGCGGTAGTTCATTGGGAATTCGTCTCCAAATCGTGGGTGGGACTGCCCAGTGTATTTTCTACATCCCAAATAAGCTCTTTTTCAATCGGCTATTTATCGTCTACTCCTGATTTCCAAAAATTTGAATAAAGAAATACTAAGAAATGCTCCTTTCTATATGTCCGGTATTGTCAGAAAAATGTCACAAGGATATCATCGTCGATATCATCGTCCATCGTGATGGGTGACTGACATCCCGATGGAGAGACCATCATCGTGATGCCACGCCCCCGCCACGTTGCGAGTGGACCCCATAAGCCGCGGTTACATGAACAAAATATCTTGATAGGATCAATGGTCGGATTAGAATCCAACCGTGTACATGGGCCCAGAAAAATGTTTTCAGAATATAAAAACGTTCACTAAGGTCACACTTTCCGTCGGAATAAAAACCGGAAGGATATAAATTCCGCCGAGCGGCTTTTTTTTTTTTCAAACTTTATTGAATGTAACAATTAAATACAAAACGACAGCGCCGAGCGGGTATATTCATTGACATGTCAGCTCGGTAAAATACGAGATGATCTTCTAAACGTGCTTTTAATAATGTTACGGTTATTATGAAACACCTGTTCGCTCATCATTTGAATCTTAATCCGTGTTGTCAGCGCTTTTTCTGAGCGCTGTTGTTAGCCCATGTTAGCATACTGCTATGCTAACATGGGCTAACAACATTAGCTTTGGGTGGCGCTGCATCCTGGGAATAACATCAGCCGTTATTTAGTCGGGACACGACTGGAAACACAAATCCATGTGATTGTTTGAATGTTTTCTAAGGACTGAGCGACATTTCTGCTTTGAAGCTCAAACCGCTGTGTGTGCTGACGATCCGAGCTGTGCTCAGACACTCACTAGACTCGGTTCTGAGTTCGGTAGCTCGTACCCCTAGAGCTGCGGAACGGATCGCAGTCTTAAATCTCCCACACATACCGCTCATGTAATTCATACAATTCAAGGTTTAAAACCGAAATGCGTTACAATGCTGAACCGAATAATGGAGAAAGTATGTACTACTTACCATTAGTTCTACATTTAAAGTGTCAAACAGGTATTGTGCTAAATTGTAGAAAGATTAGCTATTTATTACTTTGCACAAGGCTTAGCATAAAGGCATGAATTGAAAGATTTGTCTTCATTGTTACTTTCTTATTAACCAATAAAAAAAAAATCATCTGAATTTCTTTTTTCTCCTTGTTGATCTGTGTGAATGGTCTTGCCGAATCGAACAAACGCGTGACACAAAAACTCAAATTTGAACCAAGTGTATCGCTCCATCAACAGTAACACACCGAGCGTAAAGCAGAAGAGATGAGAAGACATAAACAAAACGCTCCACCGAAGTGGCAAATGCCCCACAGTTCCAACCTTCTCACAACAGGACAGTTAAATATGCAACAACCTCAAAAAGAATTAAGACAACTGACAGAGTGACTGTTCACATTAGCTTTAAGCAGCCCCGCCTGACGCTTATTCTTATCCTCTTATTACACTTTAATCACTTCAATGTTATAGAGATAGCGGTAAAGTGCGAGTGTTGCAGCCGCTCTACTTTTCAGGGAGCAGAGACGCTCCAGAGAGTCCGTCAGAGTGGAGTCTGTCAGATCTTACCCACCGTGAACCCAGCTATTCCCCAAAGTCACTCAGTTACAGCTCTGCAGACAAAACAGCGGTACGGAGTTGGTGTCATTCCAGGATCTGGTGTCTCATAAGGGCCTTCCTTGTGCGCACGCAGCAGCACAACAGCGTTTTGTCTCCGGCCCACTTCCCCGGCCCCTCCCGACGGGACTAACATTCCTCGCTGCCGACAGACGAGCTGCTGTCGTCAAAGGCCGACTCAGAGGAAACCCAAATGATCCGGCAACCTGTCCGTTTGCGCCAAAACAGTGGCGGAAGGAAGAGAGACGACCTCTTTGGAGGAGCGTAGGGTTCTAAACCTACCAACTAACTTCAACGCTAAGGCACCAAACATTGGAATATATCTGCTCCTGCTCATTCTGAATGAACTCATCAAGATATTGGAGCTCGATGGAACAGATGTTGCGACTTTAAGATAGGCAGAACCTGTAATATCAGGTTCAAGGCATTAGGAAATACCAAATTTAAACAGAACAGAGTCAAACGCTTCAATTTCTGGGGGGGAAAAAAGACATTGTGTTTAACCAAAAATACCCTCTAGCACCTTGAAGCTAACTAATACTAGTACTTGTCTATCGTGGACAGAAACTCCCAGGGAAGTTGCCAACAAGGCACAGAAGAGTTGGGGCTCCTTAATAATTGGATTGTACTTTTTTAATGATGATTCTCAATAGTTTTGGAAATCTAAGAAAACCCAGAAGAACCCTGAAAGTTATTAAATTTAAGAAAGAAGAGACACTAGGCAGCAAAATAGAAGCTAAAAATATTTATAGAAATTTTAAGGTCATGTCCCACAGCCACTACGTATTTGTTTCATGTATGAGATTTCAGTCTTTTGTGATCAATGCGCGATATCCGTAATTCCTACGTGTTTCTCGTGTTTGTCATTTGTCGTTGTGCGCATATGTCCGTCGAGGGTTTCGGCCGACGGGTCTTTACGTGAATTGAATTTTGAGCCGTTAAAAACTTTTTGGTCACTAAAAATTACGAGGTTTACGCATATTTTACGTCGTTTATATGCAATTATTATGTAAATCTTAAACAACTGTGTGTCATTTCTGCATGATGTATGCGCAAATTTGTTGCTTTCCACGAGCATTCCGCGTATGTCTAAATGACTTTTCTCGTAAGTACCACCGATGTATGAATTTTATATTGTATATTTGTATTCGGCACTCATATCATGGTAAAACTATCTAATTGACACACGAATCCCTATTGCTGTGCATTAAAACAGTGTTATGATCACGTACGATTCATGCCCTATTTTGATTTACGCGTTCTTTGTGTTTTATTCATACTTCTTCAGTGGTTTTAACGTGGTTCATTCGTGATACAACTTTTCTCACTTTTTTCCACATATTTTCATCTAAAATGTACATAGTAGCTGTGTAACAAGGTTTTTAGAAGCTTTAGGTTTCTTTTTCTTTTGGTTAAATGTGACTGGCGCTAGTTTCCTGAGCCCTGAAGGCGGCCGTGAACCCCCACGTCCCCTAAAAGCAACATTTTGGCAAGTGTCCACGGATTCTGAGGAGCATTGCGTAAGAGTGTCTCCTTTTACACGGTGTACCTGCCCGGGAGGACCAAAGCATGTTCAGAATGCCACACAGCTGAGAGCACGAGCATCCCATAATGCAGCCCCCCCCCCTTCTTTCATAATAACCCCGCCTCATCTTCAAGCAATACCTGGAAGGGAGCCCAAACACAATGTGCTGAAGTGGCTGGACTTCACAGACGCACTTTTGCTGAGCTATTTTGGACTCAGAAGCCGTTGACTCGTCAACATCTCCCTCTGACTCGCACCTGAAAAGTACCCCCCCACACACACACCTCCCCCTACTGAAATGGCCTGTAAACTGTTGCATACACCCTCAGTGACCTGGCAGCACTGAAGGAAGAAGTCAAATGACTCCACAGTGAGTTCTCGTCTGAATGTTCCCAGGTCATAAAGACTGAGTGCTGCGATGTTCGATCTGACAGCATGTAGACGTTTTGGGACGCAAGAGAATCCACCAAATACTCAATATGGCCGGATATAACCTGCAGAGATGAAGATGAGTCTGCTACTTTGACGCTTTTGTGTGTGAGAAATGCATTTATACCGTCCACAGCGTCCAGGTCTTTGTATAAAGTGCTTCTGCTTTAGGTGTACTGGGAAAACGTACGGCTAAAGGACGAATAAACACACGGCTGAAGTACTAGACTAGCTAAAATACAGGGATTTCCATTTGGAAACTTTGTATTTTATTTTGTTTAGCAGCTTTTCAGATCTCACAGCAAACCTGTGTATGTAAAGTTATGGATTAGTGTCAAGTTTGGAGACTTTTTGGGATTTTTAGCATCGGGTTCTGCTGCAGGACCCTCCCACCTCCCTAGAACGTTTACAGCTTGGACTGTAAACTACCGCCACTGGATGATCCATCTGCAAGCGTAAACTCTAAAGGCACGTTTTATTCGTTATGGCCCAAGTCACAACTGCCCTCCCGCGTGGATACAGGCTGTCTGTGGGTGACAAATGGCTAAACCTGTATGGCGCGTGCAGGTAGCCCGCAGGAAATATCAAGGTCATAGGTCGCTCTGTGAGCCAAAATGTTCATGAACTTTGTTTTTTTTCCCTACAGGCACGCTGTGGGCTGCAGGTTGTAGCGAACACTTCTAGAATATGTGAGGCTAAGTAAGACGCAGCTGCTACAGTCTATTATCGTCCAGACGACCCAAAAACCGACAACACCTGTACGAGTCAACTCCCTGTACGGGTGCATGTGACTAAGGCTTTACAAATGTAGAACTAAACGGTTTCACCTGCTAGATCGAGAAGAAATTTAATAAGAAGCCGGAAGTTGCGGTTCAAATGACTTCTTATCATCTTTGACATCATTTACAAGCAGAATCCTCTGGTTTCACAACTTTTTTAAGCAAACAAAACAGGGACTTTAAACTTCATGGAATAGAATTTGATCCTTTTTTTGTTATCAGTCCTTTAAAATCTAAAATAAAAGTATTGAAGAGATCATTTTCCATTCAGTCCCTTAAAGACCCGATAGACACTCATCAGTATAGCAAACCACTAGCAGGGATTAACGCCGTAGTGTAGTTAAGCTCAATGGATGTCACTTTACTAATCTACTTTACATTAGGTGCTGCTTTGTGAACTAGAGACCATAATTGGTGCTTTAGTATAGACATTCACCAAATGTGCCTATAAATCAATGTAACGTCTAAATAAGGGCTTATAGCTTATATTAGGGCTGCAGGGTATGAGGAAAACTTGCGATGTGCGATATTACGTCAATATTGCGAAGACGATATGAAAGAAACAATTAGCAAAACAAGTTAGGCATCATTTCTACTTCCCTGCAGCAGTTTTATCTGAATAGGAAACAGGTAAGAACTGGTGTGTCAGGTTAACACCCCAAAGAACAAATATCTACCTTTCTGGTAGTATTGGCCAAAACAAATATGGACAAAGAGTACGATGGGTTACTTTGGAAAAACATCATGTTTGTAAACATTTACATTGCATTGCTGCTACTACCTACTACCTCAACATTTTGTGTACACTGAAATGTCTTATTTACTTATCCATATTTCTCTTCATGTTAAGTCTTTGCTGTGTTTCCTTTTGTACTGATGCTGCACATGGGTCATTTATTTATTTTTTTATTATTTATTTGTTTATTGGGCTTTTTTTGGTGAATAGAACTGAGTGGCTGTTGTTGATGCTCCAAACGTATTTTCGTTGTTCCATTGACAATGACAAATAAATCTCTTGACTTGATTTCAGTAGGGATGTCCCGATCTGTCCCGATCAGCTTTCTTTGGGCCGATTCCGAGTCATTTGATTTTTTAGTATCGGTCAATACTGAGTCCCGATCCGATACTTTAGTAACAGGTAGCATTAAATGAGCAAATTCCTTATATCACCCAGGCCTGCATAAGATATCGTGAATTGATCGTTCTCGCAATATATCAAGCTGTGCAATATGGATTTGGCAAAAGTCGGCAAAAACTAAGATAAATGGTAACCTTAAATGTGCTAAAACAATCTTATGGCAGCTTGAATTATTTAACGAATCAAATAAATCCCTTTATGAATTTGAATAACCGGATGGAGCCCTTTTATTGTAGGTATTCACCTCCAATGTAGACAAGGCTCATTTGGACTATGATTTAAGTTATGTTGACTTTGATTTCAGTTAAACTGTTGCAGTGAGATGGAAATGATGTTTTTAGTTGTTTTGCTCTTTCTTCATTTATCCCAAGTTTTTATCTCCATTGCAATATTGATCACTAACAATATTGGGGAAATCTGCGATAAGGTTACCTTATACTGTGTTTTCTGCGAAATGCATATTGCCCAAGACGATATCGTGGTAAATTTTCGATCTACTCTTCAGGCAACGGTGAAAGTATAAAAAATATAAGGCACAAAATTTGAAGATACCGTGACCAACGCTTGAATTGAGGTTGAGTTCGCATTTTGATGTCAAAAGAAAAGATTTTCTTGGTGCTTTTATTCTGAAAGGTTCTATCCAGTGTAGCCAAACATGTTTTCCCCATGCGTTTGGAGGTTCCCACTCCACACTGGACTGTAAAAGCACAAAGAAAACCTTTTTCTTTTGACCTCAATTCAAGCGTTGGTCGCGATGTGTTCACAACATTTACAGAACCAACAATTGAGCTAAGGTCAAATTCTCATTTTGAAGTTTTTTTTTGGTGTGCTTTTACTGTGAAAGAGTCCATTCTGCGTGGAAAACAACACGTTTGGAGCTCTACCACTGCACCAAGATCAAGTCACCCTATCCTCATTCCATCACGGCTTCCCTCTGGGAGGGGGGCCCCGTTGCTGAGGGCCCTTCTGAGCGTTCTGCAGGCGTGGAAGGGAGAAGCAGGATGATGCTTTTTTCCCTTCTTGTTGTTTTCCTCCTTCTGATGGGGAGGGTTTTCTTAAAAAAAAAAAAAAAAAATAGAAGAAGGCATAGAAGCTCTGCGCGTCCTTGACGATTGAAGCAGGAGATCGGAGGACGGTTTAGAGCCCCCAACCCCTGGGGCAGCAGGAGGGCTTTGTCCCCTCACCTGCTTTCAGAGTCACTCTACTCCCACGATGAGGGAGTTGGAACAGAAAAATGGAGGTTTGACCAGTTGTGGAGAAGTGTCATCAGCTCCCAGGAAGTCTGAGTTGAGTGATGTCACTCAAAAACAACCACCTGCAGCTAATTTCTTTCCCACAATCCAACTGTTTGCTGCAAAAACATGATGTTTAGAGGATGAGGAGGAGCACAGGAGTCTTACCTGTTTGGCTGAGAGGAGGCCGTCTCGATGCTGTGACCTCAGGAGAAGATGATCTGCTGAATTGGATTAACGAGCAAGGCAGTCAGGCGGAGTGGCAGGACATCTCTGGGGGGGTGATGCTCATTATGTGTCCGTCAAACATCGCGGTGGAAACATTTGACCTGCTACTGTCGCCGACTGGGCCCAAATTTAGGCCCCGGGTAAACGCAGGCACCGACGAAAAAATACTAAATAGATTTTAAACATAAAAAAACGAAGAAGAAATTGAATAAATAAAAGCTTTAGGGAGCTCGCGCCGCCTCTTCGCGTCGCTTGTTTTGTCTGACGGAACGACCAATTTCCCAGATATCCCAGCGCGTGCAGCCCGTGGCAGGGTCCTCGCGCCAAAGCAGCGGGCTATCTTGTTTCAGGAAAAAATCCGGGGGCGGCGTGTTTACCTCTCCACCGTTCCTGCTGCCGTGCTCGGTAGGAAATCAGCTGCTTCTCACTGGATGGACGCCATTAGTCTGCCACAGACGCTGCCGTCGTTCCGCCGTCCAACTCTGCCCCCTAGAGGACAGCTGAGCACCAACACCTTTATTTTTGTTTTCCTAATTCAAAACAAGAGAGCTCCCCCTGCTGGTCAAACACAGCAAAACCAAATGGCACGTGCATCAGATTTACGTTATATCAAAAACAAAGCAAAATGGTTAAAATTTTCTGGAATAATTTATGTAGGTGGCTTTTAACAAAAAACACAATCCCAACATGTATATGCCTCAACATTCAATTTGGTTGTTTTAAAAAAAGAAAAAGTATTTTTAACAATTTTATTTTTGTTATTTTAATTTTAGGTATAATTTTTATTCATAAACGTCGTTTTCTGAAAGAAAAGCCTAATTTTTTGCATTTCAAAAACGATCTTCTGCTTTCTGCAATTTCCTACAAAAAATTGGCTACATAATAAGAAAGCTATAAAACTAATGAAATGGTAATGTGTTTATCTGGATGAATGCCTTTATTTCTTTTGTTTTTATTTTAATATTTTTTTTTAATTTTTGCTATTTATAGTTTAAGATTAATATATATTTGTTATAGTACTTAAAAGTTGTTCTAGCTTTTATATGCTAGATGCCATTGCCGTATGTTTTAGATTTTCAATGTTTCAAATTGTTGTGTGATTTTGAATTTTGTCAATAAAAAAACATAAGAAATACGGTGCAATAAAACTTTATTTATACCTATTGAATATATTGTTTTTAAACAATCTACTTTTGGACTTATCTGAGTTGCTTTTAACATCCAATTTGGGCCCATATAAAAAATAAAAAATCATATATAGGTTTATTCTGAAGGTTTTTGGATTCTTTTTACCGTTTAATGACCAAATACAGATTTCAGATTAAAATCAAGAAAAAATACTCCCATTCAGCATGACTATTTTTGTGGATGTAAAGCAGGAAAAAGTACTCATAAATTTCTAATAAATAAAGTTTAACTTTGGACTGTATAAAACTATAGGTTTTTCTACAAAGAATACAAGTTCAAAATCTATTTTGATGTAATATATTTCTATATTTATATATATGTATATATATATATATATATATATATATATATACATATATATAAAGATAAGATAAGATAAGATAAGATAAAGATACTTTATTGATCCCAGCTTGGGAAATTCAGTTGTTGCAGCGTCGGCGTTAGGCTCAAGATACAAACTTACACACAATAGATGACAGAGAACCAGAACAATCAATCGGAAAGAAACATCAGTGAATTTGAACAGTCGTATTGCGTGCCACATCAGGAGAGAGAAAATAGACAGACCATAATGACTTTATCTATTGCACATGGATGACAAGTTATAGAGTCCAATGGAGTGAGGAATGAAAGATCTCCTGAAGCGGTTTGTGCGACAGCGAAGCTGCCTTAGTCTGTTGGAGAAGGAGCTCCGCTGACCGTCCAGTACAGGATGGAGAGGATGCTCAGGATTATCCATGATGGATACCAGTTTATTTAAAGTCCTCCTCTCCATCACGGATTCAAACGTGTCCATTTTGCAACCAATTACAGAGCCAGCTCTTCGGATCAGTTTGTTCAGTCTATTGCTGTCCCTAGCAGGTATGCTGCCCCCCCAGCAGACCACCGAGAAGAACAGAGTGCTGGCCACAACAGACTGATAGAATATTTCAAGCATCTTGCTGCACACGTTGAAGGACCTCAGCCTCCTCAGGAAATGGAGTCTGCTGCTGGCCTTCTTATACACAGCAGTGCTGTTGCTCTTCCAGCTCAGTCTGTTGTCGATGATGACTCCCAAGTACTTGTACTCCTCTACCTCTGCCACATCTCTGCCAAAGATGCTGAGAGGCTGGGAAGCAGGTGGTTTCTTCCTGAAGTCCATCACCATCTCTCTGGTCTTTTCCACATTCAGCAGCAGGTTGTTTCCTCCAGACCATCTCACAAATTTATCCACAAGATCCCTGTACTCCTCCTCCCGCCCACCATTAATGCAGCCAACAACAGCCGAGTCATCAGAGAACTTCTGAAGGTGGCAAGACTCTGAGTTGTACTGGAAGTCACTGGTGTACAAAGTGAACAGGAAGGGAGAGAGCACAGTTCCCTGTGGGGCCCCCACACTGCTGGTCACCACGTCAGACAGGACACCGCCCAGCCGGACAAACTGCGGCCTGTCTGACAAGTAATCAATGATCCAGGAGACCAAGGCGCCATCCACACCCATCCGCTGCAGCTTCTCAGCTTCTATATATATATATATATATATATATACACATATATATATATAAAAATAAAAAAAACGCCCCTCTCACCCTCCGCGGGTGGTTTCTCCTCCAAGCTCGGGTCCTCTACCAGAGGCCTGGGAGCTTGAGGGTCCTGCGCAGTATCTTAGCTGTTCCTAGCACTGCGCTTTTCTGGACTGAGAGGTCTGAGGTCTTTCCAGGTATCTGTTGTAGCCACTCCTCCAGCTTGGGGGTTACTGCCCCGAGTGCTCCAATTACCACAGGCACCACCTTCACCTTCACTTTCCAGGCTTTCTCCAGTTCTTCTCTGAGTCCCTGGTATTTCTCCAGTTTCTCATGTTCCTTCTTCCTGATGTTCCCATCGCTTGGCACTGCCACATCCACCACAACGGCTTTCCTCTGTTCTTTATCCACCACTACGATGTCTGGTTGGTTCGCCATTACCATCCTATCAGTCTGGATCTGGAAGTCCCACAGGATCTTTGCCCTCTCATTCTCTACCACCTTCGGAGGTGTTTCCCATTTTGACCTTGGGGTTTCCAGTCCATATTCTGCACACATGTTCCTGTATATTATTCCAGCCACTTGATTGTGCCGCTCCATGTATGCTTTACCTGCCAGCATCTTACATCCTGCAGTTATGTGCTGGATTGTTTCAGGCGCCTCTTTGCACAGCCTACACCTTGGGTCTTGTCTGGTGTGGTAGATCTGAGCCTCTATCGCTCTGGTGCTCAGGGCTTGTTCCTGAGCTGCCAGGATGAGCGCTTCAGTGCTGTCTTGTAGGCCAGCCCTTTCTAGCCATTGGTAGGACTTCTTGATATCAGCCACTTCAGTTATGGTCCGGTGGTACATCCCATGGAGGGGTTTGTCCTCCCATGAGGATCTGTCCTCCAGCACTGTATCCTCTGCTCTCCATTGCCTGAGACATTCACTGAGCACACTGTCAGTTGGGGCCTTGAGCTTGATGTATTCATGTATCTTGGATGTTTCATCCTGGATAGTGGCTTCTACGCTCACTAGTCCTCGGCCTCCTTCCTTGCGGCTAGCATACAGTCTCAGAGTGCTGGATTTGGGATGGAACCCTCCATGCATGGTGAGGAGCTTCCGTGTTTTAACATCCATGGTCTGTATCTCTTCCTTTGGCCATCTTATTATTCCTGCAGGGTATCTGATAACTGGCAGTGCATAGCTGTTTATTGCCCGGGTCTTGTTCTTGCCATTGAGCTGGCTTTTCAGGACTTGCCTTACTCGTTGAAGGTACTTAGCTGTTGCAGCTTTCCTTGTTGCCTGCTCCAGGTTGCCATTTGCCTGGGGAATTCCAAGGTACTTGTAACTGTCCTCAATGTCTGCTATTGTTCCTTCTGGGAGTGAGACCCCCCCTGTGTGGACTACCTTGCCTCTCTTTGTCACCATCCGGCTGCATTTCTCGAGCCCGAATGACATCCCAATGTCATTACTGTAGATCCTGGTGGTGTGGATCAGGGAGTCAATGTCACGCTCGTTCTTAGCATATAGCTTGATGTCATCCATGTAGAGGAGGTGACTGATGTTGGCCCCATTTCTGAGTCGGTATCCATAGCCAGTCTTGTTGATTATTTGGCTGAGGGGGTTCAGACCTATGCAGAACAGCAGTGGGGACAGAGCATCACCTTGGTATATCCCACATTTGATGGACACTTGTGCAAGTGGTTTCCCATTGGCTTCAAGGGTGGTTTTCCACAGCTTCATTGAGTTTCTTATGAAGGCTCTTAGAGTCCTGTTGATGTTGTACAGCTCCAAGCATTCAGTGATCCATGTGTGTGGCATTGAGTCATAGGCCTTCTTGTAATCAATCCAGGCTGTGCACAGGTTGGTGTGTCGTGACCTGCAGTCTTGGGCGACTGTTCTGTCGACCAGGAGTTGGTGTTTGGCTCCTCTGGAGTCTCTACCAATGCCCTTCTGTGTGTTACTCATGAATTGATCCATGTGCCTATTTATCTTGGTTGCAATGATGCCTGACATGAGCTTCCATGTTGTGGAGAGACAGGTTATTGGCCGGTAGTTGGATGGGACTGCACCCTTTGAGGGATCCTTCTGGATTAGGATCGTTCGCCCTTCCGTTAGCCATTCGGGGTGAGTCCCATCTCTTAGCAGCTGGTTCATTTGTGCTGCCAGGCATTCGTGGAGTGTGGTAAGCTTCTTTAGCCAGTAGGCATGTATCATGTCAGGGCCCGGTGCTGTCCAGTTCTTCATACCTGAGACTCTTTCTTGGATGTCTGCCACTGTGATGGTTACTGGATTCTGTTCAGGGAGGTTGCTGTGTTCTTTTCTCAGAGAGACCAGCCACTGGGCATTGCTGTTATGTGCTGTCTCTTTCTCCCATATACTTTTCCAGTACTGTTCAGTTTCTAGCCTTGGTGGGTCTGCTCGGCTGTTTTGACCCTGCCACTGAGCGTACACTTTCGCTGGTTGAGTTGCGAACAGCCTGTTTATTCGTCTGGCTTCATTGTCTCTTGTGTATCTCTTTAGGCGGCGACTCAAGGCTAGGAGCCTTTGTTTGGCAGTTTCCAGGGCTTCAGGTATGGGCATCTGGCTGTATCTCTTAGGTACTTGCTTTCTCATTGTACCTCTTTGAGCCTCTGTCAGCTTACTCACATCCTTCCGAGTTGCCTTGATTTTGGCCTCTAACCGTTGCTTCCATGGTGGGTATTGTTTTCTTCCATGGTTGCTCTTATAGCCAAGCATCTCAAGGATCACTGCTGCTGAAGTGTAAACCAGTTCATTGGTTTCTGTGATGGTTGTGGTAGGAATTGCCCTCAATGCTTCATTCACAGTTTCCAGTAGACTTTCAGGCAGTACATCACTTAACCGTTGTAGCTGGTGTCGGGGTTGCCTAGTGTTCATTGTAGACATTATCTTGTTTTTCAGGTCAGTTGCTGCCTCACTCAGCGTAACTGTGGTTGTTGGGGCTGTGTACCCAATCTCAGGGTGTGAGTGTGGTATAACCTCCTCTCTGACCTGTTGTTCTGGCTCTCCCGTGGTATTGGCATTGTACTGTATCACTTCAATCTCAAGCTGTGATAGGAGTTGGCGTTTGTGGATATTCGAGCATTGGGCTACCAGTTGTTTGGCAGTTAGCCTTGATTGTGGGTTTCGAAGCATCGATTCAGTCCACATTCTCTGCATGTACCCTCTCTGGGATGGATTACTTGAGTAGTAGCATCCTAACAGATCCTTGTTCTCGCATCTAGTCCATTTCCGTCTTGTTCCAGTAGCCCACTTTCCATCAGAGTGCTCTGGTCCCCCAGCACCTGACGCAGACCTTGTTTGGCCGGGCGACGTCTGGGCCGGCATGACATGTGGTTCATTATCTCTCATGTAGTGAGGTAGGCATTAGCGTTAAGGGTCTTGCCCAAGGACCCTCACTGGGTGATGTTAATTGCCCGTCAATGTTATGGCATTTGCCCCATTTCCATTGTTATGGTAATTGCCCCATTCCATTAATCGTTCATTCCGCCGTGGGAATCGAACCCGGGTTTCCAGCATGACAGTCCTGCACATTACCAACCGAGCTACCCAGCCAGTTATATATATATATATATATATATATACATATATATATATATATATACATATATATATATATATATATATATACATATATATATATACATATATATATATATAAAGAGTTATATATATATCTAAATCTATTGAACTACTTCATTTATTAAAAAATCTTTTTTTGCTGCTAAAATAGCAACATACTAGCTGAAACTAACATCATTGTAGGAAATGAAAGATTGTCTCCTAGTCTCATCACTGTTTGCAGTTAATAAAGTGACCCATTTACAACTCTAATAAAACTTGATGTCACCAAAAGCACCTTGGAATATGGAAAATGTATTTAAATCTCTAAGCATCTGGCTGGATTGATATCTTTCAAAGTTAAAGCCACACTAGTCTTTCTCTTATGTAATAAAGCCTCCATCACCCATGAAACTACACACACCTTAATGAAAATGACACTTGACTGTGGTGACATCATCTATAAAAAGCACCAAGACCAGCTCCAAAAAATGCGGTATTCTGTATCACTCTGCCATTCACTTCGTCCTCATAAGACACTCTCCGATCATCTTTTGATCTACTGGAAAAACGTGCCCAGTGGTCTTTTCACTGTGATTATCCTATGGTTTCCAAGGACATTGTTTCTGCAGAGCGGTAGTAGTTCATTAGAAATTCACCTCTGAGTCGTGGGTGGGAGCATTCGCACAGATCAACCCCACCTCCTTTCCTCCTTCCAGCTTCTGAATTGGCTCTTTGATGACATTAACAGCCAACAAATGCCAACAAATCAGAAACAGCTAATGTATCTATAGTTGTAAAACTAAAAGTTTCTATTTTTATGCCTGAAATACCAGCTGAAATGTTTTTAACTTTATTTAAATTTTCAAAGTTTTCTGATCTTTTTATTACATGCTGATGCTTTCAGATTCCTACTTCCTGCAGAGATCAGTGCCACCACTTCTTATAGAAACACACAAACATGCACACTGTATGAAGTTTTATTTTCTTCTCAAAAACAAACTTATATACACTTTGACATTTTCAAATGCAGATTTTTAGTTTATTTTTTTTTTACAAGAAATTCAATGGAACTGTCCTTCTTAGCTTATTGCCAAAGCTTCAGCAAAAAAAAAAAAAAAAAAAAAAGGTAGGAACAAACAAAAAAAACAACTTAGAAAATGAAGGAGACTACAGATTGAGGGGATGTAGGAACTTCAAGATCAAATTGATAAGAACCACAAAGAAAGGTTTCTGTGTGTCGGTGTGTGGAACTAAACTTTGGAACGGTTTAAGCGATGAGCTCAAGAAATGTTTATATATTCAAATATTCAAGAAAATGTATAAAGAAACTCTTATCTCAGGATATGAAGATAAGAGGATTTAAGGATCAACAGGTGGTGAATACTTCCAAATAATTCCAAAATTGATTGTGGTGAAATAATCAAAGCTCTTTTAATTCCAACCACTGAGTGTTACACTGTAATGTAACAACAATGTAGCAACGATGATTACTGAAATGTTTAAATTACAATCAATAAGCTATTGATTTTGTTTACTTGATCTGCAATGTGTAGCAATAATTACTGGTTTAATGTGATCATGTGTTCTAAAGATAATCAATTATTATTACATATCGGTATCGTTACTGTTTACTGAAATCATGAATGAATGTTTTCTGAAGATCATCAATCATTTCTAGGCATTGAAATTTGTTACTTCAAGAGAATCTATCGGATCAGAACCGGATTTAAAACACTGTAAAACTATCAAATGAATGAACTCAATAGGGGTGGGATTATATAAACTCGCTTCTTCCCACTCCTTTTCAGGCAATAAATCAAACTCTACTTATACTTCAGTTAATGATCACTGTATTTAATTAAGCAAATGTGATTTAAGTGACATTTTTGGTTTTTTTTCTGTCTTTTTAATCTATGCATTTCATCATTTCTGTAATGAGTTTGATAAATATGTGTAAATTCTTTATTGCTTTGACTACAGTGCTTAAAAAATAAATAAATAAATCAAAAATAAAAAAAAAATGGAAAAAAATATATACCAGCAAGTTTTTTGTAAATCAACACATTATTAACATTTGTAACTGAATCCTTCTGCTAAAGTCAAAACAACAAACCTCTTTACATTGTGCAAATTGTTCTTTTTGGATCAGCCGTGGTGCAGTTCCAGTCACCACTCCAGTTTCATGTCCGCTTTGCTCCAAACGTACTTCCCCCCTCTCTGAAGAAACATCTTCTCATCAAAGCCGCTAAAGCAAATGGCTTCCTTCACTCCCACATCCAGGATGGATCTGGACGGATGTTTGCTGCCCTCTCGACAGTCCAGGAAACGCATCTGCAGAAGAGAAAAAACAGTTTGATCGTTCCTTAAAAACCCAATTATGGAGATAAACTTGTTTCTTTTAGGAGGTTCTGATCTTACGTATTCATCCAGGATCAGGTAGGAATTCCTCATCTGAGGAGTAGAAAAAGACAAATCAGACATAAACAGGTGTAAAATTACGCATTTAACTGAAAATGCCTTAAAGCTGTTGCTGAAAGTGGCTTATAGACAGTCTTTAAAAACTCCACCTACACGTTGCAAATATGTCCAGTTATTTTATATACTTTCTTTTATGAATAGAGTTCCATATGTCCTAATACTTTTACTCCAACAGCGTTTATCAGATCTACCAGTGGAGTAAAAAAATGACGCTGCACTGATCTGTCACAGTCAAGCCCATTGACTGTATGAGAGAACTGGACTGAGTGATCCCTTCCCCTTCGTGCTACAAGAAGCCAAGATCCCAAAGACTTCTATAGAGACATAAACTGTTGTTACTCCATCATTCTATTTGTCAGAACAATCATTCCTCCTCTGCTTCCTCTTCTTTATGTTCTTGCTAATCCTATTTTTTTCACATTTTCTTGTGCAAGTTATTTAAGTTATAAACTGGCCAATCGATAATCTGATGCCTTAATAAAAGTAAGTGGTCTCACGTTGAACGTTCAAATTCAAAACCATACATTGACAGATTATGGTTGTGGCCGAATTCCTTCCCTACTCACTAGATAGTGCACTATTCAGTATGTTCCCCAGTTTGTAGTGCTGTCCGAATCTACATGTCCAAAACCAAGTGTCCTAGAAATTTCCCAGAAATCTCTGGAAAAACCAGTGTGCATTTATGCTCACTAGACTGGCGAATATAGACCACAATGCATTGCATCTCAACATTTTTTCCCCAAAAATGTATTTAAATATATTTTTTAAATAATCTATCAATTTTATCATCTTCAGAACTCAGTGGACTCGCAAAACACTTATATCAATGAGATATTTGCTTTGTCAAATCCATGTCGTCATATTCACCGTTCAAAAAAAAAAAAGTAGTGAACATAGTGTCCAAATTGCTTTTAAAATCCATGGCACTATAGTTTTTTAGTAGTTAGGCCTTAGGCCGTAGAATTCTGACATAGTCTTTGTACAGCCAGCTTTCAACTGTATGGGGTGTGGCCTTCCAACAAGCGCACACCTGATTGGCAAGAGTGGTTGCCATAGAAACGTTGACTCAGATCGACTCGGACCAATCACCACTTACCGATGAGGTTTGGCTCGCCATATTGCGAGCAAATGATGACTGAATTGACTCTATGTGCCATTTTCTATAGATTATGTCACACTCACTTAGTCCAGTTCTCTTGTACAGTCGCTGGTTGTGCCTTGGGTTTTTTTTGTGGCTTATTTGGTCATGCTTCCTGTATTTCTAAGCCAAATGTCAGAGTTCCTGGCTATTGTTTACAACTTTTCTAGATTGCTGGTAGATTTGGAAGTGGAGAATGTTGACTCTACTCCCCATTTGAGAGGAATTTTGATCGCAAATGTAAAAAAAATTTTTTATATATATATTTATATATATATATATATATATATATATATATATATATATATATATATATATAAATTAATTAATGGATTGAATGAAAAATTATCTCCTAGAGATAGGAGTGGGAGATAGTATATATGTAATATATATCTGAAGTTGGGCAGCTGTGGATTAAAGTCAAAGGCAAAGGGACTCGCTCATGGAACTCGCTATATAGTGATTAATTATTAACTGCCCCGTTTTTTAGTCATGTTTCAAGTCACTTTCTTGACCCTGTAAGAACCCATGGGGTCAAATTCAGAAGTAGTTTTATATATATGTATTTTTACATGTTTTCCATTTATTTATTTTTAAATGCTTTTATTTATTTATTTATATTTGGCTGCTGTTGATTCACACCCAAATTGGTCGAACTACAAAAAGCGAAAAAATGTGTTCATGGGTTCTCCAGGGTTAAGACCATTCCTGGTAGTTTCACAGATGAAAAAGGTCATAAATAGACATGATGCAAAGTATGACTGAAGAGGAAAGTAAATATAGTAAATATCTTTCATGTGTAAAATAAAGAAAAACATTTAAATTTTCTGGGATAATTCCAAAAATAAAACATTGATCAACATATCTTCAGAGAAAACAATATCTCTTCTATCAATAACAATATCTTCCTATCAATGTATATCATAATTATATAAAAGAAAGATCATTTTCTTGATATCCTACCTTCTCATTGGACTCGGGAACCAGACACGAGACGTCGCTGTGCCGGCAGAGAAATTCCTGAAACTGCTGGTCACTAATGACGAACTTCTCCGCCTCTCTTAGGGCTGTTTCTCCAGCATTTTCTCCGTCAATCAACAGACACTGGAAGACCTTCACACAAGCACAAGATGAGTGGGGTTTCAGCTCCCAGCTGCACGCACCCATAGCGTTCCCCACCTTTACCTTCCAGCGGACGGGGTCCAGCTGCCGGATTTGCTCTGTCATGTCTTCGTCGACGTTGAAGGTGTTGATGACCGAGTTGATTTTGAAGGCCACTTTGTACTGCTGGCACCAGCTGCGGATTTTGTAGAGGCTGTCCAGGTGGCTCTTCCTGCCTTGGGTCCTCCCAATCAACTGGTTGGTTTCTTCGTTAAAACTGTCACATGAGATCGCTAGAATGTCCAAGTAGTCACCTAGAGGAAAGAAAAAAAACAGGTTTGGGACAAGGACAGTTTGAGGATAAAGACCTGCAACTATGTTGCATTTTGGCAAAGTGCCTTTCTGCATTGTTATGCATGTTTAATAATGATGATATTTGATTTATTTGATTTGATATGATTTATTGATTTATTTCAAGCATTGTAGTCAAAGCAATAAAGAAATTACACATATTTATCAAACTCATTACATAAATGATGAAATGCATAGATTAAAAAGACAGAAAACAAAACAAAAATGTCACTTAAATCACATTTGCTTAATTAAATACAGTGATCATTAACTGAAGTATAAGTAGAGTTTGATTCATTGCTTGAAAAGGAGTGGGAAGAAGCGAGTTTATATAATCCCACCCCTACTGAGTTAATTCATTTGATAGTTTTACAGTGTTTTAACTCCGGTTCTGATCCGATAGATTCTCTTGAAGTAACTAAATCCAGTGCCTAGTAATGATTGATGATCTTCAGAAAACATTCATTCATGATTTCAGTAAACAGTAACGATACCGATAAGTAATAATAATTGATTATCATTAGAACACATGATCACATTAAACCAGTAATTATTGTTACACATTGCAGATCAAGTAAACAAAAACTAGAGCTTATTGGTTGTAATTCAACCCTTTCAGAAATCATTATTGCACATTACAATGTAACACTCATTGGTTGTAATTAAAAGAGCTTTGATTATTTCACCACAATCAAGTTCACACATGTATTTGGAATTATTCAAACACCTGTCGATCCTTAACTCCTCTTATCTTCATATCCTGATATAAGAGTTTCTTTATACATTTTCTTGAATTTTTGAATATTTGAACATTTTTTGAGCTCATTACTTAAACCGTTCCAAAGTTTAGTGCCACACACCGACACACAGAAACTTTTCTTAGTGGTTCTTATCAATTTGATCTTGAAGTTCCTACATCCCCTCAGTCTGTAGCCTCCTTCATTTTCTAAGAACTGTTTTTGGATATTGAATGGTAACGATTTCCAACTGGCTCTGTATAAAAGTTGTGCAGTGTAAAAATCCACAAGGTCATGCAGTTTTAAAAGTCTTGATTGATAAAATAGATTGTTTGTATGATCAAGATATCCGGCTTTATGTACAATTCTGACGGCTCGTTTTTGAAGTAAAAAGAGAGGATGTAGTGAACTCTTATAATTATTCCCCCAGATTTCTATACAGTAGGTGAAATATGGTAATATTAAGGAGCAGTACAATAAATATCTACTGTTGTATTCTAATATATGTTTAGATTTATTTACGATTGAAATACTTTTTGAGACTTTAGTTTGTATGTGTCTGATGTGTGGCTTCCAACTTAGTTTGTCATCGATAAAAACCCCTAAGAATTTGATTTCTGTAACATTTTCGATTAAGACATTATTTATTTCAATTGAGAGCTCTTTATTTGCATTGTAGTTTCCAAAAAACATCACTTTGGTTTTATCTAGGTTCAAAGATAATTTGTTGTAATCCATCCATGATTTTATTTTGTTTAACTCTGTGTTCACCACCTTGATAAGTTTCCTACAATTGTCTGTAGAATAGAATATATTTGCGTCATCAGCAAATAATATGAGTTTCAGAAGCTTTGAAACATTGAATATATCATTTATGTAAATATTGAAAAGCAGCGGGCCCAGAATTGATCCTTGTGGGACACCACAACTTATCTCTTTGGTTTCTGATGTATATTCATCCATCTTGACAAACTGTTTTCTTCCCGTTAAATAGCTTTTGACCCAAGTTAGCGCTAGTCCTCTTATCCCATACACTTCCAGTTTGTCAAGTAGGATGTCATGATTGAGAGTGTCAAATGCTTTTTTTAAGTCAATGAAAATTCCAACTGCATATTTCTTTTTGTCCAGAGCATTTGTGATTTCCTCCACAGCATCAATGATAGCCAATGAGGTAGATCTATTTTCTCTAAAACCATATTGGTTTTCATTTATAATGTTATGTTTTTCAATAAATAAAGCTAATTTATCATTGAATATTTTTTCTAAAATTTTTGAGAATTGTGGAAGAAGAGAAACAGGTCTATAGTTTGTAAATTGGTGTTTGTCTCCACTCTTATAGATAGGAATCACTTTGGCTATTTTCATTTGGTTTGGGAATCTCCCAGTTCGTAATGATAAGTTACATATGTATGTTAGAGGCTTAGATACACTATAAATTACTTCTTTCACCACCTTCATATCTATATCCTCACAATCTTTTGAGTTTTTACTCTTGAAATTATTCACAATTGATATCAGCTCATTTTCGTTCACATCAGAGAGAAAGATTGAGTGTGGGATCCTTTCGATAAGTGGATTATTGTCTTTGTTGGTTTTGCATTTTGGAATTTCTGCTGCCAAATCTGGACCCACGTTTACAAAGTAGTTATTGAGACCGTTTGCTGCTACATTGATGTCATAGGTTTGACCCTTCTCATCTGTAAAGTAATCTGGATAAGTTCGCTTTTTTGTCCCATTTTTAATGATGTTATTTAATATTTCCCAAACTCGCTTTACGTTGTACTTGTTTTCATTCAGTAGATTATTGAAGTACACTTTTTTACTGTACCGTGTTATTTCAGTTAGTTTATTTTTATATGACTTATATCTTTGTTCAGTTTCTCTTGTCCTCTGTTTTAAGAATTTTTTATAGAGGTTATTTTTCTTTTTACAAGCATTTTGTAGACTGGTAGTTAACCAAGGGCATTTGGCAAATTTGTTTTTGAATTTATAAATTGGACAGTTCTTATTGTAAAGTGAGCTAAATATTTCTAAAAAACATTTATAAGCGATATCGACATCTTTCTCTCTGTACACAGAGTTCCAGTTTTGTTTGGATAAGTCATTATTTAGATCATTCATGGTTTTTTCATTTCTTAATCTTTTGTAGACTGGTTCTTTTATAATTTTCTTTGTCTTCACCTTGATGTCAAATAGTGCAAAAACTGGTAAATGATCAGTTATGTCACATATCATTAATCCACTCATATGAGTGTATTCTATATTATTTGTAAAAATATTATCAATAAGAGTAGCACTTTGAGTAGTGATTCTGCTGGGTCTTGTTATGGTTGGATATAAACTCATAGCATACATTCTGCTGATAAAGTCGTCGGTGGCTTTATGTTTGCTGGGGTTTATCAGATCAATATTGAAGTCTCCACAGATGTATAATATTTTGTTATTTAGAGAGGTAAACATCTTTTCCATCCAGTCACTGAACACCTCTAAGCTTGACCCTGGCGACCTATAAACACAGCTTATAATGACATTTTTCCCTGAATCGTTACATATTTCAATTGTAAGACATTCCAGTATTCCATCCACTGCGACAGACAATTTATCAATTACCGTAAACTTCATGTTTTTTTCCACATATATTGCGACTCCTCCACCTTTTTTGTTTACTCTGTTCACATAGTTAAGTTCATAGTTTTCCAATTCAAAGTCAGCGTCCTTGTCGCGGCTGAACCAAGTCTCAGATATGGTTATGATATCAAAGGAATGCCCGATGTTCCGTAAATAGTCCTTGATGTCTTCAAAGTTGGTGTACATGCTTCTGCTGTTAAAGTGAATGATTGACAGTTTTTCTTCTGGGTTAACAGAGTTTTTAAAGTCATCTATGCTGTAATATTTGCAGTCCATATTAACAGTGGAAAAGAATTGATCAGGGTCGATGTCTTGAAGGTTGTTGTCATTATCACTGAATATTTTAAGGTCGGTTTGCTCACCATTCAGATCTCTCTGAGAGTTGTGGTTGCAGGTGACTGTTGGAGAAAGAGTGTTGTTTTTTTTAGAAGCCATGGATAGTAGAGTTCATCTCCTCATCTCGTAAGACCAGCATCTTCACGTATCTCTTGTTTAGACTGTAGTGGGTAAATATTTTTCCAAATCTTGCAGGCTCCTGATAAGAACAACCTTGGACTGCTCAGGGGAGCCACAGAGTTTGGCATAAATTTTACAGTCTTTTACCCAGGTTCCTTGAATTTTCCCCTGCTTTTTCAAATAACGTGCTCTTCTGGCGATGTCGGCATTCCTTTTTGTGAGATTGTCATTCATGAAAACGTTGGTTCCCCTCAGATTTCTTCCTTGCTTCAATAAAGCTGCTTTGTGTTTCCGATTGACAAACTTTAAGAGGATCGCTGGTTTGTCGGTGTCTCTTTTCCTGGGAAGCGGTCGGCAGATCTCCACATTGTTGGTGTCCAGAGAAATTCCATTGGACTTTAAGAACTCCTCCACCTGTTTTTCCACAGAGCTCGTCTCCTGCTCGTCGGATTCCTCACCGTTCCCAGCGGTCACTGCATGCGCGTAGGACCGGGGTTTGATTTTCAATCCGGTGATTATCACGTCGTTAGATCTGGAGATCTGCTCTTGGTCATCCATTCGTTTTTCAATTATATCCATCCTGTTGAAACACTGCTCCTGCAGAGCCCGGACCTGCTTCACCTCTCCGATAGCATCCAGAATTTGTCCGTGAACAATCTTCATAGCTTTGATCTCTTCCAGCACAAAATCAAGCATCTTCCTCAAGTCCTCATATTCCTCAGACACTGGGTTTCTTCTTGGTGGCATGTTTAGAAATTGCCTTTCTCAATATTTACGCTTTTATGCGGTAAATAGAGTTGAGAACTGCAGCTGCTCTATGCCTGCGTGGCGTCTTCTCCGAGAGCCGGAGAAGAGATATAAAGGTTGAAGTCCTAATTTGTTTGTTAAAAAGTCATCCTCAAACGTCAGTTTCTTCTGAAAGCGAGCCCACACTTCCAAGAACCAGGATGAGGGAGCAATCCTGCTCTCTCATTTCTGGAGCAACATCCTCCAGTAGAAAACGAACAACTAGGCGTGGAGACACCTGTCAAACTTTGACAAAGACGGAAGATGTCCCTCGAAACATGTCAGGTATGTGAAAACACAATCCATGTCTGATAGCAAAAGAACCAAGAAGTCAACAGTTTCTTCTTGAAGACATTCTGAACCCCTAATACCTGAAATTTTAGACTGTAATAGACCGAGTAGCCCACAAGAGGGCGCATAGGATAAGGCAGGGTTAAATGTCAGTTGAATTAGAAATGCGTTTGCAGTGCTGCTTAGAACAAGTACTACTATGTTCACATTGGCCTCAGCAACATGCGTTTAAGCGACTGCCTTTAATGAAAAGTATGGAAACGCACATAAATGCAAAATTTAGGCTTCCGTGTTCAAAACTCTTGTTGCTACACATGTTTCTACAACAGTTTTCAGGCTCTCTGTACAAAAACCGTTGAAATTTAACCCAGGTTAAAGTTTGACCAATCAAGGCAATTTGGTAGAGACCTTTGGATGGCGTCCATTTTATTACACACAAGTGCCAACCGTTTGAAAATTGACCATGGTAGGATAAATTCCCTAGTTGATATTTTTTTTTGGTACCATTGTTAGATTTATATTGCACCAAGTTTTTTTATACGTCAGAATAGAGCTTTGAAAGAATTCACGACATTCGCACCACCTTGACATTTTGCACTGAACCTCTTCCAACTGTAGGTACCTGCGCATGTTTTAGGAAAGTACAGTCCAGTGTGAACACAATATGCTAAAAAGGTGTTCAAGAAGGAGCGTTTAGTGTGTTCTTGACACGTGTCACAGTTCAGACATTTGGACTTATGAACATCTTGCTTTTGACTTCATATCAACATCTTTTTTTATTTCAAAAGACTAGCAGGTTGCAGGGGATGCAGTTTATTTATCTTAACTTTTTTATTTGCTCTGCTGTACCAAAGATAATAAAAAAAATAAAAAAATAAAAAACTGAAGTCTCAATCTTTAAATTTGTATGTAAGTACAAAGTCAACACCATCCATCTGTAGGTGTACTAAGAGGATGGTCCCATCTTTGGACAGTGGACCAATGAGGAAGCACCTAGCACAAAACAAAACCTAACCCGATGGTTAACCTAACCTAACCCAAACCCCTAACCCAATGGTTATGTGAAGATCTTACCGTATTTCTGGAACCACTTCTCCTTGATCATGCTTCCATTGCTGACAATGCTGACACTGGGGAGCTGCAGGTCCACCTTACAGTACTGGACCATTTTTCCCAGGAACTCACCCTTTTCATGTAAAAAGGGCTCTCCTCCTGAGAAGTTGATTTTCTCCATCCCTAAGGGGAAAAAAAACGAATTCGGTTTTCATTGTTTAGAGGAGTAAAACTGCCACAAGAATCTGGGTCTCTTACCATCCTCCTTCAAAAGTTTGAGCCCCCTCTTGGCTTCTTCAAAAGGCAGAACAAAGGAGGTTTTTGCAGTGTGGAAGCAAAAGCCACATTTGTAGTTGCACTTGCGAGTAAAGTGATAATTGACGCTTGTTGGAATGGGCGCAGACTGATCTCTCTTCTGGCTTGGTTTCCTACTCACTGCTGAAGAGTTTGTTCCCCTTTTCACTCCTCCGTCCCAGAAACAGACTTTTGCAAAGACGCCGGCGACAATCCAGTGGATGGTGCTGATGCAGAGCTGCAGCAGCGCTTTCAGAGGCTCGACCAGTGAAGAGAGCAGCATTCTGTGACAAGTTGAGAGCTGTTATCTTTGAGCTGCAGTTTGTGCTGACACACCCAGAGCAAAAGAGCCAGCCTTAAATAGGCTGGAGGGACGGAGGGTGGGAGGGAGGAGCGATCAGCTGAGAGTCAGAGTTTCTATTTACCAACAAAGAAACCAGCAAGTCTGAAACACGAGTAGTATGCACTATCCAACAGCTACAGTTACAGTGCAAAACTCATCTTCTTCAGTTCTAATGAATGATTCAACAAAATTTAAAATAAGACATGGGAAAAAAAACTAAATGCTGACGGAAAAGAACAACAAAAAAGGTCTCACATTGACCAGAAAATGTCTTGATTACCCCTAAGACACAGAAAGACTAATAGAACAAAAACAGCTTTGAAGATCTGTTTCCATGTACAAAAACAAACTATATCACTATGAAACGTTATTCCTAAGGTAAAGCATGGCAGCAGTAGTGTAGTAATCAGGGTCTAGGTGACTGGTCAAAATTGTTAGAAAAAAACCCATTTGAAATGTTGAATCTCCAGACTAAATTACAATAAATCCATTTCTGATTTTCCTTACTACAGTCTAACCCCCTCATGTAGTCTGCACCCTATCATGTGCTTAGATTTTGACGCAATTTGGACACGCGCTCACTATTTACTTTTCTGATTTGATGTCACCTAGTTGCCAAAGTAGAAACCTAATAAATATGAACAATCTACAAAGACTATTTATGAGTCAAGTTGTGATGATGAAAACTTTGCCAATTTAGTAAGCATCAATGTAGACTGGTTTTTCGCAGAGACTTCTGGGAAATTCTGCGGAGTATTGTATTTTTGAATTGTAGATATGGACCATTGACTATATATAAGAACTGGACTAAGTGATCCCTGCAGCACTGTTTAAAACAGGAAGTACCCAATGGCTCCCAGAAGCCTAAATACTTCTATTGAGATATAAACAGCTAAAACTCTGTCACTCTATTTGTCAGAATAACTATTCATGCACTGATAAGTTTTATTGACATTTTCTTGCTATTATGATTGTTTTTCCTTTGTTGTGCAAAGAAGTATCTGCAAAAAACCAGTGTGCAGTCACTAGATTGGGAAATATAGACCACAATGCATTGCGTTTGAACGATTTTTGAAAAAATAAAAATTCATAAATGGTTGTCACAAAACGCTCATATCATGGAGATTTTTACTTCGTGAAATCGATGACGTCATATTTGCCATTTAAAAAATTGAATTTAGGAATGGGAATAGAAATTCGGACACAGTCTTTGTGTATCCCGCTTTCATGTTGCAGGGGTGTGGCCTTCCAACAAGTATGCTCCTGATTGGCTAGAGTGGTTACCATAGAAACAGTGTAAGGGGGCATTAGCGTTTAGGAGTTAATACTTTTTCATACACAACTGTTAAGTTTTATACACTTTGTATGAAACCTCGTTTTTTTTTTTTTTTGAGACATTTAACCCTTTTTTGGTGTTTTGTTTTAGGTTTTTAGAATCATCCACATTAATTATTATGCGGCAAATACTTTTTGGGACAAGTCTAAGAACTGTTTTCTTGTGTAGAAGATAAATCCAGTTGTCAGTATCAGTTGCACTTCCCTGAAAATGACCATTCATTTATTATTCATTTTGTTATATAAGTGAGTTGCCTTTCGTTTCTCTAGAAGGAAAACTGTTGGTGACAGCAGAGGGATTTTCAGTTTCGTTTTCCACCTCTTTGGCGCCATAGGTTTCATTTTACATTCACCGACGGGAGCCGGCAGGGCTCACACTTCGCTCAAAGCTGTCAAACTTCGCTGGAGGAGACGCGGCTGTTAAGAAGCATGGCGAAACACGCAAAGTCGCTGCTGTCGCGGTGGTCCTCCCGTGTTTTCCTCGTGGAGGTCGACGAGAAGCCGCTGTACTTTCGCCTCCAGGAGCGGCACGGCGGGGAGCGGGTTCCGCGGGTGTTCGGGCGGCTCCGGCAGGAGGACCGGTGCTACTCGGTGCTCGTCTGCAGCGGAGACAGAATTAAGGGAGCAAAGTTTTACCCGGAGCTGAGGGACAAGCTGTCAAAAGAGCTGCCCCCGGGGTGCGATCTGACCACCATGGGCTCGTTTTTGCCCCGCGTCAGGGACTCTTTTATGAGGGGTTATTTTCTAAAAAGCAGCGCTGAATATTCCGCGCACATTGAGCGACTCTTGCGGGATTTGGGGCGCCGCGAGCCGCTGTTGGTGTGCTCCTACGCTGCAGGTGGAGGTGGGCAGGCGTGGACGCAGCGCCTGTGGTCTCCATCAGAGGACGAGACAGTGTCCGATTATGTTGTGGTGTCCTCTGATGAACCCGAATGCCACCCCGCTGCACTCAGCATGATAAACAATGACGTCTTCTACAGCTTTGAGGAGGCACGTGACGTGTTCAGGAAGGTGGGTTGCAGAATTTTGCTGGTTATCTGGCGCCCTCTTGTGGTTGAGGAGGGAATAGTTTGTTCCACTATATAAAGGTTTATTTCAATAAGGGGGGAAAAAATGAAATAAAATAGATATATTTGATCTATTTAAAATATAAATTTGTAGATTGATTAGAAAATAATTAAAGAAAATAAAATAACTACAGAAATGATGCGATCTTTTTAATATATAATTGCTCCAAATCAAATATAATCTTTAATTAATCTAATGTGTATGTGGTATGTGTGCATCACTGCAAACATTTTTTTACATTTTATTGTTTTTGTTTTAAACCAATGCATTCCATTATTTCTGCAATGAGTTTGATATATCTGTTTAAATGCTTGTTGCATTGTCGACAGTTAATGCTTGAAGTGAACCAATAAATCAAATAAAACGTACACATATTGTACACACATCTATCACCATTCAATGTAATATTAACAAGTAGAGTTTGATTAAATGCTTGAAAAGGGAGGGGAGTGAAGCAAACGCATAAACCAGTAATCACTAATAGGATTTACTTTATTTAGTTTTTTTTACATAGTTGCCATAATCCAGTCACTTGTTTTTTTTAATCCAAAAGGGACTAATTTTGTTCAAGTTATTTTAACTGATCAAAAAAAAAAACATGAATTAGGTTCAAATGAAACCACTATGACCCCCAGAAAAACAAGTATTGCTCCAAAAAGTAACCCAAAAATATATCCCAAGAGGACTAACCCAAGAATTGGGTTAAAGAAATAACCCAAGCGTATTTTATCTATTCATCTTATCATTATGATTATTATTATTATTATTATTATTATTTTTTTTTTTTTACATTTTTGCCAATAGGTCAAATCCCATTAATAGGCAAATTCACACTAAAATCAAATTTTATTTTTATAAAGAAATGTCATAAAAGAGTAAATATGATAAAATAAAACAGAGAAGTTCATTCATTCAAATTTTCCACAAATCTTGAAAGGTTTATATCGTATTTGTTACATAGAAAATAAGTGGGACGGGACCACAAGCTCCCTGCTCCGCCCCCTTCGGACGCATCCACTTATAGACGACATTTGGCTCCAAACTGGATGCTAGGTTGGAAGTGTAAGCTAGCAGTAGAGCAGGTAAACAGAGAGAACTCAGTCATGGCTGTTGGGAAAGGGAGCGGGGTAGCCCCAACAGCATTTCTAATAAACTCCTGCCGCTCTACAGAAACTATGTCCTAGAAAAGCCACACAGGTTTTTGGACTAAAAACATAAACAAAATTAAACGAGATCCAAACATGATTGGATCACATCTGTTTTTATGTTTTCCGTCCAAGTACAGACTATTGATTGAATCCCGGGTGTTCTGTTCTGTGTTCTCCAGTGCGGGGACATCATCCCAGAGGCAGCGTCTGTCCTGGAGATGCTTCCCAACTCAGCGGAAGTTTCCCAGAAGCCATTGTTCCCTGTTATTGTCCTAGAGGGACTGGACGCCACGGGTAAATCATGCTACTTCATTGGCGTTGATTGATCTATAGGGGTCAGCTGATGGCTCTTGTCAATTACCTGGATATTAACATGACCTATCACCATGGAAACCATTCATTGCAGTTCTCTCTGTTTCAATCTTGATTTTTTTTTTATTTTTACATCTGTTCATCCACTTTCATAAAAAGCAAACCAGTTTTCTGTCTTTCAACAGTTTTCTGTCTTTCTTTCTATCACAGGTAAGACCACTTTGACCGAGTCTTTGAGGGAGACTCTTGGGGCCGCACTCCTGAGATCCCCTCCCGAGTGCCTGTCCCCTTGGAGAGCCCTCTTTGATCGGGAGCCGCCTCTCATCCGTAGAGCCTTCTACGCTCTGGGGAACTACATCACGGCACAGCAGATAGCCCAGGAAGGCATGAAGACGCCTGTCATTGTTGACAGGTAAAGACAGTTGAGGCGTTGTTGGCGGGGGAAGTGGCACCTCCTCGCTTTTGGGACCCTTTTTTGACCCCCCCCCCCCCTTTTCTTTCAAAGTGGTGGGGTGAAGCCCTGTGCAGATGAATATTTGTCATCACTCAGCTCCAATCTGCGGTTCATTGCTTGCGTTGGCAGGTTTTGGCACAGCACTGCGGCGTACGCCATCGCCACGGCAACAAGCGGTCCGGTTTCCAACCTTCCCGGGGAAGGTTCGGAAGTTTACAGTTGGCCCGGCGATCTGCTGCGGCCCGGCTTGGTGCTCCTACTTACCCTGGATGCCGAAGAGAGGAAGAGGAGGCTGAAGGACAGAGGTCTGGAGAAGACGGATGAAGAACAAAAGCTGGACCGCAACCAACTTTTCCGTCTGAGGTGAGGCGTTAACATTTTAATTATCGTTTTGGAGAATACATTCACTTCAGTTTAGAAAACGAGTAAATATGTAAAAAGATGGATTTGTGAAAGATAAAACTATAAACAAAACCTGCTGAAATCTGGAATTCTTGATTTGTAACTCATATATTTTCTCAAAATGCTAAAAAAAACAACAACAAATTAGTGAACAACAGTCGAAAACAACAACAACTGTTTCTATTTTTCTATGAATATTAGCTGCGAAAAAAGAAAAAAGGGCCAAGAATGTTCAAAGTGGGTCAAAAGCCAGGAGCAAATTCTCTAAAAGAGGAGAAAAGAAAAGAGGTGAAAACAGGAAAATCATGAACTGGTTTAGAGTGAGGGGAATCAACACAAACAGCTGAGAAATGGAGACAAACACAGAACACAACAGCTGATAGACGCAACTCTACAACAGGCACCGACCCTCACAATCTGTAAAGTTCACCCATCGGAAAGATTGTTGGAAAAAACTCCTGAAACGCAGAAATGAACCGAAACTTTACAATTTTATTCAAGAAATAAGTCATCTTTAAAATAATCTAAATACAAGAGCTAACATTTGAAGTTTAAATGGTCTCAATAAAAAGCAAAAATTGTTACAGGGTTTGAAGAATTAATGATACATTTCTGAAAATGATGATGTGTCTGGAAGCTTTTAAAAGTCTCACGCCGATCATCTTTTCATCTATTTTTAAAGCGTTTAATTACAATTGTGCCCTTTTTAGCCAAGATTTCAAAAAAGTGTCATCTTCCAAAATTATTCTGCACGGTGGCGCAGTGCTGAACAGTTCAAGAAGTCCCGGCTGGGGGACCTGAACCAGAACCCCAAAGGGGGACCTAAAGCAGAACACTAAAGGGGGACCTGAACCAAAACACTAAAGGGGGAGCTGAACCAGAACCCCAAAGGGGGACCTGAACCAAAACGCTAAAGGGGGACCTGAACCAGAACACTAAAGGGGGACCTGAACCAGAACCCCAAAGGGGGACCTGAACCAAAACGCTAAAGGGGGACCTGAACCAAAACACTAAAGGGGGAGCTGAACCAGAACCCCAAAGGGGGACCTGAACCAAAACACTAAAGGGGGACCTGAACCAAAACACTAAAGGGGGAGCTGAACCAGAACCCCAAAGGGGGACCTGAACCAAAACGCTAAAGGGGGACCTGAACCAGAACACTAAAGGGGGACCTGAACCAAAACACTAAAGGGGGACCTTAACCAAAACACTAAAGGGGGACCTAAAGCAGAACACTAAAGGGGGACCTGAACCAAAACACTAAAGGGGGAGCTGAACCAGAACCCCAAAGGGGGACCTGAACCAAAACGCTAAAGGGGGACCTGAACCAGAACACTAAAGGGGGACCTGAACCAAAACACTAAAGGGGGAGCTGAACCAGAACCCCAAAGGGGGACCTGAACCAAAACGCTAAAGGGGGACCTGAACCAGAACACTAAAGGGGGACCTGAACCAAAACACTAAAGGGGGACCTGAACCAAAACACTAAAGGGGGACCTAAAGCAGAACACTAAAGGGGGACCTGAACCAAAACACTAAAGGGGGAGCTGAACCAGAACCCCAAAGGGGGACCTGAACCAAAACGCTAAAGGGGGACCTGAACCAGAACACTAAAGGGGGACCTGAACCAGAACACTAAAGGGGGACCTGAACCAAAACACTAAAGGGGGACCTGAACCAGAACCCCAATGGGGTCCTGAGCCAGAACACCAATGGGGGACCTGAACCAGAACACTAAAGGGGGCCCTGAACCAGAACCCCAATGGGGGACCTTTCTGTGTAGAGTTTGCATTGTCTTCCACCGACCAAAAACATGCTCTAAATTTCCCCTAGATGTGAATGTGAGTGTGCATGGGTGTGTGATTTGTGGCCCTGCGACAGACACACAACCTGTCCAGGATGTCCCCTGCCTTTGCCCTCGAGTGGCCGGGATAGGCCCAGTGACCCCGTAGGGACAAAACGTGTTAAGAAGATAAATGAATGTCATTTTCCAGGACATAGTCTCTGCAGAGTGGCTGGATTTCATCAGAAATTTGCCTCTGAGTTGTGGGCAGGAGAGCAACCCCGCCCCCCCTTCCCCTCTCTGTTGCTAAGAGCTGGAAGAGGGCGCTTTTGGCCCCGCCAAGTGTGATTTCTACCTCCCAAATAAGCTCTTTTTCCACACAGAATGTTTCATGGTTCACAACAATTTGAATAAAGAAATACCCAGAAATGCAATTTTGAGCTTCGTTTATACCTTTTTATATGAGAAAAATGCCACAAGAACATGTAAAAAAAAAACACAAAAACCCCCCCGCAATTTTCAGCAGAGTGGGTCTTTAAGTCGTAATCTTTAATGAAAAATGTTCTATATATATTTGGAAAAAAGGGGATTAAATCAATAATCTGAACATTTAGAGCATTTATATTCTCTGTAAAAGAAAAACAACGTTTTTATAAATTAACACGTCAAAAGGCAAATATTTCCATTTCGACACCAGGAAGGCCAAACTTAATAATGTCCAATTAAAAAAAAAGACGTTTTCATGAAACGCTTCACACTGGATTGGAACATTTCTTGTGCTAATCGTTACATGTCTGGCCTCCTCAGTCTGTCAAACACTTAACAATCAATTACTGTCCCGGCTGATGAGAAATAGCAGGTGATTAGTTGTTGAGCTGCTGGGCTCCATTAAGCCGGTCAGAACTCACCCAGTTAGTCGCTGCTTAGACAGGTCGATGGTTACTTTCATTCATCTTCAGTCCCCGACGTGATGGACGGTCCACGTGGGACAGCCAGATGTTCGCAGGATCCAAACAGCAGACAGTTGGCGTCTGCTCCCAGAAGAATGAGAGATCCAGAACTGTCAATCATCCTCTTAATTCCTCATTATTGTCTGAATCTAACTTTATGTTGGTCCATCTGTGGCATTTGCATGCTTCAAGGTTTTTTTTTAAAAATATTTTTATCTCACTTGTTGGCTGCTCTGTCTGTGTGCATCTGTCTGCAGAGTAGAGGAGGCTTATCGGAGGATCAGCGGTCCGCCGTGCGTCACCGTGGATGCTAGCCCCTCTGCGGATAAAGTGCTCCAACAAACGCTGCTCCTAATTAGAAGCAACTGCCACTTATGAGTTTTTTTGTTTTATTTTTTTACATTTTCTTTTTAACTCTCCTCTGCTCAAAGTGAGTGCAGTACCTCTTCTGACCACTGGGTGCCAGTAAGGTGTTACCGATGGGACGGCAGGAGAGCAGGTGGCCAGATCTGAGTGTGGAGAACAGACTGTGTTCACAATGAGCAAAGGTTGAGTGGCCAGGAGCCAGAACTGCATGCTGACACAAATACATATTAATACGTACACACACACACACACACATAAACACACACACACAAACATGCACTGATATATTGATGACCACACATGTACACACTGTTGTTTAGACGCTTCAAACATCACAATGTAGCCCTAAAACCAAATGTTGCATTAAAATGATTCTACAGGCTCAAGTTACCGGTAATTACATTTGAATTATCTTAACATTTATTTTGTAAACAAAACAAGAAACTCTTTCTGACTTGTTTCGGCCAAAAAAACATTTTTTTAATTGAGGTAAATAATATTTAAATAAATATAATCAATAAAAAAAATCTGTCCTGATGTTTATATTATTTTGTGTGTTTTTGCAATAATTTTGTACTAATTTAAATGCTAAGTATAGTAATCTCCAATCTAATTATACTTACAAGCTGTAGAATCAGTCAACCAATCACATTCTGTCTGTTTCTATCAAACTTCACCAGCATCACTCAGTTTCATCATTAGTCCACGTTAACAGATCAACATTTCTTTTACGACTTTTCTATCTGATTGGTGAGATGATGAAAAACCAGAAGGTGATGCGATGATGCAGTAAATCTTCAAAGCCACCTTTGAAGGCTCACTGCATCATCCGTAGTAAGTGAGCAACCAGGAAAGACTACAAGGCTTCATTGGCGTTGGAATGGGCCAGCAGACTGGGTTTGCTTGGGCTGGCGATACTAAAAAAAATATAGATACATTTAAATATATATATATTCACGACTTTTGTTTGGTGGGGTTTAACATCTGAGTGGGCCAAAAACACTAGAAAACAGTGCAAACAGATGTTGGATAAGGGATTGTTATTCCTCAAAAAGACTAATAAAGATGATCAGAAAATACAAATCCAAATGGATTTCACATTGTTTACTTTCAAGACTTTTTAAGAACTTTCCAGATTTGTGTGTTGTTGTTTTTTTTTTTTTTAGTATGTTTTAGCGTTTAGTTGTGCTTTTTGTTTTCTGATCTAGATGCCTAAATCTTCTGTTGTTTTTGTCTTTTCTGGGGTTGTATTTCCCTTTTGTGCTTCTCCAAAATACCACATTATGTTCCCAAATTTGAAGCAAACCTAAAAACTCTAATTGTTGCAGTACCTCAAATGACCACTAGAGGCTGGTGTTAGGAAAACGTTATTCTCCATTGTTCACATCTTTAAAAAGTCCAACTTTGCATCGTAATATGATTTTTTTTGTGTGAGTAGATTTCTAGATGTTATATCAACTGTTTAGATTGAAATGAGATTGACCAATGGGTGGACTAAACAAAAATCTGCAACTTTTGGAAATGTCTAAAGTGCAGCGGAGCAAACTCCAGGCCAAATGAAATCACCATTTCAGGATTTATTCTTGGTTAACATCAGAGATGATCAGTCCTGTTTATCCCTTGTAAATGAGATACTTTCGGGAATGAGGTTGACGTTACATTCGGGGTGGACCCATATGGGGTGCATGACCCGATCCTTACATTCTCTACCATGACAAAGGTGGATAAAGCTGAAGAGGATTTCATGTAATCCATGGACACCAGTGAAGATCACAAGTCATTAAATAAACAAGGTTAGGCGCACTGTCTAGTGGGGTCTAGATAACCCACTCCCAATGTTAAAGTGCCTAGGATAGCACAAGGGTTTATGATGTCTGTAGTGGAAACAGAGGCTGTGTCTGAATTCCCTCTCTACTCCCTAATTATTAAAACAACGACATGGTTCGGGACTACCGACTGCCCTGGATTTTAATGCAAATCAATTTTTGGGGGTTATTTTAAATGCAAATATGGGAAATTATGTCATTTACTGTATTAAAAACTAAATAAATATGAAAAATGTATGAATACTATGAATTCACTATGTTTTAATGATTAAAACTTTGATAATTTATAAAAAATAAAGTTACCATATTTTTCGAACAATAAGGTGCATTTAAAAGCTGTAAGTTTTATTGTAAACATGCTAATGTGTAAACACGCTAAAGGTTGTAGCGTTACTGTGAACACGGCAAAAAAGTTGAACTGACCGACTTATCTCCGGCACTTTAGTCTCACTTAATGCAATAGACCAGTCGTTGACGGTGCGCCTTAAAGTGTGCAAAATTCGGTACATACATTTTTTTCAGATGCCAATTTGCCAATCTAGGCCACCCAAACCCATAACTACTAAAAAAACTATCTAGCATGGGACAATATAGTATGCTGGAGTTTAAAAGAAATTTGGACACCATGTTCACTACTTTTTTTTTTTTTTTTAAAGTGAATATGACATCGATCTCACAAAATTAAAATCGAACACTGATATGAGCATTTTGCAACGATTATTTATGAATCCACTGAGTTCTGAAGATGAAAATGTTGATGGTTTATGAAAAACATTTATTTGAATTCATTATTTTGGCAAAAGTGTTGAAACGCAATGCATTGTGGTCTATATTAGCCAATCTGGTTAGCATCAATGCACACAAATTTTTCCGCAGGGACTTCTGGGAAATTTCTAGGGCACTCGATTTTGGAATTGTAGATCTGGACAGCACTACAAAATGGATAACGCGCTATAAAGTGCACTATGTGGTGAGTAGGGGAGGAATTTGGACACAACCGTAGATTCGGAGAGCACGTAAACATGGTGAACGCCCTTCATAGTGCGCCGAGTAGTGAGTAGTGTTTAAATTCTGACAAATATTGAGCTGTCTTATAGGTAGACCAGATTTTTCCTGTTTGGCCCTCACTAGAATTAGGTGACCTTTAACCTCTGCGCAAACAAAGCTTTCTATTGAGAAAACCTAACTGCTGTGGACCAAACAAAACTCTTCTATCTTGCGTAGATTTTCACGATCTGCCACCCCGAATGTAACGTCAACCTCATTCCCGAAAGTATCTTGTGCACAATGGCCGCCTCTACAAAAGCAGCCATGAAGGATCAGGCCTCGCTGCTTCTACTTTATGGCCTAGCGCATAAAAGGCCTCACGACTTTTGGCGTGTGGCTAAGTGCACACGCCGTAGCTCATTTATACGGTAGGAAGTGTATATTTGGCCTGTGTGATGGGAAGATTAATTGGAGGTTTTAGTAATTATGAGCCTGGCAAAGCTTGGGGCTGGAGAAGACAGAGTGACCCATCTCTTTTACTGTGATGCATCAGCAGCGCACCAACCAAATGCAGACCCTATTCATATGGCAATTAATGGAGCGCTGTATATCAATGTCATTCCTCTGCTCCCCCCACATAAGTGCCTGGACGACTCCTGCTGCCAGTTCTTGCTATTCAGTGACAGTTGGGGATGTAAATCCTTGCATCTCGTGGTAACATAAAGTGGAATAAGGTGTTATTATGTTTATGGATTCCTTCTGCATGAGGTGTCAGAGCCCGCCGACTCTGTGAATGTGCCATTAGGTGGTTATGGCTCGCGCCGTATATCATACTTCAATGCAAAGTTGTGTTTGCTTCTGGTTTCAGCCACACTTCCCTGTCAAGTGTTGTTAAGTCCCGATTTTCTTGGCACCCAAACACAAGCGGTTGATATCGCGCCATTACCGTCTTTCAGCACAGCTGTAATATGACATTAATGGCCCATAATCGCAGTGCATTACACACGCGGTGAATAATTCCCTTCGCGTTTGTCAAAAGGGATTTTGTTTTTGGGGAACTTTACCCCTCATTGGATACTCTCTGAGTTCCAGCTCACACAGTCACTGTTTGTGTCAAAGGGGAGCTGTGGGCTGAGTTAATAAATAAAAAAAAAAGTGGCTTTAAATTTCTTGAAATTTGCGGCTTTACTGCCGAAAAAGTCGTCCAGCGCCTGGTAGAAAAATAAAGCGAAATCCATCCGGGCAGAAGAAGGTCAACCCCAGACACTTTGTCCACATATAAACAGTGCAAGAGCGAGGGGGGGCAGAGGCGCTCAAACGAACCCCCACCCACCCCAGTATGAAGCCACTTTGCGCTACACTCCTCAACTTCAATATTTTATCGGCCCAACAGAGAAGGAGCAGCGGCGAAGGAGGAAAGCCCTCCATGAAATAATTAAAGATCCAGCGGGGATGCGGCAGCAGAGCAGTCCCGTCCTAACTAATAGATCAAATGGAAGCTGTCCCTCAGATCATTAATAATGAGTGTGAGGAATGGGAGGGCGTGGGGTTGGTACAGGTTTGGGGCGAGGAACCAAGGGTGGGTGTTTTTTTTTTTTTTTTTTTTAATGCATATGAGTGTGTGTTTGGAGCAATGGGGGGCTTGGAATAGTAGTCTGGGTCCCATGGCAAAAGCCTCCGTGAACCTCACTTGGCAGCCACATGAAGCGGCATGGCAAGAGGAGTCATGCATATGATTTGGCACAGAGCGTCTGCCAAACTCTAAAGGCCCTTCAGCAATGTCTATATACACCCCTCGTCAAATAAACAACATTTTACACAGCAGAAAGGGGGTGGGGAGGGGCTAATAATCCTTCTTTCAATCATTGGGTTATTTCTTCTTTTTGGGGGGCGGGAGCCGATAAAAGTAGCGATAGGTTGTCTGCGATTGCGTGTGTAGAACACATGCTAAGGGGAAAATGGAAAATGTGGATGCTAAAAAAGTAGGTGGTGAAAGTGACGGGACTTTTCGGGGATGTGTTGTCATCTGTGGGTCCCGTCAGACTCCTCCGGCTGGCAGGGTACACACGCACCTCCCCTGCCTCCCTCCACCCACATCCTTAAAAAAAAACCTACTTTTTTTTGCGGTCACGAAATTCGACGCATCCCAACAAATCGGATTACAAAGCTTGACATCATATCGTGGTCCGGGTGAATTCTCAATTCTGATTGGCTGCTGGGTGTGCATTAAAAAGTGGTAACGCACAGTGATAACCGCACAACTAAAAAAGAAGTTCCGGTCACACATAGCTTAAATGTTGTGTATCACTGCGCTGCCTCCTTTAAAAACAAACTTTAGCTTCATCATCTGGAAAAAAACAAGCAGGAAGAGGTGATTTCTCTGTGAACTGATGCTTTATTTAAACTATTGTGACGACCAGCATAGATACAGCTTTCCTTTGCCGCTGCAGTGGAGATCGGAGGTCAGAGTGACTAGTTGTCATGTTACCGTAACAACGCGCTGCACCATGTAACAAATAGTCCGCTTTTTGTGAAAAAAGCGATCTAATTCGAAATAATAATAATAATAATGGATTGGGTTTATCTGCACTTTTCCAGACGCTCAAAGCTTATTATTCATTCACTCCTCATTTATTCTTGGTGATGGTAACTACTGATGTAACCACAGCTGCCCTGGGGCAGACTGACAGAGGCATGGCTGCAAGTGTGCGCCTACGGCCCTCTGACCATCACCGGGACCATTCATACACATCCACACACCAGTGGAGCCACACTGGAGGCAGGGAGGGTGAAGTGTCTTGCCCAAGAACACAATGACAGTTGGCTGGGGATCGAACCGCCGACCCTTCGATCATTGGACGACCTGCTCAACCCCCTGAGCCACCTCAAATAATAAGAATAAAGTACTACAAACTGGTTGAATATCTGTTTCTTTTGTAAGTGACCATGGTATAAGCGGGTCAATGGCCTTCGAAGTGTGCATCATCAGAATTAACGCTCTTCGCGGAAGCAGCGGTTCATGCTTCCATACCTCGGCCATTAACTCTTACATAATAATCAGAAGTGTGTTTACGTGGACTTTTTTTTTTTACACTAAATTTGAAGTTTATTGGATTTGGGGTTCGGTTGCAACAGGACAAAATAAAAGCTATCAAGATTCGGTGGCAGACCCCTGCCCCACAGTGTGTGAGCGATTGGTGGTGGGATGTAAAGACACGAAGGCAGTGGGAGTTGAACTGATTGCTGCTTAAATGCAGCTCAAAAAGAAAAACACGCCTTTTTTGCAATCAGAAATTACGTGGCTTCAGAGTGGAAACACGTCCAAACAAATCATATTAGAAAGCTTGAAATAAAAGAAAAAAATGATCATCAGAAATGTGTTTACTTGGAGTTTATCAAATTTGGTATTTGGTTGCGGAAAAAAAAAAAAGAAAAAAGCTAACGAAATTTGGTGGCAGACAACACAGCTTAGCTCTTTGTGAGCAATGGATGATGGGATGTAAAAACATTAAGAAAGCTAAAATCGAACTGGGGTACTAAAAAAATAAAAAAAATAAAAACTTTTTTTGTGGTTACGAAATTGTAGCTCCGGAGTGGAAACACATTTTAACAAACCGGATTAGTAAACTTGAAAAAAAAAAACAGTAACATAATCAGATGTGTGTTTATATGAACTGCTTTTATACTAAATTTATTGGATTTGGGGTTCGGTTGAATCAGGACGGGTTACGGAAAAAAGAAAAGCTAATGAAATGTGTCCAAAAAGCATTCGAGCTTCCTCTTCCGCACACATCACTGAGCTTTTTCTGAACACAGCAGGTGGTGGCAGACACCCCAGCTCCGCTCTGTGTGAGCGATGGGTGGTGGGATGTAAAAACATGAAGGGAGTGGGAGTTGAACTGATCGCTGCTGAAATGCTTCTCAAAAAAAAGAAAAAAAAAAACTTGCAGACTCAAAACGAGGAAGAAAAAAAAAGGTAGAGATGGAGGAATTGTTGCGGGGGAAGGAAAGTTTTGAAAATATCCCATTAAAAAACAGATGTATAATTCAGCAGCTTTTCATCACAGCGCTCACACGTTTGTCATGGTGTCTGAATGCTTATTTGCGAGGGCAGAGGCATTTCTGGTGCAGGTATTAGGAACAGCGGGCTGTGTATTCATAATGCCATTATATATTCAGGTATAGGGGCTCATTTTCTTTTTTTTTTTTTTTTTTCTGATGTTTTCAGGGAATAGCTTCTGCATTGTCTGTGATGATTGCATGAAACCTCACCAGGTTTGCCTGGCGGCTGCCGGGAAAGGTTCACCAGGAACGGTTAAATATTTAAACACTGCTGTGAGATCTCATTAAAAACAGCACATCAACCCTGTAAGGCCCCTACAGCCCCCCCCCCCCCCCCCCTTACTCACACCAAAAAAAAAAAAAAATACAGTTAGAACCCGCTGGAGTGTGACAAACCCGTTATTCTCTGCCTTTGCGTAGAAGTTGGGATACATCCTTCCGTCCTGTCAAAAGAGACAGCAGGCAGTGCCGTTGATGAGTCGCCAAACAGGAATTGATTGAGATTTGCTTGTGGTTGACAGCAGCAGATGAGTAAAAAAAAAAAAAAATGGGCCAAAAAAACCCCCTAAAATAACAACCAGACCAGACGACTGTTACAGTAACAAAACAACTTTGGAGTCTCTGGAGTCTTTTGTCGCGCATTCCTTCCAAATCTGGGCAATTAATTGCAACGTACGTTCCTATTCTTAGCCTGGCTGCCCTTTCACATGAATTGATTTCCTGTGGCAAACGTGTTCCTTGCGTGCCGCATTTTTATCCCGCCACCCTCCCTTTCCCCTTCAAACACACAAATACAGTCCTTCTTCCCTCCAGAGAAATAAATCAAAGGCGACGCCAACCAAGTTGTGCACAGCTGTGTATACGCGTCTCTTTCTATACTTGAAAACGGTTTATTTTTGTTTCACTTCCACTAATGCTCAGGCATGTCTCCTACGACATCAGGCATCAACCGACAGTTGAGAGGCTGAGCGGCTGACAGCCAACTGGATGACTGACTCTGAAAATACCTAAAGTGACTCCCTCGCTCCTTCCTCCTCTGCCTTCCGCCTTTGATTCCATCTCTCCGGAGATGGCGGAGGGTCTGGTTTTGTGGTCTTTACCGCAGAAATAATGGCTGGGTCAAAACAGACTAAGCTCTCATCACCAGAAAAAAGCATTTAAAAACATACGGAGTGACGCATAAATAAAAGTGGTGCAACTTGATCCGGGATGCTGGCGTCGTCGTCTGGGGAGCCACCGGTCTTTGATGAGCCAAAGGCAGATGCGCTGTGGAACGAGGAGAAGGAGTCAGAACGACAAAGAAATTTGAAGGAACATGAATCATTAAGCAGAGCAAATGTTTGCCCAACTTCAGTGGGACGTCACGCCGTGCTGGATATCAACCCACTTTTTTCAAATTCACATGCTAAGTCCGTGTTTCGAACGTTTGTGTAGGGGGATTGGGTGCTACGAAAGAGTATGACAGAGGTGCTTTCAATTTTTGGCATGCAAGCTACTTTTGAGGCGACAAAATGAGGACAAGGCCTGGAATTATGCACCAAAGTCACTTTATTTAACTTCAAAGTTGACAACTTGAACATTTTTTAAGTCTAAAATACAATGTTTATGTACCAATAATACAAAAACTGCGCAGTGAAAGTACACAAATCTCTGTGAGGTGTAGAACAAGGGCATACTAGTCAAGGCCTGGAGATAATCACTAAAGTCACTTTATTCCACTTCAAAGTTAATTTCTACAGTATTTTCAGTCCAAAATACTATGTTTATGTACCAATAATTAAAAAACTACACAGGAAGAGTACACAACTCTTTGTGAGGGGATACCTTTGTTGTGTGCATTAATAGTACTACTGTAGTTCTACATTATTAGAACAGATAAGGCGTTTTATCATGAAACCATAAAGCAGCGACGTTCGCATTTGGAAACTGTGTAGACATTTCAAACGTGCAGCCGAATTAACCACTGCTGAGCGAACGGCGGCCCCTGCTCCAGGGGCAGGGCTCAAGAAGCGCAGGCTTCTGGAGAACCCGGCAGCATGACGGCTCGGTCACGCCTCTTTAGGGGAGGCATGCGGGCCGACCCGGGCCTAAAAAAAAGGCATCAGGAGAGGCACCCGGCTACGCCGGTCGATCACACATCGGACGCTCAGTGTAATTAAACATGCATGTGCAGTGTGAATGTTTAGAGGATGTTAAATTGGCCAGTAGGCATGTCAATCAAGCGACATAGCTAGCTAGCTAGCTAGATAGCTGGATAGATAGCTAGATAGATAGCTAGATAGCTAGATAGCTAGATAGATAGATAGATAGATAGATAGATAGATAGATAGATAGATAGATAGATAGATCGATGCCTTTTACTGCTCTTTTTGGTTCTCCAGTGTTACGCCTGCTTTACAGTGTCCTCATAGATTTCTAAATAGGACTAAACAGCTATTACTCAGTCATTCTATTTGTCATAATTACTATAATTGCTCTACCTTTCTTAATACGCAACAAAGTGGCGCAAAGCGGCTATGCTAAAGTGACCAGTCAGAATCTTTTTAGAGTAGAAAAGGTTTTATTGTGACCAGCCAGTGTATATTAAACTCCACCTCTTAAATCCACCTCTATCCTCACTGAACAAACACCTCTGCTTTTATAGCCTCACTTCTATTGGCCAAAGCCACCAAAAAAGGAGTGTTTGTTTTTTTTTGTTTTTTTAACATTACTTTTTAACATTGACTAAATAACCAGATAGAGAAAAACACTCCTGTCAATCATCTGATTATTCCAAATAGATACCAAGCCTCACATTGTAACAGCATAAATCACCCTACGACACACTGGTGCCAAGCCCAGGGTGTGCCTAGCCTTCCCCCCAACAGTAGCTGGGATAGGCTCCAGCAACCCCATGATTGTGAAAGGGATTCATCTGGTTTTTAAAGTGGATGAATGTATAGATAGTTGAACAAAATAACATCACAACATCACATATAAATAAAATAATTCATATTTCAACAAAACTATATCCCCTGAAACTCCAATTTGGTTATTGAAATTGGAATCTCATGTAGTTTGGGGATTTAAGGGCATTCATTTTATTTACAACATTTTTTCAAACTAAATGGCTTGCAGTAAATGTATTTAAAATTTTTTTTTTTTCGAACTAATTTTTTTTTGGTTTGATATTAGAGGTTAGCAGGGTAAACAAGGCTAGCAAAATCCTCCCATGAGGAAAGAAGCACAAATGACCTGCTCTGAAGACTGAAAGGGCAAAATAATTCATTTGTGGTTTAAAAGGCAGAAAAAGATTAAAGGAGGAGACGATGTCCAAAAACTATTTGAAAAGACGCAAAAAAGAGAGTTTGGGGAATCAATCAATAGAGCTCATGTAAAGCATGATTTACTGATGGGTGGGAAAACTGAAAGCAAATTATAATTCCCATAAGAAACCAACTAAAACATCATAGATATAATAGGGCTTTAGAAACATGATAATGAGAAAGAGCAATATTTTAATAATCTGCAAGATACACCTGAAGTGCAAATAACCACGGAGAAAAACTAAACCAGTAACAACTTTTGCTTTCTTAACACCTTCTGTGGAGCCAAGTGATGATGTAGCCGGCTTTAGCGCGACTGGAGCAGTTATCCATCTCGGCCTGTGCTGCCAGCTGTCAGAGCACGAAGCTCCAGCTAGCCGCCAGGTGGCAGGTGTAATCAATATGGACTCCACAGAGAGTTGCACTACCAGAGGCCAGTCTCCACTCACTAACCCATCTTCGTCTCTCCAGGGGAAACAGTAGGCATGTGGGCCGGGAGAGCACGTTTGATGTCTTCTCTGGGCAGAGATGGAGTAACCCCGCTCCGTTGCAGGAAGGTGATTAATCCCGTCTTTTGGATTCAAGTGGAAAAAAATGCTTTTTTTCCTAACGAAGGTGTGCATTATGTTCCTATGATAGGTTAGGATAAAAAATGGTTTCACCTGAGAAATGTAATAGAATTGGGCCTTGGACACAACTGCCCTGATGGGGAGATACAGACTGTCTGCAGGCCAAAAATGAGCAAACCTCTATGGGGCAGACAGATGAAATATCAAAGTTGCTTAGTTAGCGAAATTCTGCTTGCTGTGACCAACATCCAGGGGCGGAGCTAGAACAATTTATAAGAGGGGGGCGAAGACTTTGGAAGGGTGGCAAATGAGAACAGCAGAGTGGAAGGAACAAAACTATGTTTTTCCTAACAATTTTATTGTTATAGTTTTTATTTCATTCAAAAATATTGCTTTTGTTATTTCTTTTGCTACTGTTACGTCCACAAACATGCAGGTCTAAGGGATGGTGCCGTAGCATAAAGCACTCGTTTAAGGTTTTTATTGGATATAAGGGAGGAGGGGTGAAAGGACCACGATTGGGCCAAAGGAATGAAATAAATAGAACACGGCCTAGCTGTAACCCTTCTAAAACAAAAACAAGAAAGCAAAAGTCTCACTGACTTATCTACAAAAAGGGAATGAAAACATACAAGAGGTGGCACCAACTTACTTACCTAGTGTTTATTACAGCAGATAAGCTACATGAGGGGTACAGGGTACCCTGTCTTATCTGTCCAGAAACCTCCCAGACTTTCCAGAACAAAGGGGTCAGAAGCATTCACATGAGAGTTGGAAATCAAGAAAGAGCCCCCCTTTCCCAGGGATCCAACAGAGCTTCTGTGCAGGCCTGGTGGCTGGCTCTGGGGCCTGGTTGGACAGTTCGCCAGGTCTCCACCAAATGTCTTCACTCAGCACATTCAGCTCAGGAAGCACTTGTAGAAGAAGGAAGAAGGAAAGACAGTGAAAAAAACCCTCCATGTAACAGCTATGCTTAAAGAAGTTTGTATTGATGATTTCCTAATCTATATCAATAATGATACTAATATTGACACAAAAATTAGGGGCGCAAGTGGGGGGCAGCTACCCCCCTGTCCCCCATTCAGCTCCGCCCTTGCAAACAAGTATTTCAACAATGTTAAAAGCAAAAGATAAATCAGTTCAAATAGACCTAAGGTTAGGGCTGAGTCACAATCGCCCATACGGATGGATATGGACTGTTGACCCACATGAAGTGTCAATGTCTTAGACTGCTGGATGAGCCTGTAGAGTGAACATGTTTATAGATTTTTTTCCCACTGGCATACTGCTAGTGACAGGTTGTAGCGAACACTTAAGCAACATGTAAGGGTAAAGGAAGTCCCCCCAACCCTGCACAAGGACATCATTAGTGCTATTCAAGAGATAAGTGCCCAATGTGACTGTTAGAATCTAGGAAATTAGGCAATACTTTGATTGGGCATTCCTTGGGCACTTACCACCTCAGTAAGGAGCCAGTACACGCACTTTAGTAACGCCAAGAGTGTGGCGTAAGGGCATCGTATGATGGTATGCACAACAATGGTATGTTACATTTTCATGACTTCCCTAAAGGCATGAGACTCAGGGGAACTGCGTGACATACCTTTAAAATGCGACCATTGCCTTCTTTGACCATCCACTGGCCCAAAAACCTGCAGCACCCAAACTGATCAACCCTCCCATACGGGGGTTCATGTGACTGAGGCTTTAAGAATGTAAAGGATACAGGTACTTATCAAAAAACTGATCTAGTACTGAGCGCAACAGCGATATGGTTCTAAACAACAGATATGAATAAGATAATGTTGGTTAAAAGGTATAAAATCAATCAGGAGGTAAATAATTAGTGTCTGGCAAACTTTGTCAGAGTCTCTTTGTGTTCTCTTTACTGTCTTTGCCTATTTATGTACTTGTGATGCAAACATAAAACGTCCAATCACAAGCTTGCTTCTACCAAGTTGGATCAATTGGCTAAAAGTGAACCATAAGGTATCATATCACACAAACAGTCTAAGAGACCCAGAATGTCAGGTTTTGGTGTTTGAAACTGTTATGTCAAACAGATTTTGTTTTTGTTGCTTAAAACAAAAACTGATAATAAGAAGAAAAAAGGATTAATATAGATCTAGACTTTATCCATTTAGGTAAAACAATCAGACGAAATCTTTTATGTATCGATTGATTGACCATGTATTGAGATATGCATGTGTCGTGTGAGAGGGAACGATACACAACCTTGAATGAAATCAAGGAAAAAATAAAGAGAAATATAAAACAATATATTAAACTCTGTGGTTTTTGTGATGACAAACTGTGAAAAAGTTCAAGAAATTTAAGCTGCATATACAAGTTCGACTTGAATTCTGAGGTTTCTGACTGTCAAATGATTCAGCTCGGACAGGCAGATGAAATAGTCACTGACGTGCACACACAGTGACATCCCTGCAGGTAGATACCTCATTTAAAGGGTCCCAGTAGTACAACATTAGTGTAGAATAAACAGTGAATTTAAAACAGTCTCTCATTTTAATGACTTGTTGTTGTCATTAGGAAAATCCTCAACCTGAAATGTTTTCAGGGAATCCGTGGAGGAGTCAGCTAATTTGAAACTGTGCAGCACTCGCCCGAAGACAAAAACAAAAAAAAGAAGAATAAAAAAAAGCGTATATATCTATTTGCATTTACAGTGTGGGTTATTCCTTTACCACATGCACACACACAATCACTCGAAAGTGATGAAACATGAAGACAAGGGTGCTGGGATTTCTTTTCCAGATTCTTGTGTCTCAGAGGCGCATCAACTATAAATACTGCACTGTTTTGTACGGCGCAACATATACCTGTTTGCAGTTACATTTGCATTCTACAACTGCTGCAAAGGGAGTCATAATTCCCACTGTGTAAAGTTTACTTGAAGAGTAAATAGTCCGGTGCAGCATGGTCAAACAGACCATAACAACAGCACAGGGATGGCAGTAGATCAGCAGCATCTTCAAACGCAGCGAGAACTAAACGGCACTTGTAAATCTGAGAACCTCCTGACCTTTAGGTTAACCTGAGGGATGTCCAGCAACCGAAGGCAGATATACTATTACAAGGTTAAATCTCTATTACAGATGCACCCAACTCCACATGGAAACACAACCAGAGCAGCATGAACACACGCTCTCATTTATAACATGGGAGGAAATCTGTGAGACAGGCGTTCCACTCTTCACATGGACCGGTGAAAATGAAAAACTGCTTTTTCAAATACTATTGGAGCATAAATCTGCTTGGGGACACAAAAACCCATCCCGGATCCACACTCCTACATGTGGGTTGTGTATTTATCAATGAAAGAAACTTAAAACACAGTCAAGGTTTGTAAAATATATTAAAAAAAAAACAGATTTTGACCTAAAAAAGGAATAACTTTATGTTTCAAGTCTGGATTCATCTATACAAGAATCTATTCTACTATATAAGAATGTTAAGTGAACGAAAAAGTGCTTAAAATATCTCGTTAGTCTACACAAAATAAAAAAAAAGTTCAATTTAAATACAAAAAGGCCTCTTGAAAGACTGACAAGCAAGTCGAATAGTTTACTATCAGAAAAAGTGAAACAGTAGTAGAAAGATTTGACCACAATGGAGGTATAAAAGAGCTGATGTGGCTCTGGAGTCACAAGTTTCAGACCCCTGATGTAGACCATCACACCTTGCTCCACATTGTGTTGTGAGACCAGGCTTTTCCATCACTTTCACTCCCATCATCCCACAGTCCCTACCCTCTTTCCCTTTGACCTCGATTTTCTGCCCTCCTAAACGACTGCTCTTTTCTTTCCTTTTGACCTCAAACAAGTCAGACTGCTCCCAGAATGATGGATTTGTGCAACACGGTGGCCCATTTAAAGTTAACTCCTCTACTTCACAGTCTGCCTGATGCAATGATCTGCCCTGCCTTGCAGCAAGCTATTCTGTCAGTTTCGTGGTGCAAAAAAAAAATTAAAAAAAATAAAGCGACTTACAGCTGTTGCATTTATCTCAGATTCTGCAGGGATTTCTGGGCTGGTGCCATTTAACTTTAAAAAAAGACAAGTCATTCCATACTTCAAGGAAAGTTTGATATTGCTATTAACTCAAGCGGTTGTTTGAAAGCAGAGAGGTTGGGATCCCACCTGCTTCCAGGACATAAAACAGCCTTCCTGCACGCTTGCTCTTGCTTCTAATGTTTATACCATCCTCTGTCCCTGTAGGCCACTGAGAACAATGTGGATTATTTAATAGAGCTGTATGCTGATGGTCGGCTACGGTTTCACAGCCACTTTATGATCCAAAGCTGGGAAAGCTATCTTTCAGCTGAAAACATAGAGAAGGCACAAGGGGTGATCCGAAATCCCCTATTCCCTTTTCAGGTGCGCACAAGTCAAGGGGCAAGATAGCCTCTGTGTGCACATGAAATGAAGGTCTGCAGAGAAATTGGCCAGGCTTGGTTGTAGATTGCTTTGATTTATGGCGTAATTACAGCATTTTGCTACCGCATTGATATGCCGGGCTGTCTCTGCTTCAGAGCCGGTGTACGGTTAATAACAATGAAGCTGTCAGGGCCTCAGAGGCGAGCAGACAAGTCTGATGTTACCGCCGGTATGACGTGTGCGCTGGCATATCTCATGTGGCAACCGCAAGTCATACGAAGGCATGTTATATTACACTGCAGTCTCCAGCATGTCTGCACATGGCAGCCGAGAAGAGTAATCAGATAAGATAATGTAGTCAGAGGCAGTGAGAAAGACAGAATAGAAAGTGCAATAACTATGAGACTCAGCGTCAGGGTGGGAGTGCATCCCTTGGAGGGAGGATTCTATCACTCGTACATCGCGGTCACGCCCGGTGCACAGCCTTACATCCGCACTCAAAGCAGAGGAAGAGAGACGAGGCTGTGAGCAGCAGTCATGAGCAAGGAGGATGTTTATGAAGCTGTCTGGCTCAGTGCATCTTTCAGGTTTCATTATGGCAGCTCCTAATTGGCGCTTGGAAGTTCAAGCGGAGGCTAGAAGGCTGTTGGCATCCCAGGAGCTTGAATTTCACCGTACTCACCGGTCTGAGAGGGTCACGAGGGTAAATCCAGTAAACTCATAACCAGTTTTTAAACACACACACGTGGATAGACACCAATTTATAAGGTTTAGTGCATTCTAAAACAGGAATCACTGCAAAAACTAGGATTAAAAATGGGATTTAAAAACAAAATTTTGTGTCTGGTTGCGCTTCTAACGTGGCTAACATGTCACAAGCAAGCTGTAGAGTTACTGTGAACACAGTTAATAAAGTCTGACTGACTGACTTTTGTCTTGTCGAATGATTTCTATGGTGCCATATTAATGACACAAGTTTAAAAACAGACCGTTCACTGACGGTGAACCCTATATTCGGTGCCCCCTAAAGTGCAGAAACTACAGTGAATGAAGTTTGATTTGAATTTGCCTCCTCTGTGCCGCCTCTACCACATTTCCATACCCTCTCCCAGCTTGGTCTTCGCTGCAGTGCAAGGTGGCGAGGTCTGTGTGATCGCTGGGCTGAGCAGATCCCACTGCGAGCGACTTAAGGGGCTCTACTGTGTGATTAAGCAACCCCTCGGTTCCACCAGAGGGCCACCGAAGCAGATGTTGTCATTAAAAATGCAGGCTCTGTGAGCGAAAGGAGATTGCCTTGTTCCAAGGAAGAAAAAAAAAAAAAAACCTGGCCGGAGGTTTAAAGCTCTTGTTCCTCTCGCTTGGCGAAGCCAACCAAGTTTCAGCGTTGAGGTATTCCAAAACATCCTTAATTCACAGTCTGAATAAAAAAGGAGTTTTGTTTTAATTGCAGGCTTGTAGTTCCATTGTGTGTGTCTTACTAATTCGACTCTACAGGTCTTATTCTTGTGCAGTCGTTGACTATCTCGTATAGGAGTGAATAAGAGAAGTTCGGGGGCTTAAGTACAAGCTGCTGATGACAGCTTGGGATATTCTGTGCTTTCCAGCTGGCAGCTTGACAGAGCCTACAATTAACATGAAACTACAACGCGCTAAAAGAAAGCTGTAGACTGCTCCAGAGGGTATCACTTGTACCTACAGTACACAGCTGCTTGATAGAATAGGGCGTATCCATCAAAAGCGTTTGTAAAACCCACAGTGAGACAGCAGCGGTCTAAAAAATCTTTGTTGAGCCCAAAGGATAATCCTCTGGCTTTAAACATTGTCAAGACAGACTGGGCTCAGTCTATGATGCAAAAATTTTGGAAAGTTAAACTGGGATTTGTGAGATCTGGTGGGGCATTTCTGGCTTTCATCAAGCAACAGGCGCTGGTGTTTGATACCGGAGAGGTTACGAGACCCCGCTTGCTTCTACAGATGTGGCGGTGGGGCTTTGGAGTGGGAGGAAAGGTTACTGATGGATTATTGTCCTCACCTTTGCGGGTGACCCCATTACTACCCTCCACCCGGAGCCTTCCCTATCAGCATCTCTTGCTCTTCCACTCCTGCGGAAAAAAACAGGCTCTGTCCGACCACGTTTTGGATTTGACTCATCAAACAAACCGCACAAACGGATCAAAGAAAACCCCAAACTTATTTCAAAAGTAGGATAATAAAAAGATTTAGTGATATGCATCTTGCAAGGACACCTTTGCACACATTTATCTGGAGTCAAAGTGGAAGTGTGCGGGTAAGATCTGCAGATTTAGCAGAAACAAATGCATGACAGAAGAATAGTTTTGGTTTTTTGAGGTTATTTGCCAAATTTTGCCTTTTTAATTTTTTTTAGACCCTTGAAGTCCATTTACTTAAGCAGTGTTCAAAGAGGGAGTATCTTAAGCAGTAGAACCAGTTCTACTGTTGGCAGCTTGTTTAGTATATTAGTTTAAATCATTAAATGATCTGCAGAAAATGATGGTCTTTTAAAGCTAGAATTAATGGTGAATATCTACAGCCTCCATCTGCCATTGAAAAGCTTGGTGGTGCTATTATATGAAGGTGTTTGAGGCACAGCAATATATACGTATATGCGTGTTCCAGGTTCACAGGTGGGGCTGCACGGTGGCGCAGCGGTTAGCCCCCTTGCCTCACAGCAAGAAGGCACCCAAGAAGGCACCCGGGTCAAGTCCCGGCTGGGGGACATGAAAAACACAACATCAATGTTTGCATGTTCTCCCCGTGCATGCGTGGGTTCTCTCCGGGATCCCTGGCTTCCTCCCACCGTCCAGAAACATCCTTCATAGGTCAATTACTCTAATTGACCTAATTGACTAATTAAATTGTCCTAGGAGTGAGTGTGAGAGTGCATGGGTGTGTAACTGTGACCCTGCGGCAGACTGGCAATCTGTCCAGGGCATCCCCTGCTTTCGCCCACAAGTGGCCGGGATAGGCTCCGGCAGTCTCGTGACCCCGAAAGGGAAAAAAAGAATAGAAAATGAACGGAAAAGGTTCACAGGTTGCTACGCACGTTTTTGGCCTCTACATACAAAATGTGCGGCAAAAATGAAACCATCCATCCATCCATCCATCTTCCTCCGCTTATCCGGGACCGGGTCGCGGGGGCAGCAGACTGAGCAGAGATGCCCAGACTTCCCTCACCCCAGCCACTTCCTCCAGCTCCTCTGGGGGGACCCCGAGACGTTCCCAGGCCAGCCGAGAGACGTAGTCTCTCCAGCGTGTCCTGGGTCTTCCCCGGGGCCTCCGCCCAGTGGGACATGCCCGGAACACCTCTCCAGGGAGGCGTCCAGGAGGCATCCGGACTAGATGCCCGAGCCACCTCAACTGGCTCCTTTCGATGTGGAGGAGAAGCAGTTCTACTCCGAGCTCTCCGCGGGTGACCGAGCTTCTCACCCTATCTCTAAGGGAGCGCCCAGCCACCCTGCGGAGGAAGCTCATTTCAGCCGCTTGTATTCGGGACCTCGTTCTTTCGGTCATGACCCATAGCTCATGACCATAGGTGAGTACTGGAACGTAGATTGACCGGTAAATTGAGAGCTTTGCTTTTCGGCTCAGCTCTCTCTTCACCACGACGGACCGATAGAGCGACCGCATAACTACGGACGCCGCTCCGATCCGCCTGTCCATCTCACGCTCCGATCTTCCCTCACTCGTGAACAAGACCCCAAGGTATTTAAACTCCTCCACCTGGGGCAAGGACACTCCACCCACCGAGAGATGGCAGACTACCTTTCTCCGGTCAAGGACCATGGCCTCAGATTTAGCGGTGCTGACCCTCATCCCAGCCGCTTCACACTCGGCCGCAAACCGCCCCAATGCACGCTGGAGGTCCCGGTTCGATGAAGCCAACAGGACAACATCATCTGCAAAAAGCAGAGAGGAAATCCTGTGGTCCCCAAACCAGATCCCTTCCGGCCCCTGGCTGCGCCTAGAAATTCTGTCCATAAAAACTATGAACAGAACCGGTGATAAAGGGCAGCCCTGCCGGAGTCCAACGTGGACCGGGAACAGGTCTGACTTACTGCCGGCTATGCGGACCAAGCTCCTACTCCGGTCATACAGAGACCGGACAGCCCTCAGTAAGGCTCTCCGGACCCCATACTCCCAGAGCACCCCCCACAGGATGCCACGGGGGACGCGGTCGAACGCCTTCTCCAAATCCACAAAACACATATGGACTGGATGAGCGAACTCCCACAAACCCTCCAGCACCCTAGATAGGGTGTAGAGCTGGTCCACTGTTCCACGACCAGGACGGAAACCGCACTGTTGTTCCTGAATCCGAGGTTCGACTATCGGACGGACTCTCCTCTCCAGTACCCTGGCATAGACTTTCCCAGGGAGGCTGAGGAGTGTAATTCCCCTATGGTTGGAACACACCCTCCGGTCCCCCTTCTTAAAGAGGGGAATCACCACCCCTGTCTGCCAGTCCAGTGGTACGGTACCCCTGATGAAGAGAAACAACAAGGACCCGATTACGTCGCCCGGATTGGCGTCACCGGGGCCCCGCTCTGGAGCCAGGCCCAGGGTCGGGGCTCGCAGGCGAGCGCCTGGTGGCCGGGGCTCTTCCCACAGACCCCGGTCGGGCTCAGCCCGAAGGAGCGACGTGGGACCACTCTCCTATGGGCCCACCACCCGTAGGAGATCTCAAAAGGGGCCGGTGCATTGTGGTTTGGGTGGCAGTCGGGAGCGGGTGCCTCGGCGGCCCAAACCCCGATCATGGAATCTGGCTTTTGGGACATGAAACCATTTGAAAGTTGATGAATCAGGGGCTCAGATTTAGTAGTAACATATGAATGTTTTTTCTTTTTTTTAAGCTGCCAATCGTACGACGGAGTTTTAGGGCCACTATAAAAAAAAAACAAAAAGTAAAATTAGGAGATTTTAAGTTGTAGATTACGATAAAAAATCTCGTAATTTTACAAGATTAAAGTGGAAGTAAGCGTACAGAGCAGAAAGTGAACGCCGCGCAGCAGACTGACCGACTAAACGTAATCAAACAGGTGTTTATTGATAACGTTCCAAATGTTTGGAAGCTCATTTATTTGAATTATGATTTATTAATCTTTTATTTATTGATGGGTGGTTTACAGGATCGGCTGGATCCAATTGTAGCAGGCTTATTAGCTTAGCTAAAAGCCCACAAAGCTAAATCAGGGTCAGGCAGGCAGGAGTCGATAAAAGGCATGAGAGCATCAGAGAAGAGGCAGGTTGGTCAAAATCCAGGCGAGGGTCGGGGGAAGGCGGCAGGCAAACAGAGTCAGGGTCAGGAGACAGAAGATCAGGTCCAGATGTAACGCTCGGTAATGAAGGCAGAGTGGCACAAACAATACTTGGCACTGAGCTGAGCTCCGTGCAGAGCTTAAGTAGAGTGTGGTTGATGGAGTGAACTGAGAGTCAGGTGTGCGGCATCCAGGAAGTGTGGCTAGAACTCTGGAGATGGTTCCTTCTGGTGACCAGAGAGGGAGACAGAGTTCTGACTTCTGACAGGTTCACCCTGGACGGGTTGCCAGTCTATTGCATGACTTGAGGAGATCAAAGGAAAGGCTTTAATATACTTTCTACAATGGATCGATTTATCTTTAAAGTTTAATTATTATTTTTTACTTCAAAAGCAAGGATTGTTTACGATAAAAGGTTTAGCCGGGGTTTTCTTTCAAATAGAAACAGTGGAAAACTGGTCTGGCCAAACTTCTAATCCATGGAAACAGTTGGACGACGAAAAACATTTTTTTTTAAATTTAATCTGACGGAGAATAAATTAACAATTTCTCCTCTGAGGCCCACTGGAGGTCCCGAAAAAAACATGCTGTGTGAGTTCATTACTGCTTATTTTAAGTTGTGTGTAATTACACACAACTTATCCCAGAGTGGCGGCGAGCAGCCCAAAAGGAAGACACTTCAGCATCATTAAGGGGTGTTTCTGCTGGCGCATGTGCACTCAATTACAGCAGCACAGATTTATGAAACGCTCTTGTTTGCAGCGGCAAATCTTGATGATGCTCTGTAATGATTTACCACGGCAATACGAGATTCAAAACACCGCCACATTTTACATAATTCACTTCTTTTTCCCACCGTCCCTCCTAAATGTGATGGTGGTGTTCTCCTCGCAGATAATCAGGGAGGAGAAGCTGTTCATTATGCCTTGGCTGCATCTTCCCCGGTCTGTCTGTTGCATCTGAGCGTAACTCCTGAGTCCATAAAACAAACGGTGGCTGTGTAGAACAGACTGTGCAGTTAAGGGAAACACTGTTTGTGGCATTCAGAAGCAAGCAGAATTTCAGCATAAAAAGTGCAATAACCTGTGTGTTACACAGATTTATGCGTCCCTGGATGGCGGCTTTCCTCCGTTGCCAGGTTGTAAATTAAGAAATGCCCGTTGGCAAAAGTGGGCTCTCCACGCCTTTCATTGCTACGTTCAGGCTGAGGTTGAGCAGCAGCGCTTCGGATACTTGTGGATGTTTTCGAAAGGACCAACATAAAATACTCACTGATGGCATTATACAAAAAACTTGTTCAATTTAAAATTTGATTTCAAGAATCTTAAGTGTACAGCATGATAAAAATCTTAAGCAGTGAGGTTTCTGTTTCTTTTAAAAATCAGGTTAAGTGTAATAAGATCCACTCAGAGGAAAGTTGTGTTTTGAACATGTTATGAGGCTTTTTTTTTTTTTTTTTTATGAAGGAGGACATATATTTATATAAAAATGAATGTCAAAATAAAATTTAAGAGTATTTCTATATTCAAATCGTGAAGACGAAAAAGCTGTTTGAAAAAGATTGTCATTGTGATTTAGCAAATACTCTGGGGTTACTCTGCGCCAACAGTAGAGGTGAATTTCAAATGAAGTACTGCTGCTCTGCAGACACTGTCCTCGAAAACCACATGGATTTTTTTTAAATTCCCTGATAAAAACAGCATAATCATAATTAGAAGACAACGGAGGGGTTTTTAAAGTAGCTCAAAAGAGGACTGGAGCGGGCTTTTAATACTTGGATTGTCTTGTGAACTTTGCTTTAATGTGTAGAAAAAAAAATAGACATCTACATGTGTTACTTTCACAGTGCACTCTTAGGAGAGGACCAAAGCTTAAAGCTGACCTCAAGGCTCAGAAACATGTGCCCAACAGCTCTGAATGGAAAGAAAACATGACAAAGATCGCTTTTTGGGACATGGGGCTGCTGGAGCCTCTCCCATCTACTGTTGAGCGAAGATGAGCTACACCGAGGATAGATCACCAGTCTGTCTGGTCATATGTTAATACAAAAGTAAGTAGCTCACATGGCAAAAACGTTTGAGCGTCCTTGGTCTATGCCATTTTTGACGCATTCCAAGGCACTCTTCTCGGTCACGTGATAGGATACCGCTAAAATAAAGCCCAGGAGCTAGCAAAATGAGGAAAAAACAAACGTCTTTGGAAAGTTTCTTTGCCGAGGGGAAAGGCCCAGCCAGGAGACAGAAGAGGAGCCTTCCACTTCCAAAAAAAAGAAAGCTACATTTAATAGACAGTACTTCTTTTTTGCACAATGAGTGTGGGAAGGAGGGGGGGGATGATGACACCTGTGCGATGTCAACTGTTGAACTGTAAAGCGCATCAAAAATAAAAGCACAGGGTTCGTCTTGACACGTATTTGATCCTTCATCATCCTAGTATTGCTACAATAATCATACGCCTATATTTGAAAGACCGGTCCATGAATGTTAGTGTGACGTCATACCGGTCCGTGGCATGAAAAAGGTTGGGGACCACTGTCTTACCAGACATCTGCGCACATCGACAAATGACGAATGTAGGAAACACTGGTGAATTACGTATATCATGCATGTATCGCGAAAGACTGAAATGTCATATGGGAAAAATGCGTAAAATGTAAATAGTGGCTGTGTGCCCCAGCTTGACAGGGACACAGTCTAGTCTGGACCAACCAGTGTGGTGTAAGTGTACTCAAAGAAGGTCAGAGTCACAGTCTGGACAAATACTTATTTCTCTGTTTTATCATTGCAAACCTGCAGACACAAACTCGACCCAGGAGGGAAAAAAAAAAACTATTGGGACAGAGAGATTATTGAGACATTTGGTCAAGCCAAAATATGAGCGGAGCCCTGCGGTCTGTCACACACACACACACATGCTAATTCCCCGTATGACTGCTTAGTTGATGAAGAGACAGGCTGCATATCTAATAAGAGTTGCAAGAGCGAAGAGACTGCCTAGGTATGATCCATTTATTTGAATGCTAATAACAGCACATCGGGCCCAGTAGAAGCAGAGAGATCTCTCCATAATCGACCATCCATCTTGGCGATGTGACTTTCCCATCAGATGCGGTGCATCATTAGTCTTCACACACGCATGCACCAGCACAGCCGGCTGAAACCACTTTATCTTCGGTGGTTTCGTTCTTTCATCGCCTCTCTGTGCATTTGTATCAATACAGCTTGCTTTACAGTTAGCGTAGCGATACAAAAGAGTCTTTGTGAGGCCTTTTTTTTTTTTCTTCCATGCAGTGCTACAGCATGCAGCTTCTCTCTGTAATATACAGCACCCTGAAAACACACACTGTCTTAGTACACACTCGTATAGGTTATGGGATGGCCCATGGAAATGTGAGCTATAAATGCTATCCATGTGTTCAGAGTTGCCTCTGGAGGCCCGGAGCGGTTTAGAGGTCGCAGTGAAGGCTGGGGTTATTGCTTTCCAGTGGCCCGGTGTCAAACTTCAGCTCTAACATTTGGAGTAGGAGCTGGGAACCGGGCTTCAACTTTTGCTTTAGAGGAGTTAGATTTGCACTGGTCTGTTTGTAGTGCGTCTAGTGGAGACCCTTATGCTGACCACCCCTATTGGTTGGTCAGCAGTGCATGCTGCTAGACATCCCAGAGCTTCGGAAAACTTTGATTTAACTTTTTAATGACTTTATAATAAATGGATCAATTTTTTAAACCAAGTTTTTGTCACCCTCCTCATCAACCAACTCGGGGTGGTTTGTGGAGGGCTACCATTTCACGACCATCAGTCAGTTTACATGGTCTCTGTTGCATTTCCAGTCCGTTCTTCCTTCACCCTAGCTTCCGGAGGAGTGGATACAACAGAGGATATTAAAATAAAAAAGATTTTACGTAACCATCAACATCCAAAATGTTGACAGTTGGGCCCCATGCCCTCGCCTTCATCACTGACTCCTTGTAAAATGCATGTTGTGTGTCATAAATCATGTAATTGAACTTCCAAAAGAAAACTTTCACTGACCATTGCGAAAATGGACGGTGGTGTTTTAACGTGTTATTGAGTTGGCATGTCATCTTAAATCTAAAAGAAAATTGTATGAATGTTTATTTTGAAAGTACAATGGAAGCTTTTATTTTGAAACCTGGACCTATTTCCCACTTCTTTTTTTTTTTTGCTGAGACATTGATGCGCTGATGGACTGGAAATTGAACTACTGTTTAAAGCTTGCATTGCGTTGCAGACTCAGACATGACTAGGTTAATGTAAAGATTGTAATTGATTAATGGACGGTCTGTTTTCTTGCGTCATCGCAATCTAACGCAGACGCACTGCAGACAGGCCGGTGTAAATCAGGCATTTGGACCAGGCTCTCCCTCCAACTTTTACGATGAGAATAAAAAGTCATTGCTGCTGCTTAAGATTACAGTTTGAGTTTCACACCGGTTCATCATAAAAAACAGTCACATACTTCACTTTTTTGAAACTTTTATTTTGAAATCAAGTGATTATAATGACCACTATTGATATTTGCTCATGCATGCATCCTCACAACATGGAAACTTGTGCTCACTCACAGTGAGAGCTGCATATGGCAGACTGTGAGCGGGCGATGGGCAGCTGGCCGGTATTAAATTGGATCCCTCGGTTCCCCCCAGCTCACTGGGACTTAAAGTCAAATTAAATGCATCTCCTGTAGTCCTGTAGCGGTGGGAGAACATGGACAGAGGCCAAGGAAAACCAGCTAGCTGCCAGCCACACCCCTGGAGGACAGCATCTGCTCTCACTCCACACCGTGGCCCCTTGTGTACGCCGTGACATACAGTCTCGTGTGCCCATATGCTGGTCTTATCAGTGTGGATGTATCATTGTACAAGCTCACGCTGCTCAGTGGGGGCAATGAACTTGATTACCTCCATCAGAGTTTCCCAATTCAACAACAAGTAAAGAATTAGTCAGAACTTCCCTTATGTGTAGACATAGGCTGTCCCCGGGTGAAAACTGACCAAACCTGTACAGGGAACATGAGGGGCACGCACGTAAGATCATGTCCAAAGAGCAAAAATGTTAAAGCACATCTTTTTTTTAATGGGTATGCCGCAATGGGCAATGGGTTAACGTGAACAATAATACAACACACAATGGTATATAAGGGCAAAGTAGGTTCCTATGTTACAGCTGAGACCAAAATGGATTTTTATTTTATTTAATTTCATTTTTATTGTTATTTCTGTTGGAGTGGAAGGTTTCCTGTCTTTCTTTTCTAATTGTCTAGCCTAATGGTTTGGAGCACCTGATTGGGCCATCTTCTGTTGGAACTTCCCCACCCCACCCCGGCTTAACTTTCCTCTTTGTTCATACAAGGTTTTGGTTCTTCTTAATTTTTGTGTAAATAGTTGCTTTTTTTTCTGTAAATAAATCCCAGATTCCTTTCAACCGAAGTCTTTGTGGGAGATCTTTAGTTGTCTGGGCATTACGTTTGTTTTTCATTGATGTTACAGCCTTATACAATCCCCTAGACAGGGGTGTGAGATAAATTGGGGGCTCGTCCGGGATTTATTAGGTTTCGATGATGGCCAGTTTTCTTCATTTTATGATGTAGGCTTGGGGGTTTGCCTATTTGTTTGTTGGGCTTATTTGTGTACTTTTGTCGACAGTTTTTATTGTAAGAGTGCTTGTTGATAATGGCTTTTGATTTGGACAATTTTGTTTTGGCTCTGTATTTGGACAAATAGGATGAGTGCACCAACCTGCACTCCCCTTAAGATGCGCCTTGAACTGACTGCACCTCTTGGCACCCGCACGGGTCATATGACTTTATATAAAAAAAACAACAGGATTATAGTTTATTTTGTGCTTTGGCTAAAATACTACTTTAAGAATATATATAGGAGTTATAATATAATAAGTGCTGTTTCAAATGAGAACAACTGTGGTGGTCAAAAGAAAAAAAGAGTCCCTTTCCTGTACTCCTCAGAGAGCTGCGAGGATAATGGGAGCGCTCTAATAAGTCTGTTTGCCTTGTTAGCATTATTGTTTTCTCACAAAGCTAATTAGCTGTCTTGACCCTCGGGACCCACTATTCTTTATCCCGCTATCACCATCCATCCACGCACACCTTGGATGTTCAGCTATCCATCCTCGGTCGGTCGACTCGCGCCACGTCTCCGACGCGTACCAGTGGCAGCTGTGTGTCTCTGCTTTTGGATGCTGTCATGTGGAAATTGATGGAGGGGCTCGTGATTGTGTGCACAGTCCCAAGGTGCCTTTCCTTCGCTGCACATGCCCCCTCTGGTTTCTTCCTGGTCCAGAGTTGATTATGATAAATCAATCGGGGCGGTCGAACATTGAGATGGGGGCGCTGTCATTTTGTAGAAGCTGGTCGAAAAGGAAAGGGCATTTCCTGGAACCTCTTTTATCCCATGGACACTCGTGTTTTCTGCTTTGTGACGCCTTCATTAAAGGGGTTGCTTTGGAATCGAGGAAGTCTGTGACGGAGAGTAAAGCTCTCCACCTCTGGCTGAGAAACACTGACAGGTATTAGCGGAGCAAGGCTATAACGCCATCCCCCTGGCCTGTATTGCAAATAATGCCGGAGATTTAATCAATGTCTGAGAGGAAAAAGCAGGCTCCAATCAATAGCAGCCTTGCTGTTTGCTCTTCTGCTTTGAAGGTGAATCCAGGCCTTGATATATAAATTGGACTAATTGAAGAGCATGCTGGGAAACAAACCCCCTTACAAAGTGTGTCAGCCACTTGCATGTAAAATTCACCATCACTGTCATACACAGAGTCTTAAAGTTATGAAAACAGTTAAAAATAGCTGGATGTTATTATTATTTTTATTCTTCTTCTTTCTCTTTCGGCTTTTCCCAACAGGAGTCGCCACAGCGAACGAGTCGCATGGAAAGCTTGGCAATGTTTTACGCCGGATGCCCTTCTTGACGCAACCCTCTCAAAGCAACCGGGCTTGGGACCGGCACAGAGGTGGAGAAGGGAACAGGGAGCAGCCCGGATTTGAACCCTGGTTTCATGGACAGAAGGCGCAGCAAACGAGCACGAGCTAAACCGGCTCCCCATTTTTTTTTATTTTATTATTATTATTATTATTATTATTATTATTATTATTATTATTATTATTATTATTATTATTATTATTAATGCAATAAATTTCATTATGTCTACCAATTTAAACTGAGTTCTTAAATTATTTTTTATCAGACACGGTTTGTTTTTCATCAGTCATCATCAGGTGGTGGTGTGTGACGTCTTTAAAAACAGATGGTTGTGACTGACAGGTGACTCCGCCTCAGACTTGTCAAGCCTTAACTTTCTTTATTTAGTCTTGTTATGTTGCCACTTGAACACTTAGACAAACCATTGAACACGACCAGGACAACAAGGAACATTTCTGATTTTTTATTTTTTCTCCAAATGTGAAAACTGTACAGGTATACAAAATACTCTCTAAAACACAGAGCATGAAATACACGACAATAAAAGTCTTTTATCTAGACTTTCAAGGAAGCATACTATTTCAATTCAATTTCTTTATTTCAAACACAAATGGAAATAAACGCAAGAATTTAAAATAGACAGATTAAACAAGACAGTTTGCTTGAAAAGGAGTGTGTTGAACAGAAATCTTTTTTTACAATGCCTGATAATTTGTGTATTTCTTTTTACTGTTTTTGTTCTAAAACATTTACATTACCTTCTGCAAAGCAAATTCAAATCCAAATATCGGACTATAGCCCAATCGAAGCATTTATGGACTTTTTCCATGCAAATCTTTCAGGATTTCAATCAATCTGGACTTGCTTTCCTGAGATCTTGCCTTTTTAAAGTAGCCAAATTCTGGTATTCTTCTGCAGTTGGTGTCTCTTGATGGACAGACTCCAAACCCAATGCTCATCCTCGTTCTTCAATCAATGTCCAAATGTCTCAAGGCTGTCATTGTTCCTGTAGGTGGTGCACATTTTCTTACTACACTTTTTCCTTCTGCTCAATTTGTACGCTTGCATTTGGAACTCTGTGAACAACCAGCTCATGCACAGACCTTTTGGGTTTTAGTTAGTCTCACGTTCTATGTTTAGTGCACCCAGTTATTAAAATGATCATGCATTTAGTGGTACACAATGTACCCTAGGATCCCCTCTTTCAGAAAAGCATGTTTGCCATATATATATATATATATATATATATATATATATATATATATATATATATATATATATATATATATATATATATATATATATATATATATATATATATATGTATATATTTATATATTTATATATATATATATAATGTTGTTGAGACTGTTGGGGCAATCACACATTGTATATAGAATAATAGATAATAGATAGAACATAGATAGGACAAGATAATAGAACCATTGAGTGCATACAAATGGCTGCCATTTTGGATATTTCTCGTGGTTAGTGTTCTTTATTGAAAGAGGGGATTCCTAAGGTACATCCATGCTAAATTTGGTGCTTGTACCACAAAATCTACAATTTGTCAGAAATTTCAACCTAACCCGCTCCACTGGTTGTGTTTTAGTTTTGTTCTGCCTCGTCAGCATTTTTTCTTCTTGTGTTTTCACGTTTAGCTTCCTATTTAAGGTTATTTATTAAATTATTAGGCAACAATTATTAGTCTTCAGATCCTTCAGCAACTTTCCGTAGTTGACATTTTATTCTTCATTAAGTGATGAGAGGTCAGATTAACACTTTGCTCATTTAACTAATCTGTAATCCATAACTGCCCATTGTGTAGTAGATGTATCTTTGGCTCTCTTGGAGGCTGATTTTAGATTATCTCCATGATCGTAGACAGAAAACATCAAATAAAAATGCTAATCCATAAACCCCTACCCCCATCCAATGCTCTACAAAAAAAGAGCCGACATCAGTAAACACAAATGTTCTGTAACATGTGGATTAACCTTGAGAGAATCAAATTTCTGCTCGAGAATGGATCTTCCCCCAGTCACAATCCCCCAGATTGACCTTAATTAAAAGTTCTCTTGTAACGTCAGGAACAACAGGAAGTGTTAGTGGAGTAAATGCTCTAGCATTAGGTGTTTTTTTTTCTGTTGGGGGGCATGAAGCCGAATTAAAAGATCTCTGCAGTGCAACAGGAAGGAGAGCCAAGCTCAAATGAAATGATTGTATCAGATAGAAATCAATGGCAATCTATGCCTTCCTTAATCCTGCTGTAGCTCCCAGATCAGTTGCCGGGGCAGGCAATCTCTCAACCATCATTACAACAAGCAGATCAATGGGGGGCAACAAGGCTTCTGCTTAAGTTTCTGGCGACACTGCAGAAATGTAGACAATGAGGACCAGGAGGGGAGGCCTGGACAGCTTTATGTCTCTGATCCAGTACTCTCGTCTGAGGTAATCAAAGACCCACTCTAATGAAAATTGTGTTTTTAAAATGTTTTTGGGGAATTTTTCTGATGATGGAGGATATATAGAAACAAAACTAAGCTCTGAATTGCATTGCTGAGTTTTTTTTTTTTTTTTTTAGTTCAAATCGTTGTGAATCAGGAGCAGATGAAAAAATGCAGCTTGAAAGATACTGTATTTATGATGTAGAACTGGCCAACAGTCCTGACCGCAACTCACAGGGGAACATCTTTTGGATTTTGGCTAAAACAGCATAGTTGTAATTAAAAGACCACTGGAAACACTTTGAAAACAAATCAAAAGATGATCGGAGTGGGACTTTAATGAGCAGAGCATGCGGAAAAGCGGCAATCCAGCTTGTAGAAATATTTTGTGTGTGTGTACAGTGGAGAATTTGACTGATGCCAAGCACTTTCAGACATAAAACTGCTGATAATAAAGCTGTGGAGCTTAATAGCAGGTGCACATCGTTGGTCAGGCTTTAAAGTCCCACTCTGATCATCTTTTGGTCCATTGTCAAAGTGCCCCAGTGCTCTTTTAATTATGATTATGCCGTTTTGAACCAAAATGTTAAAAAATTGTCGTTTTCTAGTATGTAGTTTCTGCACAGTGGCAGGAGTTCATTAGAAATTTACCTCTGAGATAGGGGCGGGACTATTTGCATTGAGTAAGCCCGCCCCCACTTTCTGTCATCAGTCTTTTTACCTGCTCTCTTGTTATCTTGCAGCCCCTCCCACCGCCAAACATGGAGAGCAATATAGGAGCTATCCAGATGTACAGTTTGGAGCCAGATGCCCAGCTCAGATGAGGAAAACAAAGAAGTACATGGATCTAGAGGTGGATCCTTTAGAATTGAGTGGAGCAGGGAGCTTGTGGCCTGCCCATTGTATATTCTACAGAACAAATACACTCTTTTTCAAACATTTATTTAATCTGCTCCAGCTTCATAATTATTATTTAAAAAAGCGACAAGAACATGTTATAAAAACAATTGAATCGGTTAGTTAAAAAGGGGCCAAGAGGTTTGTTTTTTTCAGAAAATGATTTTAATTGCATAGCTTAAAGGGAGGCTAAACCAAATGATTAATACTTTACCCAGATTTAGAAATAGTTCATAGCTTAAAAATGCTATAATATGAAGCACCTCACTTTTATAATTTCAGAGGACTAGCAAACTAAAGTCTCTGGACTTGGGCCCTTCTTGAATTAAACTTGGGCGCTGCCATATTGGATAATTAGTGCTGCCATCTATGGGATAAAGCAAAACCCATGCAAGGGAGGCCCAAGTCCAGGAATTTTGCACTTCATGCATTTTAAATGTCAGGCATAATCAATATGGCCTTTTTTGAACATAATCAGATAGCTTTTGAAGACCATAGAACATCTCTATTTTGGAAAATTGGTGTACTTGGGCCCTGTTTGAACTAACCGATTCAATTCTTATCTTATAAAAAGATGTTTCAAAGTCGTTTTTCGCCAGAAATGATGCAAAAATAAAAAAAAATACAAAACTGTGTTCTGCTTTGAGGCAGTCTCGTTACATTCACGGGGTGAAATCTCCATGGATGAGAGGGATGAGGTTTGAGTGAAAGGGGGGATCTTATTGCATTAGTGTGATGCAAAATAGGAAACACGGCAACAATTAACTGGAGCCGCGTCCGACGGAGATGCAACACTCGCAGAACGAGGAGCAGAGGAAGTAAATAGGCCGAGTGACGAGATGTTTGCTGGGTGTTTGTCGTACGTCCCCCCCGTTTTTTAAAAATTTAATTGGTTTATCATTAACACCAGTGGCCTTAACAGCAGGAAGATCCATCATTAGCACCGGTGGCCTGACAAAAAAGAGAAGAAGAAAAAAACAAGACAAAAAAAAATTGCCTTTAGGTTCGGCCTCCGCTTCCCGTAGTTTGTAGTCAAGAAACAGTGTCTGTTTAAAACCCTCAATTAAAAACGTTGAGCCAGGCGTTGCTTTAATGATAGCTGTGATTTTAATCAGCGGCAGCGGTATTCCTGGTGGGGTCCAGGAGGTCTGGAGGCCTCGTTGCACACATCAACTTATCTCCATCTTCCCCCCCTTTTTTTTTTTTTCCTTTAATTTCCCACCTCAGTCAAAGTCTCTCCCAGCGCTCCTCTTCCCTGCCTCCTCTCCCCCAGCAGCCCAAGCTGTTAGGATGCACACACTGAACAAAAACACACTATAAGTAATTAATTCCATTAGCATCAATATTCTACTCAGGAGCTAAAGGCAGGGAGACAGAGTCGGTTCCGGAAATCTCAGTGATGGGAAGCAAAGTACGAGTGGGAAGATGGATGGAAGGAACCAGAGCGCCACTGTTTACTCGTTCCCTATTCTCAGTCTTGTCTCTTATCATCCTTTTGTCTCCTCCTCTCTGAAGGAGACCGTTGGCACAAAGGAACTTCTCCCAGCAATTAAGAAGGAGCTGCAGATATTCACCGTAATTACTGCCAGCACATTTCTGCTGTCGCAAAACCCAACGTGCCCTCCGGTCATTAAAAAGAAAAAAAAAAAAAGAAAAAACAGCAAAGATTATTTAGGAATGAATTATTCAAAATGATTGTTCGCACTCAATTATTCATGGAGTCTCAGTGAAGAGAGATTTGCATCTCAGCGTTGTAAATATTATTAATCTTGCCAATTACAAAATTCTCTGCTGCTTCAAATTCTTCAAATGATGTTCCGAATGTGTGCGGCTTTTATGGCCTTTAATGTTTAAGTGGGTTGAAATGAATGTTGCCACCGCAATTACAAGTCATCTGGAAAACAAATCAAGTCCTCCCGAATGTTTTGGAGATGCAGCAGAAACCACCAAACGGCGGAACGCGGCGCAATCACGCGACCAAAACGTTTTCAAAGCCACTTTGGTCCAGAGCAGAAAAAAACCAAGATTGGTCTGAAGGCTTTAATGCAGGAACGTGCCGCCGTTACTTTTTTCACTTTGAACATGGCATCCTAATGATGGGGCTTCATTAAGCCTTGTTTTACATTTTCAAAATAAAAGATGAAGGTTAAAAAACAAAACAAGGTAGTGCTTAAGACAGTTTTTGGGGTTTTGTTTGTAAAACTTATTTAAATAAAGACCCAACGACAAACATACTATTTTTTGAAACATTTAAATTTCACAAGTCTGTCATGTTCTGCTCTGTGTGAAGTTTGCCAAAAAAAAAGCTATTTTTACTCTAAAAAAACAAAACTTTTTGCACAAAATTAATAAAAAATAATATTCTGTCGACCTTACAGTTTTGACAAAATAATAATTAGACAAAGTTTAGTATCCCCATATTTGAGCTCAGTTTTATTTTGCTTGAAAAAAACTTCACATTAAAAAGGGCCTATATTATGCCATTCTTTAGCCTTTTAGATTAAACTATACCTGTATATTTGATAATATATTACCTTTGGCACACTAAAGAACAAATCTTTTATGAAACATGAGTTATTTTTGTGTGCTGTAAGACGACTCGATATCTTAGGCTCCGCCTTTCACTCCTTTTGGGTGCCGCCCATTTTAATGATGTCAACCCAGCCTCAGCAGCGTTTTTCTGCGTTCCGCCCACGAAAACGAACAACATCCAAACTTTTGCAAAGATGGATGTGCATATATAGTGAGTTTTATGTAAAAACACTGGAAAAGTGTCGGACACCAAAAAGCAAACCAGATCTTTACTCGTGGCAGCTGGCGTAAATAAAAGCTGCGATCTAGAATCAGCGCCAATGCAAACCAAAGAATGTCAACAGAAAGTAAAAATTGACAGAAACCAAACATTTTTGTAAAACAATGACAAACTTTTAATTCACATCAACATTCTGTTTAACTCTGTTTCAACTTGTAGAAAATGCTGAATTTTGCCCACATTATCTCTCATCTCACCTCTTTCCTTTTCAGAAAATTCCAGACAGCACGTCTTATTCTTGAAATCCAAATTGAGGTCCATGTACAGACATTTAATTAAATTTATGTCAACTTTTATAACGCGGTGTGCCTCTTTCCCTTCGTTTTTCGGGGGATGGTGATAAATGGAAGGCGGGTTGGTCTGCAGTAATGATGTGTCCGGGCTGGGAGAAGCTTTGCTGTATGAACTCCATGGGTTCACGGCAGAGATATATGAATGCCTGTCCCTCTGTGAGGCTGTTTAACTTGAGTCCGACTTGGGAAAAGAAGAAACTCAAGGAAAATTCACTCATTAGATCTGATAAATGCTTGATGAATTAATCAAACACATATTTGTGACTGTTCATTTTTCACATTTTTGCTAGTCTATGAACTTGTGTTTCATGCTTCTTTATGGACACAGACGCCGTACCCCCTCCCACATTTGTCCTGATACCCCCATGTCCAGTACTTCATCTACAACTTTGGCTATCAGTACTTGTAAAATACATGTTTTGTTTCATAAATTATGTTTTTGTACTTCCAAAATTGAACTTTCGTTGTGCATGGCAAAAATCAGCGGTGTTCACTCACATTATGGGCAAGCTACCTTAAATATGGAATATAAAATTTTGTACATATTTATTTTGAAAGGACAACTGAAGTTCTTATTTTTAAAACCTGGACCTGTTTCCAGTTTTTCCAGTTTTTTGCTGCAAAGTTGACGCGTCAAATAGTACTCCTGCATTGTGGGACGAATGTAAGACGCAGACATGACAGAGACGATGTAAATATTCTGATGAATTAATAAACGTTCTAATTTTTTTGTTCCACTGCACAGACCAGTGGAGATCCGCCTTTAGTCACAACTGTGATCTTCTGTGATCAGAAGATCACAGGTTTGGCTTCTGCCCTGCCTGCCTATGTATCGAAGTTATCTTGGGAAAGACACTGAACCCCACATTGCTCCTGGTGGTTGGCGCCAGTGTTCAGCAGCGGAGCCGTCATCAGTGTGTCAATGTGTGTGTGTGTGTGTATGGGTGAGTGGGACTACGAGTGTCAGACACTTTAGGGCCTTCTAAGAAGGTAGTAAAGCGCTATATAAGTATGTTCCATTTACCATATGGAGAAATGCCTTCAAACTATGACTGCTGACAACAACAACAAAAAAACACAAATTAAAAAAGTATTTTCTTTATCACTTGGGCTTACGTTGATTTAAAATAAACACACAAATTCATTCAGGGAAATTTAGATTTTTATGTCTTTGGAGTCCCACCGCCTGTTTTTTTAAAAAAAAAAAACTTCTTCCTTTTTCTTTTCAGTCCTCCCCTTTCTCTCGTTCCCTCATTGCCTCGCAGGGGTGATATGTTGTTTTATAATCTTGTGCCGGCTAAATTACGGTAAGAATATCCTCTCATTAATTAAAGCGGCTATCGACAACACCTGAGATAAAACAGATTATGGGAGCTGAGAGTGAAATCACAAAGCAGCAAGAGCCAGCGTCAGCACTTTGTGTGTTGCTGTGTGTATATTAGTCTGTTTATGGGCCGTTCTATTGCAGACTTTCAGCACTCTAATTTTATTCAGATAGATAAATTACAAACAAGCCAACGAACCCTAACATTTTGTTTTTGCACCATGCAGGTAACTTTTGTAAAAACATATTAAATCCTTTTGTCTTTTTTTCTTGTTTTATTTCTTTAAAATAACTATGATGAAATTCATCACACGAGACGGTATGAGCAACCCCAAAACTCTGGTTTTTATACCGTATTTTCAGCAGTATAAGGCGGACATAAAAAGCCCACCATTTTTTTCAAGAAACAATAACCCCTACGGATAGCAGAGTTGGACTGTGTTTCTTTGTTTAAACGTTTTCCTAACATAGTTAGTGTAGTCACTAGCGTAGTTACTTTAGTGTTATCAGTCTGTTTTTTTAAATATTACAAACTAGGTTGGGAATAACGGGTATTGTGAATATGCTAACGCAACTAATGTGCAGCGGTGTTGGACAGTGTGTGTTTTTTTTATTATTATTAACAAGGTTAGAAGTTAGCATAGTGACAGTAATGTTTCTTTTAGCATTATCAGTCTGTTTTTTCCGTGTTGCAAACAAGTTCGGGAGTTATGCTAACGTGGCTAACATTTACCATGTCAGACTGCGTCTGAATTCCCACCCTAATCCCTAACTACTAAAAAAGGATCTAGTGCAGGACTATGTAGTGTTCTGGATTTCTAAAGCAACTTGGACACCATGCTCACTTCACTGCTTTTTTTTTTCTTTTCAAACTGACTGTCATGGGGCATGCACGTTCCATTTCATTGTTTTGTGTTCGAATCCTCAAAATAAAAATAACATCAAAAGTCAGATTTCTTTATTACATTTCTTTAATTTTATCAAAGCAATGAAACATAATTAATTGAAGTTGTAATGAAGTTAAACTTGCACAACAGAGCAGTCACGTGACGCGTCGTTCTCCACAGAATGCACTGCAGGGCAAATAAACATTTAATCGTTAATGCTCATTATGTATTTGTAGCAACCTAGTCATTTTGATAACAGGCTAATATAGATACATATTGCATGTGTTGCCTTCATTATAAGGCTTAAGTAGGGCTTTTAATATTTTGCGGCTCCAGACGAATATGTTTTTTTGGTCCAATTTGGCTCTTTCAACATTTTGGGTTGCCGAACCCTGGTATAGTGTAAATGCAAAAATTGGATACAGGTCACTTTTAAAAGATGATGTAAGCGGGTCATCAAAAAAATTGGATATAGTCAGAAAATCAGATTTGGGCTTCAAGACCTGCAGTGTAAATGCAGCCTAAGAAAATGTATTAATGACTCTTTGCAAATTTGTACAGGTTAGACTTTTGCTGTTTGTTTTTTAGGGGATTATAAATGAAAACAACCTTTAGCAGTCCTTGCTTTCATTATATCGGTGCAGTTTCAGACAAAAAGTCTATTTTCGGAGAGTCTGTGAAACTCAGAGCATGTGTCTCATTTCAGTGTATTACATATGCCTCCTTGTAGAACAAAATTAATCATGGTAAAACTTCATATTAAACACACTCCTCCTGGTAGCTGTCACAACTGATTAATGAAAAAGAAATAATAAAAAACTGCACAAGCCGAAAAGAGGACATTTTTTTGGAATAACATTAAGGTCCCATTGGGAATGTATGTTGGCTTTTAATGCAAACCACGGAAAGCTGCTGGAAAGTTCTCACAAATTAATAAATCTCTGCCTTTGGACAAATTTGTCAAAGTGTCCGGCTGTTGCCATTGATGGATACCTGCTCAGACGAGACCTTCCTGTTACTCACTAATTGGCTGATCTGAAGCATCAGATGAGGTTTTTCCACATCGGAGTAAAAATACGACACTATGCGCCTGACACTTAAATGTCCGGTCAGTTGTTTTTTTATCTGAACCAAACAGTAGGTATTCTTTGGAAATATTCCTAAAATAATTGGTAAATATTAAAGGAGTTCCTTTTTGTAAATGTTGGAAACTTTGTTTGGGACAAACTACAAAGACCTAAAAATACATATGCAAGGAACTAAAACAGTGGAACAGAACTCTTCAGACTTACATCATTCCAAATGTAAATATGTAGTTAAATAATTTGATAGGTTTTTGTTGTACATAATTTAAATGAAGAATGACATAATTTATTTTATGTATATGTATATATAGGTCATTGTTCATTTAAAAAAGTGCAAAAAATGCATGTGTCATCATAATAAGGTAGCTCCTCCAGTGTTTTGTGCTGACATACTCCTCCAAAGTTACAGTATATTGAACTGCCCCATCAGTCACCTGTCCAGAGGGACCACGAGTTTGAGGTGTTACCCTTAGCAACAACACAGCACAGCATGAGTAGGTGATTTTTAGGTTTTTGGATTTGTAACTTTGATTTCGGAAAAATATACAACTACAACAGATTCATGACTTTAAAAAGTCACGCAAAAACAAAAATCTCAATACTTAAATTTAAGTGTAAACTTCTGAATGACAGAACACACCCACGTGAAGAAATGTGTTTCTTCTCAGAGCAACGTGGCTCCCCACACCGGCGGAGGGATAGCCAACCATAACTTACACCTCCTTCAAAAAAAAAAAAAAAAAAATCACTTTCGGACACCATTACAGCTTCAAATGTCCCTACAACTGGGGTATTAGGGAGGAGCCAGAAAGGAAACAATTTGGATTCAGCCCTTGTGCCAGCAGGGCGGGGCAAAATTTGAATCTTAAGGTTTGCCAAAAAATTTTAAACAATATTAAAAGTTAGCAAAAAGAAAACAAAGAAGGTTTAAAAAATTCTAAATGTATATTAAAAAAATATAGTGATATTAAATGGAGTCCTGGATTCAATGGTACATTGCAAATTAGCAACATACAACATAAAGGGGTTTATAAGAAACATCCTGTCAGGCTTACCTTTAGTTCATGTTACTATACAGCTGTGCTAAATGTTCCCCCAATGGCATAACCTTTTGCATAGGAAATCCTTTATTTACATAACGTTAATTAGATTTTTTGTGTTTTTTGTTGTTGTTTTACTTTTGTCCTGCAGAAGCCTGCTAAACACAGACAAACCAGTGAGTTAATCGGTAGGCAAATAAAGAGATGACTTGTTCACAGTTCCACTCTGCTTATCTTTCACTCCCTGAAAGCTTGGGAGTTCCGCCAGGACCGCTTTATTTGTGTCCTTTTATTGCTCTCCCTCTCCCACAGTCTTAATGGGGGGAGCTTTAATATCAAATCCTCTGCTATGTAGAGTGTGAAACAAGCAGGAAGCACTGAAAAATATTGACATTTATGAGAACAAATGCGTTCCGCCCAGCTGCCTGATGCGAAGAGATCAATGCAAGGTTGACATCAGTAATGGTTGAGTTACAAGGAGGATATTCCTTATACTTTCTCACGTGAAGTATGTATTTTTTATTGCTTTTTAAAGAAATGTAACATAAAGTTATATGTATATTTCAAATTTTTGATGCCTTGTTAAACACTACCTTTAAATTTCTTGAGTTTCAGGGAACACTTTTCTGTCACATTTCCAATCGGTGAACTTCCAAATCCTCTTGACTACCACCATTGCAAATCTGTCTTCTGAGGACATTTCTAAACCTGAATATCTCCTAACCACTACATACTACTGAATTAACTCATTTTGGTATCTATAGAGTACATTTGGGACTTTTCTGTGATACCAAATGTGAAGGGTTGGACTTGTGGAGTTGAAGTTTTTGATTCTTTTATTAAAAAAATGGCTAAATAACAGTTTTTTTTGGCAGTCAAAAGGTTCTGCCATCTTTCATTAACTTTAAAATTGTCTACACCTTCACACTTCCTTCCATCTTCTCTTGTCAATGCTCTTCCCATCTCCCATTTACAATGAGTCCCGATGTTCTTACCATATGACGCGCCATTAAGACAGCCATTCTCTCTCTAAATGGGATCATAATCACTCCAGCTTTACTTTTAATGGCCCAAGTGACAATACTTTGCGTGTGTGTCTGAGTAAATGTGCGCCTCTTTCGGTGTCTGACACCTTGGTGACTGCATGGATGAGCATGGGCAGATGTGCCCATCCAAGTAGAACCGGGCGTGCAGAGACTCAGACTTTAATCAGATCGGTGACAAAACTCACGCTTTCCAATTAAAAGAGTGAAGAGGGGCCATTTGAAACAGGGGGGGCAGGAAGGATGGAAAAAGACAAGGACGTCCTGAAGGAAGGTGAAGATTCAAAAGCGATGTCAGGAGTGACGGTACTGACAGACATTTCTGTTCTGTACTTTTTGGACCAAGGTGCACTTAAAACCCTTAAATTAAATAAATTAAATAAAATACACCCCACTTGTCTGAGTTGTGGTTGCGTTTACTGACCTGGAGTGATTTTCTGTGGTATAAAGTGCTGAAAAATCTGTCAAAATGTTTCAGTACAACTTTAGTAAGCTACATAGCCACATTGCTTGATAGATACTTGGAGTCTAAGAGTTAGCATACTTGGTAACCTTGTGGAGTGATGAGTATTGTGCTATTAGATAATTAACTGAAAAGGTGAGTGTATTGTACTTTATGTGACAATCCTGGACTGAGTGACTGGGACATCACCCATAGAGAATGGCTTACTTCTAGCTCAGTCGCCATTTTTTCCAATATGGATGCCGCCATGTTGGAACCAGATATCATTGGTATGCAGTGATTGCTCCGAGTCGGTCTTAGTCATCATTTCCTTGGCAACCACTCTCCAATGAGGAGTGGAAGACAAAAACCCCTTTCACTTGAAAGCAGACACACTACACTCTTCTCTATAGAAGTCTATGGGGTTTTGACTTCTTGGAGCTGGCAGGTACTTCCTGTTTGTAAGACGAGAGGGGGGCGGGGTCACCGTCCAGTTCTTATATACAACGTTGAGAATCTTGTGAATAAATTGACTTAGTCGTCCTGTTGCTCTCTCTGTAAATGCAGCTTCTTGCATTAATAAGAGATGCAGATAAATAACAACACAATTCATTGAAATAACTTCCCATCAACTCCTCTGACCAATCACCCGCCTTGTGGCCCTTCTACACTCAAAAAAATGATTCAAGCCCCTCTTTCATGTGACAAAAGTAAATTCTGTTTTTTTTTATTTAAATATATTTATTTTAAAAATATGTATCTACATTTGATTGACCTAACATAAAATGTATTAATAGTTTATCCCATAAACTCCAGTAATTCAATCAAAATGAGTTCAATTAAAGGGGCATGCTGTGTGCAGGTTGAATGCTGTTTTCCTGTTTCTCGTTATTTATTCTTTTTATAGTATCTTCCGCAGTTTTTCAGCTACAATTTTTCACCAATTTTAACCATTCAACTATTAAAATGTTCAGCTCTTTCTTCTAATGCCTGCTATGGCTTTTGGTCCTTCAAATCCTTCGACTTTTCAAAGAGAGAAAACTTTTGTTCGTGTTTTTCCACGTAAAAAACGTACTGTGGCTTAGAATCGTTTCAACTTGGTTTCTCCCAATAAGACAATACGTGACGAACCTCATTTATAGAGAAAATGATTCTATGTCATTTTAGTGGCACATGAAGAGTGCCACAAAAAAGCTAGTTCAGTGGATCAGTCAATGGTATCTGCTTGCAGAGTTTCTAGGTTCAAGACTAGCATCACACAATGTTTTTTTGCCTTGCCTTCCTGATAAAATTGAGTTCGACTAACTCAATTATATTTCATTACATGAAGGAATTTTCTTTGAGTTGGGGTTTCTCATATTTATTGGATGGAAATCCTGCCCACAATTAAATTGAGTTTGTCCAATGAGTATTTTTTTTGAGTGTAGGCTTTCTGGGTAGTGTAGTCATACCAAATTAAATTTTGTTTCACTTGGTGCATTTTAAGGTCAAAAACCTATTTACAAACAGAAAATAACGTGTTCTTTGGATTCACACTACCAAATGACCTTTTGATTCAATTTGCCATTTTATATTACACTTTTCTTAGTATTGAAGTTAATAGTTGCTAGCACAGTAACCAATAAGACAGTCATTGACCATTCAATACGTCCTAACACATATTTCTGTCCAAGAGCATTAATTTGTTAGTGAGATCTATAAAACAAAGGAATCATTTCTGCAGTATCAGCAAACCTGAAATACGTTCAACAAATATTTCACTCGAAGCAGTATGTTAAAGGTTGTTTATATATATATATATACACATATATAAACATTAAAAGTACTGTAGTTGATAGATTGGTAGATATCTTGTAGTTGTTCTTAACCCTTCACTGTGTGTTATGCTGGACCCCTCTGCAGTCCGCATCGATCAGCTTTCCTCCCAAGACACTCAATGCAGCTTGACCCCTCAAGCAACCAGCCAGTAATTGATCCTGTAGCACCATAGTGGATCCCCACGGTTCGTGGACTCTACATGTGTGTTCAGGTTCTCCACATTTATCTTTAACTGGAATCCTTACGGTACATCCAACCTTCTTAGGCGCTACATTACCATCCATTCAGTGTGTTCAAAGACCACCGTGGCAAGAGAAGTACAGACTCAGTTCTTATGTGAATCTAAATTTACAATTTTGCCTCCCTCGTAGTTTTTTTTTTCTTTTCTTGCAAAGTTCACAGGATTCAATCAATGTCTGATGAAACTCCTATTGTTTCGGTGGGGTTTTCGCTCAGGCTGTTGTGTGGGGCCGCAGTGATCAAACGGCCCCTTGATTTTATGTAGATGAAAGTCAATGGTGGCGCCTCCAAGTTGTTTCAAATGCCTCGCCACGCTCGATTGTGAAGCCATTTGAAGCGGCTTGCACAACATAAAAGAGTTCATTTCAGTTTCATCCCAGTTCCAGCCAGAAACCAAAAAAAAAAAAGGGGGACAAGAGCTTTGGCCTTTTGGTGAAAGACTATACATATACTGGGCCAGCACCAAAACACGTTTTCCCAACTCGCAGTCCATGAAGTCACAAAAAAAAACAGATCCTCACAACCACCAAGGTTCAAGTACAAAACTTTGTCTCAACCTTTCTTTTGTTAACTCAGTTTGTGCATTTACATGTTAGTGAGGGACTGGTGGATCAAAGTAGCAGGCAGACGAAGATTTGGATAGTTTATTGAGACCAGAAGCCTTAATCAGTTGAAGAGGTTGGACTGGGAAGGAGCTGGCTGGCAGGTGTGCAGGCTGCCTTATGATTTCAGTAGCTGGAGATGAAAGCTGGAGACGGAAGACCAGGACTGGAACTGGGAGTGTGAGCAGATGGATCGCGTCAACCAATCAAACTCAGACTTGGCCAGTGATGTGTTAATGATGGTTTCTAAATTTTCATGATAATTTGTCTGTAGCGCAAAATATACAAGCTATGTCTCAGTAAAAGGCATCTGACTGGTCATTTGCTCATGTCAGATGTTCAGAATGTTTGAGTGATAGATTTCGTGAAGCTGGCTTTTAAGTGGTAGGGGTGTGAACTTTCAGCAAGCTCGCACTTGATTGGCAAGAGTGGATGCATGGAAACAATGACAGATAGATTTGGAGCAATCACTGCTGACTGACATCATTCTGGCTCTAACATGGCAGGGTTCTGTCTTGTGAAAAAAATGGCGACTGAGTTAGACGTTACACTTACTCAGTCTATCCATCCATCCATCCATCCATCCATCCATCCATCCATCCCTCCCTCCATCCATCAAGTGGATATGTGTTCATCTTAACCTTGTCAAAGCAGCTGCAGCCTCTTTCTGTAATTCAAAGTGTTGTGGGTTTTGTTTTCGGCAAAATTACAAGCTCCATTTGCCAGCCTAATTAACAGTTCCCAGGATTCAGTGAAATGTATCGCCACTGTGAGAAACCGTACAGGAAGGACCTCACAGACAACTGCAACTCGACCCCCTGAAAAAACAAACTTGTTAAAGGGAGTCTGTTTATACACTGCTCTTTCCCTCTGTTTTCTCCACTTTTTTCCTTTCTTGCTGCTGCCCTCTTCGCTTCACTGTCTCGCCTGACAGTTACTTGACTGTTTCACTTCAAGGTCTCCGTGGCTGTGGTTGTTAAGGAGAGAAACCCAGACTCAGAACCGGCCCCCCTTTCGACCACGGTTCATTGTGTGTTTGTCAGCGGGTGCCCTTGTGGTCAGTACTGTTTAGATGTACATCTGAAATGTGAATCCAGAGCAGAGGGCAGAACGGGACAAGAAAGAGCGTGAATTTTTTGCCTAACTCCAAGGAAGTCTAAAAAAAAAAAAAAAAAAAAATCAAAAAGTTGTGAGGTGTAAACAGCCGGAGCATAAACTCTAAAATAGGAACCGTTGACTTTCACAGTGAGATGAGACGAGAAGATTTTCAAAGTTTTTCTTTTGCACATTGACTAATAACACGTAACAGTACCTTTCAGACTCCGTAGTTACTATCTGAGGATTTTCTGCCTGGCAACTAACTGCTGCTCCGGAGGGAGCGCCAATTACTTTCCCAGGCAAGCTTTCCAACCCTCCCAAAGTGAAAAAAAGGGAGACCTTTGTCCTCCAGGCTGTTGCATCATATAACTATGACATTGTCTGGACAGATCATCAAGTGGTTTTGTCTCTTGTGGAGTTTTAAGCCAAGAAAAGCAAAACGTTGTGAAGATATTTCTGCTATTCTTTGTCAAATTTGTAATGTTTTTGGCTTTAAAATAGTTATTGTTTTCTCCAAATACAAAGTTTTTGTGGTAGCATAAACTAAAAGTGGCTTCTTCATATACTTATAAATAAAAAGTTTTTTAAACAATTACAGTTTCTCAGAAGCTTTAATTAAACGTGTTTATGCTGGAAATAGTTACACAACGTCTGTAGAAACAATCAGTCAGAAAGGCTGTACACAGAAAGAAAATTCAAAACCCCTGCCTGTTCTCTGGGGTGGATTATTTTCAGTGTGAAGGACATGGTTTCTTCATAAAGTTGCGCACACGCTCAATCTAGGAAGAAATCGCTCTTATTATCCAAAACATAGGAACAACATCCAAAAAAGAAATCAATTAAAAAGAAAGTAGTGGAGTTTTGTAATCTTTGGTGTTAAAATAGAGGCATTAATTTGGGAAATATTGAGGCACTATCATGCTTTGCAGTGAAACGTGGGAGTATTACACCTGAACTGAGCTTTAATCACCTGTGGAGTTAGTGATTGGAGACGTTAAAAAAAATGCAAAAAGAAAAACATGGTTAGTAATGCTGCAACCCCCCCCCCCCCCCCCCTTAAAAATTATTTTGTAGAGTGTAAATGCATTAACTGTACCAACAGAGTTGTTAGACCTCTAAGAATACCACAGCTTTATAGAAAGGAAGATGGAGGTATAATGATTGAGAAAAGTAACGACAAAAAGATAAAGTATGATTTGGACTTGAAACTCATATTTGTATGATGTGCTTAAGTCTCACATGATTGGACTCGAGACTTAAGACTCAATCTCAAAGTGTAGTTGTGTATAAGGTTCACAACACTAATATACATATATATGTATATGTCTGTCTGTCTGTTGGTATATATGTAGATATATATGTATAGGTAGGTGTATATGTAGATATATACATGTGTGTGTGTGTGTTATTGGCTAAATCATAAATGTGAATTTAATTTAAAAAGATGAAATAAAAAACAAAAAGCAGAATCTCAAAACCAAACTGTGCTGACACACACAGACACACACTCACACCCGCACACACACACACCCACACACCCACACACACACACACACAAAAGGGGAAGGAATCGTTCTATGTCTCCCAGTGGATTGCAAAGAGGTTGCACCATATGAATAACTCTATAGATGTGACAACAACCTTAAGTCTGGAAAGAAACTAAAGAGTGACAATCTGACTGACACAGAAGGGATTGTTCAAAAACAGAAGGATCGAGGAAAGAAAGTCTTTTTTATGTTTCCAGAACTCTGTTGCAGGTTTTTGACTCGCTTCTCTTGGGAACAGCCTTTTGTTGTTGATAGAATTGGAGTATCAGTCAAAGTGAGGCCCAAATGAGACACAAAGGGATGCTAACACAGCTGTGTGGCTAAATGATCAATGACTTGTTCAAGGAATTAAAAAGAAAAAGGCGCGCTTCATTAGTTTTGTTCTAAATCTCTCGCTCTGGCTGCGTTTGGAGAATAGTGCTAAAGGGCACAAGCGGCAACATCCAAAGTGGAGAAACAAAGCAAAAGAAGAGCAATGATTGAAATAGCAAAGGATTTAAAGTGACTTTTACGGACCCCTGCTGAAATCAGTGCAAAGTGCAAAAACGATTTTTTTTTCTGCCCTAATTTTCTTCCATGATTCCTGCTGCGTTTTCTCTCAATTAACAAGCGAGCACGTCTTCTGACTATTTCCAACTTTTGAAACTTCTCAGTGCTGTAATACCTCACATAGTGAGCCCCAGTTATTTACAGCAGCACGTCATATTTTCCTCAGAGGCATGCATTCGTAAAAAAGAAAAAAAGAAACTGGACAGGGTTTAACTTGTCAGGCAACTTCAAAGAGCGCTGTGCAGGTCTCCCGGTAGCCTCCCTGGCTGATGGAGAATTATTGATTGTGTGTTCAGATATCTTGAGGCACTGGTGTGCAACACTGGGGTTTAAATTCAGCCCTGATGCTCAGTTCATGCATAATTGATGGAGTTCCCATCAAAAGGTAGAAGCCAATGCAAACTAAGGGGGTCTCGTGAAGCTTTTTGTTAAAAGTTTTCACACATCAACAGGCTTAAAGCACAGTATGCTTTTAGAGCAATGGGTCATAATCCATAAGAGAAAGCTAAAAAGAAAATGTACCGACTGAGTGAAGCGGCTCCTTGAGGATGTCTTTGATGTATAGACAGAATACATATGTGATTTGTTTTGAGGGGCGTTGATTCAAACACTTCTCAAAAAAACAACCTTAAGAAGACTCAAAGTTTTTTGAGCAATCGATCTTGCTTTAATGATGTAAGATTTACAATAGTATGACTCAAACACCGCCATCTTTTTGACCCTTAAGCCCGTGTCACACTTATTCGCATGTTCCACGTATGAAATTTCGGTCTATCGTGATACGTGTGTGATATACATAACTCATAAGTGTTTCTTGCGTTTGTCATTCAGCGATGTGCGCAGATGTCCGTCGAGGTTCTCAGCTGACAGGTCTTTACATAAATTCAATTTTTGAGCTGTTCCAATTTTTTGGTCAGTTGAGAATTACGTAGTTTATACGCAGTTAATGTCATGACTAGAACACGGGACGAACCCAGATGCTGAAACCCAGAAGGCAGAGACAGGTCAGTGTGAGGTAAGTAAGATGTTTAGTTGAGTTCTTGTTGATTCCTGGCGAAGCTGTGGGTAACATGGCTGCGGCTCTTGATTGGAGGCTCTGGCACCGTTCGTGGCGAACTCCTTGAGCGAGGGGCGAGACAGAGTTCGTGGTTAGAATTCCTGCTGCGTGGTGTGGCTGGAGATCTTGAGGAGCACAGAGACTGTGGCTCACAATGGCAGGCGGCGTCAGCAATGGGGAGCTGTGGCTTCTGCTAATCGAGATGGTAAGACTCAGGTGACACTCGTGGCATGAAGTGAAAACCTGAATTGCAGAGAACCAAACAAGATTAGCTCAGGACGAGACAAGGGGCCAGACATAGAGAGCTTCTGGAGACTAGGCACCATCAGGGTTAACGGACTGGCGAAGAATGATGAAGCTGGGTCTCCTCATGTGGCAGGTGGCTTGATGAGTGGAGTGGTCACAGCTGAGATGAAAGAGCAGCAGAGCACAGGAGGGGGAGGAGTCTGACAGGCCACCATGACAATTAATATGTAAATCTTAGATTATTGTGTGTGATTTTTGCTCTATGCATACACAAATTTGTGGATTCCACCACACGGATATGAAGGTATATGCCATTTATATCACGTTAAAATGACATAATTCACGCATGAATCACAAATTAGTTGCATATAAAAACCGCAATTGATCACGCACGTTTCATGTTCTATGTTGATTCTCGTCTTTTTTGCAGGGTTTATTTGTACTTGTGTGGTTTTAACGTGGTTCATTCGTGTTACATCCGAAAATTTCATGTTAAGACCATTATTTTTCTTAGTTTTCCACTTATATTCATGTATGACCATTTTCCATCTGTGTAATATGCGCAAAATGTAGGTAGTGGCTGTGTGGCACGGCCTTTAGGTAGTTGGCATCAAGCAGACCATGAGGACTCTTGATGACTAGGATTTGGCCCCCTTGGACAATGTTCTGGGGTTTAAGCATTTTTAGTCTAAGCTTATCCCAGGCATCCAAAACCATCACCGAAACCAGATCCTAACTGCCAAAGACTATAGAGCAAGGGTGTCAGAACATATTTTCCAATCAATCTGCCATGCCTCCTCATTGGCTAAACACACCTGATCAAGGTAATCAGCAGCAGATAAGGCAGGATTTTTTTTGAAAAACCAGCAGGAGGCCGTCCCCGGAGGTCTGGAGTTTGACACCCCTGCCATAGACTTATTTCATGCACATCTGTCTGTATCACAGATAAATCTTTACTTGCACTCCTAGGATCTCCCTTCATTGAATTCACCCCATAATGATGGGAAGCGGGAGCTGCACAGGTAAATGTATGAGTCTGTTTCTCTACAAAGTCCAGTTACAGTAAGTTAATTAAAAGCAAGCACAAAGTGAGAGGTATTTGTCTAATAACTGATCATAGGAGACCTGGCCTCAAAGCAGGAGGGGGATCATTTAAAAATGGCTTGTTAGAAAGCGAATCTGTTTACAGTACATATTAAAGCCAGAATGTATGTTGGTGTAAAGGTATTTATAATTAACACTCGATAACCTGAAACAGCACAATGCGGCCTCTTTAAATACATGTTCTGCATTATTTTACTCTGAAGTGATTTTCTCATACATGTATAATGAGGTTTTGCTAACAAAGCAAACACTTACTTGGGTGATAGCACTCTCATGCTCATTTGCTTTCAGTGTTGCGCGCAACACCATTGGTTGAATAATGAAATGACTATTCAGATATTGATCCGTCTGTCTGTGCTGACCAATGCCACCCTCACTGATGGCGTTCCACGCGGAAAAAACGCTCATTTGGAAGGAGAAGCACATTCACTTGTAATTATGAACCAGTGCTGAAAAATTAGCTTTGCCTCGTGGAATGTATGAAAGTCATAAAGCCCTTCAGCGCTGCCAGCAATAAGAAGCAGAGAAGTAGTAAATCTTCTTGAAAGCACAAGTGAAACAAGTGTAAAAGAAAGGGCCAATTAGAAGTTTGATAGTTTGTAACAGGAAGGTGTTTTCCAGGAATTTTCTTTTAAAAGGTCATATTGGGCTTTTCTCTGGCTAATCTAGTCTCTTTTATGTTTTCATATGAGCTTTCTTTTTAAATCTGATCAAATGAATTTCACTCGTCAGCCTCTATTGCAATGTTTTTCAACCTTTTTTGAGCCACGCCACACTTTATCCTTGACTAAAATCCCGCGGCACACAAGCATCCAAAAATTGAAAAAAGGAGAAACTCACAGTCTGTATTGATCTACAGTCCCTCCGCAATCTCACATGCATTTTTGTGATAATTGTGGCAGAAAAAGCTGGAAGTTGCAGCTGTGTTTTCTAAAAGATGTAATAAAAGTTAAATTAGTTTTCAGTAATAATTTTCAATTAAATTATTTGAAACTTTACCCTGCTAGTTGTTTTTCCCTCTAGTTTATTAACATGCAATTTTATGTAACCTCACAAAAAAACAAATTTATTCTTTCTAAATACTGATTTATTTTTTTTATATTTATTTCAATGTTAGTGCAAAGGCAACTCTAATTTTTCTAACAATTATATGATTACAATATGTTTGATACATTTGACACGAAAAGACTAACTTTACATGTTTTCTGTAGCTACACAAAAAGTGAACATGTTGAAGTCTCATTAGTTTTTCTCTCGTCTTAATCAAAGATGAAGTCTTTGAAAACTTTTATAAAAATGTTTTATTTCTTTTCAGATGATTACATTTTTTCAATTTAGTTTAATTGTGTCTGTTGGCCATTTCACCTGAATCCTGTTTCTTAAATGTTGTCATACTTCTTCTTAAATTTAACATATAAAATAATCCAGACCTTATTAGAAAAGTGTTTCAGTTAGAAAGAGGATTTGGACCAAACTCTGGGATGTTTGTTGAGATGCTGTGACTTTAACACAATGCATCATGGGAGATGTAGTGGGAATACTGCCGCAGATGGCAGACGGCCTCGCTTCTCTGAGCTTCATTGTTTTGTTCTCTTGTTCCACGGTCTGATACTGGATCCCGCGGGAAGCTACACCACTAAAGTCGCGCGTTAGCTGGTATTTTTGTTGGAACTGAGAGACTTTACGAGCTAAATCGGATCAAGGAAGTGAAGACTTTAACCACTTCTGATTGGTCAGACTGATGACGTATGATTAAGCCTCCAAGAATATTTGGTGGAGACAGATAAAGGGGCGGAACTTTTCCAAAAACAGAGCTGAAGCTGCAGCTAAATCGCGGTACCGCCATTCTTATCTAAATGTCTTTAATAGAATCAAATAAACACAAAGAAAAAAGTCTTGTATGATCTTTCACATTCCTAACTACTCAGTGTTTTATCAGGGCCTGTTTGTATGAACACAGCTGATTTCCTGGTGATGGTAAATATTTTTAGATCAGTGAATGGGTAATTTCCAACGGCACACCTGACTGTCTCCCACGGCACACTATTTGAAAAACACTGCTCTATTGGAACATCTATTCCAGAGTCCTGGTGTGTAGGTGGTGGGTTTGTGGGAGGTCACTCATCCGGCACATACGGTATTTGTTTTGTGGATTTTGAAAGGATGTTTGACTGTGCCCCCAGTGGTGTCCAGTGGAAGGTGCTCTGTGAGTAAGAAGCCTTTCTAAGGGCACTTTGGTTTCTATATGACCGGAGCATATAGCCGGCAGTAGGTCGGACCTGTTCCCGGTACATCTTGGACTCCAACAGGGCTGCCTTCCATCGCCGGTTCTTTTCAGAATCTTTTTGGATAGGTGAAGCCAGGAGCCGAAGGGGTTCTGGTTTGGGAACCAAATTTCCTCTATACTTTTTGCAGAGTATAACCTGTTGGTGTCGTCAAGTCAGGACGTTCCGTTGGGACTTTTGCGACTGAGAAGTGGGTCAGCATTGACAGTTCTAAGGCCATAGATTTTTGACCAGAGAAATATGGTTCATCTTCTCTGGGTGGGGGGAGACATCCTTTAGTTTTGTGGTATATTTATATTCAAAACTATAAAAACAAAGACAAAGATTCATAGCTTGTAGCTTTTCTGGTACAGTGTACAGGTAAAGGTTCAATTTTTACACAGATAAAATTTACACTGAACAATTTACAACTAAACAGGTGAAGGTGTCAGGAACTAAATGTAGGACCCAAAATATAGGAGGCCAGGCTCGGTGTCAGAAACTAAAACATTTGATAAATCAACTTAGTCATGACAAAAGTGTGACAAAGTAAATGACCTGACAATCAAGAACTGAAAGCCAGACACTTAAATACTCTGAGGGTAATTAAATGATGAGAGCTGTGGAAGATCAACCATAGTCTGGTGAGACAGACTAGTAAAACATAATATTACAAAAAGAAAATATCCATCACAGAACTCCAAGTGCAGGATCCTAACTGTAGGATAGGACAGGACAGGTCCCCCCCCCAAAAGGGCAGATCCCTGATGACCCCAACACAACACTTGGGAGGAGGAGACCTGGAGGAGCAGCAAAACAAAAGAAAAGAAAAAGGTACAGGTTCCTGCAGCAGTGAAGGGAATACAAGGAGAACCTCTCCTCAGGAACAGGTACAAAGAGGAGCAGCCCTGATGACTCTCCCCAGGGACAGGAAACATGAAGAGGAGCAGCCCTGGTGAGGGAACACAGTCCTGGTGACCCTCCTCTGGGACAACATACATGGTCAAGTGGATGAACGGCAACCATCCTTAGGGACAGGGAACATGAAGTGTTGCCCCTACATCCCTCCTCAGGAACAGACGCATGAAGGGGCGCGCCCCCGGCAAACCTCCTCAGAAACTGGAGAGGGAACATGAAAGAACTGTCCTGGTGACCCTCAACAACAGGACATATGAAGAGAAGTGGCCCTAGCGACCCTTTTCAGAAACAAGACATGGGGCAAGAAGGAGCAGTACTGGTAACCCTCAACAGCAGGACACATGAAGAGGAGCGGCCCTGGCGACCCTCCACAGGAATGGATTGGCTGCAAAACCTTCACTCAAAGTGGTATGACGTGAACTGCTGTGGTGACATAGCCACTGCCGCAAAATTCTCCTGTTTCTGTCAGAAACTGGTGATGTAGGACTCAATATGCAAGAAACCAGACTTGCTGGCGAAACTTAAACATTTAATAAATTAACTTAGACATGATAAAACCAAGGGAGCAACAAAAAGATTACAAAATATGACCTGACAATTAAGAACGAAAAACCTGAAAATTAAATACGCTGAGGGTAATTAAATAAAGACAGCTGTGGGTATTTAACCTGAAGAGACTGACAAGGAAAACAAAAAATGACAAATATTTTTTCTCTTTCACTTTTTCTTGTCAAAGAAAGTGACTTTTTTTAGTGGCTTGCGCCTTGTATGCAAAATAAAAAGTCCAAAATGATTGTTGCCAGGTGAGAATAAAGGTGTTATGCAATATTAAAATAATCAACTGATCCATTTGTGCTTTGAACACAGCAGTGAAGAAAATGTTTTGACAAACAAAATGCAGCATATTTGAAAGAATGTATACGGAAAAAAAAAGGAAATTTGTTGTAAAAATGCTGTAGACTTTTATTGGCCACAGTGGGTAGACTTACACATAAATGAAATACGGTTTGTAATAAAACCAGCTGTATTTATTTACCAATGTTTTCTCTCCAGAGTCCAAAGTTGATCAGATAATTTTCTTTACAGGTATCTAGCGGTCCAACAACAAATGGAGACAATGCATGAGTTATTAGGACCCATAAAAAGCTCTAATCAGTGTTTTCTGCACGGCTATAAATCTCTTAATTATTCAGGGAATTTCCTCCTAGAATGCAACTATTATTACCGCATAAATAGAGGAAATAACAATTAGAATTGAAGAACCATATACGTTTCTTAGGTTTTGGTCATGTTGCAAAAATAAAAGTTATATGTACACTATATGTGTAAGAAAGAAAGTTTTAATTCAGTTAAATTTGATCTTTGTTTTAAGAAACATTTATTTTAAAACCACAAAAAATTGCCTTTTTGTTCTTTCAAACTGTTGCACGCGTTCACTGTGAGATTCCCCCCCCCATTTTTTTTAAAAATAACCTTATAACAAATTAGTTTTAACATCACCTTTAGTGACTCCTCAACATATGCTTCAATCATTTTAAGTGTCAAGTGAGACTTTTACTACAAGACTAAAAGGAAAAGGCTTCCTTCTGAAACCAGCACCTAGTGGTCACTCGGGGAATTGCAACAGTTGGTAAGTCTAGATTTTTGTTGTCAGTGATAGAGGTAATTGGCTCCCTCTATAGTTGCCCAATAGCTTACTTAACCTTTAATAAATGCAGTTAACATCAGTGGCCTTAATGGAAATCAACTTTTAAATTAAATAATTTTTTGTTGCATTTCATCAGCTTCAGTATATGCAAATGCCTTCACTAATGTACACTAATATATGTACACTAATATAAAATGCATTGTGCATATCAAAACAAATTTTCTCTTCTTCAGCAAAACATTTAAAGTAAAAAGAAAAAAAAATCACTCCTACATACAGTCTTTTTTACTGACCATATTTGTACACATTGATTATTTTGATAAATGGTCATAAAACAACCCAGAACAATAAAGATCCCTTAGGAACATTTGTTATGACAGCATTATTTTATTGAAGCAAAGAGTCAAAAGAAAAGGCCAATCTATTTCTTAGTCTTTAAAGTTGTTGGAGATGGTAATTTAGTGATTTTTACTCCCTCTTGGAGGTAAACAGCAAAAACTGCCTCTAGGCTTACTATTGTACACGTTCACATCCTTGATGTATCAGACACGGTTCAGGTTCAAACAGAGTTCACCCTTAGATAAGTTGCACTTTTCCTCTTAATCAATGAAAGTGAGACCAGATGTCTGCTTTCAAGACACCTGATGTGTTGTCTCTCATAGCTGACTTTCTCTGCAGAAACATGCAAGTTTGAAAAAATGCTTCTTGTAATGACAAACAGTTTATCAGAATTAGTTGTGATAAATGGCGTGCAGATGTACTAAGGTGTTTATTAGGATTGCTCGCTCTTGTCACGTTTTTTCAACATCTACTCTGAAGTTATCCTTGAAAAAACTATTGCATTAAAGGTACAGGAGATCCTGGCCATGTTAAACTGACCGTATGTTACAGGACTATTGAACAATGGCCTACCTTAGCACCAGGGGCGTTTATTTTCAAGAGTTTGGCGATACGATATACAGAACAGATCAAAAGTTTGGACACACCTTCTCATTCAAAGAGTTTTCTTTATTTTCATGACTATGAAAATTGCAGAGTCACACTGAAGGCATCAAAACTGTGAATTAACACATGTGGAATTATACACATAAAAAAAGTGTGAAACAACTGAAAATATGACATATTGTAGGTTCTTCATAGTAGCCACCTTTTGCTTTGATTACTGCTTTGCACACTCTTGGTATTCTGTTGATGAGCTTGATGAACTCTTGGAATGAGAAGGTGTGTCCAAACATTACGTCTGTACTGTATATCACAATACATGTCACTATACAATATGATCCTGCTATATATCAAGACTGTACCAGAAACAATATATCACAATTTCTTTCTAAAAAGTATGGGTTTGAAAAAACATTACATGTTTTACCACATAATAAGGACATTAAGTGCTGTTTATTTCCACCCGTGCTATACGTAGCCAAACCGGTACTACTACGGTTCAGATGCTAAGGTTCTAGGATGCTTTATTTCCTTGACTGCTCACTGCCATGACGCCAGACTTTTTTTTTTGGAGCACTGTACGCACTGTACCACTGTGTCGCTCTGATCCCTCAAGTTGCTGAATTAGAATCTTTTGCTGGGAAGTACAGCAGAACTTTTGTTAGCCTTTAACATTTTGACATTTCAATATCTTGACTCACTTGTTCTTATATGAGGGTGCCACAAAGCAGAGAAATCCATGTTTTTATACAGCAGCGGTAGTTCCGTATGCACCAGTGCCGGTACCAACTTGGCAAAGAATATGAATACTCAACCCTAGTTGAAACTAAGTTGTATATGTCTCATTGAGCTCAGTACCAACAGGCATTTTTTTTTTTTCCCCGGTTACGGCAGGACGCGTGCGTGGCTCTCTGTGGATACAACTATCTTCAAATGACTTAAAAAGTTGATTTTCTCCAAAAAAGAGAGCTGACCATGACCCCCAAGAAAAGCCAGGAATACGAAGACCTTAAAAAGATTCTTGATTATATCAAAGCTACGCTGTATTCCTTTGTGGAGCAAGTGTCCACTAAGCTAATGCCACTTACGGAGACGATGGAAGAGTTCTTAAGATTTCGGGTTTAAAATGAGCAACGAGAAAACAGGGTCGACATTCTGGAGGAAAGACTGGTTAATGTGGAACAACAAGTAAGGATGAATAATGTCATTCTCACTGGAGTACCAATCAAACCTCGGGCAAAGCTGAATGAAGCAGGAGCTAGCACTGCTAATGCTAGCGCTAGCGTAGCTAGCAGTGCTGAAGCGGCGAGCGGTGAAGAATCTCTGGAACAGCAAATACATTCATTTCTCACATCTAAAGGGATTTCCCTGGATCTCAATACCATCGAGACCTGCCATCTGCTCCCCAGGAGAAAGGAGACGGATAAACCAGTGACCCTCATCAGGTTTGTGAATCAAAAACACAAACTAGCTCTGATGAATCAACGTAAAAATCTCAGAGGTTCCGCTGTTTATCTGAACGACCATCTGACCAGACGGAATGCTGAAATTGCCAAACATGCACAGCTTCTCAGGAAGCGTAAGCAGATTGAGAACACTTGGGTTAAAGGCTGCAGGATTTACGTCAAACCACTCGGTCCACCGGACCGGTCCAAGGTTCTGGTTGTGAACACCATGAAAGACTTTGAGAAGTGTCTTATCATGGTCGTCTGAAACAACATGGAGTAATAAACCAAAGAGCCAAATCATTTCAAGAAATATGACACCTGGATTCCTCACTTTCTCCATCAGTCTGACGTCAACTGATTAACAGCAGAGTCTTTGACCTGCAGACAACTTGACCTCAACTTTCACTGCAGCTGATATCAGCTGAAGAAGGATATGGACCTGAATCTAATGTCTGCAGACATAACATCGAAGAGAACTATAAACTCTGTTTAAACCCAGAAGAACAGCTGTTAATCAGCAGAAGAAGAAATACCAACCTTGGACAATCGACAGATTATGGACCCTTTTTATTTTCCCTTACAGCATTACCTTATAAAAAAAAAAGAAAAAGAAATACAAAAAAAGTAAAACAAATGATTAATCACTTATTGAAAATGGTTAAATTGATCGACGTTAATGATATCACTTCACTTGCTCCAAATATTGGTAAATTGATTCAAAAATCTTTCCTAATGTAACATAATTTTGCACACGTTCTTAACTTTTGATACTTGATGAAATTTTGCTATGAAAATTCCTGAAACAGTGTTATGTGTATTTTACTGATATAGTATTATGTTTTAATCAAATTAATGACTTTTATAAGTAACATAATCTGCATATATTTTAGATGACTGATCTGCATTTGCCATGTTGATTTCTAAAATAGTTATTTTTTACATAATAATTAAGTATTTCATCTTTGTCATGTGCTTTATCGATACTTTATGATTCTTAATTCTGTCTGATAAAAGCTGGGATACTGATAAATTGTGTAATAAAATGGTTATAGTATAACGGGGTGGGATTATATAAGTTCGCTTCCTTCCACTCCCTTTCAAGCAATATTTATTAATATGTCTAATTATCCTAAGTTTGATTAGTTACTGTATGAATGTACAACTGATGATTGTATTGCTTTGTGTATTATTTCTACTTAATTGCTTGAAATAAACCATTTCAAATCAAATTCAAATCAATCCAACAATAACAGTGAGGCTAATGAGTGAACATCTACCAGGTTCTTGTGAGCTCTTCATGGTGTTTTGGTGCACTGCAGAGCTGCTGCAAGAGGCTTGGTGTGATGTGCGGCCATCTAACTGTTTGGGGTTTAAGAGGAAAACAAAAATAAGATGCTGAACTAAATGTTTGCTTATATTTATTTATTTATTCTATATGAATAACTTATACGTAATTAATAAATATTGTTTGGGCAGCATTTTAAATCAATACAAGTATTGCCAAATGGACTATCGCAACATTTCACAAAATCTGTTTTTTCCAATACCCCTACTTGGCACCCATGCCAATGACTGACTTGACCACCACCTAGGGATGAAATGCAGTAATGAGCAAGCATGGCAGTCAAATTGAATTCTCTGTCAGTTCCTCAACACTACAACCTGGTTGCGTAGTCTTACGTTCTGTGCTTTATAGTCACAGTCCCATTCACCCAAGCACACACTGGTGGTGGCTCTCCTGCCTTAAATGGTACCAACCTCCAACCTTTAGTAGCAATGTGGGGTTTTAGTGCCTTGTCCATGGACATTTCAACTGAAGGTTGGCGCCTCTACAGCTACAGCCACCCCAGTCAATACAAGACAGTGTGCCGACTCAATACCGGTCTGATGACAGCCGATGGCTGTAAAGACCAAAAGCTATATGGTTTCATGCCATCAAGACCTGGCTCAGTCCAACAACTCCAGACCTCTGATGGGTTGATCGCAATCAAGACGGCTTTTGTGCTGAAGTCCCACATGTGGCAACAGCAGCACAGACTATAATGATGACGATAAATCACAGCTTTAACATTTTACTGATACAAAAAAGGAATCAATGAACCTATACCACTAATTTATCTGCAAGGTTATACATAGATTAGTTCTTTCCCATCATGTCCACATTCACTTTACCCAACCTTCGTGTTTGATCAGCCAAGCAAGGATTAGGTTTTTTGTGGGAAACATTGCCTCTAACTCCATTTATACCTTTATTTTTCAAACAACATAGTCACAAATAATACGTGTCATTAAGCTAAAACACTTACAACATTTTCTAATAAAGTTTTCCAAACATTTCCCTCCAAACATGTCTTGGGGGATCTGGACACGAATGGCGAGCTAACAAAAATGCTCAATAATTAAAACACCAAAAGATTTCCCGGTTGGAGAAAAGTCATGCAATAATGTGGAAAGTTATAGGATCAGAGTTGTGTTCAGAGAAAAACACTGGCAGGTCCAAAAGAAAAGGAGAGTTTAAATCAAAACAGGTGAAAGTACATGGCAGGAGTTTAAATTTTTTGTCTTTTATTTATACACACTTCTCATTATATCCTCGTCTGTGTCGAGTGCAGCAGGCAGGAGGTTGGGTTTTGACAGCCCCCCCCGCCTCATTACTGGTAAGCACCTGAGAGATAAGATATATCCTGACACCCTGGGCTGATTCTCACCTCCATTTACATCAGCAGGGGTTCGCCATGATCTGATTACAGAACCAGAGTGAATGTGGAAAGAAAAAAAAAAGCAGAAGAACAAGAGAGGAGGAGGAAAACGAGGAAGGGGAGGGAGAGAAACGAGGAAATGGCTACTGGAAAGGTGAGGTTAGATGATGAAAGTTGGTGGGGGCTGATGGTGGCAAAACACTTGTCTGGAGTGCATAAGCCAGCAGCCGCGGGGCCTAATGATGGAGGTCATTGGCACGCGGTTCGGTACAGGCGACTGGCGGTGATCAATACCACCTGATGAGGTGTCTGAGTTCCCTCTGATGTGCATCAAAATGGAATATATTTTTCTTCCTCGTTGAATCGATGGGAAGAGAGTGTGAAACTAATTGGGCAAAATTGTAGGGGCATTTATTGATTAATCAAGCAGAAAAACGAGGAGAGAATGTTTGAAGCCTCAACATGTGAGGCCGACAACGTGGTGTTTTTGATTGGCGGTGGTGGATCGATATTGTGGAATCATTGGCCGCCGTGTTGGAATCAGGGGGTCGTGAAAGATTTAAAGGTGGCAACAGCACCTGCAGATTCACAGAAAAGCCTAAAAAAAGAAAAAAAAAACTACCAGAGCGGCATCAATTTTGAATGACAGACCATTACATGTGGAAAATCACTTGTGGATGACAAGATCTTCCTTCTCCTGTTCTTCTCACCCTTTTCTGTCTATTGTCAGTTGCTGAGGAGCATGCCCTCTACGGATTTCTCGATGTTTTTCTCTCCACTGTTGCAAAAATGGTAATTTTTTTTTTTTTTTGCATTTCCTGAATTTTTTCATGGTGGAATGTTGTACCAGGACCGTAAGAGGAATTGTATGCTGGTAATCTTCCCCCCATCAGACCACTTGATTCAGTCTTTTGGTTCTACAGCTTCTATAGATCAGCACAAAAGCCATTCCCCGTGGTAAAAAAAGATGGAAATAACTTTATGCGGAAGCGGTGACTTGATGCTGACACCACCACCCGTCTATTGATGTGTTTCACATGAAGGAGCATACAGATTTGTCTGTTAGCGCGTTCGTAGTGTTAAAAAATGGAAGCAACCAGCGACACCTTTATTGTTCAATTTGAAGAACATATAAAGTGAAAGGATGAAATGCAAACCGTCTTCTGAAGAAGGGGAGGGATCCTGGACGGTGTTGACATTTCTAGATGGGTACAATATGGAAGACATGATGAAATCAGCAGCAACATGTAGGACAGAAGCAGCAGATAATAAAAAAAATGTGCTACAGGGTCACTGGCTCTTCACAGAGACAGAGAACTTTGTGACTTTTGCAAAGATTTTCCTCAAAAAGATGTTCCTGGTCTTGATTGGATACTACTTGATGAGCGTCTGGATCCTGCGTCGACCTCTGGGTGGCCTGTTGACTGGAATCAGCAGGGAGGCTGGTGGTCCTGCTCTCCCATCTCCCGGGGTCTTATTTTCTGTCAACAAAAAAGACTTGAGGCCACATTATTCTCAGCACCGGGTCTTGTTCTTTTGACCCGCTGCGGTCCTGCTCACATACTAATGAGAGATTTACTCAAACACACAGCATGAGGACTGAATAGCATTAGGATTTTCATTTAAACGGCCAGCAGTCGGTCTGCATTTACAGTCATCTGCAAACATTCAACAATTTCCATACAGGCGACATGTTGAGAGTCCTAAATTGTCAAGTATGAAACATGCAACAGGTTTGACTATCAACCATTTCTTTGTCTTTCCGTACTGATCCGAGGTTTGACTGTTTCACCAGGACAAATTATGCACCAAGCCTAATATGAAACATAATTCATACAAAACAGTAACAGACAAGCTGGAATGCAGCATCCCAATCTGGCAAATCTGGAGACTCAAACTATCCATAATATCATCAGATTCAACATCTTTCAGAAGACAACAGTGGCCTCAGAAGGACAGTACCTTCTGTCACAATGCAGAAATTCTGTTGGAAGAGGTGATGATAGAGATGTTGACTTGGGCGCCAAAGTCCCATGACCTCAATCTGATGAAGCATCTGAACAAACAAAGTGTATTCTTCTGGGATTTTCTACTGAGCACACATCCGAAGGTATTTAGAGGTGCAGAGGTTGTATTTTACGTTGATTTTCTGTTTTGTGGGAGAGAGACATCATAAAATAAGCTGCGTACAAAAATTCAGGCCCTGACCCCCCCAGATCGAGACACTTTTACACCCACACACAAAAAATATTAATTAGCTGAGTCAGAAAGTAGAGATGTATCCTAAATATTGTTTAATATAATAGAAGTGAGAATTCTTCAGCTACAGTGGGTAACTCTGCAGCTGGTTTGACAGGGAAATTGCAGTCGAAAATCTCTGAACACTGGGTTTGAGCCAAGAGACAGGGATGTAGACAGAAGAACTAAAAAAAGCAGACCTGAATTTTACAACCTGTTTGGGATTTGGCCATTGCACCGTGACTAACACCCCTGCTGTACTACATATGCTTCTGAATTTTAAGTCTGGCATACCGCGGGAGGTAAAGGGTTAGCGAAACCAGAGAACAAATGCCATCTGTTAAATAAACAAACTCCAAACATCCCACGATCTTTTTACACATGGAAGAAAAAACTTTTCAATCCCTAAAATAAAACCTCTCCCTATTACGCCTCAACTCCAGACGGCCAATTATGTTTTATTCTGGCACTTAAACTCTGTGAAGGAGTGCAGGATATTGCCCATAATACATACACAAGCAGACTGTCGCAGCGGGATTGCTGCTTAAACGGGCCCCATGGGGGTCCTGAGGTGGGAAGGTACCACAGCAAAGAGACAGCCACCTGCATATGTCTGTTCATTCTGTATGTGTGCCAATTACTCAGTGACAGACAGACTGAGGGGCCTGACAGGCCATTGCTGTTTGGCAGATGCCATACACAAACGCTTCACACCACCTCCACGGCGATGGACAGGGCTGAGATGGGGGTCTCGGTCTGACAGCTCATTTGGAGCAAAGCCAAGCGGGAAAACGAGAGGATTAATATTTCCTTCATCTGGTAATGACAATGACGACAGGCAATCAATGAACATTGGGAGAAAGTTTGCAATGTTGTTTCACAGTTTTGAATAATGACTATTCATAAAAGTAAAGGAAGAGGATTGTAGCGTCGGCCTTGGACATTCTTCCAAACTTGAAATTTACAACATAGAAGTGGAAAAATGACGAAGGCTAATAACCCCTTAGTGGTGACATTGTTTGGACTACTGTAACTCTTCAACTGTTTACTCAATTAACATAAGTCCAATGGAGTCTGAAGCAGAGAATCATTATGCAATATGTTACATTAGTTGAGTTAGTAAAGTGTTGGTGCAAGCCTATATCAGCTTGACGTAAAGTTTTGTCATCTTGGGTCTCTAGTCCTTGTTGAAGTCACCTCCTTTGCCCCACCTGTTGCTTATTTACAATCACTGAGTCCTTGACAACTCTAGGTGGTCGAAATTGTAGACTTCTCACTGACAAACATGGAGAGAAGGTGCAATTTGGCACATGGCAGAAAAATTCAGCGAAACCAGCCAAGCAAAACTGACTCTAAATGAGAAGCTCTTACAACTGTCAGGTGGCGTTCACACAGGACAAGTGTTGCACATTCGAGAATCCTCATTCATCTCATTCTTCGACGCGCTTCTAGCATATTGTGTTCATACTGGACTGAAACTACCTACATGTACCTACAGTTGGAAGAGGAGAGAGCAAAATGTTGAGCAAGATTTGCAAGATTTGCACCGCTTCAGGGCCAGGGGTAGGTCCCATTAAGCTATGTAATCTGGGCTGCAAAACTGGAATACATTATATTGATAGTCCTAATGTTTTATCCTCCCTGTAATTATAATGTCTCCCCATAGATGGTCCAGCACAAATAAATTGACCTTTGTCAGTGTTCATAAGGTTATTCTGATGATAATATGTCCTCCATGGTTGGCGATTCTGTGAATGAAAAAGGACGCCAAGTCCCCCATTGGTTCAAGTTTGACTGGTTTAACTTTCATCGAACATTCATTGGTCACGTGTTTTGTCTTGGAGCCGGACATAAACCCAGACTTAAATCTTGTGTAGCTACGCGGAAGGGTGAGAGTTTTGAATGCGGATGCCCGAAATGCCTGTAGACATGCATTTACAAAGACTTTTCATTAAAATTGGTCACTGAACGTGCGTTGTGGAGGGTGTTGTGAAAGTGGCATGACTTGTCCAAGTTCTGTCTTTAGTTCGTTTTGGATAATACAGTATGTGAGCTAATTAAACCCATTTCTAGGTCTTTCAGTCAACCAAATCAAGTTAGCTGGTTTGTACTAATGTGAAAGCTCCTTCAGCTGCTACACTGATGAACCACTACAGTCACAGAAAAACTTTGACAGATGAAACAGGAGCTTCATAAGGTGCTGTGTTTTCACTTAACACACCACCATTCTTGTTTGTTATCGGTTATTACAGACTCTAGGTAGTGTGGTAGCAATAGTGAAAACTCATTTTCCAAACCCTTTAAAGGCAGGCGCCATCTTTGTTCCAGGTTTATTTATCGTCAGATCCCAAAGAAAGATTCAAAAGACTGGCAGAGACAGATTTTGTCCAAAAGGACAACATCCTCCTAAGTGAACCCAAAGAGGCATGTGCAGGCAGGAGATTGGATGGACTGAAAGAGGGGAAGGTGGCTGAGCATCCTTATCTTAAACACACTCACAAATGCCAATCTGCTAGGGAGTGCATGTGTGAGGCTGTGCATGTGTGCAATTTCATATCTGAAAGAATGCGCGGACTCCCTGGTGACACCGGCCACCTCAGTCATTCGTGTTTCATCTCTGACATGATTACACACCGGAGCATGTACACAAAATGCACAAACACACTTTACAAAGAGCCTGGCTCCTCCTTTTGACTACATGTCAGGGGCTCCAGTCTCAGAAGGCCGCGTGGTTTGTGTGACACCATCACATATCCAGAGTCCCTGCAGGCAACCTTGGGACAAAAAGCTCATCGTCAGTCACTGCAATCCCAGGTGAGTGGCAGCAGGTCACCCAAAGAAGACGGGGAGAGATTGGAGGAAAGGCAGCAGATCCGAGGCTTTCTATGAACCTGAAAAAAATTAACATATTTGGTGCAGTGGTCACTGGGATGGGTGGGTGTCTGACACACAAATGTGCATACAAGGAGTTGAGAGAGCTACTCAGATAGGCAGTTCTGTCAGCAGTGATTACCCTCCTGCCACTCTGACATGGAGAGATTGGGGCCATACGAGCGACTTGGTAGCCCTAAGCGATGTTTGGGGGCAGAAGTTAGAAAGATGTGTCAGTCGCTGTGTATAACGGGGTCATAATCAGATGTGAAGGCTGCCTTGTACGCTTCAGCGGCAGCACTGTAGTAAAAGAGAAAAAAAAAGCTCTGTGTGCTTTAATATTGATGCCATTTTTCAGCAGGTTACATGAGCGAGGGGACTAGTGGTGGGGGCTCGGAAACACATTAGCAACACCTGATAGCTTTAAATTTGTGGTTCAAGGATTTTGAACTCATCCCGCTCACACAGAGAAGCTCAGGATGTTAATCATCCTGCAGGATTATCATCCCAGTGGGTGAGTGATGGAATGAGAAAAGAAACAAACAGCTGTTGCTGCTTATTAAAACAGTTAGTTATTAAAAAATGTAATAAAACAAAATAAAACACTAGTTTTTTGGAAGCTAAGAGGTAACTAGTCAAGTTAGTGAACAAGCTAACTTACTGTTTACCAACATTTCTACTAAAAATAGGACTCATTTAATTGTTACTGCCTCTATTTTTTTTCTACAAAATAATTAACCAATTCAAAACCCTTTCTCTGCAGCTCTATCATTTCCCAGAAAATGCTCATAAAATAAATTAAAACAAAAAAGGTGAACAACTGGTGTATTTTCCTCATCATGGAGAAAAAACAGTAGTATTTTTGTATTCCTCTGTGGCCTTGACCTAAAAACGAAGAGTGTGACATGGGATGATATAGTTTTTCCCACTGCCTCCCCAGGAGTCCCCACTCTTCAAACTATTTATTCAAAAGACGATGTTGGCTGGTCAGTTGGCACACTTTAATAGGCTAGGGGGAAATCGTGGTGGACCTTTTACTTCTCAAGTTTTCCAATCTAGTGCTTCCTGATAGTTCCAGTGCTCACATACAGAGAGACTGAATATAGCATGGAGCACATCTCTAGATGAAGAGGAGCCTCAAGGGTGGCTATCAGGACTGAGGAACACAAAGTAAGCACCTTTCTTACATGCACACTGCAGCCCTCGGGGTGTTTGAGAGTGATGAGAGCTGACAGTGGTTTGTGTGCTCTGACTACCTGTGTTTGTGATCCACAGCTGCACCAGGCAGCCTGATAAAGCTCCAGCATCCACCCGCTGACAACAGGATCCAGACCATCTTCCTCAGCTCGAGCGAGCACTTTCTTAGTCTAAATAAAGACACAGGGGACAGTGTGCTGAACACAAGTGTTTGGGCTCTGACACTGTTGCATCTGCAGATTTTAAGGCTTTGGGAAATGGGAAATAATATTGCCAGTCTGTACTGAGCTCCAGGCTTTTCATAATTTGATAGAAACAAAGATATTGTAAAAGTGATATATATATATAAAAGATATATAGATTAAAAAAAAAACAGGGGGAAAAAAAGTAACATTTGTAAAATTTTCAAAAATAGATTTTTATTGTGGTTATAGCGGTATTACAAGGTTTTGTCATATAGTTGTTGTTTTTTAATTATCTTTTTGTTCATTCCTAATATTTTAAATTCATACAAACATTCTTAAGTTACATTCGAATTTGAGAAGCCTTTTAATTCACTTGTTCATTAAGTAAACGTTCATTATGTCCAAATGCAATAACGTTAAAAAGTCTATCCTGCACCTCCATTTTCACAAAAGTTGTTGTCAGAACACTGGGTCACCATTTAACATACATTTTAAATGGTTTTTGTGCTGAAAAACACTAAAATAACTTCATGTGTAATGTATCTTCTGTATTTAAAGGTTTTATCATTTAAAAAATTCAACTCTGTAGGGAAAAAAAAACATGAAGAAGACTGTTTTTTAATTTCTGTGACCTTCTCTCACTGAAATTGTCACCTCCACTTCTCATATAAATTTGTGATTAGGTCTGGAGTGGCTTTAAAAAATAAAAATAAAAAAGAAACTCTCACCTAATCACACATCACTGTCATTAATTCATATATGCAGATTACACATAGAAAACACATTTCAAATAGCTCCAAATGATAAATTTGTCCCTATAATTATGGTGCTGATTCAAGTCAATGAGCAAACAAATTTCATTAATGGATTAAAAGCTAAAAATGGTCTGTTATCCAGCACTTAGAGGGAGGGGATTAGCCAGCGAGCACATTAGACTTATCTTCATATGCAAATGAAAATGATTAGCAATCACTGGCTTCCCTGAAAGAAACAGCAGCTCATGAGAGTAAAAAAAAAAAAAAAAAAGTTGAAATAATAACTGCTGGAGAGAATTATGAAGTGTTTGAGGTACACTCACTCAAATGCAAATGTTTCTTTTTATCACAAAAGATAAAAAATTCTTTAAAAGAAACCAGATTTGTTCATAATGAAGTAACCGCAAAGTGATAAACTTCCTCTTCAATAAGCTTTGAGACGCTGTATTTGGGCTTATGCTTCTTCCTAATACGGTTTTAACGGTAGCATTTTGCTTGTGTTGGCTCTGGAATGGCCTTTGATGCACGTCCGAGTTTAAGCCTTACGCTATGTTCAAACTGGGCTTGGAAACATGCGTTTATGTGACCGTTTCCAATGAAAAGTTTATGTCAATGTGTGTTTCGGGCTTCCGCATTAAAATTCTCACACTCACGCATTGCTGTGGGACCCATGAACAAAACACACGCCAATGATTGCACATTTAAAGTTAAATCAGTTGAACTTTGACCAATCAGGGACTCAAAACTGGTAGTGATGTATTTGTGCATAACATTCTCAAAACACAAAAGTGCCAACCGATTAAAAATGTATCATAAATGAATAATTGCGGTTTGTGTCCGGAGGGAATGGTATGAAACCAAGTCTTTCATATACTGGAATAGAGCTGTGGAACAAAAAGCCTGGAGCAAGATTTAAGAGATTTGCATCACTTTGGCATTTCACACCAACTGTAGGTTCACGAGCTTGTATCGGGTAGGGACAGTCCAGTCAAGTGTTTGCTTATCCGCACAAAGCTGATAAACCTTTTCTCCGCTTGTAATTACATTCATTTTTTCCTGGAGGCTCGTACGGCCACCTAAAAAGATGTTCAAACAATGGAACATACCATTTTCATATTTAGGATAACATAAGTTGCACGCACTTTTGGCGTATGGGTAAGGCTGTTTTATGGTGCTTGTGCTTGCGTTTTATTGACCTTGTGCCAATTCCGCACACACAAGTCATACGTAGCTTCCCATAGAATGCCAACACAAACTACGCTCTGATTGTCTAATTCCCTAAATTTTAACAGTCACCTATCACTTGCACAGCACAGCACTACTTACGCAGTGTGCAGGGTTTGTGGTGGTTGAAAAATGAAAAATCAGTATGACAGGCTCGCGTTTCACCTACTTCACCCTCAGGTTTTAAGTGTTCACTACTACGCAGCATGCCCGTAGAAAAAATATGCATAAACATTTTTTACTCTTTGGGATCCTTTAGTGGTCTACGACCTGTATGGGCCACCTGCGTGCCCCATGCACGTTCGCCCATTTTTCGACATCCGTTATCTAGCATAAGGCCAGTTGTGACTAAAGCCTTATATTTATGTCTCCCCCCTGCTCCTGCTGGTCCAGGCGGCAAAAATGCAGTCCTTCCTCTCACTGGAGCTATGTAGCTAATAACCATTCTCCTCTCCAGAGGCACGATCCTTTGGACTGGCGGCCCGCTGTACCTTCCCGGTCCCCGCTGCTATCCAACAACGCTTCCTCGTTGGGTGAACGGTCTCTGAGGGCTCAATTTGGACTGCATGGTCACCGCTGCCTCATATTAATGTTGGCACGCCGGGCCAATTCTCAGGGATTTGTTCACCAGGCCGTGTTAGAGGTCTCAAAGAAACCAACCCTGACACGAATGCAATGATTATACAACTCAATTCACTTGCACAGACAGCGTAGTGGCCTTCTTTTGGACTCTCTTTGCCTTTTCCGACTTCACTTCAATGCAGGACTGCTTCATATCCCTGCAATCTCACAGGTTTTACATCTCTCCTTCTTTCTGGCTTTACAGAGACAGGCATTGTTGTTAATCTTGAATTCATGAAGGAAAGCCCTAATCCCTTGCCTCGTTATAAAAACATCATGGCACAAATTATCTACACTATTAAGGCATGGAGAAGCTCTTTTTATCTCCAGGGGTCCAAAAAGTGCTCCGAATCACTGAGCCTGAGCAGCAAAACACAAACCCTGGGAGGACACACATTGACTACTTGTCAAAGTTTCTTAGTGCAGCCAGCTCTAGGCAAGCTTCTGAAATGCAAGTACCTTTACAGTATCAGCTTATAATTCTTAAGCTTTGACTTGAAGAAATAAAAACAGAAAGTTGCTGCAAAAGGGAGGCAAAAAAAGTCAACATAAAAGAATAAAACAAAGAAACTTTGGCATGATTTAGGCTTAGATGTTTATTTCTAAATAGTTTAAGAGATTTTCTCATTTTTTAATGATAGAAAAGCAGGAAAGTTGAGTAAAAAACAACCCCTCCCATGTAAATATAACATTTAAATGTAAAAAGTGTAAAATGTAATGTAAAACTTGTTAATAGGAACCCTAATCTGTAAAATAAAAGTCCTAAAAAGGCAAACTTTTTAAATTCTGATAATGAATATTTGTTCCACTGAGCAAAAAATAAGATCAAACCTAAAAGCTCTAAAAGTTTAATGATGACATCACTGATGGCATTGGAAAGCAAAGTACTACACTTCTGTTACATGACATGGGACCCGTATTAATGGTTACTGGAACGGTGTAAGCATGTTTTCTATGGATAATCAATAATCACTCAATGTTGTCCCTTGATAAATAATCGGTACTTGATCTATGTAAATATGTCACACAATAGGGGTAGGATTTCAAAAGTTTGCTTCTTTCTTCTCCCTTTCAAGTGTCAAATCAAACTGGATTTGACAATCATATTTAATTCATTTACTAGGATTTGTGTACTGCAGGGGTGCCCACACTTTTTTGGCATGTGAGCTACTTTTGAGACAACAATGTCTTAAAGATCTACCTATACATACATACATATGTATATAGTTTTTTGAGACTACAATACTGTCTAACAAACATAGTGTTATGAACTATGAGTACATAACATTGTTTATGTACTAGTAATTCACTAACTACACAGTAAGAGTACTGAAATCATTGTGAGGAGATGCTTTAGTATTAACAGATGAGCCGTTTTATTACGAGAACAGACAGCAGTCACTGTCATTAGCTGTGACCGGCGACGTCTCAGATGTTAAAGGTTTAAGGTTTTTTTGGACTATGCCCAAACAAGACACGACAACGCTGCAGAGAAACAATACCTTTACTACATAAATTGCAGAATGTAAAGGCAAAACGATGTGATCTGCACAAAGAAAATGTCTGATAAAACAATCTTTACCATTATTTTTATTCCACTTAATTTTTTTAATTGGGCAAACAAAATCTGTGCACAAAAACACATTAGATGTGACTCATCTTTAGAGCTTTTTTTCTTTAAAAGTTGGTGTTAAAGCTGTACTTTTGAGTAAAACTCCCCAAACCACTTAAAATGGACATATATCACTTTTTTCCCCGTCTTTTGTTAGCCTTGTTGGGCACATCAAATAAAAAAAAAGTGCTGATGCAGTCATATAGTGAATTCCATCATTATACAAAGCCTCTGATAGCTGCGATGGATATTTCACAGCTTATTACTAATCAGTGAACGTGTTCAAAGTCGAATTCAATGTTGGACGCCGTCTCATCCTCGTTTTTTAAAGTAGTGGATCCACCAGTCCCCTTCATTAGGGTGTCTATAGGTTCCTCTTCCTCGCTGTGCTGTAATGAAAAGAGAGGGCAGGAAATAGGGATGGAAAGAGTGTTTGTTCTGGAGAGAAACAGTACAGTTTTTTTTTCTTCTTCTTCTCCTCTTTAGACTGTGTCCTTATTAGGGCTTTGCTTTCCAAAGCAAGGTCAAAGCCTCCACCAACTTTCAGCTTTATTAGCCGTGGGCTTGTCCTCAGGCTCTAAGTGGCTCTCACGCAACAACCAGAGAATGCAGCCTCTGATTTTGCCTTATGTCTCACTCTCCCCTTTCCTTTTCATGTTTTCGCAGTAGAGTTTTTCTCCCTCTCTACCTTATCCTCTTTTGTGTTGCTTTCTGTGGAGGAGTCCTCCCTGAGCTCGCCGATTGCCTCCACCCGAGCAGAAGCGCAGACTCTCTCTGTCCTCCCTCCAATCCACCTCATTAGATTCTGCCTGGGTAACCTGAGAAAAAGAGCTCCTCTATCTTCTTCACCTCTCCATCACAGCCCCAGCCACCCGAACCACAGGATTCATCTGCAGGCGATGAGTGACCTTTGACACCAGCACCTCGCAGGCAGGATTACCGTTGAGTCCTGCTCGCGCTTTGTTCCTGCTAGCCGAGAAAGCAGAGATGGGTCTTTAATGAAATTCAAACTTTGGGCATGAGAAGCCATAGACATCATAGGACCTTATTTCACCTCACCTCAGTTGTGGTGTGTGGAGATCATAAAACCTTGAGCTAAAGCTGCACACAAGAATGTGGCAGCTTTCTGTGAATACACAATCAAGATGAGAAGGAAAAGACGTTTCCTTTTTTTTTTTCGATTGAAGAACTTCAAATTTTTGGCACATGCTGTCAATTATTATCTCTTTTTTTTGTTTCTGGTTTCAACCAGGAAAACAAAGTTTTCCCCAAAGCTTGAAAGGTATTGGAAGGAAAAAAAAAATAGCATATGATGGGACTTAATAGTTTTCATTTCTCTTCAGTAATTTGTGAAAGCTGGCAGTGGCTGCTGCTTTTATCAGCCTGTCAGATACTTCTGTGAAACCATCCATCTCCTGACTTGAAGTGCAATGCCATAACAACTGTGGATTCCATACGTTTCCCCTCACTTTTCCACGCTGTGTCAAGGAAGTTTAAGTGTTTTTAAGCCCACACAGTGAAAGCTCTGTTTAGCACTGCAGGTGCAGGCTTAACTCTGCACCAGGCATGTGAATAGCATGAAAAGATCATGTCCTAAGAAGTGCGACATCTCCAATCAGTTATTCATGCACATATCCTATAAAACCTGTGTGGTTTCGCTTTTGCAGCAGATGCATAAACAGCTATCTGCCTGAGGAGAGCTCATCGTATGCAGGGAAGGAGATGCAAAGCGTTTACAGTTATTTTTAGGGGTGCACACTTACTTAGTGGAATGTGTCACGGTTTTGAAGATCCAGGTGCTGTTAGTCGCTGATATGCTGTAAACAGACTGTGATGTAAAAACAGAATCATACTAAACTTAGGGTGTATTTAGGCTGGAGAAGTTCGTTGGTGTGGACCGAGTCCTGGTCCTTGCATTTGTATTCAGACTGCCTTTTAACTGGACATTTGTGTTTCAAACCAAAGCGCATAAACAAAACCACGTGACTAATGATCTCTCCAGTCATTGGCCAGGAATTGTGAGGATGGGGCTGCATATGCCAAATCCATATCAGACTTTAATATCTTGGCCAAACATGTCAAATAAAGCTATAATTGATTTTAAAAAAAAAATCAAACTCAGTTGTTCTTTGGAAATCTGAATGAAATGATTCTGATCCAGATCTCAGCCCATCAATCCTCCCTGTGATTATTTCCAGGACTAAACGAGTAAAGTCCAGACTGGCTTCTTAAAAATTAATCTATATAAAAAGAGACACTCTTTTGAACAGCTCTTTGAAATGAACTGCCCCAAAAGATTTGGCTCCCTTAAAAGAGCCATATAAAATCACTTATTTGCTGGAAAGTTCCAAATATGCTCTTTTTTGAGTTTGACTTTGTAATGGTTTCCTTTTTCTCAGCCCCTCACAGGAACAAATTCTTTAGTGAGTGGCTGAAACCCTTGATGGACGTCTTAGAAACACTTATTGATTACATATCCAGCATGTATCACCAAAGACCAAAATTTCATATGTGGAAAATGCGCAAATTGTAAGTTGTGGCTGTGTGACACAACCTTAAGGCAGTCCTTGGTTGGAGGTATAAGGATGTGGTGAAATTCTTAAGTGCCTCTTATACCAAAGGATTTCAAAAATTCTAACAAAAGAAGTGAACAGCAGTGGATGCAGTTTATTTTTACCAAATGATTTGCCAAAACCAACTTTGTTTGTGTGCTATTTAATGCAAGACAGCAAACTTCATGGCCTTGAACAGTCATGTCTTAAATCAACGTGCCAATAAAATATATATATATATATATATATATATATATATATATATATAGCTACCCTCTGGTTGAGTGAAATGTCAGCCAATTACAGTTGAGCCTTTGGCAGTGGGGTACAGACATTACTTGAAACTTTAAACAGCTTGAAACACACAGGTGGGATAGGTGAGAGGATCAAGACATCCAAAAAGAATAGTGTCACCTTACATAAGAGTAATGTTGGAAACATATGATGAGCTCCTTCAAATCTTGTCACCTTTAACACTGATGATGTAGCCATAAAGGAGAGAAAGAACATGCAAAGTTTCTAACAAATCCCCGAAAGCACATAGGTGAAAGGATAATCAACTATAAAACATCTTCTGTTCAATATATTGAGATGATACTTCAAAATGATTTTTTTTTCCATCTGAGTCAAAAAGAGAAGACAGGGAAACACAAAATAAGGCCTCATCAATCACCGGAACGGGGACTCCATAGCTAGAGGCCCTGTTCTGGTTTTGTCATCGAGAAAAAAATGGCTTTCCATAGAAAAATGAGCACCATCTCACACACACACACACCTCAGTTTTGTATTGATTTTTATGGCGGATGGTGCGGCTTGTGGCTAGTGGAGGCAATGCTCTCAGAGCAGATGTCTAATGGTGTTTAGAGACTCTCCACTTTATCAAGCCAGGCCAGCACTGACAGTTAGATGCTGGAGGGCAATTAAAATTAAAGCCTGCCTGATTAGAATATCATATTCATCTGGATGGTAATTACTATGTCTGGCTCCGTATAAATAATTAATTATGCAAAACCCATGCAGCTGCCACTGGCTAGAGTTAACTGACTTTCTGTCGACGTCTCACAGTTCGAGAAAGGATAAAGAGATTTGGAAAATAAGCTCTTTAGCTGCTATCTGGAAGCCTGCTGGGGTGTGCATGCAGCGCCCATTGAAACTGTGGCAGTCTGCTCCCAGTATGCAGGTGGCTTCAGTGAGACTGTTGGCTTTTTCCTCTAGAAGATGCTATTTCGTTTTTTAAAAAAAAAAGAAGTAAAAAAATTAAAAACCATAAAATTTTCTTCACATCTTATTCTCTACTTTAATTTCCGTCAGCCTGAAACAAAGTCAAGCTGTGCTAGATTTCATCATTAGATGTGAACACATTTTTTATTCTGTTTTTAACAGGGTTGCAGCAGCATTACATGGAATGGACCTACGTACATTAGAATATATTCAAATTCTCTGGTTTGAGTCTGATTGCGTCACCTCACTGATGGTTTTTAAAACTAAACTCATTAGCTCACATTATATTTGCTTTTCCAATCACCAAGAGTAAAAAAGTGAGACAAACTTTAATAAAAATGATCATGTTTTTATGTTTGTTACCATAGATATAATCCTAATATAGTTAGAAGTTGAGTTTTTTTCTATTATATTGTAGCAAACTGAGTTTTATAGACAGGTTTAATAATGCTGCTGATGTATTTCCAAATATCACTATATCATGAGCCAAATATTTACACAAAATATTAATGGAAAGCTTTTTACATAAGGTAAACCTGCTGGAATAAGATATATGTCCAAAAGGAGTCAGACGATACATTACCAACGCAGCCGTCTCTTTCTCATTAACACTTCTAATCACGCAAATATAAACAATTAGCAAATGTTTAATAAGTGAGGCTGAAACCGTGTTCTTGGTGTACACTTCACTGCGGTGACCTTCTCAAGAAGACATCCATAGCTCACAAATTAGCCTCATGCTGTTCAGGACGTTAATATGGTAATCAAATGCAGAAGGTTATATAAGCAATGAAGGTTATTGCATTCATGTGGGAGATTGTGAAATGACGAAAGCGAGAAAAAGCAACAAAAGACCTCAAGATCATCCTTTATGGGTCTTCGTATTTACTTCTTATTTTTATTTCGAAGGGTTAATATGACACTGTTTTGGGATCTAATCCTGATCACCTATTTTCATATTAGGCATTGAGGCGCATACGTGTAAATATATCATTTTTTAACTTTTTCATGTCTTTTTATTTGGCTACGCCCGCCTACATCGAACCTTTCACTTAAGCTAACATCTCTCATTTAACAGAAACATAGGCAGGCAGGGGGAACTGTGTAAACACACACAAATACAAGAATATGTTACTTCATGACTCCAGTTACACTCAACTGTAAAATATTTTTGGTTTCGTCAATTTAAGTATGCCCACTGAGTTGTCCATTGCCAGAATAAATGGATGATGCCAAAGAGTGAACCATCCGACACAAAGCGGAGAACCGTTCGTTCTGCAAAGTTCATTCATTTCTGATAACAGAAACCTTGTGAAGGGTATTATCCCGCATCTACCATGGTCACGATGAAAGAATTAAATATGAAATCAATTGCGAATATTTCTTTTTTTTTTTTTTTTTTACAAAAAGCGGCCTGTTTACCCCGCACTGGATATCCGCAGGACTCTCTACAGCAACTTAGGGCTAGCCAGCGCAGGAAAGTGGTATATATGCTGAATGTCACGTACGGTTAATAAAGACCATGATTTCAGAGGGAAAGTGCACCTGTAAGCACTAAGTTTTTGATAATGAAGCAAAGGTTTGTTTCAAAGAAACTAAGTCAACAAATAGTTTTTTTATTAATTGATTGTACCATTACTTATAAACATATATGTTCTCAAGACAGGCAACAAACTCTTTAAATTGCGATTGATTGAAAACTCTTAGTACCATTTGAAGCACAGAGATGTTTCTACTGTTAATAGTTCTACTGTTGTAGTAAAACCTGTGAAATAAATGCCAAATTATGTTTCAAGTCCCTGTTGTTCCAGTTACCAACTGGCATTTAGGCCAACGGAATAGTTAGGAACATTCAGGCTACAAGATTGGAACTTGTATTTTAGGTGTCTAGAATCACTTTTTAATGGACATTTTGTAGCCAATCACAATCCAGTATTGATCTAAACCATGGTATAAAATAATACAATACAGTAGTAATAATGAGGTACTCTTAGTTTTTAGTACAAAAAGACCTATGGACTCAAGTTAACAAAAACAGACACAGCACTTACCATTTCTCTTTGTTAAAACCCTGCATTTGGTTTAGGGCAAAACCCACTTTTACTCACTTTGATTCACACAAAAACTCTCTGGAAGTATTGCAAACAAATAAAACCTCGGCAAAAAATAAACTGCATCCACTGCTGTTTGGAGATGAAAGAATAATCGCTGTTTTTTTTACCCCCCCCCCCCAAAAAAAAACAAAAGACAAAAAAACAAACAAACAAAAAACATGCTTTTTGTTCATCTATCCATCCATTCATTCATACCCACTGAGTCCCTTTTGGAGAGATGGCGCTGCTGGAGCCTATCCTAGCTGCTGTTGGGCAAAGGTGAGGTACAGCCTCGACAGGTGACCAGTGTGTTGCGGAGCCTCACAATTGCTGCATCCCCCATATTTACACAGAGGGGTTATTAAGTTACCAGTCAATCTATGAAGCATGTTTTTAGACTGTGGTGGGCAGCCAGAGACCCTGGAAAACATGCAAACTTCCCACAGAAAGGACCCAGCCAGGAATTGAACCCTGGTCTCTAACCGTGAATAAAAAGGCGCTAAGCACTTCATCACCATGCAGCCCCGGTTCTTGATCAATATCATAAATCGATCAAGTTGTGGTGCTACACGTTCTGCTCAGCAGTTAACACACTTTTGAGTTTTACCAGGGAATCCTAACAGACTTTCAACCCTATTGCTGTTTCTCCCTGCTGTGGACTCCTTTGCTAATGTCACTTCTTGACATTGAAAGTCATCTAAACAGAAAGCATCTGTTACCCGGGGAAAATCATCTCACACAGAGGCACCTGAGGATCAGTGTTGGGGAAGCTGTTGGTGGTTTGATTCCTGGTTTTGTGTTTGAACGTGTGTATGAATAGATTCGCTTTGAAGGCCCTTTTTAAGTGTAAACCATGTATACTAGGGGCCCAGCGATTCGTTTTACACATGATTCAGTTCATACCTCAAAATTTGGGTTTTTGTTTGATTTCGATTTGAAATCAAAACTGAAAATTAAGCTCAAATTAATTTGCTCATAAACAAGTAACAGTGTAGAAAAGTCTTTCAGCTGGCTTATACCAAGCCTGATGTGATGTAATAACACAACGAATACTACTATTTTCTTAAATTTAGCACAAATCACATCTGACACCTTCAACGTACACACATGCAAACACATGCAGTAATAACTCTCCCTATTCAATTCAATGGTTTGATTTTAAGCAAAGAATTGGAACATCCTTAATGTGTACTCATCAGTATATCCAAGTTTCTATTTTTAGCAACACTTTCTTGATGTAAAAACTGTTCATAAGAACTAAAGAAAACCCTGGCACTGGTTTGAAGTCACAATGACCTCCGAGATAAGGTGGATGACTGTGTTCACTCACTTGATGTATGCATGTTTTCTTCTTAGCCTGAAGGACTCAGTGGTGAGACAGGCCTCGTTACAAGTGTTCTTTGATAATCTCTCCTCAGTGGGAGGTCTGGTGATTACAGCGATGTAGAGATGCCGTGGGACATACGCTGTAAGATGCCTCTGCACAACGAGCTGGAAGAGTCCATAGCATGCACACTAGACAAGTTTCTTCTTCTGTTGCTACCGGTTACTACCGCATGTCTGCCTCTGCCACCTACAGTTGGATGAGGCTTGGTGCGAAATGTGGAAGCTTTTCTGTTCACAGCTCTATTTCGATATATATAAAGGACTTGGTGTCATATAATCCAGCCGGGCACTGTTATTAATTTCTCCTTCATAATCAAATGTCGAACGGTTGGCACTTCTGTGAATTAAAAGGATAAACCCTACATCACTACCAAATCAGAGTCCCTCATTGGTCAACCTGGTATAACTGTCAACACGCGTTCAATGGCCACGCGTTTTGTACGCAAAGCCCAAAAACGATTGTAATACACGTGAACACATGAGTTTTGAAGGCGGAAGCCCGAAACACATGTTTACATAGACTTTTCATTGGAAATGGCCGCTTGAATGTTGCCAAGGGCGATGTGACAGTAGCTTCAGTTATACCATCTATCAATTTTTTCAACACCACTGTTGCTTCACAAATTGACTTTAAGTCTGTTTTGTCTTTTTCATGCAGCTTTGTACAAAAAAAATTACAAATGTTTAATGGATGGATGGATAGATAGCTAGAGCACATAAGATAATTAATCAAAAATACAATAAGAACATAAAGCATAAAAAAAAGCTGAATTACTGTTGTACATGTTAGAAAAGGTGCAATGTATTGATAAAAGTATAGAAACCTTTTGATTTTTTTGTGATGTCTTTGGAGCAGATTTTTAATGCAGGATTAAAAAAAAAACATTTAAAAAAAGTTTTATGTTAAAAATATTGCTTTGCTGCAGAAAATCTTTGCACTTCTAAATTCTAAATAAAGATTATGATGCAACATCCAAGCTAACATTTATGAGAAGGATAGCACAAAAAAGTCAGTTTTTTTAAATATCTAAAGGAATAAATATTCATGTAGTTTAAGCAACAACACTAACAAAAAAAACGTTGCAAGCAATATTTTTAGTCTAAAAACTTGCAAAAGTCTGATTTCAATAATTAGCTAATTAGACAACATGTCTGTTCCTGCATTCTCTGTTCTAATGGGCAACACTAAACCAGCAACCTTCATCTTGGCCCCTGTAAACACTTTTGGACTGGCACCTGGTGTTGCTGGCAAACTGGGCCCCATCGTGGGGAAAGAGGGTGAGGTTTTGGCTCCCACTCTGAGCTTCTGTTTGCAAGGTCACAGCTGCTTCAGCGGTGCTTTCCCACTGCCTCGTCTGGCACCGATGCACCGCTTGCCCTCCTTTGCCGCCCTGCAAGGCAAAGCACCTTCCTGTTGATGGCACTTTCAGACGGCGTGTTAGCACATGTCACAAACCTACCACACACACCTACCACCGAAGAGGGGTGGTGCTGGTGGTGGTGCTTTGTCCCAGGAGGGGAAAAGGATTACAAGTAAAAGGTGAAACGCCGAAACCCACAGCATAAATATGTATCTTGCACATCAGACGCACAGACGACTCCAAAGAATGAATCTGTTTAGTCGGTCTCGGCATTTGAAGAACAGAAGAATCTGGGACAAATACGGCACCTTTAGATCTTTCACACATCCCGACAGAAAAAGCGCAGATGCCCAAAAACACAGACACAACAAATGCTGATAATAAGATGTGTCATCTAACTTTGCCACAGAAAGAAGAGCAGCAGTTATGAGCGCAGAATACAAATGAAGTTCCTTGTTTATTTCCTTTTTCAGTCCTATGTTTGGGCTTAGGTGGAGCACCTGCTGTGGGCAGATATCAACTGGGGGGTGGAAAGAAAAGTTCCTGTTGGGTGGATGTGTGTGTGTGTGTGTGTGTGTGTAGTGAAGTGGTTAGGTGTTGGAGGACTGTGGCAAGCGTCCACAGAGCACTTTCCTCTTCCTCCGGACTGGATGCTGAAAGACAGGAATCCCGCCTGGAGGGAATGTGTGCAGGGAAGCAGCGGGTGCTGCGAGGCTGTTTGAAGGCACGGGATGAAAAGCTTGGCGTAAATAAATCAAGACTGTTTCATGTAAGATATGAGATTTGCATTGAGCCTTTTCAAATAGGGCCCTTTATGTTTGAAAATGACTGACAGTCATAATAGCCGGTCTACACACAAGGAAGAGGAGAATGGAGACGGGCAGGGAGCCAAATCTAGCTTTTTTTTGTGCAGAGACTCTGCCTCCATGGCGAAGAGCTCTGGGTCAATTGGTTTTGGTGTAGCTCAGAATGCGGAAAACGGTGGCAGTGTTTTTGCACAAAGTGAAATATCTTAAAGAGCGGGGGATTCTGCAAATCTATAAAAATAGAAAAGAAGGTCAGAAAGTTTTAGCATAATCTTAAAACATATGATAACAAAATACCCACTCCAAAGAAAATAGTGTTTTTAACATGTTCTTGTGGCATTTTTGTGATGATGGAGGACATATGTAAAGATAATGTGCGGCTGGATAGCTCAGATAGTACTTGTTAGTTTTGTTGCACTCCTATTGGGTAAGGGGCTGTAAGCTACTAGCAGAGCATGTAAACAGAGAACTCTCACCAATTGCTTTAAAGTGGGGTTGCTTCATAACAGTGGGCTCCCCCAACACTCAGAGGGTAGTTTCTAACCAATTACTGCCGCTCTGCAGAAACTAGAAAATTCCACTGGTTATTTGATTTTGGCTAATAATGGCATAATCATAGACTTGGAACACTTTGAAAATGGATCAAATATGATCCGGGTGGGTCTTTAAACACAAACCCCCCCCACTGATAGTTTTACAATTCATTCAGGATAACGTTTGCATTTTCATACAGCATTCCAAAAGACATAAAAAAAAAAAAAAAAACTCTGCTTTAAGGCTATGATGAGCATTGCCAACCAAACAGAAGTCTGTTAAAACCCTAAGCCCTGATCCTTCCCAGCCTAAAATAAAAGTAAAATAAAACTATTCTGCTCTCTATTTTTTTTTAATTCAAATATGATTGATGCCTGTTTTGTTTTATTTCTTTTGTGGCCACAAATTACCATTTAATTTGCACTATTTAGATATTTAACAATGTTGTTGCTACAATTTGTGCCACATCATCAGACGGCCTCCGTAAACACTAAATAATTAAAAAGTTAAAAAAATCTAGAATCATTGTTTAACGTAACTTTCCAATGGCTATAGAATTGTGCAAATTGTATTTGCAATAATAAGTCCGCCTAATGGAAACATGACAATAACGAGAAAAGTTGCAAAAAAGTTTTGCCGCTTGAAGGAGGCGGTTCTTGAGGAGTATCGAAATTGACACCTGTCGCAAAATTGCAATGGAAAGTCTGTTTTTCGTGTTGAGTGAGTCACTTAGCGATGGCAATGCACTTCTTGGTAGGAACTGTCTGCCTTGGGCCCTGCATAGAAGGCCCCACAAGAGGTCCCACAGCATCACACAGCTCCTCAAAAGTTGGGGGTGTCACGTGGAATTCTTTGATCTACACAGCTCCTCTGTAAAATCAAAATCACCAACCAGGATTTTCCAAAACCGCTTCATCTGTACCGCTCCCACGTGTAAGGAGCTTGAATAAGACGCCAACGTCTCCTTTGATAGATGATGATGATGAGCGCTAGTGCCGAGGCAGAAATGTAAAAGTACCTGCAGTAAATAAAACCAATGCTCACATCCGTCGCCGTATTTTTTTTTTTAATGGCTTTGTGAATGTATTGTATGGGGGCTATTTATTTTTTTTTAATTAATGGAAGCAGTGTAATTATAAAATTGTTTTTTTTCAACATTTCCAGAATTTCGATCAAGTTTTGTGCAGATGTGTTATGGAAACGCAGCTGTCGAGAATTATAACTATTCATTGAAGGAAATGAAATCAAATAAAAATCTTTTGTTTTGTTGTCATATTGTTGCTGAGATGATTAGTTCTTTGGCCACCCCTGTTGTATTTAGCACCTTAAGGCTCCTGCTCTATGGTGTTACATTTGACAAGTAAAAATCACAGAATTACCAAAGATTTACTATTGAATGTGCATTTCCGTGGGCGTCCGTGTACTTCTTTGATTTTTTTTTTGCGAAAAAAGCATGCCGTATTTTGCAATGAAAAACAACAGAAACTTTTATAAAGTCCCCTTTATTGTTTGAGGAAGCGCCAGACTGTGACGGCTCTCAGCGAGGCAGAGGCCAGTGCCTTCAGTGTGTCATTGACACTTTCCAATCACACCAGCTCCCACATTTCACACACTTTCAAGCGCGCATTTACAAAAAGCATTTTGTTGTCATCCAGTGCCTTTTACGCTACAGTGTTGTTGGTAACAGCATTGTATTGGGCTGTCAGACAAGTCTGACCAAACACAGCACTCGCTTTGAGCGCACAGGCTGAGCAACACATTATCTAACCTTCACAACACTGTGTTTTTTTTTATTTTATTGCAACACTCCCGAGGTGTTGCAGGAAAAATAAAACTGCAACAGGCTTGCTAATTGAAGCGGTCATGCTTCCTGGTTTTCATTAAAGTAATTGGCACTTTTATTTACATACATATTTTGTGGAAACGCATGCGACTGAGGAATATAATGTGCCCGAGCTGAAAGATACAGAATTAAAAAGGAAGGAGAATATTCTTTGTTTTACTTACCCATCCAATTGTGCTGACTTTACCATTCATTCAGCTCTTCCCTTCCTGTGGACACACAAAAGGTCGGTTATTAATTGAGGTAATCACAAGTTTCAATTTGCATATAGATTTCCAAACGAAAAGTTACCCATATTGAAGAAGAAAAAAAACTATCGAAAAGGCATAATGGAATTTGCTGAATAACAATGTCTACATAAGTTATATGATGTATTTTCTTTAAAAAAAAAAAAAAAAAAGGTTTCATTTATACACTTTTAGTATTACGCAAATTTAGGGGAGATGTGACAGAAGTACACAGAAGTACAGAAGTAGGGAAACTTTATTGTTCTATTCTATGTTCTATAACCACAATGTCAGACCTTGAAAATTTCACCTCCTTGATTTTAATCTTTCTTCAACATATTCAAGCATTTATTATTTTCTTTGAAAAGTCACAAGCTTCTTAAGATATGCTCCAAATGTTATACTGTATGTTGAAAAAAAAAAAAAGCATCCACAACGTGGAAAAATCCAGTGGCCTTTTGTGCAGGTCCAAAAAATAATTAGTTAGGACATCCGGCGTGAAACCGAAGCCAAAAAACAAATGAATAAATAAAACGTGACTCATGGATTTACTGTGGTGCAGCCAAAGGGCTGATAACAGAATTTGAAGCTCAAAAATATACCCACACATTTTTAAAGTACTATTTTTTTCCACAGTATATACTGTATATAACATATAAGCCTTAATTTCTTTCAGAACATTGACTGTGCCTCATAATCTATGGATTCATTCTGGACATACTATGGTCCGGGGGAATTCTCTATGCTGATTGGCTGCTGGGTGTTCATTAAAAACATAATTGAAAATTAACCATTCACTGATGATGCACCCTATAGTCCATAAAATACAGTATTTTGACTCATATAAGAAAACATTTTGCGTCAAAAATGTTCATAGCTCTCCTTGACAAGCAGTCTTTTAAAGTCAAATTCACATTACTTTTTGACCCAACATGGTGGGGAAAAAAACACAACCACGTTACTTATTTTTAAGATGAATCATATCACTTTAAAAAAAGACAAGTGTCAAAATACATAAAAAATCATTTATTTTCACACATGAAGAAAAGAGGGCAAAACTGTCTGAACCCAGCTCTTCCCCACACTTTCTTTATAAGATTGAAACTTTACATCAGGAGTTCCATCATTCCATCAAAGATTGGTCACTCGCAATCGACGTGTTTGGCACTCCAGCTTTACATAATCTTGTTTGCCACAGCAAATTACCTGCCTGTAATATTGTGACTTACCTAAACCTATTAGTTAAAATATTACATATTAAAATTCAAATTCACACGCTCAGCTAAAATTTTTCTGTTTTTCATGAATTGATTTACATCATCATTTAATTTTGCTTAAGGTTCTGGATTTTAATAGCAATATAAAACAATAAAAACGATTTTAAAAGATACGATTAAGTCAAATTGTAAATTTCCTTCTCTACAAAGTTGATGACAGCCTTAGTTCTAAAGGATTTTATTAATCCTTTTACTGTAAATTTGCTCTTTAAAACTCAACCCTCTACTCAGAAGCTTTTCTGTCTAATTAGATTTCTAATTATTTCTAATAAGCTTTTCCTTTTGCCTGAATTGACACACAATGAGCTGTGTCTTGGTTCAATCCTGCATGTCAGCAATACTCTGATGAGACTTCCTGCTTCCTGCTTGCATTATGTGCCACCTAATGGTCTGGATGTGGAAAGGGGCTTGCTGCCACACTGGATCTCTCCCATCTGCTACAGTACATCCTGGTTATGGACAGCCGTCAAGTACCGTTTCCGTTACACATACGCGCAAAACGTTATCAAAATTCCAGAAATGTCGAAAAGACACCAATTTGTAATAACACTGTTTCTATTAAATCAAATATATGCGAATAAACACAAAACAACTCACATTACAAAACATGGAAGACGCGGAGGACGTTTAGAGATCGGATTTGTTCGTTGTAATAAGCTCTAGAAAATCATTGGCATTAACGTCTCCATGTCTGGGTCCTGAGATCGTTCAAATCTTGTCTTTGGGAAAATAAGAAAAATGTTTTAAGATTAACAGGCTCAAGCTGGCTGCCTCCCCATCCCGCAGCGGGTCTCTGTCTGCCGTCCCGCCAGCCACCCAGCGTAGCAAACACGAGCGCTCCAGCCCCATGGGCCCTGCGACAAGCTGGCGAACTGACCCAACAGTAGTCTCCGGCAATCCCCTGTATGCAAATGAATGCAAACTGGTTACCTGTGCAGAGTTGTTGGTCACGTGAATCACCACTGAATTCGAAAAAAGTGTTTCCATTGCAGTTTTGCTAAATATGTCCATTACAATACGCCTCAAAAACCGTCTTCTCTAAGCGCAGAAACTTTTTCAACAAATGCAAGGTTTTTCTATGAAGCAAATTTGTTATAGCAAATCCCATTAGCGCAATTTCATAGTCAATTGAAATGCAGCTAGTGTAACTATTTGAAGGAATTATTCTGTGAAGTCATGCTTTTGCCCGGCATCATAGAAACTAAAGAGTTGTTTTTTGGAATATTAACACAGAAGATAAATGTGTTAAACATCTTTATAAAAATGTAAATATATCTACTAAGAACTTTAGTCTGCTTAGTTACCCCCCAAATTAGACTGAATATATATCGGAGGTTTATAATAGAGCAATTCCATAAAAAGGGATTGAATCATTAAAAATTAATTAGAAGGTTGATGTTGCAAAAATACGAGTTTTTTTGTATGCAAAAATTCCAATTTTATTTACTGAGTGCATAATTAAAAAAAGAAACAGTCAATATTCCTTTGTAAAAATCTACGTGGAAAAAGTTGACCTGCCTCCTTTCATAGTCTCCATTTCTTGTCGTTAGAATCATGTCTAACACTTTGTTAACAGCAGCATAGCTGCAAACATAACAAAAGTGTGAAGGGAAAGGGTGAGAATATTTCAGATAAATAACTGCCTTTGCTTGAAAAATGAATTCAGTCCAACAAGTCTACCCACCTCCAAACAGATGCACTCCACATAAACCAAATAAATAAAAAAATAACCATGTGTTTGGTATTTAAGCAGTTGTTTTGGTGCATGTATTGTAGGATTTTCTAAGTGTTTGCCATGCAAAAGGAAACATTATTCAAATTGGAAATGCTGGCTGCAGCTTTGTGTAAAGAGAAACCTTGAAATAATTGTGGGTTTTGAACAGTCAATTGTTTTTTTTATTTTATTTAGCACCATCATCGCTGCCTAAAACTCGTTCTGTATGGGAGTACAGAAAAGAAGAAGTTATCGTAGGCTTCCATTCCACTGGATTATCCCACTTACCCACCAATCCTTTTGCAACACTTGAGAGGATGAGAATTGCCTGTTGGATGACCTCAATGTTGTTCTTGTTCTCCTCTCCTTCCACCGGCGCTTTGCGCACAACCTTGGATGCCCTCCTTTTATTATCCACCCATATTGGCATGTTTTGGTCCATACCATTGAGTGTAATGAAGTCAACACAGTCGCCAATGTTTGGTGATACGGACACCATCGTGTTGGAGACAGACGTAGACAAAGCAGAGATTTGTCTGAGTTGGTCTGATTCAACATTTCTATGGCAACCACTATAGCCAATCAGGTGTGAGCTTGTTGGAAGTCCACACCCCTACCACTTGAAAGTGGCCTACTCAAAAGCTGTCAAACACTTCAAATCTTCAATGAGGGGGCCGCATACTTTTATTGAGGCATTTTATCGGTCGGTTTATAACTTGACTAACTTGCATTACAGAAAAATATGTTAGCCGTATGGGTCTGTCCCTTTGCTCCTCCTACTGCACAGGTGCAGGTGATTGACAATCGGAGGACAGGGATAAAAAAGCTCCGCCGTAGAGGTGCTCCAGAGAGACTCCTCCTCTGGGGCTTCCAGCCACGTCCAGATCCGTTGCTGCAGCTTTGTGTCTTCTCTGCTCCCCTGCATACATTCATCTGTTGGGCTTCTGTTCATTTTACCACATTTACAATAATCACTTACATCCCCAGGCCCCTGGTTTAGAGCTATTCATAACATATTGGGGGCTCGTCCAGGATACTATTTGGTTAGCTGTCTTGTGATTTCCACATTGTTTTGTTGGTGAGTGGTTTTGGTATGTGCAGCCTCTTTTGTTTGTGCAGACTTTCATGCCTTCTTTGTTTTTGGAGCCATGAGTTTTGGAGACTTTTTGTTTTTTGGGACGTGGCGGTTGTTCTGATTCCGCCTTTCTGTTTTTGTGTGCTGGGAGCAGAGCTATGCCTGGGCTAGTGGGGTGAGTAACGTTGTCATTCTGCGTATAATTTTTAGCCGTGTTCTATGGTAGGTGCAGCTGCGTTTCCCTATAGGGGGCTCACCGTAGGTATATTGTTTAGTGTGGAGTTTCAGTGGCTGGAGCTTCCCTCTTTCCTTTCCCTACGTCGACTTGGAACCACTTCCGTGGTTTCAGGGGGTGATCAGGTTTTCTGGTACTTTGAGCGCTAAAACCGTTTTCGTTTCTCTTCTCATTTGTTATGGTTTAGAGCCAATCATAACAAATATTATAAAAAAAAGATAAGCAAAAACATGGCAAAAAAATGTATCAGAGCAAAAATTGTTATTCTGAAAAATGCGGCCAAGGAACAGCTGTTTATCTTTCTATAGAAGTCTATGGAATTTTGGCATCTTGGAGCCAGTGGGTACTACCTGTTTGGAACGCCAGGCGGTGGGGGTCACTCGGTCCAGTTCTCATAAACAGTCAACGGTCCTCACCCTACTTAGCAAGGACCTCACCATTTCTTAACTGTTTTGTGGCCTTCTAAAGACCAACTGGACGACCAACTGAAGAGTTTAGACTCATTCAGTCAACAATTCGATTCAATTTTATTTATATAGCCCAAATTCACAACAACAGTCGTCTCAGTGGGCTTCGTAAGTCAACACAAACGCACAAATGTGTCTGTCAGTCCATGCACTCCATGTGCATTTTGAGCCGTAAAAAAGTCCCTGCTGCAAAGGGGAAAATGAAACACACCCACACATGTCGGCCACAATGCACACGGTAATTGTATCTCTATGTTGCACAGTTGAGCACACAATAACAAAAGTCATTTGTAACCCATTATATCTGTGTGCAGCCTGTTTTCATTCCGGCTGTCTTGTGCCTGCTGTTTCAACCACATACTAATATCTAAAAACAACAAAGCCAACATTAAGGAAAGAGTGTTTGCTTTCAGGAATCTATTTACAATCACAGTTTGTTTTTTTAGACTAAGCCAAATCATTCAAAATAAGTGGGACGGACATGCTCCAAGACAGAAATGGATGGACGGGTAAATGAGGAGCGAGTGACTGTGTGTGAGTCAGCTGCACTTATCATTCACAAACACCGTTTAGACTCCAGATACCTTATTTTCAGTCATTCTTAGAACATAATAAGGTTAATAATTAGACGTCTGAGGAATACCGGTTATAGAAATTTAATGCAAACTGAGTTTACGTCACCATCTCGACCCCTTAAACAAGAAATGCAGCGTTTTCATCAAATTTACAATACCATGCAGGTCCATGTTTCAAAAACAAACTCATTTAAAACTGATTTATATTCACTTTTTTTTAAAACCTTAATGCCTCTACCAGTCACAGTGGGAATGGATAGATTGGTTTCTAATGGCTATCCAATACTATGCAGCAGTACACCTATGTGTTGTTTAATAAGGTGAACTGACCTTTCATCGCGGTGATAAATCAATGACATTCTCCCACACTGAAGCTCGGCATGCAAATGCATAATATTATCCTCCCGTTTTTGCTGGTATGGAGCAAAGGCGGCGCGCTCACAGGAAATCAAGCGTAAAGATTAATATGTTTGGTGGTCGCGTGTCTAAATATGTGCACCCTTTTATTTATTTGTTTATTTATTTCTTATGTGCACACAGCCTGAAAAAGTGCCCTCGACCCCAGTGCTCACTGACTAAATAAATCAAAATGGGACTGTACACTTGTGAATGTAAAAAAAAAGCTGCCTTATTGGAATTGCCTCAGTAAGGGGAAAACAAGAAGGATGGTGTTTGATTGAAGGTAAGTGGTAGATATTTGCGTTCAGCAAACATTTGTCAAAGGAGTTGCTGGCCTTTTTCATTCGGTGATTACCATCCTTCTGACGGGACATAATGGCCGATGTCTGCGATGATGGCGTGACGGACGCATTGGGAAGTAACGGAAATGTCCAGATTTCTCTTATTTACCTCCTAAATATTACATCACCACCACTAATGCAGCGATACAATGTTCCCTTGTCAGGGATGTGGACAGGATTTTAGAGGAGCAGGGGCTCATAGTCGAAAAAAGGCAGCAATAACACATTTTTTGTCGTTAAAACAATATGGAAATTGAGTAACATTTTAAAATAAATGACTAATAGATAAATACTTAAGTAGGTAAAAGTGATGCAATTGTCATTTCTTTTTGACTAGAGGAAGAAACAGAGTTCTGACTTCTGACACATGCATTACTTCATCACCAGAACTGCGGCAAAAACAGCAAAATCGCAACTAATGCCAACTCACCCATCGGGGAAAACAATATTAAGCAATGTATTTCCTATCGTGCCATCTCGTTCCCTGTCCTTGATCGCTTAAGTCCAATCCTAAAGCATTTCTCCAAACTGCAATTTATTATGCATCATCAACATGAAAGACAAGAGCAATAAACACTCGCTGGCTTTTCCTCCTCATGGGTTTTGCCACAGGCCCACAAAGAAACTCCAGTCCACGCTTCACTGTGTGTCTCTTTGTAAAATGTACAAAAAGGTTTTTTTTTGGGAATTTTTTTTTTTTTTTGGAATACGTTTCCTGTTTCTCTAATAAGCGACCAGCTCGATGCCACAGCTCTCCTGCACGGGAAGAGATAAGAACTGGCAGAGCAGTGGTGTGGGCTCCCATCGAAACCCAGTGTGCTGCTAAGCCCCAACACAGCCCCCAGCAGACCCTCAAAACGCAGGAGCACGCACACACACACGAGCACGCACCTGCACTCGCACCCACACACACTCCACGCACAACACAAAAGGCAGCAGCCCCCAATGTGGTAACGTTGTGATTACAGATGCAAGAGCACAGACAGTGCGTTGGGAATATGAGGTGGAAGGAGAGCGCGGAAAGGGAGGAAAATAACAAGTGTTAAGTCCACTGAGACAGCATTAAAAAAAGCACAATGCTATGGTTGTTGTTAAAAAAAAAGGAAGGAGACTACTGAAGTGAAGAACTTTATTTATTTGTTTTTCCCCCTCATGAAAGCCTTTAAAGAATTATCGCACCAGCAAGGCTCTCTGCCCTCATTTACTTTTAGTTTTTTTATAGAGATATATTTTTATACGTTTCAGGAACCTTATTGAAGAGGAAAAGTGCTTTGGTTTTGTGAGGGCTAAGGGGGTGTGATTTGCATTTCAAACCTTGTATTTGGGGGCCACATGGGGTTGGTGGTGGTGGTGGTGGGGGGTGAAGTTCACTCCTTCAACCAGATTAAATGAACCCCCCCATGTAAATGGAACAGATGCCAAACTCCTATAAACTAACCCTTAGGAGAGCTTACAGCTGTGGAAGACGCTGTTATGAAGGCCATTCCGGGCTTTTCCAATTCACCTCTCAGTACCTGTGCCTTTCAAACATGTTTTGCTGTTTTGCAAGGAAAAAAAATGGCATCAACTATAACACCAGAGGGATGCTAAAGAGCTTCTCCGCTTTTGTGTTAAACCCTTTTAGCTTCTTTGGCATAAACACAAGTGAGTGACCATCAACTGGCAACCAAGAGAATCAGCTGCTGCAAGTTGTTTTTGTCATCCGTTACTTAAAGCCTTAGTCACAGCTGCTCTTGTGGGTGGATATGAGGTGTTTGCAGGTGCAAAATGGTCAAACATGTAGGGAAACGCCAAGAGGTCTGCATGAAACATCAAGGTTGTAGACCGCTAGGTTAGCCCATAGAGTGAAAGTCTTAATACACAACATTTTCTCCTACGACATGCTGTTGTAGAAGAGGTCGTAGTGAAACACTGATTTCCACTACAGTACATTTCCATTGCATTGACACACAAAAGTAGAATTTTCATTTATCAACTGGAATGTCTACTTCCCCTCTGTTATACCTGTATTTGACATCCGTCCTTCCACAATGGAATGTAAGCTTTACGCAGGAGTATTATATTCAGTGCGTTGACGGGTCAATGTTGCGGCAAAAAAACAGGGAAACAGGTTCAGGTTTCAAAGTAAAAACTTCCTTTGTACTTTAAAATTTGAATTTTATTTTATTTTTTAAGGTGATGTACCAACATCATAACAGATGTTAACCCACAGATAACACTGTCAATTTTAATTTTGGAAGTACAAAAAATATATTTGTAAAATGCAAGCTATGTGTCATAAAGACTCTGTGAGGATGGAGAAGGTATGGGACCTGATTGATTAAATTCTGGATGAGCGTAGAGAGTGGGACAAACTACACCACATGGGGGTGGCAGGACAAACCACCCCTTCAGGAGGCAGGGGGGGGATGGACTGTAGATCCAATGCAGACAATGTAAATTCACTGATGTGAGATGGAGTTGCTCCGTAGACAAACCAGTGTCAATTTGGGGTCATCCAACACTTAAGTAGGTGAGACGCAGGCTTGTCGTAATGAGTTTTCTTTTTTTCAACCGCCCCAAACCATGGACAATGCAGAAGGAGCCTGTTAGTGCTGAACACGAGCTAAGTATGCTCCGTCCACGTCCCTTGGGCGCAAGGAGTGCTGTTAGGAAATCAGGAAATGACACTATCAGAGCTTAATTTGTATGAAAATACTAAGGGCGCCCTACAGGCACTTGAGTATCACGTGCACACATCGTGCATGCAGCTCTTGCACGTGACCAGTATGCACACATTGCTAACAACTGGAATGTAGAGTAAAAGCAATGTATAACAGCATCCGCCATACGTCATAAGTGTGTGCAACTGACACACTTATTCTCCCTGCCCCCCTTTCTCATTACCCATAATAACTGAGCTATGTTTGCATGCTCTCCTGTTGGCTTTCAGCCCCTCACACCCCCAACCTAACATTACTGGTGCACCAAAAATAGCGAACAACATTGGAGCTATCCAGCCTCACAGTTTTAAGGCCAGATGCCAGCTGAGATGAGGAAAATAAAGACGTACCGGTACATGAATCTATTTGTCTACAATTGGATGCATCAGAATGGCAGTCAGTGGGAGTGTATTTTCTACATCACAAATAGAGTCTTTTTCAAACTATATTTTTTCCTCTGCTCATGATTCATAATGATTTGAATAAAGAAATATTTAGACATTTAAACTCTAACTTCTATTATCAGAAAAAGGCCACAAGAACATGTTAAAAAAGGCCAAAAGGACAACTTTCCTTGGTGTGGTGCTTTAACTCTCAACATCTGCATTCATTTGCAAATTCTGGAGCAATAAATGTTCATTGTTTTTTTATGTTTGTGGGTAATATTTAACCATAACTCCACTAAAGCTCTATGTTAAGCATGAATCCAGTTCTACTTTCAGAGGCATGTATAAATATCAGTTAGATTCCTTGAATGAGTGAGTTTTGTAGATGAGAATGAACAATTAAACAGGATTGCTTCAATACTGCTCCATCTTTCCGGCGCATTCGCTTCAAACAGTGAGGAATCCTGCACGGGGGAACATTGTAAATAATTGTAGCTGTGCCTTTCCTGGTTGTTGGCATGCTGAACCAGATCTGGGCAGTTTACAGTAGTGCAATGTTATGCCTTGCAGCCTTTTGTTGTTCCAAATTGGCAGGTTGAATGGAGCCAAAGGAATCCTGAGCCACACAGATAGGGGAGAAGCTTGTAAATGTGAGGCACTGTGCTAATTGCCTTTTAGAAGAAACTGTTCATGGCTGACTGATGTATCTGCCATAATTAATTCAGCCACTGAGAAAAAACCGTTAATGCAGAAATGTCATTATTTTTTGTGTGCGTTTAAGACTGGGTTATCAAATAAAATACAAGAAAGGATATAAAAAAACTCAATTGCGGTAAAAGTGTGGAAATATTAGTCATGTGAGTATTTTGTGTTATTATTATGTTAGGGAAGAAACAAAAGAACAATTTGGCAAATGATAACTGAGGTTGCAATTTTTTAGATCAACGACAAGTTTTTGGACCAAATAGAAACATTTATGAAATATATTTACAGATTTCACCTTTTTTCCCCACTATATAGAGGTGGAAGGAGGTCATTCCAGAAGTATTCTGACAAAAAACAGCTTCGAAATGCGTTTTAAGTCCTTTTTTGGGTACTACATACAAATGATCAGCCATTAAATGGGCTTTAAAAGTTAAACCAGTTGAACTTTGATCAATTAGGGACTTGGATATTTAAGGCCGTGTCACAAGGCCATTACGTACATTTTGGACATTTTCCATGTATGAATTTCCGTCTTTTGTAATAGATGTGTGATACTCATAATTTCCAAGTGTTTCTTGGGTTCGTCTTTCATTGATGTACGCAGATGTAGGTCGGGGGTTTCGGCTGACGGGTCTTCACGTGAATTCGGTTTTGAGAGATCCAAAGGTTTTAGTCGGTTGAGAATTATGCAGTTTACACGTATTTAATGTAGTTTATATGCAATTATTATGTAATTACGCAAATGTGCGTGAGTTTTGCAAGACGCATTCGCAAATATGTGCTTTTCTACGACCGTTTCACATTATGTCCACATATTTCTAACAGACTTTTCATGCATGTACCACCGATGTATAACTTTTATATCGTGTATACTACACATCTATCACGCCGTAATTGACCCACCAATCACTAATAATTTGCATATAAACAGAGCAATACTTACACATGGTTCATGTTCTATATAGATTGACATGTTCTTTGCATGGTTTATTCATACTTCTTCTGTGGTCTTAACGTGGTTCATTTGTGATTAATCTGTGACAATTTTACGTAAGACCACAACTTTTCTTACTTTTTCCGAGTATATTAATGTACGACCAATTTTATGTGTGCAACATGCACAAAATGTACGCAGTGGCTGTATGACACGACCTTTAGTGACGTATGGATGCCATCCTTGTGAATTGACCGAAGTGCCAACCGTTTGAAAAGTGAAGAAGAAATCAATAATTGCCATTTGTGCCCAGACGGATTTAAATGACACCAAGTCTTTCATGTATCATAATCGAACTATGAAAGAAACAGCTTGAAGCAAGATTTGCACTGCTACAACATTTTGCAACAAGCCTCTTCCAGCTGTGAGAACATGCGCTAGTATCTGGTGTCTGTATGAACACGATATGCTAAAAGCGTGTTCAGGAACCCAGATTCAGTGCATCACACGTATGTGTGTGCGAATCAATCAACAGTCAAGCCAATAAGATTGACACAGTAGCTTGCATCAAAATATTACATTTTATATTTCTTGGACCAAAGCAAGCGAGGTTTAGAAGATAAATAGATGGATAAAGACAGTTCATTGGCATTTCAATAACCAGGAATTAGAGTTAGAGACTTCCAGGAGTTTTTAAGATCCCATTCTCCCTCTGAGGAAGAGCAGTCAGTGTTTTAAAAATCAGGTTTTTGTTGTTAGTTTTTATTTTATTTTTCTTGTGATAAAGGAATAGACCAGCGGACTAGAAAAGGGGGCCCCAAATCTGGTCCTTAAGAATACTATCTTCTTTAGTTTCCAGCTTCATTTTCTCACATTCCTTAAACTTTCTTAGAGTTTGATTGTCTAAACTTCTTTATAGTTTTTAACACGTTGTGATTTTATTTTGTTTTCTTTTGAATCTGTACAGTGTCCTAGGGTGCTCTGAAAGGCGCTTTTAAATAAAATGTATTATCGTTGTTATTATTATTATTATTATTATTATTATTATTATTATTATTATTCAACATCTCTGATTCAGGATATTAGCTGTGTGAATGGGTGGTGAAGGTCTAGAAACCTGAATACTAAGTTGGGAGCACCCCAAGGCACTGTACTTTACCTATTTTTTTGTCTCAAATATTTCAATCCAACCGCAACATTTTGAGTTCTGTCGTGGCTTTACTATACTTTGGGTGTATTGGTGAGGAAAGTATACAGTTTATACGTAAAATTCAATGATCAAATCTAACTGCAAACAAGTAAATGTTTTTTGATTTAAGGAGAACCAGCATCAATCAACAATGTCTATTTTCTGAGAAAAGAAAGAGATAGTTGTAAATCTCCAAACACTTCGTGGTTCATCTTGACATGCAGTCCGCTGTAATGCAAATCCAACCCTGAGGCAGTTTGCAAGATGAGACAGAGCTGGTGTGTTTTTTTTTCTAATGCCAATATCCTTTAATGTGTGCGGCATACCTTTAACGCATCTGCGGTGTATGTGTCCTCAAATTAACAAGCTGACATCTAAGCTGGCTATATGTTATTTTCAGCTTCTTTCTTTCAGTAGCTACTCAGCTTTACTAGTCACAGCTTTTGTTTTTTTATTCAGGTCGAACCTGGAAACTGTTTCGTTCGTTAAAAATCCTTTAGGACCCAACCATATGACTACAGGAAGTATTGCCATTTAACCCTTTAACATTGGAGATGTCGCCAGTGACGTGATCATTGGTGTACTACAACTCTTCGATCGTTTATGCAATCTATTTAATTCCAATGGATTCTCACACGAAGAAAACAGCTTTGCGTTAGTAGGTTTGCAACAAAAGTTGCTGATTTCTGATGATTGTGCAAGCACTTATCTACTGTAAAGTGTTGCATATCACCCCAAGGCTGCTTTCTGTGCTTATGATAATTGTGTTCAATAGTTAAAACAGTCCAAGAACACTGCAGCTAAAGCTCTGGTGTTAAAGGGTTAAAGCTATTGAGGTGGGGGAGACCAGAGCGTGTTGTAACAATGGTTGGTTTGTCATGTTGATAATTATAGACTCTCTAGAGGGCGCTGTGACTTGACATTGGTGTCAAACATTTCACCAAACTTCCCCCTTATTTTACTACAAAGATTGTTTCTGTCCTCATAAAAGAGAGAAGGTAATTTTGCAATATGGTAGGTCTGAGGAAACATTTCGTGGTCTGAACATTGGGATTTAGTCATAGGTCAGCATTGGAGTATTGTGTTGAATTAATTTGTGTTTTAATTAAAAAAAAATCATGTATTTTTTAAAAACTATATTGAAAATACAACCAACCCCAAATTGGTGTTTGTTGCTCCAACGTGCCTTTGATTATTATTAGTTCTTCACTGCAAGAAGTTACAAAACAGGCAGGGATATTCAATGTCAAGCCATGTTGTTGACCTTTCTTTCAAAATAGAAATAACACATAAAGGTATTTTACTGTCAAGCAATTTACCCTAAAACACTGCCCCTTAACCCTTTTACACCAGAGGTTTAGCTCTAGTGTTTGGATCCTTTCGACTACCATAACTCTTTTACTGTTGAAGCAATTAACATTTTTCTGGTGGATTCTGAAGAGGAGAAAAGCAGCTTTGAGCTGCAAAAGACTTTATAGTAGTAAAGTGCTTACGCAATCAATAAGAATCAAAGGTGCTTTTCTCTGTGTTAGAGTCAACTTATCCATGTTGATTGCATAAACAGTCAAAGAGTTATGGTACGTCCCAGTGTGTGGGTTATTCAGGTGTTGCTGGCAACATCTATGGTGTTGAAAGCTTAAGATCTACCTTCTTCTTGTTTTCCAAATATCTCTACCACATACAGCACTAGTTAAAAATGATGGGGACTTGAGTCTAACTTAAGTCATAAATGCTAAAACCTGAGACATGACTTGAGGTGTAGGGCTTGATAACAAAGTCTAATTGTCTATTCTTAGGTTTCAGCTCCACATAACAGTTAAGCCTAAGAGTGTATTCAGACTGGACATATTTGGTTCACTAAAGGTGAAGCAGAGTTTTTTTCCCCCGACAATCCGGAACAAATATTCAGCCTGAATACACCCAAGTGGATTGTGGTCCGGGACCAAGAATTGCTCTCTCACTCATATTTCAAGGTGGTCTTAGTTCGTTTCCAGTCGGACTGAGATTTGATTTGCTCTTCGTTTTTTTTCAATCTAAATAAGCTTGGAGTGGAACAACTGGACCAAACGGTCACCACTGCCGAGCATTATGGGATGCAAACAGAGTAGAAAGGAAGCAAATACTCGGACAAACATGGAGCAATGATAAGATAGAGCAACTCATTAACATTTGGACGGATGAATGCAGGCAAGTTAAAACAACTTTTAGTGATCACACTTTAGTGACTACACATGGCTTTTCACACTGTTTTCCCGACAATCTATATGTCATAAACACTTCTTACCTTCTTAGCCTTTACCTCCTCAGTAACCACCTTGCAGCATGCCTCCACTGGACCAAAGTAGCCAGTAAAACATGTTGCACCTGATGTTGATGCAGACATTTAAAATTGGTCAGCAAAATATAAAGTTTGAATAAGTGAACTATCCCGACAAGGACTGCAGCGTGCAGAACTTCTATTACTCTTTCTGTCGTTGCTTTGTCTAACTCTCGTAATTCCTTGCCAATGAAAAAAGAGATCTTTAGTTATGAGCGTTTGTTTACAAGCTTTGGTTCGAATCAGAAATGTCCAGTACATGGTAGTCTAAATACAGACCAAACGCAAGGTTCAGGACTTGGTCCGGAAATTAATTGGATTCGGTCTGGATGAACAGATTTTTCCAGTCTGAATAATCCCTAAAATAAAAGAAAATAAAGTCTCTTGGCATTACTTTTGGTAATGCAGAAACTCAACTGCCTACTTGACTTATAAAATTTGGACTCAGGACTTGAAGTGGACTTGCATAAAGGCACTTAATCTATACTGATTGCCTAGATGGCTCATGTTCAGTTAATCACAACCTGGATCCACCTTAACTAGCATATTAGTAAGACTGGACTGTCGGGATCACAGGCAGGGTGGTAGATTTTGAGAGATGTAGAGTTGTGTATATGCCCTGGCAAATCTCATATCTCATTTCCTCAAATCCTCTCATCTTCAGCTTGATGGTGAGGAATGGTTCCCTCAAAGAATCCCTTAATTTTTTAAGGGAGTTTCATCTCATTGGTTACAACCATAATGGTCCCTTTTAATTTCAAGGTTTTTGCATATTTTCAACCAGCACCCCTTCAAAGAAGTGGCTATAAGTTGTGTAGAGCCATCTAGCACTCATGTTCTATAAAGATGAACACATACCTTACCTTTCTTTAACTGTAGAGTTTTTTTTTAAATGAACCTGCAACACAAAAGAAATAACTTTCTTATCAGTCTGTCAAAAAAATTAAAAAACAATGTTGAATGTTATTCATTCTTGTGGATTTTAAATTAATATTAACTGCCAGTACCGCTTTGCAGCTGCCATGTGTTGGCATTTCTACAAGCTTTTGAAAGATTTCTCCTTCAAAGAAGGTTGGCGCTATGGACCAACTCATATAGATCAAAGCTATACACCAATGGAAAATGTATGAAGAAAAGCTCGCAAAGGAAGCACGTTTTATACTCTACTTAAAGAATAATGTTAGATCAACAGGAACATGGACAACTGAATTGGAGTGATAACAACAAAGTCCTGGTTGCGTGTTGTTTGCCAGCGCGCCGTTGCTTCTGCGCCCGGCAGCAGACAAGTTTGAGGGCCTTGCTGAACAGTCTAAAGCGGAGAAAATCCCCATCTGGAATTCCCCTTAATGCCAGAGCATCTGAGAGAGCCTGCAACCAAGGGAGAGCAAAATAAGGAGACTATTGGAAGAGGAAGAACAGTGGGATTGAGGAGGGACAAAAGAGCTGCTCGGAGGAAGCCATGCAGGGAAATGTATATGGATGGGGAAGAAGCAAGAAAATAAGAAAGATTTTGTGGGATTTAGTAACTCAGCCTAGCTGTCAATATTATCAGCTCTCAAAATCAACCGGTGCATGAGTTTTTTTTTTTTTTCATTCTTGTCAGGAGGATTTGGAAACAAAGGGCTTGTAGAACTCTTTTCTTTTTCTCTTATAACCCACTGAGGTTACAGAAGAAGCTAATTTAAGTGACAGTTGTACAGTCAGTCCCAAAATCAGAAAAGCATGTCACAACACACTGTGTTTAATTTGAACATCACAAGAAATTCCAGAAAAAAAGAGATATTTTAGGCTGCAATAGCTGTTTTGGATTCGTGTTTGCTTGTGTTTCTGCTTTGGGATGAGAGAATTAGTCCCCATTGTTGGAGCCCGGTCTGAACTGTGTGGCTGAGCTCAGCCAAGCCAGCAAGAATCCTGGCGCAGGGCACTGCCAGGGTGAATAACAGGGTAAAGCCTGCTCCCGCTGCAGCTGTCAGGCTCTTAAAAAAAAACAAAAAACTAACCCAGAGACCTTAATAAAAGTCGAATGGGTGGGCTGTCTCAGGCAAAAAGCCGACAGGTGCATCAGTTTTAGAAATGCAAAACACAGTAAATCCAACCGTTTTCCAGAGTATGATACCTTGGTGATAACTTGATAACTATTATCTCATAAATCTTGCTTTTATAAAGCAAAGAGTTTATCATTTTAATTTTGTTAAACTTCCAGCCTCAACGTTTTGATTTTTATTCTTATTACCAGGATATGAGTCCTTTTTTTTTTTTTTTACAGGTTTGACTTCCTGTTTTATCTCACACAAACTCATTGGTAGCTTTGGTGAAATATTCTGTTCTGTATTTTACCACATTTGGAAATGAGGTGTATTAAATGCCATTTTTGCTGGACTTGGGTGTCTGATTCAGGAAGATTTTATGGGTTTCGTCAAAAGTGTTGGACAGCTGTACTGACTGCGTTAATCAAAGCACTTAAGTATATGTTAGTAATGAAATACTCACTTTTGAAGAATTGTGAGATTTATTGTTTTAAAACGATGGAAAAGACTGTTTTGGTAAAAAAAAAAATAATAATATGAAAAAGGAGTCCCACAGAGATCTATATTGGGACCAATACCCAATGTGCAAAAACATTTTGATTTGAGTTTGTGGGCAACTTAGAAAGTGAATGCAACATCCGAAAAAACTTTTCCACTAAATCCTATTGTTCTTGTGGTGACCCTGTTCATGTTGTCACAATAAACCCTAAATTTAAATACCTTAAAGTTTCGGTGAATCATCATTTACATCACAGCTGGAGCCTTGGTCAAATGCACCCATGCGGAGGGCTGACCCATACAGGTGCTGTGGGTTCTTTGTTTGTCCGAGTCTGTGGAAGGTCATAAGGAGGAGGAGCTACATCTTAACCCTTGTGCTATCCTAGGCACTTTAACATTGGGAGTTGGGTCATCTGAACCCCACAAGACAGTGCTTAAACCTTTTTGTTAAATGATTTGTGATCTTCACTGGTGTCCATGAGAACATGAAATCCTCTCCACCTTTGTCATGGTAGGGATAACACGCCAATGTAAGGGTGGGGTCATCTGGACCCCATAGGATAGCATAAGGGTTAAAAGGAGCCCTTGAGACTCATTCGGCCACCTTAAGGGACGTCATGAAAATGGAAAGTACCATTGTCGTGTGTGTAATGTGTATAGCAAAGTTTAATGTACTGGTCCCTGACTGAACATACTGACCTGAAGTGTCGGAAGGGAGTTAAGAAAATGACAAATCTCTACGACACGCTTATGTCTCACCTACTACACCCTCGTACAAGCGTCCGCTATGACTTGTTGCTTGCAGCATGTCCTTAGAAAAACGTGTGTACTATTTCGCTCTACGGGTTCACCAAGTGGTCTACAACCTTGATATTTGGTGCGTGCCCTGCACAGGTTCGACTACTTTTTTGCCCGCAGACAGCCCGTATTTAGCCATGGGGGCAGTAGTGACTAAGGCCTTAAAAAGGGCTTGTAATCATATAAACATAAAACGTGTGCAGGCATGCTCAGTTTGGTTATTTGGTTTGATGAAAAAAAATTATGTTCAAATCATTTCAGTGTCTGTGGGAAGCTACTTAATATCTGTCTACATGTATAACAAAGTCATGTCCATATGGTATTTGGATCAGTTTGTGTGTGTATGCTTTATTTTCTTTCATAAATGCACCACAAAATGATTATAAATATATTATGGCTTCATACACAACATGGTTTTTCCAGGATATTTTAATTTAGTTAAAATGCATGTTTTGCTATATAATTCCATTCATACTGTTTTTATTCCTGATTTTAAAAAACTGTATCTTGTTTTTAAGGGTAACATGTTATTGCTGTGTAGACACAACAAATAGTTGTTTCAAAAAGTTTTAATGCAGTTTGGTGTATTTGTAAAAAAAAAAAAAAAAATGATGAATTCTTTTTTTCTGTACAATAAACAAATAATTATGAATTAACTAATAATGACTATTATAACTCATAATAATTATTATAATTAATAATAACTTGAAAATCAGTTTGTCCTGAGAATACTGCTGGCTGGTAAAGTCCCCAGTGGGGTCTTTTTGCAAAAGAAAACCACCTAATGAGTTGGGACGGACGGACAGAGCGAGGGTTTTGAGAGGAGCGGTGCAGAGGCAGGGCAGGCATGGAGGGAGGATTGGGTGGCGCAGTGAGGCCTGAGCAGCAGGCAGAATCAATCGAGGTTGCGGGATTACCGCTCCTCTGAGCTGTGATCAATTGATCCCCCTGCTCGACGAAGTAAACGAAGGTCCGGAAGCTGCCCCACCACCCTCATCTTACCTGGTTTTCCTGTCCTCCAATGCTTCCTGACTTTGAGTGTAAAAGCAGATATTCGTGGATGCTAAAGAGGGCGAAAACACAGTCTAGGTCTGGTGGTTTTTAACAATGGAAGGGGAATGTTCCATATTCCACTTGAAGGAACATTTACTCCCCGACTTCAAGAGCTTTTGCTCCACCTATGAAGCCTTTAGGGGATGTGAAATTACAACTTCTGTCTTCTTTAGGTGCTTAAAATATATAAAAACAGCGTATTTCACAGATAAATTTCAACAAATAAACATAAATAATAATAATCAAAGATAAACATTTAAAAAAAGGAAATCTCACTTTACTTTTTTGGTGGAAATAAGCACGAAACTTGGATTCTGAAGAATTTGAGGAATTTTAGTCAATTCAAACACACCTACCGTTTGATCTGGCGAACAACACATTTTTGCTGACTCATGTTAATGCTTCAGTCCCTGCTGTCAATCTCTTGTCTTGTCAGTAATGGTGACTTTAAACTTTAAGAACCTTATTTCCTTAATGACGCACGCCATGCATGGCCCTGTGATACCAGCAGATGGCAGTCTTGCTATCCCGATAGCAGCCTGCTGGCCCGTGGGCTCAGTTTTTGGACTGTTCAGGTTTAACTGTGTGTAAAAGCACCCCCCAAGTTCTGAAATCCCTGGTGATAAGAGAGAGAAAAAAAAAGAAAAGAGAAACAGCGAGAAAGAGCCAAACAACAGGTATCCTGGAAAAAAAGAAGGCGCAAACTCTCAAATACTCATTCGTGATGCAACACAATAAACCATAATAAACATTCCTCTGTTTGTAGCTAATCTGGAACATTTCATCTAATAACAGTTATTTGCTGTGTAAATGATGTCATTAGGTTGTCATTCTGCTTTAATGTTGCTGTTTTTACTTCTATTAATGCTTTGTTTTGGATTAAAGGAAATAAAAGGCAGGAAACTGATGATGAAGAAAAGAGATTAAGTCAATATTTGAGGTATTTTTTATACTCCAGGTCATGAGTGAAGGATTAAAACCCAGCAGGTTAAACAGTGGAATCCATTCACTGAAGAAACTACCCACAACTACCCCTCCAGATTAGCTGACCATGAGCTATGTGAGGGAGCGAAAGAAAGAAAGCATAATTTCATTACAGTGGTAATGAGTGGAGTGAAGGGCTTGTGTGGAGGCAGTGACCCGGCAGCAAAGCTTACCTGCAGACTCGTAGCAGTAATACCTCTGGTCAGGCAATTAGTTATCCATTAAAACACAGGGATGATCTGATCTTCCCCAATTAAGGGACAACCGTGCTATGAGTCACTGCAGATCTGCTGTCAATTTTAGACGACTAAGTGAACCAGCTAACTCAATCCAACTTGAAACATCCCAGTTCAGTTAAACAAACTATATTCCAAATCCAATTATTTTGGGTTTTTTTTTTTTAGGACAAAAGGACTTTAGTACGGAAGGACAAAAGCCAACAAGTTTACGAAACAAGTACAAGATTCATATTAAAGCAACAATATATGAATCAAGCACGATTCTGTTACTTTAAGTATAATAAAACATACTGAATATAAAATATGTCATTAATTCAAATCATGATGATCTTCTAAAGCATCTATAATCAATCAAAAGGTAAAATATATTCAATAAATGAACAATAACTCCATAAAAAAGCAACTGGCGCATTGATTACTTGAATTGGTTTGAGAGTAAAAATATTACATTTTACATTTTTTGTGATTCTTTTGAGTTATTTAATAATTTTGCTAATAATTTCCAAGATGATAGTCGCTTTTAAAAGAGGTGGAGCAATATTTCTCCAAAAGAAGTAAACAAGGAGGCAGATGTATAAAAAAAGCAACTTATCAAACTAGCTTTTTGCTAAGGTGTAGCACAAAAAAAGCCAACAAGTTGAGCCTAAATCAACAGAAATCACTCGACTGGCATGAATTCCACAAATACAGATACATAAGTCACCTTAATTCATAACATAAGAACATAGAATGATTAAAAGAGTAATTAAAAAATGATTATTTTATCACAATTGTTGAAAAAATGTTCAGCTAAAAAAATAAGATAAGAAGTCAACCTATCTAATGAATTTTGAAAAACCTAATGTATCGAGTAAATAAAGAAAAAGTATCTAATTAATTAAAAAAAATACATAGTCAATGTTTCTGAGTTTTTTTTTTTTAAATACGTGGTGAACGTGTCAAATGAGTTTTGAAATACACAGTATAGTGAAATAATTAATAAATACAGACTCAACATATCCAATGATTTAAAAAAAAATGTGTGATAAACGTATTATGTGAATTAAAAAAAAAAAAGAGGCATCAAATATGTGGTTTTTTCAAATACGTAGTCAATGAATCTAATGAATTTTTTTAACATACGTAAACGTAGCAAACATTTTCTTAAAAATATGTAGTGATTATTTTAACAAAAACAGTAGTCAACATATCTAATAAATAAAAGAAACTCAGTGTATACATATTTCATTTAAAAAAAATTATTAAATGTATTCAATTAATTGAAAAAATTGCAGTCAACATATCAGCTTTTTTGAAGATTTGTTGACAGCTTAGGCGCAAGGGTTAAATGAATTTTTTCAAAAATTTTTAATTGATAAATTCTTCAACGTTGAGAACATATGTCTTTATTACATTATTAAAGGATGATGCAAAACTTTGACAAACTTAGTTGAATGTATTCTTTTATTTCTCTCTTTTAGAACTTTTAAAGCTACGTGGAGCCAAACTACCCTTCAAATCGGCTAAAGTCTCCCTGAACGCCTGCAGTAGTGTATTGTGCTGTCCAGCTGAGCATTATTTCAGTTTAAAGGAAGTATTCAACCTCTGCCAGCGCGTCTCATATGTCAGCGGTGCACTGAGAAGATAATCGCACTGCTCTCCAAACTGTGAAGCCCTCCACCACACAGCGAGGGGAGCACCTAACTGGGCAGGGGGAATAAACAAAACTTCTGGCAATCAATAAAAAATATATATATTATTATTTTTTTTCGTTTTTTGTTCATAGAGCCTGCTGTTGGTTCCCTGCAGGCGTTGTCTTAATCCCACTGCCTGATGCACAGAGAATATTTTCCACTATCATCCCTTTATTACAGAGAGGATCTTGTGCAGATGATGTATGGAGATTTTCCTCAAGAAAAGAAAAAAAAACTAAAAATAAATACGGAAATATCGAAGAGTTTATCTTAGTCTGCTTGTTTTATTTTGGCAGGAAACAAACAGCTGGGACACCTTTGAATGGAAACTGAGGAAGCTGAAGCTGCTTTTAGCTTCTGTGTTGTGCACAGATGGAGCAATGTTCCTTTTTTTTGGTCAACTCCTACATCTAGGTTCATACTCACAAACATAACTTTCTTTGACATCCTGCAGCAGCTGAATTCTACTGGTTTCATCGTTACACATGGTTAGAGTATTATGGCCTGCTTCAGTTGGAAAAAGTGAGAACTTAAGGCCCTCAAGAGTTGAGAATCACGAAAATGCCTCAATTTTCATGAAAATGTTTTCCCACTCAAGAGGGCAGTGTGAAAGTTGAGAAAATCCCCTTATTTTTTGGACCACAAGACACACTGGATTAGAAGGTACCTTAAGTGAAACAAAACAATGGCTACACTACCCAGAATGCCTAGAGGAGCCAAAAGGCAGGCGATTGGTCTGAGAAATTGATAGGAAGTGATTTTTATATTACTGTTTACTCTTTTAAATAATCAGCCTTTTACAGAGTTTAACGTGGCAGTTAAGCCAAACTTTATTGACAAAAACTAAACACTATTACTGCAGAACAATACTCTCACTTTTCAGTTCATTTTGGTAAACCATGATACGTATTACTCTGCTTAGCCTCTGACTATGAAAGCCATAATGCTCCTACAATCCATCAAGCGGTGCGGCTTCGTAGTTTACCAAAATCCTTTTGAGCACCGTGTACTACAGAAAATCAGTGGAGGGTCTCCATGTCCCCAGAATTGATTGGTGGTTGGCCGATTTCAGACCTTCAGCCAACCCCCTACTCCCGTCTCACTGCTACCATCCCATTGTTAAAAAATTGTACGGTGGCGGCACGGGCACTCAGCAAGGACTGTTGACATGGGCCGGGGGTCCGGCGATGACCAAACTGCACCAAAAGGATGCTGCACAAAACTCATCATGGCGTTGATAGCACCACAGCAACTCCCAAGACCTGCGGCTTGACGGTTAAGCGCAGTTGATGCTGAGATCAATACGAAGAAGACAGAACGTTGTGCTCGCTAAAATAATTAAAGAAGAAGAGTAATGAGCAGAAGAGTGAGAATGAGAAGAAGAATCTGAGTTGTGAATGACCAGTGGTGCAGAATGACTTGCTTTTTATATACCCCCGGTCTACTGAGTGGCCTGTGCCACTTGATATTGATGGCCGCCATCCGAAAACATTAAAACGTTGTCCAGTCAGAGCTGCTGCCGGTTGGCGATCTGGCTGCCACCACTTTGTTCCCACCCAGCTGTCGCCCGATTTTTTAAATGCGTCATTCCTGACGACTGCTATTAACATGCATGACCACAATAAAAAAAAAATTCTGGCAGGGGCATGAAATCTTGAATATACTGCTGATGCCTCCCCATCGGGTGGTGGCAGTTGTATTTGTGACCGTAGCATTATGGTATAATCCAATCCAAAAAATACAGTGAAGGAAGTTCTTCATTTTTTGACTGTTTGCATCCATTGAAAGCAACTAAAATTTTCCCAAATGATTCCGATTCTGGAAACATTTACTTATTTTTGTGGATTTTAAAAATCTTCCAGCCTTTCATCCTTCGTACATTCAAGTATGTAACAAAAACAGTTCATTTAATTGCTGAATGAGGCTTATCCAAAGTTCTTGCTACAGTGGGACTCTTTGTCACGCATAGGAAAGTGGACAAACGTTCTTGAGACAACCACATCGTAGAAATGCACGGGTCAGAGTGAACGTATCAAACACTAGCACCCTCTTGTTCCCTTATGCTTACACACGCAGCAGTTCACAGTAACACAAAGGCTCACACACACTCACAGGGTCCTACACCTGACCACACAGCCTCCCTACTGAGATCCCTTTCATCTAACCCTATTGACTACTCTTGTATCCTGTGGCTTGATTGGACCACACCAGACAGCATCTCCCGTAGTCTGTATCCCTGCTCTCCTCACACCCTTCCCTCCCACACCCACTCGCTCCCTCCTCCCTCCTCTCCTTCCATACCTCCTGCTCTACCCCACCATTCTCATGTTTGCCTTTCATTAGCTTTCATCTCTCCAAGCTTATTGAACTCCACCACTGGTGATCCTTTGATGGTGCCGCTTCTCGACATAAATCCATATTTACCCCTTTACATATTTCCATGCCAACAAATGATTTGCAAGCGTCGGCTGTTCTTGTGGCGTAATATGAATGACAGAGTATGCTGAGCGGGCCGGTTCCTGGGGCCACGTGGTCCACAGGAGGCACCAGAAACGCACAACTTCATATATCCTTCATATACTTTTCTGTATAACGAACATCTACAACATTCTTTCACACATGAATAGCATTTTCTCCTTCTGTTTGCTTTAAAATGTTGCTGCTGAATCTCTTGTTTTCATCAATACACACCAACCTTCCTGCGCACACACCTCTCCGGGGTTCTGAGCCCTTCCAGGCGGTGCTTGTGCGATGGCTGTGGGCGCGCTGGATTTAGTTTTCCTGTGGGGGTACGTGTTAGCAGGTGGTGCACTGTCCCTTCATAATGGAGGATAAAGCCCTGAGCAGCATCTTACCATATAAAATGCACACAGCCAAGTGTTTACTCGTGAATGAAATTGTTCAAACAAAGCTGCTACCAAAGTTCTTTGCTTGATTATTCTTTTCTTTCTTTCTGGTTTTTATAGAACAGCTGCATGGTGTATAAGTGAATTAAAGTAATTAGGTTAATGAGGCTAAAAATGACATTTTTTCCTATGAAAAGTCGCATCTGATGTCCAATAATCAAATAAGAGGGAAGTTTTGGTCTTTCACATGAATCTTTACAGATGCATCACGGAAGAAGGGTGGATAAACCACGGACAGAACACGTAAATCAAGGTAAAAGCATAATCTGATCCAAAATGTGCATGTCAATTACGTAATTTTAATGTGATATGTGTGCAGCACACGTGTGAAAAGTTCGTTAGACATTCGTGGAACGGTCGTGACAAAAAAACATATTGTAACGATCCGGCCGGACCGCCACTTTAATGGAGTAACGAAAGCCAACCGCTCATGAAGAGGTTTTAATGGAGAGCTGTCCGTGCCCCATACACCGCACGACCCCGGACAGTCTCAGGTTGCAAGAAGAGAGAGGCAATATTAGCTTTTAAGCAATAAGCCCATTTATTCCAGCACACATACAGCCCAAACAGCAAGGAGGGTCACTTCAGCTTCCAGCCCTCTGACTCAAGGTTTCACCCTAAGCTCCCCACTTCCCATGAGCCTTAGGGGCTGAAGGCGGGGCTAACCCCCAGGTCGCTACACTGCCCCCACCTAAGAGGGTTAGTGTCCCCACAACCCTCACATAACTGCATAACTGAATAACACAACACAATTAGCAAAACACAGGAACACACTGGCTGGAGACTCCTTTGCACAATCCTGGGTTTCGACCGCCACCGTGTACAGTCCTCCTCTTAACTGGCTGGGTTAGCACATCTGCAACTGACACAGTTCCATGCCAGCATGTGCCCAGCCACGAGAATCAGTCCCCGCTTCCGTGGAAGCACCACCATCAGGGTGCACGTCACCATGGGGGAGCAGACTCTCTCCAAGTGAAGAGCTGCACACCAGCAGCAGAAGGTCCCCAGGCATCCCAGGCGATCGTCTTCATCGCTACGGCTGCTGTAGGGTCTGCTTCGTCAAACCCTCCTCCCCAAAGCGAAGCTCTGCTGTCCGCGCTGACAGGTCTCGCAGCTCCGCAGGTGGGAGGTCCAGCAGTGTAGCACCCTCTAACGCCAGGCCTGGGTGTGTGAGAAGTCCCCTTCGGCGTCTAGCCCTCATGGCCGGTCGCCAGGTTGACCTGAGCCAGGTGTGGTTCCAGCGTTGTTGAGCCATTGCGTCGTGAAGGTTCAGCTGGGCTGCCCACCGTCATCACAGTTTGGTCCGGATTTTCTAGCGCTGGCATCGGGCAAGGCCAGGCTGCAGATGACGGTGGGTGCTCGAGCCATCAGGGAGTTGATGTCACCCTTTCTCCTCCCTTCTCCCGAACTGCCTCCAGAATGGCGTCAGTCCCTGCGGCGTAGCTCTCCATGGTGTGGCTCTCTGTGAAGTAGCAGTGGCTAAGGATCCCACTTCTGACACCAATGTAACGATCCGGCCGGACCGCCATTTTAGTGGGGTAACGAAAGCCAACCGCTCATGAAGAGGTTTTAATGGAGAGCTGTCCGTGCCCCATACACCGCACGACCCCGGACAGTCTCAGGTTGCAAGAAGAGAGAGGCAACATTAGCTTTTAAGCAATAAGCCCATTTATTCCAGCACACATACAGCCCAAACAGCAAGGAGGGTCACTTCAGCTTCCAGCCCTCTGACTCAAGGTTTCACCCTAAGCTCCCCACTTCCCATGAGCCTTAGGGGCTGAAGGCGGGGCTAACCCCCAGGTCGCTACAATATGCATATGCTAAACATTTGCACATGCATCTAGCAAAAACCATGCTCAATTGGGTAAGATTTATGTAAATATTGCGTATAAACTACTTAAAATATGCATGAACCGCTTCATTCTCAATCAAAACCAATATCATGCATGTGTTACAAAAGACCAAATTTTCATACATAGTAAATGTACAAAATGTAAACATGCCACTCCTCTCTATGACCCTCCATAAACCCCCAGCACCCGTACAGGTCAACCTCCCCATATGAGTGCATGTGACTAAAGACTTATCAATAACCTGGTTACAGATGCTTCACTAAGTTGTTTTCATTTGGCCTTTTAAAAAGTTTATCAAGAGTTTAAACTTCTAATTTAAAATGGGGAGGTTTTAAAAGGCCTTTGCCAGCCGTTTGGATTTTTAATTCCAGAGGACTTTGAACTGGCAGGGTTTTAAAGCAGCGGGGATGACGGGAAAAGCAGGTCAAATGTGAGTGGAACATGGCGAAGATGACCAGCTGTTTTGAGACTCCAGGAGAATCCAGCCAAGCCTTTTTTTTTTTTTTGAAATGCTGCTGAAATAACCGTTCTGTGAAATCAGAAGGATGAAATGCTGTTCAAAGGAGATTGGAAATGAATTTAACCCTCAAAAGCTGCACATCTAAAGCATCTGCAGGTGTGCCAGCTACAAAAAAAAACAAAACAAATTATGTAAAAGCACACCGGATCTTGTCTTGAATGGTGCCATACACAGCAGATTGGCAAAACAGTATAAGAGCTTACATAAATGTTTTTAGTGGGGTTCGGATTTTAATCCTAAATTTAGAAAAAACCTAAAGAAGTTTAAGGCTCTTCTACAAGAACATTCTGTAATAGCACAGATTTTTTTTTTTTTTTTGGCTGATGACGTGCAGGAGGTCTGCAGGCACGCTGGAGGATGTATAAATGATCTACACTCAAGTATGAGTTACAGTAAGGAAAAAGTGGGATGCAGAGCAGGAATTAAGCAGCTTTTAGTCTGCATGGTTTCTCTGTGGTAGTATTTTTTTCCAAGAATTTAGTAGAACTTTTGGCTTTAGAATGAAAATGTGATGCATTTCAGTTAAGTATCCCTTGGAGTCCTGATTATTAAAATAGTACAAAGTTAAACAGCAGAGGTTTAAAGAGTAGAGATAAAGCAGATTTAACTTTCACTCAATGAAACATTTTGAAGTATCTGCTCTGTTGATCCAAAGTACTAACACTCTGATTTTTGTGGGATTTTTATAAAGTTATGTCCACATTGTGGAATGTTTCTATATGATGTTTATACCAGGCACCAGTGGATGCAGTTTATTGTTATAGGACAGATTTGGATAACTGCTTTAAAAAAAATACTGAGTACAACAAGTCTGCCTAGAAGCTACTTCTCAAAACTAAAATATTTTTTAACTGGCCAGGAGTCTGTTGAATAAAAAACATAAATTCTCCATACTGGTATAGACTAACCCTATTGAGAAAAAAGAACTCAAATAATTTTATATTGTTGAGTATTAAGCTGCAGTGAAATAGTTTAGAAGCAGATTTAACATTAACACGTTATTTTATGAACTTCTGTGCTGACCTAATAGAATTATGCTGTACTATCTGAATGATTTGCATACAAAGTTTTGGCTATGTTGGTTCCGTTTTTCAAACAAAGTTTATACCAGGCTGCAGTGGATGCAGTTTATTTTTTTCCGGATAAATTTGCAGCTTTGGTTGTTTTTTTTAGGATGGCCGCTTTGCTGAAAAAAATCAGTAAGACAAAAGGTGTGCCACAAAGCTACGTCTCAAAATCAAAGCATTTTAACTGGCCAGGAGTCTGCTGAAAAATATCATAAAGTCTCCAAAATTCTATAGGTTAATACAATCGAGAGAAACAAAGAATTCACATACTCTTATATTGATGGGTATTAAACAGAATAACGCTATAATATTTGATACCATGTTTTGGCTGCGTTGGTTATTTAAAAAAAAAAAAGTCTATACCAGGCAGCAGTGGATGCAGTTTATTTTTTGCAGACACATACACATTTTTTTTAAAGAAAGTCTATACCAGGCAGCAGTTGATGCCCTTTTTAAAAACAAAGTCAGATTTGCAGCTCAGCTGGGGTTTTTTCTTGCTCACACTACTTGAAGGACCGCCACTTTGAAAAAAAAAAAAAACTCAGCGAGAAAAGCTATTTCTCAAAATCAAAGTGTTTCAACTAGCCAGGAGTCAGCTAAAAAAAATAACATAAAGTGTGTGTCAATAATATGGTATGAGTAAATAATGTCACTTTCTTTTTCTTTCTTTATTAATCCTGAGGGAACATGCATGTCCACACATTGCTCCAAAAAGACACAATAAATTAAAGTATATTAAAAGATTTAAAAGTAATTAGTAGTCATAAAAACCTAAATATAATGTCAATCGAACTCATTAAAAACAGAATAGAAGTATAAAAGTAATAAAAGTAGTAAAAGTAGTTGCCCATTCAGTGACTCTTCCTCACGCCCCCTCCCCTCACAATTGCATTGAATAGTCTTATTGCACTCGGTGCGAAGGACTTACTGAGCCTTTCAGTAGAGCACGGCAGAGAGCGAAGGCGGTCACTGAATGCGCTCCTTTGCTCAGCGAAGACTGTGTAGGTAACCGGTGCTCTTCACTTTCCTGTCCAGTTTGGACAGCATCCTCTGCCACCGTCTCCAAGTTTCGCCCCACCACACAGCCTGCCCTCTTGATCAGGCGATACAGTTTACTTATGTTCTTTTTGTTCGCGCAGCCCCCCCCAACACCATGAAAAAACCAGGACTCAAATAATTCTACACTGATGGGCCAGCTACAATGAAATAGTTTAACCTGAAAAGGTTACCTCAAATATTTCTTTTAACATAATAAAGTGTCACTTCTTTTGTGCACACAGACAACAGAAAACCCCACCTCCTAAAAAAACAAGGCTAATCAATCACAGAGGAGCTTTTGTCTTGCTCTGTTTGTAGCAGGAAGAGCTGTAGAAGGGGGAAAAAAATGGGGAATCCAAAAGAATGAATAAAACTGATGTAAAAGTAAGAAGAAAAGGACTTAATCTTTTTAAAGCAACTTTTCTAAAACAACTAATGTTATTACTCTTGATTCAACATTGCTATTATTTCAGACATCTCAATATTTCATAAAGAATTAATAATGGATAGCTGTTTCTATATGTTTTTTTTTATTAATTTACCTATCAGTTCACAAGTTATTTGCAACCTGTTTTATAGCACTGCATTTTCTACGGCATAAAATAAACAAGTGTGCGACTGTTCTTATACGTCTGCATCAAATACGGCGATTTTGCCAGCAACACTTGGAGTGAATCATTAGTACTGCACCCAAAGGTCTGCACAAATGTGCTACCAACTCGGCTATGATAAAGTGTGAGGTTTGTTAAAATATCTGACGTCTTTGGGTAAACTCTCACCAATCCAGCAGCAGTACTCTAGATCAGGTACGCTGAGTCAGAGGTCCCCAGCTTCCATGGTCCAGACTGGTGCCAATCACCTTGGTTACTTGGCCTTGGGCTGCAGAGAAAAAAAAAGCATATTTTATTATCTTTTGGTTCTGAAGTATGTTTTATTTTAGAAAATTACCAGATTTTCTGTTTCCCTACCCCTCTGGCTCCTCCCTATTGTTCCAGTTGTAGGGACATATTAGCTGTAGTGATGTTTTTTTTTTTTTTTTAAGGAAAAGGGCTGGCTATCCCTGCGTTGATGATTGTGGCGCAGAAAGGCATCTTTTCATGTGGGAGGTCTCTGAAGCACAGAAGTTTACATTTAAATGTAAGTATTGAGTTTTTGTTCTTGCATGACTTTTTAAAGTTATAAAACCAATCTGGTTAAGTATTGTCCGAGCGCTGCATGGCAGATACGCGCTAATGCAGATTACATTATTGATGATGTCATCGAGCGGTAGTAATGTCCAAATTTGAAGACACTTTTTTTCCATATCTCTCCGCTTGGAGGGGTAAATATAGGGGTACCGAGAAGCCATAGGGGTAGAGAAGCAATTCGGATTCAACCTATGACTTGCTCCTGATGCATGTCAAGTTGCAACCTAAACAAATGAAGAACAAGAAAAAAAACTGACCAACTTTGGCTTTGCGCAGGCCGGTCTATGAAAATATTGTTCAATTTAAACCGGTCTGTTTGGGGACCACAGCTCTTGGTAAGTAACCCTTTTACAGGAGAAGTCACCACGCAACACGCTCTCTGACATTCCTTAAATCTTTGACGGTTTGCAGGTTTACCGCGAATCGGCTGATTCTGACGCTGAGAAAAGTGGGTTATCCTATCAGGTTTGCACTAATATGAAACAAGTTACAAAACACAGTGTGACACTTTTCTCCGACAGAATCAGTGGATTGATGTTGATTGCATTTATAGCTGAGCAGTTGAAAACTGGAGCTAAAACTCAGCTGTAAAAGATTTGGAGAATTTATATTTTTTTTCTGGTTTTACCTCGTATATGTCTTAACATCGTCACAGCTTAAATTTGAAAAGTGGATTGCTCCATTTTTTAAAAAAGTAAAAAAAAATTGCTTTACTTTGGTGAAGTGACAACAGCGCGTTGTGGGTGTGAAGTGCAAAAAAAAATGAAAATATTGGCTTTGAGTTGCATCACATCATGTCAGGGTTTTGCATATGAGCTCTAACAAGATTGTATCATCAACATTAAATCCCCCCCAAAAAAGAAAGGTGACAGAAAAGGAACTTTTCCAAGAACCATGTACTGACGGCTGCTCATGCTCTCATCTTCACATTTGTCAGGAGCAGAAAAAAGCCTCAGCAGAAATCTGAAGCTTAAAAGCAAAAATTACAATTTCCTGCCACAAAGAGGGCACTAAAGTCTTGTTAAAACAAACAACTTGCAATGTAAATGAGTTAAAATGATGGGAAGGGCTTTTTTTTTGTATTTAAAGTCAGAGCTTTTGTTGTCAGCTCCAACAGCACTCTCTGTTTTTAAACCCAGCAAGGGACCTTTTACACATTTCAATGGGGAATTGGCTCTGAATAATTCAACAGACTAATCCACCGTTGCTGGTGCTTTGGTCTGTGTGGGCCTGCTGTTCTGAGCTGCAGCCAGTTCACAGTCGATATACAGAGATTGAAAGAGATGGAGAAATAATGTCCTGGAGATTCAGAGAAAAGAAAGGGGGGGGGGGCAGGGTTCAAGAAAAGCAGGTGAGGATGGGGAGTCTTTTTAGAGTTAATTAGAAAGCATTTTAAACCTGTGGACCGACGTTTAACGCTGTAAAACCACGACCGATGTCAGCAATGACCTTTTTTGGTTTATTAAACAGAAGAATAGAACCCTAAAACACTCAATCAAGAGGAAAATAAGAGCAGACTGCCGTGCATCCTGTAACGTACCTAGCAGTTTTACATAAAAGCACAGACAAATTGGGTTTAAAAAGATGTGACATTTCTGTCATTAGCCATTTATTTCCATTCGTGGCTGCAGACCAGCTGCTTTACTTTAAATCAGTGATGTCATGGATCACTTTGAAATATAATAACATTGAGAAGAAAAGTTTCTCAACAAAAAATCATATCTGTGTTATAAATGACCAGATGTATCAGTTGTCACCATTACCAGACGTTCTGGCTCATTTAGGAAAGGACTTTATCGACACATTAGTTTAATATTTTAAAAATTTTTAGCATCCAATGGATATGTAAATGATAAGATCATTTGCTGCATTGGTATCTGTTTAGGACAACCCAGATTGCTGTGAAAATCTGTTATTTGCTTCAGTTTAATGACGTTTATTTTAGAAGTTTTACTTGTATTGTGTTTTCTGTCAGCTTTCGTTTATGTAATAACAACGTTCTTTAGCTTTTGTTACTTTTAAGATCAACTAAAATTTACATCTATTTGTAGTCACCAAAGCAGTTTTATTCATTATATTTTCCAAAGCACTCACTAGTATATTGTCGTGTTAAGTATCACTCGTATCTTCCTTGTTTAAAATTCTTCTTTTACTTGCTTTGTAATATTGTACTTTGAATATGTGTCCCTTTTTTTTCCCCATGTTCTTTGAAGTAGTGATGGTGAAATGAAGCCTCACGAAGCCTCATGAAGCTTCACTGAAAAACGAATCTCACCATGGGCTCATTTTAGAGGCTATCGTGTGGTTAAACTTACAAAGCAGATACAAATATAAAATTCCAGTTTCCAGATGTGTCAGTGATTCAGTCACTCTCACATCCTGCAGCATGTGACAGTGAATATCAAGTTACTTTTGCCTCGTTTCCAGTCTGGTATTTTGAGCATTTCCATTGTAAAATGGACCCATTAAACAGTACCAAACCATACCTCTTGGGGGACCCCATCGATTGTAGGTCCATGAAAACTGCAACTGAATGGTTGGGGGCGGAGCTGCGCTAGCCACCCGTTGTTTGGCAAAAAGTGAAGACGACATTAGAAAGTGTCAATATAGCGCTCATTCAAGCTCACATTTCCAACGTTAGTAAGCATTTTTAGCCTCCCGCAATCTTATTTCATACAACATTAAATTCCTGCTATACATGATGTACCAGAAGTATAGCAACGCAAATACGAGCTGCTTGATGACCTCCATTGTTGTTGCTTTTCTAGTCGTCGCCCTGCAATGACACGCAAGTGGTCTACACCAGGCATGCGCTGTGAAAACAAACCACTCGGTGGAAATGAGGCTTAACTTAGTGGAAATGCTTGTTAGAATTAATAGGACTGTACCACTCCTTACTGTGTTGGACCGTACCTCTCAGTGGAAATGAGGCTTTTGTAACATTTGGTTTATACACCACATAGCACTGTTTGTGTAACTTTATGAGAAAATTGTTACAAAAATTTTGATCACAAAATGAATTTATTTCACAGCACTGTAATACAATGTTATTTAATTTATGGCATGGAACCTTTATTTCAAGAGAAAACACAATAAGGGACAGTACAAATGTTTGTCATTTTTGTAAAAAGGTTATGAATAGTGGCATCTGGGCTGCAGGGTGGCGCAGTGGTTAGCGCTCTTGCCTCACAACAAGAAGGCCCCCGGTTCAAGTCTCGTGGGTTCTCTCCGGGATCTCCGGCTTCCTCCCACCATCCAAAAACATGCTTCATAGGTTAATTGGCAACTCTAAATTGTCTATAGGTGTGAGTGTGAGAGTGAATGGGTATGTGATAGTGTGACATTTTACCCTGCCACAGACTGGTGACCTGTCCAGGGCATCCCCTGCCTTCACCCACAAGTGGCCGGGATAGGCTCCGGCAGCCCAGCGACCCCAAAAGGGACAAAAGAGAATAGACAATGAATGAATAGTGGCAACTTGTGGCTTTAACATGAATGTTGCTCAGTTCATCACAGTTGCTCAACCGATCACATGACCCCTAGCAGCGCTAGATGCCACTTGAATAAAATCAATGTCAAAGCTCAAAGGAAAATGACTCAACTTCTAAAACTTCCTATCTAAGGCAGGTTTGAAAACAGAGGATTCAAGGATAAAAACAAAAAGGATAAGAACAGGTGCAGCTTGTCTCAATGTCTCAAGCAAGAAATTCCTAAAATGAAATGATACAATTTTGCAACAGTTCTGAACATACATACACAACTGTTCCAGTATATCTACAGACTTCAGTGGTTGGATGTAACACCCAAGAAACTTGTACTATAAGGATAAATAATCATGTCTATCTATATTTCATGAGATTTTAATTGCCCATAAATAGGGAGCAAATAAGTCCATTTTGATCTCAACAATCTAGTTAAGACTTTAAAGCTAAAAATCTGTGCTTGAATAAGTCAGAAAAAGGAACCAAGTGGTCACATGACCTTAACCTTTGTCTATTTCTTATTTTTGGTTCGTTTTTGCATCTACACACTGATCATTATTGAACATTTACCGGGAGATTGTGCCCGTGTTTGTGCAGAAAACAAAGATAGAGCAGGGAAAGCAGAAGGAAGTATCTGGCATTTCCAGCTTTCCTCGTTCTAGTTAAAATTATGCAAAACACATTGCACAGCACCAGAGATCAAAGATAAAGGCCATAGGGCATGCACATTAAGAGTTATATGGAGAGCCCTTAGCCGTACACTGTTTAATAATTGAAACGAGAAGAAATCTTAGATATTTTAAAGAGCCTCTAATAATGTAGCATGAAACTCCTGGGAAGACAAAAATAAGAGGGGAAAGCTGAGAAGAAAACACTTCTGAATGTGCTGAGTGGTGGAAGATAGTTTGTACATAAGTGGGTTGGTCCTTTTTGGAAGGAAAATTAAGAACAAAACAAAGAAAGAAAGCAAAATTGTTTGACAAATGACACCAAACAAGGCATTTTTAGGACCCTATCACCTTGAATGCCTTGCAAATAAAAGTTTTGGTCTGAATGTCCCACAGTAACTGTAAAAACGTCTTTAAATCTGTAATTAAAAAAGATCAACCCTTTTAAATAGATTTCCACTGGGGTTTTCTTGGTGTTTGCTGAAGTAGTTGTGTATCTTGTGTGTACATTGTGGCTGTTTAACCTCAAAATGTGGCCACATTTAACTTTGCAAGCTCATCAGAATCCTTTTTACTGTGGTTTTGTTTACATTGAATCTTTATTCCTCTGCTATTGTAGACACCACTGAAGAAATTCAAAACTTTGTATCACAAGTGGTGCTTGTTGCAACAGAAATCATTTCAAAGTGTTTGCTGGGGGCTACGGCTCTCTTGTTGGAATTCTTCGGAGTCCCTACAGTCATGGGTTGAGGATTCTGCTCTCTTTACAAAAGCATCGCTCAGTTCTGTGGGGCAGAATGGTCAAGTCTTGGTTTTATAGATTTTAAAAAGTATAATATCATCTGTGTTGTTGAGGGGGTGCGACTTTTTTGGAATAAGGTGTTCAAGTAATGAAACATGGAGGAATAAAAGACTGATGGCTCCATCCATTTATCCTAAGAAATACAGTGCCCTAAACACGAAGCAACACTTTGACTTTGGGTTTGAAGCTGACTTAAAAAAACAAAAGTGATCTGAGCCATCCATGTTGTGGTAAATTGGTTTACTGACTGAGTAAGCCCAAGTTGATTATTGACATCAGCAAGTCTGTCCTTATCAAGTCCAAGAAACTGTCAGGATTGTGCACATCGCTCAGTGATGTATTTGGTCACGTTTTGTTTTGAGTAATCTCCTGTCAGTCACTCAAGGTTTCATGTTAATGATGATCCACAGCTGTATTCATTTCTGTTCACTTTCCTCAGTTTATATAAATGTCTTGTTTTTAGTTAATAATTGTCCAGTCATCTGATCTGTCACTTTTTTGTTGCTCCCTTGGTTTAAGTTTATTTATTAAAAGCTTAAGTTTCCACCACCAGGGCTGACCTCCTGGACATTGGGTCCTACACCTCCAGTTTCTAATAGAAAAAAAACAGTAGAAATAAATAAAGTTGTTCAGAGGTGGTGTTTCCCTTTTGACCATTGAACCTAGACAGCCTTTCTTATTGCGTTTCAACCATTGACTGCATATGAAAACTGGACTGAGACACCCCCCCTCCCCGTTCCATTCCAAATTAGTTATACATGAATATACGTAGAAATAGAGAGAAAAGTTGTGATCTTTACGTAAAATATTCACAGATGTACCAGGAATGAACCACGCTAAAACCACTGAAGAAGTACAAATAAACAACGCAAAGAACACATAAAATCAGTGTTGAACACAAACCATGCATGTTTACCGCGGTATTTATAAACGAGTCATTAGTGATTCCTGTGTCAATTACTTAATTTAAACATATATGTGTTGTATATTCTATATAAATGTTATACATCTGTGGGGTATGCATGAAATGTCAGAACTACATGGAGCGGTCATGGAAAGCCACACATTTGCATATGTGTCTCTCAAAAATCATGCACAATTGCTAAGATTTACATAATATTGTGTATAAACTATGTAAAATACACGTAAACTGCATAATTATCTACTGACTAAAAACTTTGGACCGCTCAAAACCAAATTCACACAAAGACCCATTGGCTGAAACCCTCGACGGACATCTGAGCACATCAACAGATGATGAACGCAAGAACCACTTATGAATCAAGTATATCACACATGTATTATGAAAGACCGGAATTTCAGAAGTGGAAAAAGCGCATAATGTATGTAGCGGCTGTGTGACACGGCTTTAAGAGGAGGTGAAACAGAAATCCTTCCATTTAGAAATACATATCTATTACTCTGTCATTGTATTTGTCAGAATAACCATTCTTGTTCTGTTACCTTTCTTTTAATGTGTTCTTGCTAATCCTCATTTCTTTTATAGTAGTTTTTCTGCAGTGCAAGTTATTCAAGCTATAAAGTGACCAATCAGATGCTTCAATTAAAGTAGGTGGTGTCACGTCAAACTTACAAAGCATTTAATTGACAGATTCTCTCGAGCCCGCTTTAAAGTGGCAGGGGTGTGGCCTTCCAACAAACTCTCTAATGATTGGTGAGAGTGGTTGTCATAGAAATGTGGACTCAGACTGACTTGAATCAATCACTACTTATTGAATATGTCCATTTAGCAGAAAAATGGTAACTGAATTGACTTCATTTCTTGGAAAGGGAAAGCGAGTCATTTCTATGGGTGACGTCCGGTTCTCGTATACAATGGTGTCAACACCTGCATCATATATCGTTCCTACTCATTTAGGTTGATGTTGTGTGGTTTTGATGACATCATTTCTGCCTAAATGGAAACTGAAAAACTTTAAATTAGCCCCACCCCCTAGAAAAACACAGAAAAGGATGATGTATTGATTTGACTTATTTTTGTTAAAAGGGGAGAAGCTGGATTGATAGATCTATAAGCTCTGCAGAGGCACGGCGCCTCTGCGACCTGATGTGAAGCTGTGCTTGAAGTCACAGCAGCATAAGCATGCAGCTGAAGAAGTCCCATGTCTTTATTACAGAGTCCTGTGACAGTCTCTCCAGTAGTATCTGCTTAAATCCCCACCTCCCCTCCCATCTACGCTTCATGGATCAAGCCTGGCACAGACAATCTCAGTGGATTCTCAGAACCTCTGAGTGAGTGTAAGCCGGCCTTTTGTGAGTCTACAATTTGTGTTTGTGTGTTTATGGGTAGCATGTGGAGATGTCGGAGGAGGAGAGTGGATATGGGTGGGTGGGGTGCGGGGGTGGTAGTAGTTGCATCTGGACTCTGGGAAGCGAGCTGATCAGTCTCTCTCACCCACAGCCAAACCCAGCCAGCCTAAGAGTTCCAATCAATAACAAGTCCCTGTGGCTGCCCCGAGCAAGCTGCTTGAAAAGTCAGAGTAGCATGAAATGGCCATTATTAAATTACTGGGACGGACACATTTAGAAGGCCATTGCATTAAGAGAGCAAGCTCCCCCAATTAGTGGATCAGCACATTAATAGCCCTGGATGAGAACACCATCTGATCAGAGATTAGACGCACACACAATCCATTGACCTATTTTAGTGGTGCACTGATAGCAACGCATTGCATCGCTAAAGTGCAGCACTTCCTCTAAGCAGAACGAAGGGGCTGAAATATGTCCACCGTCTCCATGCTCCATTCACAGCGGCTCGTTTTTATCTGTCCTCAATGGGTTGGTGAACATTTTGCTGAGTCAAAGGAAGCAAGTAAAGCCACAATACCCTCAAGGAAGAGATTTCTTTCATATTCACATGCACTACTCACAATAAGTTTGGGATATGGTGAAAAACTCAGTGGATGTTGTCAACACAATGTCTCTTTCACTTAACAGATTTTTGGAAAAGGGATGAAAGAGTATTGGGGTGATACACTCCTTATTATGTGTTTCTTCACAATGGTCTTATAGTTTGTCTTATCTATTGGAACCAAAACCAAGCAATTACAGAAGAAGCATTTTTTAATGCGGCATCAATTTTAACATTCTGTGGGTATAAAAAGTTGATTATGCCCGTAACTCATTCCAAGTTCTTCATTCAAACAGCCATGAACACACGTCAGTTAAAAGGACGCCACCTGGCCTTTGCTAACACTTACCACATGATGGTGAGTGTTGTAGGTTTGTAGATGGTAGTACAGATGTTGGTTAGTAGTACAGACACATAGGTGCAGGCCCATTTACCAGATGTAGGGGGTACTAGGGTTTCCAGACAAAACTATTAACAACCAACTCCACAGCTTTGACTGGAATACCAGACGATTGTTGCAGGTAATTCCACTGATACCAAGACACTGCAGTGATCGTTTGCAGTTGACACAAGACAGATTCAGCACTGGTCTACTGTCCTGTTCACTGATGAGTGTCGGGTCACCTCACACAGTAAATATGGTCATCAGTGTTGCTGGAGAAGGCAAGGTCAGTGATACGCAGAGGTCAACATGGTCCCCAGAGTTCCCAGTAAATGTTTGCAGTGGGCACAAGAGGTCGTGACCTGGACAATACAGATATGATCTACCATCCTGTTTACTGATGAGTGCCGGGTCAACATGGAGTTTGCTTTGGTGAGGGAGGTCCAACAGTCTGGGCAGGCATCACCAGTCGATGCAAAACCAATTTGGTTATTGTAGATGTCTCAGTCACTGCACACACTTACCTCAGAGGCATCATATAAGTCATCATCATCCCCCAATTCCACCAGCACACCCACAACTTTCTGTACATGGATGATAATGCCCCACCACATGGTGCAAGAATTGTGGCAGAATGACTTCAGGAAGTGGGAGTGCCTAATATGGTGTGGCCAGCCATGTCCCCTGACCTGAACCCCATACAACCCATCTGCGACCATCTGAAGCAGAGACTGGATGATTGTACCCCCACCCCCAAGTGACCTGGCAGAACTCCATGTAGTACTTGTAGAAGTCATTGCATGAGCATGAGAAGTCACTATCAAGCTGTCATTGTGGCAAATGGTGGAAATTCCCATAATTGACTTGGTCAAGTTTTATTTGGGTCTACCTTTATTATTGTCAACATTTTTGGAGGAATGAAAGTCAAAATTATAAAAATTGCATTTTTTTCTCATTCATTTTTAGTAAATTTGTCAGAATTCGGCCCCTCATCACGCAGGTATTAACAGATACAGATCACTTATGTGCTCAGCTATTACCAGATAGCGGTCAATTCTGTCTTGGAATTCAGATTACCTGGGTGGCATCTTGTCTTGACCCCCGCTCACGTCTTTGGACCTTGCCTTTTGTTCTCCGGTGCCTATGCCTCAGATCTGCCTGCCCTCTGTGCCTCCAACCCAGTCCTTCGTCTTCTGATTCTGATCTCTGCCTTTGCTGGCGAGACTGTTCTTATGCCACCTCTCGGATCCTCTCGGATACTGGGATTAGCGTTGAGTTTCACTCCGCTACTTTGTTATGGATTACTCGGCCATTTGAATGTGACTATCTCACCAGAAAGCTCTTGACCGCCCTCTACTGTCTGGAGGGCTTTGTGACTGTAAACTACACCGCTTCATTCTCTCCATTCAGAGTCATTGCTTTTTGGAGGAACTGTTATGTATTTAATTAAAATTCATACCAAATCACTCTTGTAAATAACAATATCCCTAATTTTATGTGTGTATATACATTCTTACTGGTTTCATAAAACTCCATGCATGTGCATCTTAAGTTTTTTTTTATTATTGCAGCATAAATCCTATGAGATTTGGTAAGAAAGATGCTACAAATTCTTGTAAAAGAGGCTTTCTGAGATCAGGGACCTGCATCGGTTGGGTCTTTGTCTTCTCATCTCAAAATGATTAAAAAAAAGGAACTCTGCATGGATGGGAGAACTCACCTATTTTTATTTTTGGAACAGAAGGGTTTTGTTCAGCTAAAGAAAAATCCTTTTTTTGTCTTATTTTAGCGCACGTCCAAATGAGAGGATGCGTTGTTTCTTCATTTACACAAGCCTTCCCCAGCTTGGCACGTCTTTAGAGCCCAGGGCATATTTTTATTTTTTCTGTGTGTGTGAGTGATGTTCTTAATATGAATTATTCACCCCAGAGAAACAAGCTTTGGACGCCGGCCCTCATTTTAAAATGTGCCTTGTTTGCTCCTAATTTTACAGCCGACCAGGCAGAAGTACAGCGCTGGAACCTGCGGGTCAGACAGACAGCTGGGAATTGCCATTTCCCAGTGCACTTTCAGTGCCTGTGAGCGCACAAACACGGGGGCCGGGCGCACACAGGCAGAGGTTACGCTGTACCTGATCAGCAGGGATGCCAGAATCATTATTTCACTCTTATTGCAGCATTGAATAAACCTCCAACTCCCTCTTTTCAACACTACCACCATAACATCTCACAATCAACCGCACAGCCCTGGTTTTCGCTTTTCACTCACCCTTAGGCAGGAATTGCTTCCAAAAGGCCATAGTGGCTGTCTGTGTGTATTGATTACATGCTCTTATTTTCACCCACGTAGAGGTAGCTGGGGCATTCAGTTTCATCTGACAACCTCTGACCTTTTTGGTTATGGACAGTGTATCATGCATCTTGTTGGCTGATTTTATTTGGAAAAAACCCAAAGATCAGACAGCTGGATGTTCAATACAAACAGTCTGTAAGCTTTCTGATGATGGTGAGTGTTATAGATTTTGACAGTTAAGCCAGCCCATTAAGATTCTACTATATATTATTTATTCATCACTGAACTTTTTTTTTTCTCAGCCTATCAGATTCCGAACAGGTTGCATGATTTAAAAACATATTGGTGTAACATGCTAACCCCCCCGCCCCCGACAGGAAATCTATGTTTTGACTGCAAGAGTTTAGCTTTTGGATGCCGTCCTGTGAATCTCCAGGCAGCACTGTCACTTGCACTGCAGTTACAAGGTGAAAAAAAAAGAAAAAAACGGAGTCTGTTTAAATAATGAAAACACTCCTACCTTTCCTGAAAGCCTTCCATGACTTGGCTGAGATGTTGATGAGGTGAGATTTATTTTGACTCAAGCTGTGCTGATCTGCTGTGTTTCTGGTTTCCACCAAAGCATCTGGACATTCTTCCCAAACAGCTTTTAAAATAGCCTTAAGTGACCTGAATTCTGTTCAAAATGTTCTTTATCTTAGAATGTTTCAACTTTTAAAGGGCCAATGTCATGCAAAATCAACTTATTGAGCTTTTAAGTGTATTACAATGTTAATTCCACACAGAAAACAAGCCGTAATTTGATTCAATTATGCATTTGAGTCTTCCTCTAAAACTCTGCGCTCTAAACACCAGCCTCTTCCAATCCACAAAAGCAAGTGGGTTCTCATATTATGATATAGATAAGTGAGGAACAGCCCCTTCCAGGAAGAGTCTGTGCTGCCAGCACCGCCCCCAGGCTAACACACACACACCCACTCTCTCCGCGGGGCTCCACAATATGCACATCAATATTTGCAAAGGTTCGGATGTTGCTCGTTTTTGTGTGCAAAACGCAGACACGCTGCCGAGGCCTGCTCTAGGTTAATGTCATGAAATGAAGAGTGAAAGCCGGTGCCTCAGAGACTGAGTTATTGGTAGCAAATTGTACTGCGAAAATAACTTATATTTCATAAAAAATGTATTCTTTAGTTTGCCAAAGGTAATATATTATCATAATAAGAATACAGTTTACTCTGAAAGGCTTAAGAAAAGCATGATATGGGCCCTTTAACATCAGAGCTTTAGCTCCAGTGTTGATATTCTTTGGCTACCGAAATTCTTTAATCATTTATGCAATAAACATAACTCCAGCAAATATTGAAATGAAGAAAAGCAGCTTTGTGCTGATATGCAACACTTTACAGTAGTGAAATGTTTACTCAATAAGCTACCAATACCATAAAAAAAAAGTAGATTTTGGCACTTCATTTTGGTATTTCTTTTTGGACATGTCAATCACTTGTATTCTGTTCAGTTTTGCTGTATTATTTTAGTGAACATTTTTACCTTTCTGTCAATTGTGGGTGGGTTCATATAAGAATGGGTGAGGCCCTGAGGGTGAGTGGAGCTTCAGTCAAAATGCTTAAAGCGAAGCATTTAGCTCTATTTACAATGCTCCAAAAAAGGATGATGTCATGGCGATACGCTATGAAATACGTGCTTAATACAGTGATGCAGGATAGACTGTCAGAAAAAATGAAGTAAAGTTTTTTAGGCACATTCAAGCGCTATCCTTCACCCTGTGACACACTGTTTAGGGAAGAATTTTGTCTTGTTTTTCCATTTGTGAAGCACTGCTTTTAGTGCCGTTTAGGCCCCAGAAGCTTGCACTGGCACCAGTTAAAATCCAAATGGTATCCATTTACTGTATATTCATCGCTAAATGGCAAGTCTGGTCTGCCTAAAAGATAAACAAGAGTTTCAGTTTACTTGCAAGTGAATCTTGGTGCATTTTTACAACCATGTGAGTGCTGTTGGACCATTGCAAGGATGAGATGGGCCAAATAATGTATGCGCCATGCATGTTGAGCAAGTGCAAAACTCCAAACAAGTAGGATTTACAAATAAATTAGACATCTTTCATTAATAGCGATGAAATAAGATGGTAACAACTTATATCCAGGACTAGTTTTGTTCTCGTATGATTTTTTCAGCCTGGTTCAAACTCATTTTTGCCATGATCTGTTTCTGTCTTCTGGTAGTTTTGACCCTCACAGCCTTCCATACTCCATCTATTCTCATCGGCTTCCCATTATTACCCTTTTTTAATGCAGCTGTTGTACGTCCTAAATAGCTTTGCCAGATTTCCTCTGTTCTCCGCCAGTTTTATGTGCTTAGCTGACAGGATTTTTATTGTTCATGACAAGTTTTGAGTTTTCAACCCATTTTAGAGTGTATTCAACTCAATACTGTGTGTCATATCTCTCTTGGACCACCACGCCCAACGGATCTCATACCTTGCTACTCAGGTCAAGGACCACACTTGGACTCCCAGGCTTTGGGACCCTCATCTCACCCCTGAAAATCCCTCAAGTGCAACTGGTGGATGAAGGTTTCCTGAGAACTCTTTTCAAATTACGAGCTCCATTAAGCTATTTAGCTCTACCTGTGTGTGCATTATTGGGTTTCCCATCTGTTTCTGACAGTTTTAGGCAACACTGACCCCATTTTTCCAGGTGGTTTGGTCCGCTCAAGTCTGTGTGAAACCTAACCAAATAAACACACACATTTTCTCTACATAAATAAATGAAGTCTCTCAGGATATTGTTATATTTTGATGTAAAATCTTAAAGATTTAGTCCCAAAAAGTATTGGGGGGGAAAAAGCCTCTGCTATCGGTGACGTCATTGTTTCTCCCCTTCCATTTCCTCCAAATGCATCCTCCCTTTTCTCATCGACAGCATACTTGGGAGAACAAACAAGAGATAAGATACCAACAGGAAAAGCCGCCTGGTGCTGCCTCACATGGAAACGGCTTAAATCTGGCGGTGAAGGGAGGGAGATTGTAGGAGCCTGCTGCCGGCTGGGGGCCAGGGCTTGTGTCTCAGTTGACTGGCATCCTTCCAGCTGCAGAAAAAGCGTGGGGCTCACGCCCTTCCATCATCAACACCCGTCCCCTGAGAATGATAGATGCTCCATCCACTCTCAGGGACAAAACATTAGACATCTGTATAATTGACTGAGGACAGAAAAGGGAAGCGGAGAAAAACGGGGTGACAGATTGTGTGGGTGTGTGTTTGAAAAAGTGAGACAACGGACAGGCATTGAGTGTTTGTTTTAGTTTCCTTTTGAGTTAGTAAAAAATTTAGAAAGAAATGGAAGATATCGAAAAGATTGAAAAAGAGTTGCACAAACAACGATGGGAGGAGTTGAAGGTATGGGAGCTGGCACAGGCAGAGCTGGCTTTGACTTAGTGGGACATCCTTTCACACATATTACACATGTCCTTTCCAATCCTCTCACAGAAATGGCGCTGTTGAAAGCAGGCCCATTCCCTTCCGACTGATGGATCGAGTATTTCGTGGCGGTGTGGCGCTTTGTGATCCAAATTCGCAGCAACAGTATTATTCCAAGGGTTTAACATTAGGACTTACCCCGCACAATAGGGCAAGGGGGTTGGCGTATGATCCAAGGGCATAATCTGTCTGGGAGGAAAAGATCAGAGCTCCAGAACAGAAAAAAACCCCAAAAAACAAAGAAATCCATCCTTTTGTTTGAGAAGCTAGCACGTCCAAAAAGAAGCATAAAAAGGGGGGGGGGGGGACTTGCAAACAAAACCAAATCTGTTCAGGCAAGTGTGTCAGTTTGTGCAATCGTTCTGCGAAGCAGCAAGAAAGAGCAACTTGATAAATCCCCGTCAAGTTTGAAAGTTGCGCCAGGTGGCCCCCTTTTAAAAAACATGCCTCTAAGTGCTTTCCAGTGTCCACATTAAAGCCACCAACAACGGGGACATTGTGAGCTGAAGCACACAACTTTCCAGGGAAAATAACACAATTATAAGAGTACACAGACTTGTTCATTATTAATGAAGCTGCTTTTCAGCTGCCTCACAAAGAAGACCCCCTCAATAATTTATCACCATGGAGACGCGTGTCAAGTCAGTGTGCTTGGACATGTCATGAATAACAAATAAATATGCTAAACAAAAGCGCTATACATCATTAGGCTCCCGACAGAACTGCTTGGCTGATGTTTTTGACAAATCGGAGCCCTTTGAGAACTCTCTGCGTCGTCGCATCAAACCTCAGAGTTGAATTGACGTTAAGTTTGAAAATTCTTCAACTGAGATGCTCTGGAAGTTGCTGTATCGTGATGATTGTGTTGATAGGTATGCAATGATCATATTTGGAGCGAGAGGCAGAAATTCTGACTGTTGAGCTGTGACTAATGCTACATTCATGGAAACGGGCAGTAAAGTAACCATTATTAACAAAAATATCTATGTAAATGCGATTTGGTCTTCTGCGTTCAAATGTCGCTACGCAAGTTTGTAAGTCCGTGCACAAGCATTGAATGAGCGTTAATAGTTAAACCAGTTGACCCATAAGGGAGTTGGATTTGTTAGTGACATATAAGTAGCATCCTTTTTAAATCACAGAAGTACCAATTGTTCGGAAATGGATCATGGAAGAGAAATCAATAATCACAGCGGAATAAAGCAGTAAAAGAAAAAGCCTGGAGCAAGATTTGCGAAATTTGGCATCAAGCGTCTTCCAATTGTAGAAACATGCGCTTGAATGTGGTAGTGACAGCCCAGTATAAACATCAAAAGCGCATTTAAGAACATGATAAACGTGGGTTCTTGAATGTGCCTTGAGTGTGTACGTAGCATGAGGGATGATTCTCAATCGGCCATTGAGGAGACAATACTTCTCAATTCAATAAAAAAGAACAGAAGTTTTTTTCATGTGACTTTATTCCAAGTAGAACAAAATGATGTGCAGGAGTTGAAAGTGTTTAGTGACTCTGGTCTTTATCACTACTAACAGTCTGATAAAACATTTAGACGGGAATGCATTATTAAAGCAGACACTCTTGAATTGACAACAGCGTTTCTACAGTAGGATTTAAGGGTGCTGTTGTGGACAGCAAAATCAGTCTTAAAATTTATGGTTAGGGTGCCAGTAGCACTGCCTGGATTGAGTTAAATGATGTTGCTCCTTGCTTGTATACACCACATGAACTATAGTATAAGTGTTAGGAGTGCATGTAATCCTGACTTTGATTTCCTAGTTTGAAGACAGTTTTAGCTGTAGGCCAGCGCCATCATTTTGTTTTAGATAGTTTGTTTTCTCATTTTCTCATTTGCAACAGATTCAATCTGGATTGCCCGGTTCAAGCCTAAATGTGGTGCAGAAGTGGGGCAATCCACCACCAATCTGAGATAGCATACTTAGTTCCCATCTTGTCTTCCCTTGTCTTCCCTGTCTTTCCCTTCAACACATGAACCCCACATTGCTCCTCGTTAATACTACTTGGTCAACAGAAGCACTGTCAGCATGTGAATATGTAAGTGCAAATGTAAAGGGAGTATTCATTTGAACAATGATTCAATTGCCACAGCGGGATAGGGAGGCATCGGCAGAATCTTCAAGATTTCATGCCGCCTGATTTTTTTGAAAATTGATGACATGGTCATGAATGTAGGCGGGGCCAGTCAGACGGGGACGCCGGCCGGCAGCAGTTCTGATTAAACAATGTGTAAGTGTCTCCGGATGGTGGGCAGTATCAAGTGGCATCGGCAACCACAAAAAAAGCGGGCCATTCTGCAAAACTCAGATTCAGATTTTTTTTATCTTTTTCTTCACTCTTCTTGTGCACGTTGCTCTTCTACAATTAGTGCAGTGAGCACAATGTTCTGTCTTCTTCTCAGCAACAGCTGCAATTCGTCATTACGCAGGTCTCGGAGTCACTGTGATGCCATCAACACCAGCTTGACCTGTGGTCATTGCCAGGCCCCTGGACCATCTCAACAGCCATCATTTAGTGCCAGCGCTGCTACCGTAGGATTTCTAACAATCAGACGGGGGCAGGAGGGTGGCTGATCATCAGATGATTTGAGGATCTTGGAGACCCTCCTATCATTCAATAATGACGCTGCTGCCTCCCTCCCGCTCGTCTGTCACTGGACCGCCACCGTGTGACGTCCAAATGTTCCCTTGGTGGCCACTGACTGATGTCAAAAAATTTTCCAGTCACCGTAAAAATTTCACATTTTTCTCAAAACCTCTGCGGCCACCATGTGGCGTGTAAAATTGTGACTGCTGCCTCCCATTTCCAAATGCCGCCGCGTAGCTGCCCCGGCCCAATTAGCTGAGGAAAGTGCATTTAGGTCGCCGCGCAGTGGCATTTTGGGATACGAGACCTTACATGACTCATGTAAATATTGGGTCATTTTAATGATCCGATTCACTAAACCTAAAACTAATCCAGTGCATCTTTAGCCAAAAATTCTAAACATCATAGTAAGGCCTGAGGCATCAGCAGGGCTGACGTTATTGTCTGTTGTCCATGTCATCTAAAGAGGTGGCTGGAGAGATTAGTCTAGTTGCTCTGTAAGAAAAAGTGCAGATATTTCTTTAAAAAAACAAAAAATAGGTGCTCTAGCCTGGTACTTAACTGTGACATTCAAATCTCCAGCTGATAGATCCAAAGGGGGAGGATGTAAGAAAACCATCCCAAGACTATTATTTTTTCCAAAAAGAGGAATTTGCTGAGCTGCTTTTTTTTTAACTGTTAAAGCCGTAAAAAAAATTAAACTTTTTTGTATTTATTGAGTATCCATTCATCCTGAGTCACTGTGCGTCCTGAATAAGCAAATATTCTACCAATTTAAGGCCATAAGTGAATGACTTTTCCATGAGTCTATCTCACAGAGAAACTTTCCATGCGACACTTCATAAAGAAAGAACTTCAAGAACAAAAAATGTTTCAGATTTGAACTCATAAAGTGCTGGTTTTCCAATCTGTTTTAAGTCGAACGAAAACCTCATGATGTGTTTCTCATTCGCCTACATAATGGTCTGCTGCAACTGGAGGACCAATGAAAAAAACCAGCAGGCTGTGGTTTTAGAGAAATATTTTTTAGCAATAATGGATAAACTGAAAGAGTGCACATTTAGAGACAAATATGAAGCATCCGTTAAAGACCCACGCCAGTGAAACATGGGTTTTTGATGCTTTTAACATGTTTTTGTGGCGTTTTTTTGATGATGGCGAACATATATAAAGAACATTTCTTTATTCATGTCGTTGTGAATCACATCATTGCAAATGAGGCCATATCTACAGGCTCCTTTTACTTCTTCATCTCCATCAGAAGAAGCTGCAGCTAATAAACCAGTTTTTTTTAAAGAAGAGGGGGTAAAAAAAAACTTCTACATACAGCAAAATTCCTTCTCAGAGCTACCCAGATAGAATCCAGTTCTCAATTTTACAATTAGTGTCACATGGTAACTCAATCCGTGCCACTTATGTTCGTACGTGTGTGACTAAAGAGTTTATTACAGCACGGTGCCCAGTGACGAAAATGACTTATCTCGGATAAATAATGCAAGGCGAGCCGGTTGTAACATAAAGGGAATATGCTGCATCTTCTTTATCCCGCTTGATAATCTATCACCTCACAATTACTGCGCAAACGTCCCGGTTCTAATGATGTCTCGGCACGTAAATGTGTTTCTCCAGAACTGAGGCAGAGCAAATGCGTGGAAGCACAAATTGTTTCCCCCCACCTCCTTGTTAATGAATACATATGCTTTACACTTAGCTGAGCAACACTCACGTTCACGTTTGTTGGGTTGCGATCATCAACCTCTGTGGCGAAGCATTTGAAGTGAAGTTTGCCGCCTGCTGAAGTTTTCCCGCCGCAAAGAAGCCTGTTTGGAATCCCAGCCGTGGGTTGGAGTTGGTTTCTCTGAAGGAGTCTGGGATTTAATTTTTTTGTTTTTTTATTATGGCTCACAGTGGGTCACTGAACCATATCGATTTTGGAATTCTTCTTTCTTTACTGTGCCAATGAGCAAAAATTTGACCTCCCCCACATAATCAAAAACTCACTAAAATTTGCACCCCGCAAAAAAAGAGTTTTGGGCATAGTGAACAACTTCCCTTTAAAAAAGTGGTGGGAGATGAAATGAATGGGATCAAAATCTCTAATGGGGCAATAAAAAAATAATTCAAAATCCATTAACAAAACCAAAACACAAAGGAAGTTTTGAAATTATTATGGGATGGCTATAGGACTGACAGCTTGACTGTCAGATTGTGGCAAAGTATGAAATTTGGCAATTTTCTATGGGAAAAGAAAAAACTTTTGCTCTAGCAATTGTCGCAAAATTTCACACACACAGCCCAAGGTTAAGTCTACAACCACCACTGAAGTTTTGTTGACCTTTGACCTCGAGGGAAAGGCTGGTATCTTCAATAAAAAACAAAACAAATTTAGTGCCAGCTAACTCCTTGCCAAGCTGCTTGGTAAAAAGCGTTGTAATATTAAGTTAGCGATAGTGTGGTGAGCTCGTGAAAGTGACATTTTGTGAAAATGTAATAATCTTGGTTGCTAAGGAAATCCAAAAGTTTACTTTAGCCGATTCATTTTCATCACCGCCGAGACATTTTCATCACCTCCAAGTGACCAAAACATATATTGGTTGCTATGAAACTAACAGCAAAGCAGCCATTTTGAAAAAAGGTGGGGTTTTTTTCCCCTGAATGTGTCAAGTGCAGCTCTGGCCAGGCTGGTGGAAGCACCGGACATGACGGAAGTGAAGTAGCCGCTTAGCAAGGGAAGGTGTGTCAGAAGGGAGCCATAAGGGTGGGGGTCAGGAGTGCCTGTGGGCCATGACACAGAGCTTGCAGCTAGAATTTTCTTTCTTTGTTTTTTTTTTTGACTAATTCCACTGGAGTCGCTTAGGGAAGAACAAGGAGGAACTGGCTGTGCCAAGGGAGCAAGAGGAAGCCACATATCCAGAATGCTTTGGGCCGGCAGTCACTTTTGAGTATTAATATGCAGCAGAGCAGTGTAAATCGATGCTTCACTTACTCTCATAACATTCTGAAAGACAAACGACGTAGCCACACACATTTGATGAGAAAGGCAAATGAGCCAGGCTGCGCTACAGTCAAGCGAACCAAGCTTTCGCTTTTGAGAATTTAGAAAGTGATGGAGTATAAGCACATTTTGGGAAGTTCTGCTGAATTGTTTTTCCTCTGGAGAATTAACGACTTTGGATTTCAAAAAATGCCTCAAATTTTACTGCATGAAAGGTTTATGAGACACAATGCCTAAAGGATCTTAAACAACAACAAATAAAAACCTCTCATCCTAAGCCATGGATGTTCTTCAGTTTGGTTTAGACAGAAAAATGAGCTGCGGCGTTCCTCTCGTCTCATTTCTCCACTTCATGCTTTTGCTCTAGTTGCTGCTCAAAGTGAATAAGGAAACTAATGCATTTGGTTGGAATTCATTCAAACTGAACAAAGATGAGAAATTCTTCAGTTTGACGAGACTGATATAAAAAAGTGATAAACTGACAAGACTAAAGAGTGAAGTAACATTACCGTTTTTGGAGCTTGGTGTGATGAAGGATAAGACTCTTGCCCGCCAATTGTGTGTGTTTGTTTTTCTGATGTTGTCACACATTCAAATGTTTGCACAATGATTCCAAATCTGTCACAATTCAAATGAGTTGTTTTATTTTTCTTATGAAAACATTGTTCTCCAAAGTTTTATCTATAAATCTGATCAGCGAGCACTCGGCATACTTGGCTTATTTGGTATAGAGCAGTTTGACTTCTTGGGTAGTTTGCTTTGTTTGTTGGATTCCCTGCCCCCTTAAATCCAATGTTTTACCTTGGCCTTGTGTAAAAGCGTAAGACGCAACTAACACATCCCACGAAACAATTTTTTTATAATGCAGTCAATGCTTGTCGTACAACTAGACACTCGTTATCCTGTAACCATAACAAACCAAAAGGACGGAATTTGAAGTGATTTATATAAAAAAAATCATCTTTCACTTCTTGCTATCTCTAATACTGTATAATAACCCATTAAATTTGGGTGCGTTACATATTGTACGTCAAAGTTTGCTGCTAAATGCTGGTTCGAAAATATGTCACTGCGAACTTACACTGGTCTGTCTGCAGGGCATCTCCATTGTGTTGCGTCAGGAGTCCCTCTCACAACCGTCAGTTAGCTTGCATTGACTCTTTTGCGTCTTTGGTCCATCCTCATTCCCCCCAGAGGAGTGGTTGGTCCTGCCAACCCAACGTCAGGTAGTTTGTCTCATTAAAAGGTAGAAACTTTAATATCCCTATAACGAGTGAATTGTGTTCCGTATAAATGTAGCTTAACCCTTTTACACCATGCAGTTTCTATTTTCCTACAATGGAGAATGAAAGGATCTAGCGTGCAGCATACAGTTTTTCCCATGTTGCAATTGATCAAACTGCAGGTTTTTGTTGGATAACAGGCTAAAATGGACCAGTAAAGGCTATTAGACGGAGTGTTTGTGTACAACACAACAGGGAAGTCTGTCTCTTATTGTCTGGTTCCGTGCTGCAGTCACGCTTCTCAGGACAATGACCCTTTGGAAGTCAATCCCAACATGGTCAGCAAAGAGGCAGAATGCGCAGTGTGCTGAACAAGCACAACGATATCTCAGCTCTCCGTGTTCCCTATTGCGCCGGAGTTTCATCATCCATTGTGCAGGTTTGATAGGCAGCTCCTCTTATAGGAAAGCTTCACAAGGGGCAAGAAGTGCTCAGATGAAGCCCCTCTTTATCAAATTGCAATAAAGTGCCTGAAGTGAACATAAGGTTAACTAAATTGCATATCCCATTCCAACGAATTCGCTCACCACCACCTTGGCTGGCGGAGGTTTAAGACTCATGGGTTTTGTAAGTACAAACCAGATGAGAGAGGTGTTTCTCCACCTTAAATCACCGTGAAATGTGTCTCACTTGTTAGAGCTGCAGCTCGGTTCTAGCCAGGGGCTGAGATGAAGCGTCTGAGGTATTCTGGGTCTCGAGCATCACACCAGAGCTGATGCGTGCTCTCTCCAACCACACCTTGACAGTGACTTTGTGTGACAGCTGATATAATGTGATTTCTCCTGTCTCGGAGTCTGAGGCTGATGATGGAGACTTCTGGGGTGTGCTTTTCTCGCCGGCGACAGCCATGACAGGAAGAAAAAAAAATGCTAGAGCATGATGATTGCTGGCGTTTTTCACACGGCTTAGAGATCCCCTCATCTGTGCCCTGGTGCCAATGCTTTGCTGACAGAAAAATCAAGTGTTGAGGATAAAATTTGCCGGTCCAGGTTTGCCTCATCATTTTGTTGACATACCAGCAATTGATTCCATGATTTACCGTATTAAACCTAACCAAATAGTATATGTATTGTTCAGTACGATGGGATTTGTTTTAGAGTTTATTGTTTTTTACTCAAGATGTCCAGAATCCCCCTTCTGTAGTTACTGTGTCACATCAGTTGTTATACCTGCTGGAAATGCTGTCTTTGCAAGTTCTTTTCAAAAATAAAGCCAATGCTTTTGGTCAGTCCTAGATGTTTTCCAAATAAAGCTTTTATTATCTGCCTCCTTGCTTTAACATGCTAAAACATGTTTTTTTTTTTTTTTTTAATTTCTATATAAGGGTTTCTGCTGGGAGAAATGGGAGGATAAAAAAAGAAAACACTTTTCCTGTTGCCTTTGTGGCAACTTTTGTTATCTAAATCTAAGGTTACCAGGTTTAAATATTTGGTTTAGGGTTTGATGGCAAGGATCAAATAAGCAACAATCAGGGAGCTAAAAGAACATGTTGTCAAACACTTTTATCTGTATTTGGTAGAACCAACCCAAAAAAAATGTGTTTTTTCTCACAACTTCTAAAGGTTAAAAATCTATGAATTTTTGCTGTCATTTTTTATTGGAGGTTTGCAAATTTGTTGCAAAGGTGACTCAGGGTTACGATATGTTTTCTTATAGCTCTATGTTTTCTTGGACAGCCTTAAACACCCACTTCTGGAGGACGTATTTAAAGAAAATTAAGATTGAAATTGCATTTCTATGTATTTGTTTATTCAACTTTTTGTGAATCGAGAGCAGACAAATACAAGTGCTGTTTGAAAAAGAGCTTACCGGTATTTGTGATGTAGAAAATAGGGGTTTGGGGGGCCACGAGCACCCCCCCTCCACCCCATTCTAATGCATCAACTTGCAGACAAATAGATCAATTTGTTTTTCTCATCTGAGCTGGCATCTGGCTCATAGCTGTACGGCTGGATAGCTCTGATATTGGTAGCAATTTTTTGTTGCACCGGCAATGCTAAGTTGTAGGTGCGAGGGACTGTAAGCTAGTAAACAGAGAGCTCTCAGCGATGGGAAGGGAAAAGGGGGGGGTGCTTTGTCCACAACTCAAAAACAAATTTCTGATAAACTACTGTCGCTCTGCAGAAACTATGTCCTAGAAAACAATGCAGGTTTGTTGATTTCCGCTAAAAACTGCATAATTATTCTTAGAAGACATCTGGGAATGCTATGAAAATAGATCGATAAGTTATAGGAGACAAACAATAAAAAAACCAAAAGACTTGTAAACGAAATCTGACATTTTCTTAAATCCACTTTTTTTAACTTTCGCCACATAAACCGACACACGCCTCATGTTAATGAATCCTTCTTGGCTCCGATCAGCTCTCAGACAGTCGCGCTACTTCATTTCCGAAACGCAGAACCCCAGCTTCCTCCATACTTCCTTCCCGTGTTTTATTCCATCTAAATAATGCAGCTGCAAAGAGTCACCGGGGGGATCCATTATAGGGAGACTGATATAAAATGCTGGGATGCATGATCAGACACTCTTATCACTTTCACAGAGCATGTTACAGTGCAGAGGGGGGAAAACTTTGTATTGTCATGTCTCTCCTAAGAGCTTAACCCTTTGGTCGATGTGATAAAGATACGCGGGTTGAGCAGTTCAGAAAGCGCGGCGCAGAATCCAACCGTCTACATTAGATTAGGATGATGTATGATGAGGCAGCGACATGTGCTCACGGAGTGTGGTTAAAGGACATTTTAGGGCCCGGCTGAAATTAACTTTGTGCCACAACACTTGTGTGAAGTGAGCGACTGCGGCCGTCACGCTTAGTGAGAGAGGATTTAAAAAAAAAAAAAAAATCCCTTGCAGATGCACAGAGGACACAAAAACCCCCTCATATCCATCCAGATTAGCTTCTGAGGCAGTGACGGCATCGGTGAAAAATGTCATAATAAGATTGGAAGCACCGGAGAAGCCAACCTTGCCCGATGATTTATTTGATGTCTATTCATTTTACTCTCAGCAGCTTCTCTGAGAGGATACTGTTAATTACATATAGTCTATTGAAGAGCAAATGAACTTGACAGTGTTCCATCATGTTGTCACAGGAGGAAGAGGCGGAGGAGTGTGTGTGTGTGTGTGCATTTGTGTGGGCACACGCGCTCACAGGTGGAGCTTTTTATGCTCTTTCTCCTTTGCACTAATCTGCCTGTCAGTAATGAAGTCTGGGGCTTAAGTGTGGGAGAGAGCAGGCGTCATCCATTAGTCTCATCCATTTCCATTAATGTTCACGGATTACTTATTATTCCCTGATTAATAAACACTCTGCGAGCGTGTCTTCATGGAAGCCCCAATAAGGACTGCTTCATTAATGATTACTTTTAAGGCTATTAATGGCCAAGTTGGCAGAAATTCTTTTTGACTTTATTTGATTTTTTTAAGTAAGCTTCTCAGGGAGCGATGGATAAATGCAGGTGCATTAGTCATTGGCATTACCTTCCACTTTCATGGAACCATGTTTTTCGGAGTAATAGACGCATTTTTTTTTTTTTTTTTTGCATAGTTTGCCTGGATGTACGACTTATAATCAGGTGCGTACTTATGTGTGATTTTACTAGTATACTTGGTCTATACTACAAGTGAAGTTCACTTATACATTACTATCTATATATTGTTCCATGTGAAAGTCCCGGTGGTGGTCAGAGAGACCATAGGCGTGAACTGGCAGCCAAACCTCTACCATCAGCAAGTATGCATGATAAGTGAATGAATAATGGACACATTGTAAGCGCTTTGAGCATCTGGAAAGGCACAGATAAATCTAACCCATTATTATTATTATTGTAGACCTAACAGAAAAATCAGTTAGTATACCTCCTTTGCTATAGTATACTTGCTATAATTATACAGAAGTATACTTAATAAAATAAAGTTCACACACACAACCGTATTTTTCGGAATATAAGTGGCGATATTTTACGGGCAGCTGTGGTTCAGTGGTAGGGCGGTCGACCTCTGATCAGCAGGTTTCAGGTTCGGCCCACCTTGCCCGCCCATGTGTCAAAGTGTCCTTGGGCAAGACACTGAACCCCACCTTGCCTCTGGTGGAAGGTTGGTTCCAGTATTCGGCAGCAGAGCTACCATCCGTGTGTGAATGTGTGTGTGCATGGGTGAATGGGTCTGTGACTGTAAAGTGGTGTGGGCCTTCTAAGAAGGTAGAAAAGTGCATTATAAGTATACACCATTTACCATTTTGCATAGTTTGCTTGGAAGCTCGACTTATACTTACGTGTGACTTCTGTGCAGTTTTACAAGTGTACTTTGGCTCAGTGACGTGCAGTCAGGAGAGGCAGGTGAGGCTGTGCCTCACCTGTCATTATAGGAAGAAAAGAGAAATTATAAATTCATTTATTATATTTAATCAGTAATTTGTGCTTTGCAGTCATTTTCCATTTAAATGTACCATTTTTGGGTGTTTTTTCTTTTCAAAATCGCTGAATTTCCGCATTTGCCGTTCAGATTCTAAGAAGCGACGTGCGATGAGGCACCAGCTCGCTGAGCCTCACCTTGGATTGCGCAATACCTATGCAGTCAGATGGTACTGCTGTCTCTCTGTATGTCGGCTCAATCACTTGTACTATATGAGCTGAGTTTACATAATTTAGCAGATGTATATGATGTACAGTGTTTGTTTTTATAAATAACTGTATGTGAGGGACGTGTTTCTTGTGCTGAGCGCTAAACGCCAGCAAAAAAGCCGCTGGGTGAGGCCAGCAGTTCTCGTGCCTCATGTTACGGGGCGCCGGTGAGCCCTGAGATTATGACGCTAAAAAATAATAGAAGAAGTGATAGCAAGCGGCAAGTCATTTTCTTCAGAAGGAGCAGCGTATGGACTTTATTTACAAGTAAAGGTAATATGATAACAAGGTTTGTGCTTTTTTTCTATGCTGCAGTTTGTATATGAAAAAAAAAACACGTTGAAATGATATTTTAAACAAAACACTTTAACTGTTGTCAATCAAATGGTGAATTACTCAGTATGGTTCATATGTTTGTAAATCTGACTGATGAGTGCCTCACCAGCCATTAACCTCACGGCACGTCACTGCTTTGGCTATACTAAAAGTGAAGTTTACTTTTTATAGGCTATCTATATATTGTAAATCTAAAAGAAGTAATCAGTTAGTATACTTCCTACACTACATGTACAATGTCTATAGTATACCTGCTGTTTTTATACTTAAGTATACTTAGTAAAAAAATTCAAGAGGACTACCGTAAGTTTAAGTCAGGTTTTTTGCATAGTTTGGCCGGGGTGTGACTTGCACTCAATTGCGACGAATTTTAAATTTTATTTTAAATTTTATGCTACGTTCACACTTGGCTTGGTTCAATTGACCACTTCCAATGAAAAGTCCATGTTAAAGCACATGTATGTTTTTGGGCAGGTACATACAAAACGTGTGGCCATTGAACAAACAGTAAAAGTTAAACCAGTTGAACTTCGACCAATAGGGAACTCGGATATTGTCCTTTCCAAACCAAAGAATTGCCAACCGTTTGATAATTGATCGTGAAGGAAACATTTTATTTCCTCGGCCGTCATTATATGAAGCCAGGTCAGTCATGTATCGGAATAGAGCTGTCAAAGAAAAGGCCTAGAGCCAGATTTATGAAATTTACGCTGCTACAACATTTCGCACCAAGCTTCTTCAACTGTATGTGAACACAATGCTAAAAGTACACTAGTTTAGCGCATTTTTAAAACACTTATAGCATGCCCGGTGTTTAAATAACAGTATCCCAGGCTAGATTATTTGTTTAGAAACAACACAGAGGATACAATTTTAAAGGATTAATGATTTGAGTTGATGTAAAGAGTTTAGTAGATTCCTCCTATATTTTGTTAAGCTTAATAATTATCAGTGTGTAATGGTAGTGCACTACCATTAAATATATTATATATATCTATTACATTTATCTATTTTGTTTGCCTTTCGAGATGAAATGTCCTTTCTTTGTTCTGTATTTTGCTTAATACATTTCTCCCAAAAGTGCAACTTATATTCCAGTGTGACTTATATTAATTTTTTTTTTCTTCTTTATTAGGCTTTTCATTGTGGCTGCTATGACTTTTACTCCGGAGTAAAATACGGTAATCAAGTCGCATTATTGTGGTTTTTGAAGATCTTTAAGGGAAATAACAGGTAATCCAATTAGTGAACCAGGTGCTATTGATTTCAGAAAACAAACTAAAACTAAACAATCAAGTGTGTAATGAAATTCCTTTACTTTCCGAGCAGAATGTGTGCATACATAATAGCGCCACTGTAATACTCAGTAGCTAAAAGCATTATTTATGGTTGCCCTATCTGTCAGACCACACCCCTGATGGGGTCCAGAGGTCATCCATACAAATAAATGTCCAGACGCAAGCGCATACAAATCAATCCTATGCTAATTCAGTTGATCATTTATTTATATATTTGCGCTCTGTGACATTTTTCTCCATTTTTGCAAACCGCAACGTAACTCAATAACCCTTTGCTCCGCTCTTTCCAGGCGGGGTTGTGGGCACAAATTGTCGCTCTTGTCCTAAACGCCACACCTCTTCAATATTCATGTTGGGCAGGACTTGACCTCCTGCCACCCTAAACTCTTAGCTGGATTATATATTGGACGCAATTAGATTCTAGTTGAGTGCCAGAAACGGCCTTGGGATGTTTGCATGAATTACAGCGTGGTGGAAACGGTTGTAATGCATCGTGTTACAGCATTCAGGTTTGCTGTGTGCAAATCTCGTGACACTAATCCCTTAACTGAGTAAATTCTGTTGTCTCATTTTACACCACGCCCGAGGTTGTTTTCTTTTCAATAATCTCATAAGGGTAGCATAACTTGATTAAATCTGGAAACAGAGAAAAAAAAACTATAGATTGCATGCAAATTAAATTAATAGAAAATGCAATTGTGCTGCCCATCTTTCTTCATATTTTTGTCCGCCGGTTTCTAAAATCAGCAGCTTTCGCACACCCTCGGACACAAACACCAATCCAATTATATAGATAAATAGGCTAATCATGCAGCAAAGTTATATTACGAAGTCAACGTGTGGGTTGATAAAACGAATCATTCGCTGCAAACCATTTTAGATAAGGGAGATGGGACGAATGCGAGTGGGGTCAGATGGCGTGGTAAAAAAACCTCAAATATTGCACATTAACATATGGATCATAAGGAGTCAGATAAGAAAGAGACGTTTCATTAGCTGAGAAGACGTTTAGAGGAAGTTTCTATTTACGTCCCAATTCTTGTGAAGTGTTGAGAACCTTTATCTTTAGGATGTAGCAGGTCTTCGAGCGAATAATGTGACTTTTGGATGACAAATACTTTACAACTAACAATGTGTGAACAAGCTCTAATGTGCTTGGCTTTTTAGATGGAAACCTTTTTTCAATTCTATTTTTTGCACCTTTAAACAATCAGCTTATCACAGCAACTGTTATGAACCAGGAGATTTAAAAATTAAAAGTAACCATAAAGCCATTTGACTCTGAATTAACTCTTGGGCAATAAAAAACCATCAAATATGGATAACAAGTCCAGACACCAACAGGTTTTTGTTGTATAAAGCACAATATTGTTGTGAGGTTTGCCACAGTTTGTGTTGAACATTGATTTTTCTTTTAATCAAAGAGAGCAATGTTAATATTAAAGCAATACTAATTATAGTATAGTAAATCCTGTGAGTAAATATGCAACAAAGGACAATTCCAAAGCAAAATAAATAAAATAAATTGTGAAGAAAAGAAAAATAGAAGTATTTTTTAACAACTGGAAGTCGATTTGTGTTCAACAATAAATGTGTGCTTTTATTTTTTACATATATATTTCAAAATAATTGTAGAATCACAGGATTTTGACAAACTCATTTTTGTCACAACAAAATGTTAGAACAAAGAAAAGTTTATTCAATTAATACTTTTTTTCCTTCTTTTATTTTATTAAGAGGAAAAGAAATTGCTCTCAACCTCTTCACAATGAATATGACTACTGCACTGCTGTGCCTCCAGTGTGGCTCCACTGGTGTGTGAATGTGCATGAATGGTCCCGGTGATGGTCAGAGGGGCCGTAGGCGCGATCTAATAGCCACGCCTCTGTCAGTTTAACACAGGGCAGCCTTGGCTACAATAGTAAATTACCATCACCAAGTGTGAATGAATAATGGACACACTGTAAGCGCTTTGAGCGTGTGGAAAAGGGTAGATAAATCCAATCCATTATTATTATTATTACTTATTTTAGCATCACCTTGAAATAAAAAATAAAATAATTGAAGAACATTTCTTATATAATTATAAATAAATTCAGGCATAAAGGGTTAATCCATAGATGAGTTTTACCTAAACTCTATAACTAAGAGGGCAAGTTTTTGCTTTTTTTGAAGTCATTTTGGGATTGATTCTTTTTCTTTTTACAAAACACCGAAACAACACACCTTTTTTTCCAAACCTGCTGCATTCCTTTCAGGGGTCACTGGGTTGCTGGAGCCCATTCCTGGTACTGTTGTGGAGGCAGGTACACCCTGAACAGGTTGCCAGTGTGTTTTGGGGCCACACAACCACACACACAAACCTAAGGAGCAACCTAGGAAGTATGTTTTAAACTATGGAAGAAAACTGTGCTCCACACAAAAAACGGTCCCAGTCAGGATTCGATCCAGGGACTTCTCACTGTGAGGTGACAGCGCCAATCACTACACCATAGTGCTACCGCAAGCAAACCAATATCATAACGATTATAATAGAGTCTGGAATATTATGAGGGAATCAGGTAGAGTGAAAGGTTTTGGGTTCTCTTGGCTCCAAATCTGTGCCACATCAGCAGTCTTCCTGTCCTGCTCAAACTGGCTCCTTCGGAGTGAAGCACTGGACTTCTCCACGATGAAGGCGTGTATATCAACTTTGTAAGCGACTAGAATATATTGCTCCAGCAGCGATCCAGTGATTTCTCATCATTGCTGGGAGCTTTCTTTGTCGATGTGACAGCCGTTCTTTATTGCTCCAGACCTGGCTGACAGTAATATGTGTCACTTCTTCTGCGGCACGTAGTTCCCACTCCTTCATATGTGGCAGGCTGTAAACAACTTTAGTTTATTTTTTTTTATTTGTCTTTGTGACATCATCGTTACTGCCATATTTCTCATCCTTTCAGAGGAATCGGGGGCTGAGGATAAACTGACACAACCCATTAAAAAAAGTGGAAGCTTGAGAACATTTATAGAGACACATAGGGAAGCTGTGAATGTTTTAATGATCTGGCTTGTTTCTTTTATTTGCAAATTTGTAAAACTCCCAGTGCAATCTGACAAAAGTAGCTACATCAATTCTCCCCATCCCACAAGATAGATTCAAATCTAGTTGCAAGTGAGCAATCTGTTTTCTCCCAATTTATTCTCATCCTTAAATTTGAGTAAATTAAAAGTAATTATTAAAGAACCTGGAAAGCAATCTCTGGGGATCATGATGTTTGCAGATGACAATGTGATCTGAGAGTAGGGAGCAGATGGAGGAACATCTCGAGAGGTGGAGGTTTGCTCTGGAAAAACAGTGGTTTGCCGCAAAAAAAGAGCATCTGTGTATAAATGAGAGGAGCTCACTTGGGACGTTGAAGTTGTAAGGAGCAGAGGGGAAGGAGGTGAAGGACTTTAAGGACTTGGGGGTCAACAGTCCGGAGCAAAATGAAAAATACAACTGTTAAAAATATTTTACTAATTGAACAACTGGGTTGTATAGCTGCAGAAAATTAAGTCAGTATTTAAAACAATGGGCTGCACTTTGGTTGTGTGTCCCTGAAACAAACTGGCACCCAACAGTAGCAGGGATAGGCTCCAGCAACTTCCTGATCCCAGAAAGGGAAATAGCAAATTAAGAAAAAGAAAATGTCTGTTAAACAATTATGTGCATTTTGATTGGAACCAATATTTAAATATTGTAGAGCATGCTAATGTAAATTCTGACAATTTTTTATTACTTTTTGAGCAGGCCATTTGCTCCTCTTTCAATGGAAACAAAAGAACAATTTTGCAACAAAATTGTCGCATAATTTACATCAAACTCAACGGTTCATGGTCCTTTAATCTTTTGAAAAGCAAAACATTATGGGCGGAAATTCAGTGCTTCAACTGATTGAGATGAAAGACAAAAAAAGGAAAAAAAACACCTTATTTTTTATCTTTTGCATTCATGTCCATATTTCAATGCTAATGATGTATTGCAAGGCTGTTAACTCACTTTCCGTACTCTGCGTGAATATCAGCCCCGAATAAACACATCACAGCATGACTGTTTTCACAGACATCAGCCAGAGAGAAACAAATGCTTGCACAGAAAAGCTTTAGCTAACATCCATGCTTGTACAGTGTTCCATCTGTGCCTGTACATATAATTTTTTTAATTGCACGATAATCATCCCTACCATTGTGTACTGTGGAAAAGGTAAACAGGATGAAAGAATTAGAAACGAAAAGTGATTAAAATGGAGGCTAAACATTATATTTTCCATGCATGTGACTGCCTGTGATCACAAAGACCTCTGCAGCAAATCAAGCACAGCAGCTTATTTTATTATCTTTTCCCAGTGACAGCTTTAATGCCAAAGTCACCTCTGGTGATGGCTGTTTCTGTTGTAAAACAGACTAATGATCAATAAGAACCCAGTGTCTCCAGAATACCAAAAATGCAATGACGAAATGAGCTAAAAGGACATGTAAGAAAGTAACGGGGAAAACAATTGAATAAAATCGTCTCACTATTTATAAAAAGGGACTTTGCTTGTTAAGGTCGTGTCCCCCAGCCACTATGTACATTCTGCTCTTATTGCCATTTGAAATTCCGGTCTTTTGTGATACAAGCACAATGTACGTAATTCATAAGTGCTTCTTGCGTCCATCATTCATCAATGTGTGCAGATGTCCGTCAAGTTTCGACCGACGGGTCTTCGTCTGAATCCGATTTTGCGCTGTTCAAAATTTTTGTTGAGCTAAGATTTACACAACTATACTAACTAAACTATAAACTACATAATTTTACGTAGCAGGGATAGGCTCCAGCAACGTAGTTTATACACAATTATTATGTAAATCTTATGCAATTGTGCATGACTTTAGCAAGATGCATATATAAATTTGTGACAATCCTCAACCGTTCCACGTATGTTTCATTTATGTACCACTTATGTAAAACTTTTATGTCAGGTAAAAGGCGCAAAAATCACATTAAAAATTACGTAATTAATGCATGAGTCAATAATGAATTGCATAAAGGAATGCAGTAATCACGTATGGTTTGTGTTCTATGTTTGTGTGTTCTTTGCGTGGCTTTAAGGTAGGTCATTCATGATACATCTGTGGGAGCCGTTAGCTGTGTGGTTTGCGCGCCTCCCTAACCCAGTTCAATCGAGTTGCTGTTCCTTCTCTATTGTCTGGTCCAGCCGTTCCTTGAAGGTTGCGTCGGAGGCATCCGCTTAAAAAATTCAGTTACAGCCGTCGCTTGGCACCTGATGGAAAAGCCGAAAGTGAAACATTCATGATACATCTGTGAAAATTTCCCTTAGCTTACAGACCACAACTTTTCTCCTTTTTTCTCTGTTTGGTAAATTGTAAATGACGTATACTTATATAGCGCTTTAACTCGCAGGCCCAAAGCGTTTTACAATCACAGTCCCATTCACACACTGATGGCGGCTCCACTGCCTAACACTGGCGCCAACCTTCCAGAGGCGAGGTGGGGTTCAGTGTCTTGCCCAAGGACACTTCGGCATATGGGCGGGCAAGATGGGAATCGAAACTGCAATCTTATGATCACAGATTCTACCGCTCGATCACTTATAAGCAATTTTCAAGTTTGAAATATGTGTAATATGTATCTGGTGGCTGTGTATCTGCGTAAATAGTTTGGTAGACAGAAATAAGTATTAGTTTGTCATTATAATTGGATACAATTTTAACCTTTATACAACAACCTTACATAGGATATTCAAAAATATATGTGTGTAGTTCTGTTGAATCATGCGAACATGCCAGTTTAATGAATAAAAAAAAAGATATTTTATACATCAATACATCAACATAGTGAACCTAACAATGGTACAGCAAGACTGACAGGAATGAATGTAACCAAAATAGTTGATTTAACAAGTTGGAAAGTAGATATATTATTGAACAAACAAATTGCAAAATGTCATTAAGAACTAAGTTCATGATCCGTCCGTCCATCTATCTATCTTCCTTGTATAAAATGTTACAATTTAGTCTTACGAAACAATCAGATAATATACCTCTACTATCTGTGTACTATAGACTATACTTATACTCTAGTATACTTCGTAAAATAACCTTAAAGGGCACTATTGTAATTTTTGGAGTATAAGTCATGTTTTTTTCATAGTTTGGCTGGAGATGGGACTTATACTCAGGTGCGAATTGAGTATTTTGAGTGTTTTAACTATAAATAGCAACAACCTCTAGAGGACACTGTAGGTGTGAGTATCCATTTTTACTATTGCCAGCAACGCAGAAAAAGAAACACCACTCTTTTGTTAAATAAATGTATCTCAAAAGTGCGATTTGTAATGTAGTTTACATTTTTTATGATTTTTTTTTCTTCTTAACATGCTTTTTCAGCCGCAACTTATACTCCGGAGTGACTTTTAGTACAAAAAATATGGTGCTTTTTGTTGAGAGTGAGATCACATGACCTGAGTGACTGCAGCAGATGTTTTTGTTGTTGCTGAAATTCGTTGCCGTTTACCACAAACTACTTTTCTCGAACCATAAATTACGCATGCTTTAATGAAGCATAATCAATGAATACAATGTTAAGGCAACAACAGAACAATTGGATCTTTGCAGATTTGAGTAATGCTTTCACTGCTCATGGGCTGAAAATGGTACATGACCTGGAATGAATGTGTTCTCAATGAACCAATCAATGACTTGTGCTGGGGGTGATGGTGGGAAAAGTAATCCCTGGGTGGGCAAGAGAATTTGAGACTATTTTACATTCCCACACAGTTACCACTATTTCTGCAGAATTCCAAGCACACTAATCAAACAACTTTTAGAGATCAATACCCAGTCAATTTGATCTATGTCTTCACATCTAAGCTAACTTGTTTGAAAATGCATCCTAAATCTGTAAATTCCTGATCCTGGGCGGTGTGAACATAGCGTCAGAATCACCTGATTCACGTTGATTGGATAAATCAGGGATGCAAGTTGTAAATCGATCCCCAGGTATGGGACGTTAGATCACAGATTAACAATTCAATGAATATATATTTATTTTAAAATCTGTCAACGAATCATCACCTTTACCGTGTAATACGTCACTTGATTGACACGCAGAATGGCCAATCGAAGATCCTCTGGAACAAATGTCACTTTTTTTTCTTTTTGACTCAGCCCACGTTGCTTGCTGCCGGGTCCACGGATTTTTGACAATATATATAGTAGGAGTTGTTAAATTTGAAGTTACCCAAAGTGACTTTGGTGCTAAATTCTAGGCCATAACCAGTAAATACTTGTTCTACATGTCCTGCACTGTCACCCCACAAAGATTTGCCTACTTTTGCTGTGTTTTTGTTTTTTTACATAATAGTACAGGAACATAGCATTAACTCAAACTCAAAAGTAGCTCGGATGCCAACAAAGTGTGGGCACCCCTGGCATAAATAGTTGAAAAGTATGTCAAGGAACGTGTGTTCCTTAGGTGTTGCAGGCAACATCTCCAGTGTGAAGGGCCTAGATCATGCATAATCTATTTTTTGAGCTTTTAAGTGTATTATCATGTTAATTATTCTCTATAAACAACCCCAATGTGGTATTTTGATCAGTTTAGGTATTTCTGAGTATTCCTCTAAAAAGTTTCCATTCCTATGTGGAAGTTGCCAGGAAGAGCCGGCGCTGCCAGCACCGCCCCCGGGCTGACAGAAACACCCACTTTCTCTGCTGAGCTAGCGGTGATCTGCAAATATGCAAATATGAAATTGGCGAAGCAAAAACCAGTCCCACAGAGATGTGTTGTCTTACATCCGGGTAGGAAAAGGAGCTGCAAAAATAACTCATATTTCATTTTAAAAATCGTTCTTTAGCGTGCCAAAGGTAATATAATACAGTTTACTTTGAAAGACTTAAAGGTGGTGTCACACAGCCACTACGTATATTTTCTGCAAATTGCACAGAGGAAAATTGGCCATACATGCATTTATATGTGAAAAAATTGAGAAAAGTTATGGTCTTTACATACATATTTACGAATGAACCACATTAAAACCACAAAGGAAGTAAGAATAAACCATGCAAAGAACACAGAAATCAACATGAACTATTTGTAATTATGCAATGGTTATTTGCAAGTCATTAATGATTCGTGCGTCAATTTGTGCGTCTGTTAGACATAGATGGAACAGTTGTGGAAAGCACAAGATTTACGTGATAATTGTGTATACCTAAACTACCTAAAGTACGTGTAGACAGCACAATTTCCAACCGACCAAACATTTTAAACAGCTTAAAAGCAAATTCATGTAAAGACCCGTCTGCCAAAATCACTGACAGATAGATGCATACATTAACAAATGACGAACGCAAGAAACACTTATAAATTACAGATATCATGCATGTATCACGAAATATCAAAATTTTATAATTGCAAAATTCACAAAATGCACGTTGTATCTTTGTGACACGGCCTTCAAAAAGCATTATATAGGGCTTTTTAAAGGGTTAAACTGGCACCATGATGAATATTAAACGTTTTTACTCAAAAGTTATGGGAAATCAGAAGCGATATAAAGTTGGACGACAACTTCTGTGGAAGTCTGTGAAAGTATTGTTCGACCATAATCTCGTCAATGGCCTAAAAAAGTAAGTGACTGCCACAGTACAGAAGCACAATCGCTGTGGAAGGTTGTGCACCAGAATCCTTAACCAGGTCTTCAAGGAACAATACAAGCAGCAATCTGAACACTGATCTGGAGTCAGTTCCACAAAGGTTCCATGGCGGTTTGTGCTCTTTGTAAGACACAGAAAGCTACATATCTAAACCAAAAAAGAAAGTTTCTGAAGATGATACACTACAAAATAACACTCTACACCCTCAGAGCCATCTATACGGGGAAAAAGGAGACATTTTTTTTGTCGCAGAACGCATCTCTTAGAAAGCGCACAAGACTGGTTTGGGGTAGGAGGGGGAGTGTAATGCACGCTACATAACCTACCTGTGCCTATCATTTCAGATGAGTCTGCATACATTTCTTCCACAAACAATCTAATCTTTTTAATTTGAGAGATAAGGAAGACTTGAGTTTAATTATGTGCAGCTGGGTCTGTGAGGAATTCATGAAAAAAAAAAAAACAAGGCTAAGCCCATCTGCTGAGTGAGAAATAAGGCGAGGCAGTGACATTGCACGGAGAGCGAATGAAAGAAAGAGACTCTAAAATCATTAAATCAGCCTCTATCTCTGCTCCTCTGTCACTCAGAGAGAAAAAGAGGCACTAATGAAATATTAATGCCTTACTTATTTTGAGATTTACATTCATCTTTTCTCTCTCTTTCACTCCCTGGCACATCTCTATGTAAAATGTGAAAGCTGGTGCTCAGAATGACTGGGATGTATGTTTCTAATGAGGCGGCCTCTCTGTTGGAAGTCTCATTTTTCTACCTGTTTTGCAATCCGACATTGCAAGCAAGAGAGACGTGGCTGCGCGCTTTGGAACGGATGGTAACGGGACGGAGGAGGGGTGGTTGCTTGGTCTGACAGTGAGAATAAAATGGGAAACTGAGCAAAAAAAGAAAAAAAAAACATTCCGGCTTTCCAACAAAACACCCTCCGTTTCTTTCGACCTTATGTCCTTTCAAACAAACAAAATAATAAAGGGTTTGGGTGATCTCACGGGGGCGTCGTGTGTCAGGTAAAACAGCCATTTTTTTTTTTTTTTTACTCCTCAATGTGACTCACAGAGACCTATAGGAATAGCAAACCTGACACTGCAAAAACACACATGGAACTGTAAGTGTGGAGGTATAGGAATGATATCTGCTCATATACGAACCTGATTTAAAGCCTCACTCACATAAGCACTTTTGACTTGAATGGGTTCCGAAATTGAAAAGCATACGGCCTCTTGATACCAATCAAAAGGGTTTTACCTTGATAACTTTGCTGTAAAACTTCACTTGCGGAGAGAACATGTGGACACCACCATGGTAGCTTTATCAGCACACCGTGAAACTACCTATAAGTGCAGATAAGCTTGGGCGTTACGGGCTTTTGATTTTAAAGTGGGCTTTTTTCAGCGCCCTGCTGGCTTCCGCTGTCGCGTATGTGTTTTATTACTCCAGCATCACCAACTGCCCTGTCAAATACAGTAAGTTGTACTTCCATTGCCACATAGAAACCTGAGGTTTTTCCTCTGCCGTTCAGTGCTGGAATGGAGAGCTCTGTAAGTCATGAGCGGTGGGGAAAGCAAGTCAAAGTTATTTGCTTCCTAATGCAAGTAAAACTTCACATGTCAATCAAAAACACAATATTGTTTGGTGACATCTATGTCCTCTTACCAAGTATCCCAACCTTCAAGACTAGGTAAAGTGTAGCTGTTAAGATGATGACGATCAGCCTCATTCCTCAGCTCAACTCTTCAACAGTCAAGGCCATGGCGGAGTCTCTGCACAATCCCTGAAATACATTTTTAGTGCTCTGGACTTTTAATTTGGACTTTATTTAATTTTGTAAGACCCTAAAGGGAGGACTTATCTGCAGTTTTGGAGCAGGAAAAAGTGCCTCAAACGTTCTTTAAGCATTCTTCGTGACGCAAAGGAAGCAACAGATGTATTGAATAAAATCTGTTAAAAGAGTGTCGTCCACTCTAAAGAAAAAAAAAAACAACATCCCTGTCTTGTGGGGGGGGGCTTTCGGGGGGGGGGGCACCGGGGGTACGGGACCTTGGGGGTTTGACAGGTCCGGGTCTCCGCTGGTGGCGATCGGCGGTTGCCGGTTGGCTGTCTTGGTCCCGTCAAGGCCTGACTAGAGCTCTCTTGGGGCTGGCGCCTGGGGGTGGGGGCCTGGGCTTGCTTCAGGGGGGGGCGGCGCTTTCTGGCTCCTCTTTCTCTGTGTGGGGTGGGTCGTGCTGGGCCTCGGGGGATGGGGCCCCGGGGCTGGGGGACCTGGGCCCTACAATGAGGGGGGGGTGGGGGACGGCTGTTTGGCCACCGGGGGACAGTCTACCAGCTGTCCCCAACTTACCCCCTTCCTCATATAATCTCATATTAGGGTGAGGGGGTGGGGGGTTTAGCCTGCGATGCATAATGATAAATATCCAGTAAAGTTGTTGCTCTAGGCTGCTTCATGGTTTTACCCCCCCCCCCCCCCCCCTCTCCTTTTATCACCCTCCTATTCCCCCTCTCTCTCTAACATCCCTCTCTCTTCTTCCCTCCTTTCCTTTTCCGTCCGGTCCAACACCAAAGATGTTCAAATATGATGGAATTTAATAAAGTTTGGCCTCAATTACAAAAGGGGTTTATTCAGACATACCTCTGGTTTGTCTGAAGATTCATAACCTCTGTTGATAAAGTAAAATATGTCCAACACAAGAGGCCCTCAGCTCTCATCTGTTTGCCCAGCTGTTGGACAGAACAAGTTTAAAAAAAAAAAAAAAAGACTGGGCAAAGTGTATATTTAAAAATTCCTAAATACGTCATGCGCACTTACCCTTTCCTCACCAAGCTCATTTGCCTCACCTGGGTTGTCCTACATATACACTCCCCCACCCATGCCACTTGTACCGACTTTGTAGTGGTCTGATGACTTGTTCCAGCATTTCTCAAGTCTTGTCAAGTTCATGTTTTTGACCCGGTTACAGATCATGTCTCTGTCTCCCCTTGGTTACCTTTGCATTTAATTAAACTACCTCAACAAGTCTCCCCGTTGCTGATCAAGTGTACAACTTTGACCAAGCTCCTCTGAATGCTAACAAAAACCGATCCAGTTCATGTCATCGTGAGTTCCTACGCTGCATGCCCAGATTCACTACTGCCTACGGCTCTCCAGTCTTGTATTTTGAGTATTTCCATTATGAAATGGACCCATTAGGCCAATTCAATGGTACAATTCAGCCATAGGCCATAGGCCATTTTTGGGCGCTCCTTGTTTAAAGGTCCATAGAAAAATGGAAACGACCCATTAGTATAGAGCTAGTGCTGAAACTCATTGATTGACGGACATCATTGGACTTCCCAATACATAATTAGATTACAGACTCTTCTTCGACCTGAATGACATTTGTATACGCCAATATTCTACAAGCCACCTTCAGAAAAGTAGAGATTCTGCCACCTAAGTTCAGTAATAAATCGTTACCATTCACTTGCCTGGTCCCGAGTTGTTTCTGGTTTGTCCGTTTTCTTAGCATTCAGATGCTACAGTTTTTGCTGATAACCTGCTTGGTAAATGCGAGGTTGTTGGGTAGTTTGTGCTATTCTTGAATATTTTTGACTCCAAATTACAGTTTGTTTAGTCAATTGGATCCCTCAGTCCTGTCCTCCAGCAGGAACAAATGTTTGGTGGGATTCTCCAAAGGTGCAGCAACAATAATTCAGGGTCTATAGTTTGAGTAAAACCAGAGCACAAATCAAACAGCAAACAGTCCAGAAGACTAAAAGTCAGACTTTAATATAGTAAAAACCAAAACTTCTGCATTCACATGACTTCATTTTCATTTTTAGGTTGACAGTCAACAAAAAAAGTCTCAGATTAAAAAAAAATTGTTTTCTATCACAGTTCACTACAGAATTCTTGGTGGGAGTAAACGCAGATAGAAAATGTATCGTCATGATAACAAATAGAGCTTGAAAGAAATGCAATTTGGGATCATTTTACAGAGCCTTCGGTGCCTTTTCTTTTTTTTTTTTGACCCTCCCAACCCCTCTGAACCCATTGTCTGCAAAGCGGATGGTTTGCGTACATCAGCGTGCATCCTCCATTACTCCTGACTGATGGCGACTGGCGTGCCTCGCCTCAGGATGAATTGTTTGATATAAACCATTTCAGATGAGTCATGCTGCTGCTTTTCCTGAGAGTAGCGTCTCTGACCTGCTCAGTTACAGGTCACTTAATGACTAATCATCACGGTTGGGTTTTAATGGCATAACCCATGAATGAAACAGCAGGGTCGGTCAATCCTGTAGTTTTTTTTTTTTCTATGCCTGAGGTTTATTAACGTTCTACAAGCGGCAAGTCAAAACTACATGAGCAAAAGGCACCTTGATAGTGTTTTTATTCACTTTTCAGGAATGAGAGTAATTGATCCTCGGCCTATTTTGGAAAATATGTTAGACTTGTGCTGTGAGTCTTCCTGTCGCTCTCTCCTCTCATTACCCAGTCTGAGCTACTGACTTCCATAATCCTGGAAGCTTTAACGCCGCAGTGTTGTGATTGGTTAGACATTACATCAGGGTGATGTAATACTCCTAGGACTGGCTAGTGTGTCAGGCATGGGGAGGGAAGCAGGGAGGCGGGGTTGGTGGGCTGAGTACTGAGCACAGTAGACGGTGAAGGGTGGTGGTGGGGGTTTATTGAGCAGAAGAACTCTTTCTCTTTCGCCTGCAGCCAGTCACTGTGCATGTGCAGCCGCCACAGAAAGCCTCTAATCCCAAAGCACACAGCAGTGCTTTGGAGAAGGAGGGAAATAATCAAGACTGTTTCCATAGGCCCCAAATCTAAAGGCTGGAGATAAGCTTTGCTGTGCATGCCGCTGTGTGTATTGGTGGCAGCCGTTTGTATTAGGGTTACACACACACACACACAGAGCTGAAATAGGATTTTTTTTGGGGGGGGGGGGGGGGGTTAAAACTCAATCATTAATTGCAAATAGACAGAGAAGAGGAAGATGATTGTTTGGTATGGACAGAAAATGCCAAGGCATTAGGTGTTTGTGCATAATGACTCGTAGCCAATTTCTCACTTCAGTGCAAGGCGCTTTTTCATGGATCCAGAGGTGTTTTGCCATATCTCTGACTCGAGATGAGGTTTGTGAACAGAAAATGCCCCGGGCACTTGCAATGTGTTTTCACCTGATTGCTTTCAAATCATGGCAGACAGTGCTTTGAAAAAAAAAATAAAAGGGAGTGATTTTGGTAAAAATGAATTTTCAGCCCTAAAATTAGGTATCCAAAATTGAAATACAAAGTGATGAATAACAGAATATATTTGGTTTGCCAAAGCACTTAAGAGGCACAGAAGATTTGTCCTTCGAATACAGATATAGATTTTGTTAGGACAAATGTATTTGCTGAATTTTTTATTTTTAAGACAAACTTCAGTAATCACAGAAAGATCCCGATTAGAAAAAAATCTTTAGCTTTTATTTTTATAGTTGAAGCTGCTATCCAAAATTTGCAAAAACAAATCTAAAGGGTGATGCAACAACAGGTAAATATGCTAAAAGATATTATTTAATATTGTAATTACCAAATTGCTTTCTTTGGGCCTTTGTAAACTAGGATTTCATCCTGATCGTTTGAAGTGTTTAAAAAAAATGCATGTTTTCCTTTTGACTTATACTAAAAATATAAAATATGAGCACTGTGTCAGTCAATGTGTCAGTTCTCCCAATGACTATATTTTGGGTGAAATGAACAATCACACGCTTAAAAAAACAGGATAATAGCCCATACTGTGAAAATAAACTGGGGCTTTACTATTCCAAGGTTTTTTTTTATGATGAATGTCATAAAAATGCTAAATTCACATTGGCAATTTACAGTGAAGAGAAAAAAGTATAATAAAAAAAGTAAGGAAAAGTAAAATATGATGCAGAGAATGTATTTAACAAAAAAAAAAAAAAAAAAAAAAAAAAAAAAGGAAATGGGAGCCAAAAAAAACAGACAGTTACCCAAACTAAAATGCATTGAACAGTGAAGGCTTTTTGGGTAAACCAAATATATATTGAAAAACCTCTAATTAGAGACCCACTCTGATCATCTTTTGAACTATTTAAAACGTGTTCGCAGTGGTCTTTTAATTATGATAGTCAATTTTAGGCAAAATCAAAAAGCCTGAGTTGTTTTATAGGACATAGTTTCTGCAGGAAGTTTCTAGAAACTTGCCTCTGAGTTGTGGGCGAGATCTTTAGCACGTAGCAACCCTGCCCCCCTCCCATTGCTAAAGGGTCTCTGTTTATATGTTCTCCTGGTAACTTACAGCTCCTCAAACCCATAACCGAACATTACTAGTTCAACAAAAATAGCAAACAATATTGGAACTGTCCAGTCTGGAGCCAGATGGCAGCTTGGATGAAAAAAAACGAATACATGGATCTAGTCGTCTACAAGTTGATACAAGAAGCTTGTGCTCCGCCCATTGCATTTTTTACATGACAATTTGAATAAACAAATACTCAGAAATACAATTTCAAGCTTAATTTTTTTTTATATGTCCTCCATCATCAGAAAAATGCCCAAGAACAAGTTAAAAACTCCAAAAACACTTATAGTGAGTCTTTACAGAAGAAATACAGGCATCAAGAGACACAAGAATCCTCTTGAGCAACGGTAAAAAACAAGCTTTAAGAGTTCTTATAAGTTAAACTGAACCATTTCCATCACTTTGCGTTGACAACAGTGTGCCCCAAGACTGACAGAAACCACTGATAATATGTGAGTAAAAATGGACCACCTTTTAAAAAAGCCACAAGGCACACACAAAAAAAATCAGAGTGACAACTTGTCACAGTTGCTCAAGCTAAGAGTTTTCATTGGTGGAGGCTAGTCATGGATTTGTGGCGATCAACACGCAGACAGGTATACTTGTTGGCTGACATGCACATTCTCAAATGTTGACACTTTTAGAGTTCGGGCTCAATCTCAGTGCTTGACTCAACGAAACAAGTACACACATTTTGCTACACATGATGTATGGAAGATCTCTGACAAGCAGATTTTCTATTTTTAGACTGTCGAGTAAATAAAACGGAGAGTTGGACTCTTTCCCTGTCGTATCCCCAAAGTGATTTCTAATTTTTGACTTGTCTACATGGCACTGTGAGAACTTCCCCTTCACTGAGCAAGTCTGTCAACACCCCTGTCTGACAGTGGACCTCTGGCTGTAACACTCTGTGCAGAAACAAAATTCCCTCCGCTCTTAGCTCGGAGTCTGTGCTGGCATCGTCTTTGCTGTTAAAGGGCTGTCTGCAGCACAAACACACTTTTGACAGAGGTCAGCAAGTGCTTCAAGCCCGGCTGACGTCATGCTGCTGCAACCCCGCAGACACACCAGCAGGCAGGCAGGCCAGACATACCAGCCAGTGGGCAGGGTGTATTTATAGCCCTTCCACATATGCAAGCTTCAGTGTGAGCCGGATGCCAAGATACTCCCTGAAGGCAAAACACGCCTCAATGTGTTTATTGTGAGGAAGCTACAAGTTCGCCATCTAAAAGAAAGAAGGATTATAAAGGAGGCTTATCATTTTGCGCTTGATAGCATTAAATATTTAACATTAACCTTCAGACAGTAAATCTCATCTGGAGGCAGAGTTTTGTTTATGATTTTGCAACAGTTGCTCCTATCACAACTAAAAAGCCAGTGTTTGGTTGCTGTAAAGAACACCAAGGAGGCCATTACATTGGTAAATGTTGGACTTTAGGGTCAGATGTGTTACAGAGGGTTGGACTAGCATGCAGCATGGTGTGCTATCTAGGAATTTTTCTGTGGGATGTCCACTGTGCTTAAGGTGTAGTCCCGGTTGACCCGTAAGTGTATTGGAACATATTTGTAAGGCAAATATAAGTTGGTAGCACTTATGATGTAAGGCTGATGTTGTTGTATGGTGCAATTATGCAACACTCTAGTTGTTAGTAGACATTACCGGTAGCTCAAACTGTCTGTACGGGGCACGCACAGAGACAAATCTGTATGATCTTCAAGATTTCATGCTACAGCTAGATTATTTGAAAATATTTGAGTGACAACTGGGCAGCCACAGGACAGTGGCAGCCGGATTGCCGGCCGACAGGAGCTCTGATTGGATGATGTGTAGATGTCTCTGGATGGCAGCCGCCCATCTCAAGTGCTGCCGGCTGTCCATTAGCCCGAGGGTTTAAAAAAAGCGGGCCATTTTGCCTGTCACTGGACTGCCACCACGCAAAATGTTACCACTGACCAATGTCGACTACTAGTGAAAAATCGTTCAGTTGCCGTAAAATTTCAACTTTTTCTTAAAACCTCCCTGACCATGACGTGGCATGTAAAAATGTGATCGCTGCCTCCTGATTACACATGCCGTTGCACGGCCACCTGCCAGATTTGCTAAAAATCGTGCATTTAGGTCACAGCGTTGTGGCATTTTGGGATATGTGACCGTAGCATTTGATAAGTTCTTCTAAATGGACATAAACATATATTAGCCTGATGAGGTTGGCGTGGACAGTTTTGCTGACAAAACCAAGTATGAACTAGGATTTGCCATATAGCTATTTCCTGCATTATAAATTGTGCGAGTAGGCCAATAATACGCTAAAAAAAAGTGTGTCTATGTCAACAAACCAAAGTACTGCATCACCTGAAAATTATTATATTAGAAAGAGGGGGGCATATGACCAGAGGGGGGGGGGGTCTACATTAAATATGTATGAAGTTTTTATAAGCGCTGCTACAAAAAAGGTTGTTTAAAGGTTTATATGATGAGGATTAGAGGAAAAACATCATTAAGCGCCGGTTATCCCTTTTGGGATATAAGCTGTCCAAGCATTAATATGCATCTTCATATAGAAATTCCAACATTATGTTGCATGTCAGCAAACAACCCAGTGTGCATGATGCTAATAGCAGACAACTTCTATTAGCGCTATGGCTAATGTTCACCCCCACTGGCAGAACCCTGCAGGGTAATCTCCTAGATACTGGAATGCAAATATGACAATGTTAATGTCTGGAGGTAGCCTAATTCTGCATTGTTCTTCGGGTGGTGGGCCAGTTAGGTTGACTTTGAAGTGGATTGTGGGTGATTAGCCTGGAATGCTTGGAGAATACTGAGGGCTCTCTAGTGAACCCCCCAGCTGGTGCTGGAGACAGCGGAGCAACGATCCAGGTAATTAATTCTTTGACAGCATCAGTGATTTGGAAAATCAGTAAGAATGGCAGACGCTGATCAAACTGGAAATGCGTGCAGAGATGTTTAAACAGCAGGCGCTCAAGGCATCAGTCATGCAGGGCCCCAAACGGGGGTCCAAACACTGCACTGCGCTTTGGTGACTATTAGACAAAAACAACAAAACAAGCTAAAGGACACCTAGCGTGTTTTTGATCAACACTAAGAGATTCAAGAATTCGGCAATCAATTGATTTCAATTAATACAAGTTAATTTGCTAAGCATGAATGGTGAAAACGTAGATAGACACAAGCAAATATTGTATTTTTTGCGCAAGGTGCACGTAAAAGCCTTAAATTTTCCCCAAAAAGGGAGTGTACCTAGTTATCTGTAGCACGTTTTAAGGATTAATTTACTTATGTGTAAAGATTTTGAGAGGAATACAGGGTTCATTCAGCTAATGTGTAACTTTTATGATCTGTGTTTTTTTCACGTGTTACTGTCAAGGTTGTGAGTTAGTGTTAAAGTATTCAAGTTAAGTGTTACTAACACGAAAATGACCATGATAACTCAACATTGTCAGTAACTCCAAGACTTGTGTTACTAACAAGGTTTTAGCTACGTTTACTATCAACATTGTTTGTAACGCGTAATTCCCTAACCTTGTTATGTGTTGCTAAAAAAGGTCAGGAGTTAGCATACTCACAACATTATTACATGTTACCAACAAGAATATTACCGATAACTCACAACCTTGTTGGTAACGGGTAACTCCCAAACTTGTTACATGTTAATAACAAGGTTGGGAGTTAACGTAGTCACAGTAACGTGTTTTAGGGGTATCACTGTTTTTTTTACATGTTGCAACCAAGGTCAGGAGTTACAGGTATTGTAAATATGCCAATGTGGCTAACATGTCATTTGTCTAAAACAAGTTCTAGAACTATGGATTCGCAGTAATCTGACTGACTGACGTACATATATCTGACTCTTATGTCTCGCTTGATGTGCGCCATAAGTTGGAAAATAGACCATTCATTGACTACGTGCCTTATAATCCTATGCGTCTTATGGTGTGAAAAATCCAGTACTGTATTTCCCATTGCTCTGGCACTCTTGCTGACACATATACATGGCGTAAACAAATTGGTACAGAACACTCAACATCTAGAGTAAGCAAATGTCACTGCAGAAGTACAGCTATACCACACGAGTGTACTGCTGTCACAGATCTCGGCAAGCTGTGCCAACACGTTGCAGAGATGTAACTCAATACGCAGACATGTGGTAAAGATCAATTCATTTTCAGTATTTATTATACATACTGCACTATCTGTCGAGTGAAAAGCAAACAATGACATGGTATTCATGGGCATGAGGCCACATAGATGCAAGCATATTCATAGCACTCTTCATAAATTCCCAAGAGGCTAGACTGTCATTACTGCTATGGACTTTATTAAATCATGCCTATATCCTTTTCTTGATTGTATGAATAAAGAGGGGGGTAGCAAAGCACACACACACAAGCGGAAATGCCTTAATGAAACATCACAGGCTTGGCTATTACAGACACAGTGTCTAGAATACCAACTCCCCATGCAGGTATTTGTTTCCCTGCATCCGCATTCATTATGGGAGAGAATGCATCACCGAAGTGTAGCTATTGATCCTGTATTATATCTCATTGTTATATTCCTATTCAGCTGTGTGGCCAGGTGAGGGGGGGGAAAAAAAGGGGGGACCAAATGTCATAGTGACAACACGCAGCATTGTCAAAGGTAGCGCTATCGATCAAGATAGACAGGAAGGGGGAGGGGGAGGGGGTATTTCAGCCGGACCCCAACCGTCTGACATTTTAGAAGAGCTGTCCTTTCTATTTTGTCACAATCTATTGTTGCACACAAAGAGCAGAGATACCTTGACAAGACGCCGTCCTCACTTCCAGCAGTGTCGGGGAGCAGGTTCAGGTGGAGCTCCCCGACTCATTATATCTATCTATTCTGTAGTAACGTCTGTTAATCGAATGATGTTTGTGAGAAACTGGGCTCAGCTTGGTGCTGTGTTTTTGCTTTGACATTTTTACGGGCCCTCCTGTCATCCCGTGTCAACAGTTAATCTGAAACACATTGTTGATGGAGGCTCGTGGCTTAGTGAGGGATCCAATTAACTTGCCAGCCATGTACAGCAATTCTTCACACGAGTTAAACTACTAAGAAACACCCCCAGCGGGACTTTACCTCTTTTCTTTTTCTGTTTAGATCTAAATGAAAGCAAACAGTCTGAGCAATGAAGGACTCAACAAAGCAGAAAGTGTGTGGATGGCTAAAGGAGTATTTTTGGAGCAAAGCTGAATGGTCGCTTGATGTGTCGGCTCGGAGCAGCCGCACAGTGAGAGCAGGCCCAGTGTGGCAGAGTGTTTACAGCATGGAGCGCTTTGCAGCTGGGAGTAATGCAGGTCAGAGGGCGTAGAACTTTGGTGGCAAAGCTGCGCATTGCTCTGCCAGATTTGTGAGTAATTAGCACAGACATACATTTTCCCTTTGTATGGATTCATGTGAAGGAAGTCTCAGATCAAAACGGCTTGTAGTGCCACATCGCTCTGCTTCTGTAGTGCTTCACTCTTCTGCGCCTTTAATGGATGTTTATCAAATTTAGTGTATTCTTGAACGTGCTTTGAGCATCTACTAGCGGATGCACTCACAGTTAGAAGTGGCTTGGTACGAAATGTCAAAGTGGTGCAAATCTCGCAAATCTTGCTCCAGGATTTTTCTTTCACAGGTGTATTCCCATATATATTACTGGTGTATACAGAACTAGTATCATAATTCCCACCGTGAACAAACCACAATTATTTGTTTGTCCTCCATAACCAGATCATTTACAAACGGTTGGCGCTTCCCTGACTTTAGTCATACGTTACTACCAAATCCGAGACCCCAACTGGTGAAAGTTTAACTGGTTTAACTTTCAACATGCATTCAATGGCCCCATGTTTTGTACGTAGAGCCAGAAACTAATTTAAAACTTGCGTAGCGCCAATGCAAGAATTTTTAAGTTTACAAAGACTTTTTATTGGAAGTGGACGCATTAACGTGCTTTACCTACTGCCAGTTAATATAATATTTCATTTAAGAGAAAGATATATTTAGTGTAATATTATTTTACAGCCAACTCATCCACAATGGTGGTCAATGTTTGAAGAAGCAATATTGTAGCTGCAGCTAATGACTGTAATAGGATCTAGTTACGCTAAATTATGTTAGCAAAGTCCATGGCATCAAACCCTGTTATTGCCCAAAAGTAGGAAAATGCGCAGGACAAACAACTCCGACAGTTGTTGAACACTGAGGTTGATCTAAAACCAAGGGTATGATTATCACCTGTCAGTCTAAAGGCAATGCCCCCATTTGTTATAGGTCTTAAATATAATCCTCCCCATGAAGACAGTGGAACTGTCGCTTAATTCAATTAAGTTTATGTCCCAGTTCATCTACTTGTCCGTGCCAATATGAACGGTTAAAATAAATAGCCTGGCTTTTCCTCCATATTAAACCAAGACAGTCAATTCCCCTCAGCATGGGCACATATACAACAGATCATGCAACTAGATCAATTTCCCAGACATCACTGGAAAGGTGGTGTTCACTGCTGTTGCTTTACTTCAAAGGTGGTGCTGGTCTGAATCTTGACAGGGACCTTTCTTTTCCTATTTTTCCATTCCGCTGCGCATGGCTTTGAGCCCATTTCTTCAGCTCTCTCCCGCAGTGCAAAAACATGCATTTCAAATTAATGTCTGCCTGTAGGAGTGTTTGTGTGCCGGCATGACAAACTGTCCTGGATCTCTGAATCCAGAAATATGGTTTAGACACCCCGTGACCCGAAAACAAGATGAAGTGAATGTAGAATGAATGTAACCAGTTGACGAGTACCTTCCAACTTCCTGATTTGTCAAGTCAGAATTACGCCACGGCTCAACCAATGAGCTGGAGAAATTTGGCTGCCGATGCAGTTTCTAAAATGACCACTAGTCTTTTGAGCAAATCCTGCCAACAGTATACTGGAATGCTCAGATACAAGAACATATATTAATACTCATTCAATGAATAAGGCATGCCTTTATTGATCCCACATGAGATTTACATGTTACAATAATATACAGTGTGGAAAAAGACACATTCTTACTGTGTACTAAATATATGACATTTAAAAAAAACATCAAAATAGTACATTACTTTTATTTCACAGCAACTTTAAAACACTTTTAAACATGCTATTTCATCTAATATTTTCATATTAGAAAAAACTTCCTGTAACTATTTGTAACTAAACTACCTGCAAAGTTGTTATATTTTTACACATTTGTCTTTAGATAGATAGATAAATAATATTTATTCCAGACTCATGGTCCAATCAGTAAAAAAGGAGTACATAGACCCACTACATTTAAAAAAAATACACAGTGTCAAGAATACACAAGTTGAGGTACAGTGTATAATTACAGTTAATAAAAAAGTTAATAAAAAATACTTAATTAAAATTAATTAATTAAAAGGATAAGAATAAATACCAAGAGCTTTATTTTTGTCCATTTACTTTTATAATGCGTTTTAAAGACCCACTCGTATTTTTGGGACAAAGCATCTGCAGAGCGGCAGTAGTTCATTAGAAATTCACCTTTGAGTTGTGGGTGGGACCCTTCCCCTCTGTGTAGCAGAGAGCTCTCTGTTTACACTCTCCCCCACTGGAACAAAAAATATTGGAGCTTTCCAGATATACAGTTTTGACCCAGATGTCAGCTCAGACGAGGAAAAAGAAGACGTACATGAATCTATTTGTCTGCAAGTGAATGCTTCAGAAGGGAACTTATAGCCTGCCCACTGTTTAGCTGTGTCACAAATATATCTCTATTCAAACACATTCTGCTCCAGATTCATAACAATTAGAATTAGGAAATAATCAGAATGCAATTTGAGAGAAATCTCTTTCTTTATAAATGTCCTCATCATCAGAAGAATGCCACAAGAACATGTTAAAAACACCAAAAACATGATGTCTTATCATAGTGAGTCTTCAATAAGACTCTTTAAACCTTTCTTCCTTATGCGCCTTAACAGTTTGACTAGTAAATACATTGACAAGTGAAATCAAAATAATATAGAACACTGGTAGTTATTTTGTCTGTTACCATATTACAATTCCTGGTCAATAACATTTTTAAATAATGTGTATAATAAGTGTTTAATGAGCAGAAATGATTCTGCCTGTTTTAGGGTTCAACCACCCTAGAGTTCAGAGAGACAGGAAGCAGAAAATTGATTTAAAATACTTTTTTTCAGTTTATGTCTATGTATGTGTGTGTGTGTGTGTGGGGGGGGGGGGGGGTTGGTGGCAGAAACTTTGAGTGAAAACCTTGCACAGCAATAAAGCGATATACACATGAATAATGCAGAAGCATTTAGTTCAGTGCTTAGGCAATGAGAGAATCGGATGTCCCCCCCCGGTGTTCTAAAGGATTCCACTAGAATAGACCAGCCTGGACCCCAATGAGAAGCCAAAAACTCTACACTGTCAAACACAAACAAACATGTCATAAACTGCTTTTGCACAGCCTCATTGATGCTCTGTTTAGTTTTAGTTGTTTAGAATCAAAATTATAAAATATCTCACTGCATGCAATGCTGATTGAATGTTTGTCAGGAATAAAAGACAGCAGAAAAATGACTGTGTGGATAATTAGAAGAATAACATAAACTAACGCTTATCATATACCATATCGTTAGTAATTCTAGAAGAGTTTGGGTTGAGAGCTTCCTGTTACTAACTGACAGTTAGAGCAAGTGTGTTAATTTAGCAGAACTGCTGAGAAAGTTCCATGTTATGATCTCACAGAACTGAAGAATCAGCTAATGACTGGTTAATTACCACATGTTGAGATTTAATCATCTACTTTTTCCATACCGTGCATTTCTCTGGCTGTTGTTCGGTTTTTCTGCTTGAACATCCAAACCAAAACTACATTTTCCCAAACAAATTATTATTTTTTTTGTATTAAAATACAAAGAAACATCTCAGCATTTTCAACACGAGTTTGTGCACATGTTTTGACATCAACACTGGCATTTCAGCTTTATTTTGGACTTTAAACTAGGAGACAGATGCAAACTAGGGGCCTGTCCCTTCCGCCTTCTCACACACAGACCTTAACCAGTGAGTGCAGGGAGTGCGGCGACACTCAACACTGAAATGATAATTCACCAATCAGTGAGGTGACATACTCCAGCGAAGAAGGGAGAGCCGCACTTAGTTGACAGGGACATCAGTTTCACGAAACATTTCCTCCCTCGCACCTGAAAGAGCAGCATAATCACGTGCAGGGGTGATGCAGCATGAAATGGAATAGGCGCCCAGATCCGGGGGGAGCCGACACAGTACTGTGTCCACGGAAATGAGGGTCATTCTTTACCAAGAGGTGCCAATGTCAGTGGGACAGGCCTTGTAGGCCCAGGTCAGACGTGAACACGGGTAGACTAGAGGCAGAAACTGTTGGACTTAAAGCTGTTTTCCAGTGGTCCGTCTGTGGTGCATCACGAAAAAAAAGAAAGTTCATCAAACAATCGGAATGTTTTCATCTAATCCGCCACGTCTGCATCTCACGTCCCTCCCTCCGCACCGCACTGCAAGCTGTAGCAGTTCTATTTCCAGTCCCTTAAGGCATCAGGAGAACCAGAAACACAGTAAAAACTTCCGCTTTTTCTTTAAAATAAAACTTTATAACATTTTATTTTATAGTTAAGGTAAAGTGTCCTTGCAATAATGCATATTAACACAGCACATAACACCTCACATAACACCGGCACCCATTTTTGCCATGGATGACAAAAGTTTGATTTTAGAAGTCCAGAAAACAACATAATTCATGACACAAAACATGCATTTTACAAGGACTTAGTGAGGAAGAAGAAGACATGGAGCCTGATTGCTAAAGTTTTGGGTGAGCAAAGAAAGCAGGAGGAAATACCTGACACAGGCGGGAGGACAAACCCTGACGAGGTGTGCATTATTGGAAAATAATGGACTTTAATAAAGCAACCGTCCGATGCAATCAGGCCTCTGCATTTTTATTTAATTTCTGATTTACTTCATGGCAATTACAAAATATGCTACACACTATGAAGTATAAACTGGCCTTAAAGGCCATGTCACACAGCCACTACATACATTTTGTGCATATTACAAGGAGGAAAAAATTGATCATATATGAATGTAGGTCGTGAGAAAAGTTGTGGTCTTTACATGAAATTTTCGTAGATATATCACAGATGAACCACGTAAAACCATGCAAATCGCATATCTGGAAATGAAAGTCATACATGTGTGAAAAGTCCGTTAGACATATGTGGAATGGTCATGGAAATCTGCAAATTTGCATACGCGTCTTGCAAAATCTAGCACAATTGCATAAGATTTACAAAATGATTGCGGACTTGAACTACATAAAATACTGCGTAAATCTTAACAGCTCAAAACTGAATTCAAGTAAAGATCAAGTCTGTTAAAATCCTCGTCAGACATCCACGCTTATGAATTTCGTATCACACGTGTCACGAAAGACCAAAATTGTATATGTGAGAAATGCACAACATGTATGTAGTGGCCGTGTGACATTAACAGACACTTTGCCAGCAATCATGCTTTACATAAAAGACAATAGTTATAGATTTAAAATTAGATTAACAGGATTTAAAAAGGAACGTGCTAATTCATCTGTTTATAATTTGATACCCATATATATATATATATATATATATATATATATATATATATATATATATATATATATATATATATATATATAGTGGATATATAATTACAGGGGTTTAGCTTATCACAGGTTGAAGCAAAGCTTTAAATTCAGTTTCATGCCAATTAAATCACACAAAAGGGCAAACTCCATCTGAACCCCTCCCCGCATCACCCGTCTCTGTATTTTTTATATGCATGTATTTTAGGTGTTGCCAGACAGTGATGGGGTTGGACAGGGACAAATCTGAGCCAAGCTTGATAAGGAACGACAGCTGCTAATAGACTTTCTTTGCAGGAAAAAGTTCAGCAAGAGGTAAATAGGAAAAAAAAATCTGATTGCTCAAAATAGTGCCTTTCTCTATCTGCCAGATGTATCAATGTTTCCCTGAGCGTTCAAGAAGTAATTCCTTTTATCTGCAAACACAATTATTAACGGTTTGTACTGGAGGGGTGTTGTGTGTAGACGACCAGTCACTGGCTCACACTGGCGGCTTCAGTGGAAAGCTAAAGATGAAAATAAGAGTCAGAATTAACACAGCGGTACTGATAAATGTCACAGAATTGGTCATATTTGATGCAAAAAAATTAAGGATTTAGGATTAAGGTTTAAAATTTTGTCATCTAAAATAACCTGTTAATTTCTTTTAACTTACATGAAACTTAACTTTTGGTTGCTAAATTTAAAAGCCCTGTGCCTGTCCCCAGCCCGGAAAAAAAAATTGGAGTGAGCTGATACGCTGTGGCGACCCCTGATGCTATATGCTGAGAGGTGAATTAGTAGTTGACATAAGCAAATGTGACAAAAATGGAAAAAAAAATGTTTGCACACAATACGAAAAATAGAAAAAAACATAACATATTACCTTAGAATCCATTACCTATCACAAGAACAAAAAACGTTTGATATATTACTCTTGAAAACCCTCAACAGACAATGGCCAGAAAGGACGAGGATCCCCTGAGAACCAACACATAATCTGAATACTCATCAAACAACAACAAAGCCTGCTATGCAGCTCATTGAGAGGCCTAACACACATTGTGCTGAACAAACAAAGTTTGGAACACGCTGAAACATTTAAAGTGCTTTTGGGGTCAAGTCTGGTAATGCACTTAAGAGACAAAATGAGCACTGGTAGACAAGAAAACTATCGACACCTGCAAATCATTTATCAAACATGTCTGCTGCTTCCACATGTTCTGGACTAATCCTGTCCTCTGATGATCTAAAGATTTTTTTTAAAAAGCGACATTTTCTCTGACAGGATGGAAAGAAAAAAAAAAACTTTCTTGCAGCTTCAACAAAGCTGAGCAACTAAGAGCACACATTCTTTTCTCCTCTAACTACATCATCTGGTTGCGCTCTACCATAACTGACACCGCCTGTATTTTTGTTTACTGTGGCATTAAGGTCATGACAGCGAAAAAAGTCCACGAGCAGGGGGGGAGAGACAGGAAAACTCTAAAGCCGCTATCCTTGTGCTGGGCGCTCCATGCTGTTGATTTTGTCAGGGTGCCATGTTGGTCAACATCCACTCCATCATATGCATGCCCAGATGCTACAAGTGAGATAAGTGGATTGTAAAGAAAAAGCTTGGCAGGCGTCCCACACATTCCCGATGAATCTCTGTATAGTAGGACATAAACTGGCTTTTGAAGTAAACTGGTTTCAAAACTTTTAATCTATTTTGTTCAATTAGACATGACTCTACATTGACATGAACTTGGATCAAGGCATGTTTTTCAGGGGAAGAAAAAGGAAAACTGCTGGTAGTACCAATAATTTTAAAAGTATTTGAAATGTAAAATGATGTGATATCAGCCTATTATTTGAATATTTTGCTCATGCAAAAAGGGGAACTACAGTTGTCCCGGAATTCTGAAACTGTCTTTGATTGAAGTCGTTTTTCAAATCTCTAACACTGGAGCTGTCGCCAGCAAAAACAAATGAACTACCCTAACTTTTTCCTTTTCCTATTGCGTCTAAATTTCATTGTGCATGTAACATGTCACAATGACAATAAAGCCCTTTCTAAAAACTAATTTACTCAATTAAAGTAGAGAAAAGCAGATTTGTATTGTGTAGTGTTGTGTCGTTATGCAACACATTAGGGTTAGTAAAATATGCAACCCTTTACTAACATAAAGCGTTGCACAACGTGCATAAAGATAGACGTAAATTTATAACATTTATAACATTATCATTATGTCATAATGCTAGTGAAATAGTGCATATTGTAAAGAAATTGCAAAGTGATCTCATCAGTAGAGTGTTGCATAACATTGTGCAAAAGTGTTCCGTAATGTTATGCAACAGTTTTATGTTACTTACTTTTACGTTAGTCAAATGTTTTAGTGAATTTTTAAGTTATGATGTTAGCAAAGGTTTGCATAATGTCTCAACTTAATGGATGTTTTTATTTTTTATAATTTTAAGCAAGACTTACTTTACTAGCTTTTTGGTGAGTAAAGTGTATAATGCTTGTAAAGTGCAAAGTGAAAACATCAGTTTTGTATAGTGCTGCACAAAATTGTTGCGTAACATTATGCGGTACTTCTATAATACTTACTTTTAGTTTAGTAAAGTGTTGCATATCAGTAGTAAAGTGTTAAGTTGGAAAGCTACTAAAGTGTTGCATAGCATAAGTACCGTAAAGTGTAAAGTTATCTCGTTACCGGAGTGTTGCATACCATTGTGCAAAAGTGTTGCATAACATTATGCAACACGTTTATGTTGCCAACTTTTACGCTGGTGAAGTGTTGCATAACTTGCATACCATAGTAAAGTGTGAAGTTATAAGTGTTTCATTAATGCGCAAACTCATTCACATAACATTGCGCGAAAGTGTTACATAATTTTATGCAAGACTTACATTACTAACCTTTCGATAATTTTGTTTTCGTTCCGCATAATGTTGTGCAAAAGTGTCTGCAGTTATCACTTCTATGTTACGAATGTTGCATCGGTGAGGCATAACGAGGATAACAATGGTCAAGTGTTACATAATGGTGTACAAAAGTGTAGCGTGACGTTATGCACCACTTTTACGTTACCAACTTTACATTAGTAAAGTGTTGCATAACATTGGTAAAATGAAAAGTTATGCTGTTAGTAAAGTGTTATACAACGGCACAAAGCTGCTTCGGTATACGTCCGAATCAGTTATTTTCCCTTAATTGTCTTAACACTTCACTAGCGTAATTTGTTGCATTCTAGTTTCTAGCTGTTTTTCTTCACTTTAGAATCCACTGGAATGACAGGAATTGCGTAAACAATGGAGAAGTTTTGGTAAGTCTCCAAATGTTAAAGCTCCAGTAATAAAGGCCAAAATGAGAAAATCAATAGATCTTTAAATTTGTGTTAACAATATGCAAGTTTTCCTAAAATGTATGTGATATTTTGTATGACGTGCCTTCAAAAGGAAAGAAATCTCTTCATTTGGTGATTTAATAATCTTCCCCATGTTTGCTGTGCATGATGAAGCTTTATTGCCAACTTATTATTTGGTAAAGTAACTCTTTCAAAGTTAGGCTCATGCATCAAGTTCAGATAAAAAGCAATCTGAATGTGAATATGTATGATGACTGAGGTAAATAGACCCACTAATGCCTTCATTATTTCATGATAAAAGCCACATTTATAGTAATAAAAGCCTTAATTTAGGTTTTGCAGCTATAAAAGTGTTCACAAGTTGATCTGTCTGTGTATCGGAGGGTTAAAAAAAAGAGATTAGTCAGCTTCCTGTCTCCTCTTCCAAAGCCCACAAGCACACACTCACCACCACACATGACCCTGTGTAATTTTTGAACATCAGCCAGCTCGCTTTTTTAAGAGTCCAAATCCTGGTTTCTGCCAATCAACTTCAAAGCATTTGGGCTGTGGCTGTCTTTCTTAACCTCCAAATCTGGCTGGTCTTGTTACAGCTGCGCTGCGGGGACAGAGTGGGCAGTGTACTGGGTCTGCTGATTAACCCCTGGGCCAGGGCCATTCTCCTCAGCCAGACAGATCGGCTTTCGCCAGTCCCGGTCCCTGTAATGGGAGCCCGCTGCAACAAGCCACTTCAAAGAGGCAGGGCCAGCCGGAATGTCAGGTTCAGAACCGGAGGGAGCGAGAAAACAGGGCGAAGCAGAAGCAGTGAAAGGTGTGTTTGAGTGTGTGTGGGCGTTTCTCACATTGAGCATTAAGGGCGAGGAGTCTCAGTCACTGGTCAGCAACAGGACTTTAAGTCCCTATTTGAAACTGACTCAGTCAAGCGCCGCCTTCTTTCATCTGCGGTGGGATTGTTTTAATTTAACCTAAGTGAAAACCAAGTGACCTTCGGGTCTGTTTGGTCTGCCGCTGGGTCGGCTGCACTTTTTGAAGACTGCAGGATGTGTCAGGCATGTTTTCATTGCTACTCGGAGGCAGGACTTAATCATCCTATTCCCTTTCAAAGGGCTATTACAGTCCACTGTCAGATTGGTCAACCTTTGGCAAATATGTAACCGCTGAATAAAACTAGAAGGCTTTGTCAGAGTTTGAGGTGCATTTTTAGATTTCAGTCATGCTCACTACTTTTGATTTAAAGACCCAATTGTGTTTTGGTTTTTTTTTTACATGTTCTTGTGATGAGGGAGGACACATATAAAAAAAAAATTAAGCTTAAAGTTGAATTTTTGAGTTATTGTGTATTCAAATCATTACAAACCAGAAGCAGACGAAAAAATGCCACAAAGTTTGTAGTGGTGACGTTGATGCTACAATCGGCAGGCCGTGAGCTCTGCATTCTGATCTGGTAATGTTAGGTTGGGTTGTAAGGGGCTGTAAGATAGTGGGAGAGTGTATAAACAGATGCATGATAGGAAATAGGGGCTGGGCTAACTCCAACAGTTTCGGCCACAACTTTGAGAAGTTCCAATGAACACCTACACTATGCAGAATCTGTCCTAAAAAATATGACAGTATCGATTCATTTGAACAACAATTGCATTCATATCATAATTTGTGGTTGATGATAACATCCACAATCGATATTGGTTCATTATGAACGATAAACAATCGAAAAAAGACTATTTATGAATCCATTGTGTTTTTGATGATTAAAAACACATAAAAACAACATTATTTTGTCAAATGACAAACTGTTTAAACGCTGAGCATTGTGGTCTATCTTCGGCAATCAAGTAAGCATTATTGCATGCTACTTTTTTTGCAAAGACTTCTGGGAAATTTCCAGGGCACTTGATTTTGGAATTATAAACTAAGACACCCCTACAAATTGGCAAATGTTATATAGTCCACTAAGTAGTGACGGAATTCGGACACAACCTTTAAATAGGGGATAATGCTCGATGAAGTGTTCATTATGAGAAATTCATGTGCGTCTGAATCGTCTGTCGAAAAGCGGAGGAGGGCGGTATCCTGCTTATGCCATGGTCACTTACAAAAGAAATAGATTTAATCAGTTTTTAGAACTTTATCCTTATCATTTTGAGGTTTGAATTTCTTTATCACAAAAAGTGGACTATTTGATGAGTGGTCCAGTGTGTTGTCATGGTAATGGCTGGGGCAGCACTGACCTCGACTATAGTGGCAAAGGAAAGCGATATATATGCTGATCGTCATGATGGGTTAAATAAAGCATCAGATGAGAGAGAAAGTTCACCTCTTACCGCTTGTTTTTATCCAGATGATGAAGCAAAGTTTGTTTCAAAGAAGAGCACAGATATAGATATAGAATATTTAAGCTATGTGACCGGAACCTCTTTTTCTAGGTGTACATTATCACTGTCCATCATCACCTTTTGTGAAATTTTAAAGCATTCTCTTTATATTTGTTTGAAAAATCTCATCTTGATGTATACTTTATTATGAAGCATCTTGGTTAAAAAGAGTTTATTTTAACTGAAGTTTTTCAAAATAGAGGAGTTTATCATGACAGAGCCATTAGTTTACATCACTTCCTGTTTAAAATCATCTGGCCTCTACTTGGCTCTTCCTGCAAGCATGACCGTCCCTTTGTGAGAGTTGTGGGCTTAATCCACCCTCATCCACTATCATCATCATGGAGACAATGCTGTACGTTTACCCAGTTACTAGTTAAGAATGTCAAAAAATTCTAAATGTGTTTTTTGTCGTTAGATTGTAGCTTGAAGAAGTTTATATATATATAAAGTTATATTTTGATCTTTACTCTTTTTTTATAACTGTACATAGAAATATGGTGTAACGTTATGGACTGAATGTACTTTGTAATGTTTGTTGCAGTTTTCATCAAATGTAAATGAAGGACTGTGGAAGCAAACGGTAAATCTTATGACGACTATATCTTCATTCAACACAGTTTAACTTGGTGTTTAGTCAGCAGTTTGACACGCTGAACGAGAACATTACACCTTTTAATTCACACCAAACAGCCAATCAGAATCGAGTGTTTACTCGAACCATGGTAAAATGATAAGGAATACATCCTTGATTAAAGGATGCACCGTCATAAGATTCCTTCAAGTCACAGGCGAGAATTCCCAGCAGAGGCTAGGTTTGCCGTTGCACCGGAGTCAACCCGAACTGTTGGGTTGATCACCCAACACTGTGCTGCCTTTTGTGGATCCGAGACAATGGGCCGCTGCCGGGGAGAGAGACAAGCAACCTGAACCTGACACAGGAAGCTCTTAAAGCTACACAAAACAAACTGCTGAGCTCTGGCATCCCCCCCGCCCCCTACCCCCACTGAAAGACTATCTCCACTGTCATTAAAGGTGAACCCAATCGTCTAATCTCCTCCAAAGTCACTGTGCAATCACTGCTAAACCTCCCCCTACTTCCCTTCCTGCGTCTCTCCTTGCTTTCCAACTTGCCCTCTATTTTCACGTCCCCTACAGAGTGGAGGGCATCAATGAAATGCCACTGGATCTCTGGGGGGGTTAGAGGTCAGAGGACAAAAATGTTTTGTTTATTGTGCTCACTGGCAGTCTGAAAGGAAAAGGTTTCCTCTATAATCGATGGAAGGTTGGCTCCCAACGTGTGTTCAGATGTGTTTAAACTTTTCTCCATATACCTCCCATGATTCATTCAGACCGCACGAACTGGCAGATTAGCAATGCACGCAACATTTGTGAACAAGCAGAGAGTGTGCATTTTTTTGTTTGTTTGAGATTCCCAGCAGGTAATCGATACCGTGCCAAGGGGGCATTAATTGGAAGCCTTCGGATGGCGAAAGGCAACGCAGCAAACAAACAGAGGCGTCCGGCCAACTCAACAGAAACGCAGAGAACGGACATTCGCTCATCAGCGCACATCGTTTCAATGCCACCCGACATTTTGCCACATTCCTTCGCAGCTCCTTAGTAATGTCTTCCTGCTTATGAACACACCACTGTTTAGAATTCAATCATCTGTTGCTTTGTAGGACTTTTTTCATACTCAGGTGCAATGAAAGGCCACATCTCTTTCTCCAACTTGTGCCAATCATTCAACAAAGATGAGAAAAAGAAAATGTTTTCACCTCGGCTATTATCCTATCACCGTCTCCCTGGCTGCCGCGCATCCCGGCTCATTACCTCTGCAAAAAGCCACCTTAACCTTCATTACAAGCCGATCCTGTAATTAATGACTTTTTAAGCTATTGAACCAAAAGCAATTAGGTTATAAAGGAGGACTTGTTCTGTAACATGAATACCTTTCCTTTATTAGTTGCATCCTTGAGGAGGAGAGGCAAACTGAATGTGACAGTGCCTAGAAATTAAGATGCTAATGTTTCCAGTTTGTCAATCAAGCTTTTGTGGTTGTAGGAAGGACGCGGGAAAATAAACCTGGAGGTCAATGACATTTGAGGGTGAAATCATTTCTGTAACTTTCCGAGTTTAATTACAAGCTTAAGGTACGGGTGTACACTTTTGCTGGCATAATAAGCTTTAAAAAATGAAAGGAAAAGATAAAGAAATATGACAAAACCTTAATTTATTGTGATTATTTTTCTTGTACACATAAAAACAGTACATCTAAAGTGGAGCAATGGTCACATAGAGATCAAAGACGATCAAAGTGTACAATGCAGATCTTTGATGTATCGCCATGCAAAGAACAAGTGCAAACAAATAAACTATTGTTAAGTTTGAAACAAATGTAATCAAAACACGCATGGAGGTTTTTTTTAAATGTCATAGACATAGGAGCTAATCTATTAGCTGATAGCACATTCTCTTTCTTAACCGATGCAAAATAATTCTTTTGGTTTGTTGAATATCTACGAAATTTTTAATTAGTCCCCTTAAAAGAAGTGGAGGCGGAGCTTAGCATATTTAAGCAGGAGGGCCCCGCCCTGATGGGAGTCCTACAGATTACAAACTACTCTGAATTTTTGGTCAGACTAAGCGTGACAGATTTTGAGTTTAAAATGAATTTAAAGCAAAGAATCATTTCAAATAGTCATTTTTGTATTGTTGAATTGTAAATTGCATATTTCAACCTTGAATGGTATAATGAAATGTCAATTGCAAAATGCATTTTTTAAATTTCAAATTGAATTGTCAGTTGAGAGTTGCGTATTACTGTGAATTATCAGTGAAAAAAAACAGGCATCAGATCTTTTTTTAAACACTATCAAATTGGAGCTAAACTGTTGGTGTCCAGAGGTATAAATTGATGGATTTGGCCAAAAATGAGCTTTTTCTAGGCTTGGCCTTCCAACAAACCTGCCCCTCAGTAGCAGGATAGGACAACTTAACCTTCTTACTTGTTTTTCATTCTAGTTTTAAAAGTCATGATCCAACTGCTTAAATAAGCAGGTGTTTACAGCGGCATGATGTTATAATGCAGTTTGAAACCAAAATGTAATCTTTTTATGATGTTCTTTATGTTTCACATGTTTTTCTGCAGGGCACGTAGTACTGGTACTCAACTGAAAAGCTGATGAGGTACAAATACTTGACTAGCCTTCCCTTATTGCTAAACTATGAGCAACAAGATTCCAAGTATTCTTAGGTTCACACTTTGCAGCTTTATTAAAAGTAATTTGATGATCAGGTTTTTTTCCCCTTTTCTGTTTTTTGCTTTATACCATCCCACCTTTATGCTGATTAGAGGTTTGCAGAACAAAGCCAATTCCCTCAGTCCAATATGCAAAGTGGAGGAAGGACCTCCCAGGACAGGATTGTTCTGCATTTGTTGTGGACTTAATTACATGTTCCAGCAGAAGCGACACAAGGTCTACATTCTAATGCCCGGAAGGGTCAGCTCAGTGGTCAACCAGCACATTACTCTTAGTCCTCACCAGACAGGTTAGAGCGTGCAAGAATAATGCTGCGGCTCATCCAAAAGGTCATCTGTGGATATTAGAGTGCACCTTTTCCCGAACCTGCAGGAGGAGCCGCTTCCACGTGCAGAGTTTACTGCAGACAGAATTGATATGCTTGATGAATGCAATGCATTCTGTAAGCATTTATGAGGGGAACTCGTGCTAACCTCGCCTTTTCCTATGAATAAATCAGAGTAAAACAACTCATTGATCTGTTGTAGTTTTGTAGCCCCAGACAGTAATCGAAAGCCTGAGTATAATTAGTCTGGCTTGGGAAAACATCTTTTTTTTTTTTAATTTTTTTTTAGATTAATTCCACAAATGTTTCCCTGTTCCTCATTATTCCTAACATGAAACAACTGCCTGACAATAACCTGTACTAAAGTTTTCAGAATTGATTAAGACCTCTTGAGGATGTTGAGTAAATAATTAATTGGAGAGTAAAAAAATGGAGTAGATATTTAAGCTTTCATCTGGATTAAAAGACTTTTGTTAGACCGCTTCTACAGCCGATAAATTGAGCCCAAACTAAAAGAAAACTAGAAAAAAAGGCAAGAGGAATAGTTTTTTTTCTTTTACTTAAACATATATTAGTTTAACCCTTAGCACCCACTTTGACTTCAGTGATGTCATTCTTTCGAATACTGTAACTCTTCAGTCATTAACATAACTCCAACACTTTACATTAGGAATGTGTAGTATGTTGGTGCAAAGCCGATACAAAAAGCCGCTTTTCTCTCGATCAGAATTAACCGATGCATGTTGATTATTGGTCCAAGTCAAGAATTGGCATTTCCAGACCTCAACGGCCGGTGTGTCTGCATGATTTCCACATATCCAAGCCCTACTCATGACTGATTACCTGGTTCAGGTGTGTCTAGCCATTTAGAGCATGCCAGAGCAGGGTATGTAGGGAAGACATGCAGGAATGTTGCTCGTCCCTTGTCAAAGTATTATGGGGGGTCGAAGAGGGTGTGTTATTTTGGTGTCCCCGGCGACATCTCCGGTGTTAAAGGGTAAAAATGAAATCAGATTCTTAGTTGTATGTTGCTGATATTTTGTCAGCGCACAAGTCCTACATCCACCCAACTGTGTCATAAGAGGAAATATAAATGATAAACACCATCAGGTGATAAAAAAATGCATGTATTTTGATGAAGATATATGTGAAAAACTGCTGTTCTTCATTACTTGCAGCTACTGACAGTGAGGATTGTGTCGTTTCGTTTGGGATGTTTCCTTGGTTCAGGTTTTGTGTTTTCCCTCAGTCCTACCTAGTTCCATTCTTACTATACTTAAAGGTTTGGTTTTTAGATCAAAGACTGCACTTAACCTAAGTTTAAGCCTTTTTTTTTTATATCGGTTCTAGTTTGGTTAAGCCTTTTACCATTTTGACTTCTGCGTTTTTACTTTCTTGACATCTTTCTTGGAAAAAATAACCAGTTTGAAGTAGGGATGGGTACCTTTTGGATTTTATTCAGAGCTGGTACAGAACCAGTTTTTGAACAGGTGACTCATAATTGACCAAAAACAATCCCATGTTTTCCAAAACAGTTAAGTGGAACATAGCAGGCACCACAGGATAAAGGAGAGCACTTGAATCCACGCTGTTTACCACGGCGTCTGTCTTCTTTTGGAACTTTGTACCCATCAATCTTAGGCCTTTTCCGATTTGCCTCCCTACCGCTACAGCTTCCCCCTATCCCTACAGTTATCCCTCAAAGCGGAGAGATATGGAAAAAATAGTGTCTTCAAATTTGCTTGATGACGTCTGTTATCTACGTTAGCGGGTAGCTGCCAGTGCTCGGAAAAGACATCACATTGGTTTTTTTTTTTCTTACTTTCTTTTTATTTTGTTTAAACACACAGTTGAAACATTTAAGAAAAAGCAGAAGGAATAGTAAAAATAGGTTAGCAAAGCAAAACAAAGAACCTAACATTGTTTTTTTTTTACTTTTTTTAACAAAAATTCTGTGCTTTAGAGCACACCCACGTAAAGAAATGCATTATTCTTCTACGGCACAAGCGCAGCTTTGATCACCCTACTGGTGGAAGGATGACCAGCTCTAAGTCGCTATGGCCCCTTCTAAAAACAGAAAAAAAAAAACACTTTTAAATGCCAGTACAGCTTCAAATGCCCCTACAATTGGAGCAATGGGGAGGAGCCAGGAGGGTAGGCAAGGGTTTTGGATTTTGCCCTATCCATCAGGTCAGTGAATTTGAATTGTTTGCTGATCGCTTTGTTTTCTGCCTTTTAACTGGAACTCCGCCCACCCTCACCCTCATTTATTTGACCCCGCCCACAGTCGCTGGAAAGGTAAAATGATTGGCTAGAATTGTACAGCAAAACTGAATAGAATACAAGTGATTAACACGTCCACAGCGAAACACCAAAATATCGGGCTTGAAGTACCGTATACATCGGTAACTGCAGGCTACCAACTTGACACCATGTTTCGGTACTCATCTCTATAGCTTGAGTTATATCATCCAGTTTTCTCCTTTGTTCATGTTGACTTGTATACATGCTTGTGCAGCAGAGTCATAGGAAAGCGTATAAATGTGGGCTGTGGGCTGCTTAGCATGCTTGAGCCTCTAATAACCCTCGGTAAGTGCAGCAGCAGGTAAGTAATTGATCAACGCGCTCATTAAAAGGTGATTTCAGCAGCCATTTGGCTCTCCTTTTGGAAGTTAACAAGTGTGCAGAATGTGTGTCCTTATTAGTATGCTGAAGTCAAATGTTTTTCTTCGAATTTTGCTTATTGATCAGCAGGATTACAACAGATAAACATCTTTGCCACATTTAGGTGTTTAGATTTTTCTCGTTTGAAAGGGGAAAAAAAAGCTTCTGAATGATGGATGAACATTGGCTCTGAAACCTGACAGCTCCGTGATTAAAATGCATCCCATGACTCTTGTGAAGCTCATTCTTTTGTTTTTTTTTTAGGTGGCAAATGTGTTTCAGAATTCATTATTCGCCATGAAATGTGAAAAGTCTTCTTCATTAGATAGTGTGAAATCCCTCTCTGTCAGCCTCTGTGAAGTCCAGCTGAACATGTTTATCCCACACATGCCACACACACACACACACGCACACACACTGGCACGCACAAAGCAGATTCACAGACCTGCTGTCCTACATAATTGCCTCATTAGTGTGTGGTGGTCAGGTATGGCATAAATGCAAACTTTAGTCAAGTGTGTGTGCAAATCCGATTGCTTGTTTGACACTCTTTATGTGTGTGATCAAAAACCCTCTGAATTACAGCCAGGGCTTCCATACTAAAATGGAAATTTAAGGATAGCTAACGTATTTACAACAAGGTGAAGCTTGGAACAGATGGTGTTCCAACCGGGGATAACCTTTATATATCATATATATATACATTTATTTGTTTACGTTTGGGAAGCAACATGCGGTTCTGACCTCTTCATGGATTATTTGCTGAGGAAATCTGTTTCATTAGCCGCGGTTACATGGGCAGAATATCTTGATCGGATCAATGGTCGGGTTAAAATTCACCCGTGCACATGGGCACAGAAAACCTTTTTCCGATTAGAACAAACGTTCACATGGGTCTCACCTTCGGTCGGAATGAATCATTTGGGCATGCACAGTAGTGGTAAAAAAAAATCCCGGAAGAGGAAATAGGTCCCATTGTTAACAAACCGCTGCCACATACATTTTATGCAGCAGCTCGGTAATATACGAGACGATCCTCCAAACGTGTTTTTGTAAATGTTATGAATATTATGAAGTGCCTATTTGCTCATCGTTTTATTTAATCCGCGTGGTCAGTGCTTTTTTTTGTGGAAGAACGGAGCTGGAGAAGGGTTAGGACAGGCTAACACGGGCTAACAACAACATTAGCCTTGATGGGCACAAAATCCAGGACCGTGCGGGAAATTCTGCAATCTGCATCTTGGCTGCACGTAAATGTGTGGGAATAACATCAGCCTTTATTTTGTCGGGACACAACGGGAAACACAAATCCACGTGCTTGAGCGACATATCTGCTCTGAAAAGTTCACACACCGCCCCAAAGCTACTCTGTGAGCTGGTGGTCCAAGCTCTGCTCGGACGCGGTTCTCCTGAGTCCTGCAGCCGCTAACCCAGAGCGGCGGGACGGCTCGCAGTCTGAATTCTCTCACACATAACAAAACAAAACGCACACGCAACAAAGCACCCCCCCCTCAAACACAAAGTTATTCATCCGGCTGCTCTGCTCACTCGCTCCATTGGCACCCGAGCACCCGAGCACCAGGCTCGGGTGCTCGGGTGCCAGTGGACCAAAGCGCTCCTCCACTGCATCCCCCTCGTGAGGGGTGTAAGAGAGGCGAAGAGCCAGCGGGGCGAGAGCGGAGCGGCGCTTTTCACAGGGCCTCCGCAGAGCAGCTGATCGGCCCTGTTTGAGATCCAAAGCTTTCTCTCAGCGAAACACAGTCTATGCATGACGCAAACCAGAGCAGTAGTGACACACGATCGGAATGAGCCGTTTACATGCTCCACGATCGGATCAACAATCGGTATAACCCACCTATCTCGATCGGAAAGAAATTTTGATCCGAACGAGTCTGATTGGGGCAGACTCGGCGTGTTTACATGACGCATTTTCTTTCCGATCAGGCATTCTTTCCGATTACTTTTGCCCATGTAAATGCGGCTACTGAGCAGACAGAGCTTGCTTGTGAAGTTTGGAAGAATTGGATTGGGAGATTAATTTTACAAATAGTAAAGTACACCCACACATTATGTTAAATTTGAGAATAAGTGGTATAAAACTCCAGTTATGATGCTAAAAATAAGAACATAAACTTTATATTTACATGCTAAAACTGCATTAGCAAAATTTTGCTTAAATCTGCAGAACAATGTATGTAAACTAAGGGTGTATGAATGAAAATGACCAGTTTATATGTAATTGAGTTTTTGAACCAATACAAAGATAAATGCTGTTTTTAAGGTTATATAATAAATATGTATTCCCCCCAAAAGCGTAAGTACATCTAATTTTTTCTTTTAGAAGAGTTCCAATTTCAACCTGTTTTATTTTTGTGTATGTTTTAAATCTGAAGAGACAACACATCTTAAGTACCTTTGGTAAAACTGTCATGTCAGCAATTTCCAGTAGCATTTTGCCCTCATAAAAAAATCATCCTCTTGTTGAGCTGGGGTGAGATGTCAGCCGTGACATTTATGACTGACACATTTGATCTTGCATTTCTGGCCATTTGGAGGAGTTTGAGGATGGAGTCAATCAAGTCAATGATGGAACCTCATGGGGTTTTTGTAAGCTTGCAAGTAAACAAGCAGTTGGTAAAAATAAACGCTTTTTAGTACAGCAGGCACATTACTACCACAGTGTTGCATAATGGTGCAAAACCTCTTTTCTCCATGACAGATTCCACTGCTTTACATTGATTATAAGTGTTCCATATCAGCACAAAGCCACTTTGTCTGCCTCAAAATCCACTGGACATACATTAATTGCGTAAACACTGATTGCGGTTGAGGAATTAAGATAGTTGAAAGAAAGTAAACACGGGAGCTAAAGCTCTGATGTTAAGAAGTAAAAGATCAACTCCCATCATTTTTTCATCTATTATAAAATTGTTCCCAGTGGTTTTTAGCCAAAATCCAAAAACCTGTGTCGTTGTCTAGAACAATTTGAAAGTGATTTGAATAAAGAGGTACGCAGAAATGCAATTTTACATTTAATTTTCTTTATATCAGTCTTCCGTCATCAGAGACTGCACTTCCCATTATAAAAGCTCTTATTTTGAAAAACAGATGCATTGGAAAACTGGCTGGTCCGCTAATCCTCCATATGAAACAAACTAAGCATATTTTTTTAAATATACTTAAACAAGCGGTATAGTTAAGAAAATAATTTCATTATTTCTTAAAAAATAGAAGCAAAGGTTAGAGAGCTTCTACTAGTGCACATAAAACCAATAATCAGTTTTCTTACGTCTCAGCACTCAGAATCTTTTGCTTTTTCTTTCCATATTCTGCTCCTGGTCCTTTGCTCACACCTGGTTCTGGGTGATGATGTCAGCTGTGTCATCCTTGCTGATTACTCCTGCCTGCATAAAGCTGCTTGCTTTCCAGCTGATTTCTTCCAGACGGTGTCCTGTCTTGGTTTTAGTTGCAGTTGCAAGCGTTTCATTTATGTTTTGGGTTACTGCCACTTCCTTGGTTCTGTTTGACTTTGCAGTTTATTTAAATTAGCGACATTTTTGCTGTCAGACTCCTGCACATGGGTCCTCATAACTAAAGTTTCTAAACCATGACATGTGGGCTTTGCTGTAGCCATATTTGACGCCTTACAACGTCAAAATAAACACATTTATTTATTTTTTGTGTAAAAGTGTTTGGACAGCATTATTTGTTTCACCACCCTGTTTTAAACGTTTCTTTTTCTTTTTGAATTGCACATTTTTGATCTGCAACCTGGAGCCACGTGCTGCTGTTTTATACCTTTATCGTAGCTTTTTGGCTTTGAAAAAAATGCCAGTCTGAATGCATTTTGGGTTTAAGATTTGTTTTTTTTGGTGTTTGTTTTTAATAAAGGTGATCTTAAAAGAGTAAAAATTCCCTTTTTTTTTGTGACAATACACGCGTCAGACTAAACAAACTTATGGTAAAAGGCTTGATCAGTATTCTATATTCTTGTGTCTAGTTCATGTTCATAGACAAAATTCTTTAAGTATAAATAATTTCTTCTACTGCAGTAGGGGGGTCTCCTTTGAAGAATGTTGAATTTTATTTTGAAAATGAACTTGAGGCGCTGTCAAAAGTAATAACAAACAATATAGCATTTATATCATTCAATTATTGCCTATATTTATAAGCAACTTCTTATAAATGTATGGCTTAATTGCCACAAAGTGTTTTTTTTATTTTATTTTTTAAACTGTGTATTACAGGGGTGTTAAAAACTTTTTGCAAAGAGGGCCAAACCCTTTATAATAAATTAGAATGAACTAATAAATTGGATAAACAATAAAGTAAAAAAGAACATTTTACTGCAATGGGAGAAATAACACAAACCAGAAATGGCAGGATTCATCAGGAGTTCCTGTTCTTGTAGACGTAACAAGTTTTGAAGAGCCTGCTGTTTGCTGGTCTGGGATCCACCAAGACTCCAAAAGACCTGTGACGTTTTTTTTAAAGGTTCTCTTTAAATTTTCCTTGTTTTGTGTGATTGTTTTAAATGTTGACTCAATTATGCTATCGGTAAAATAATTTAGCCGTACTACTTTTAAAACAGTAACTTTGAAATGAACGAATAAATCTATGAGAGAGTTCAAGTCTTTTGGATTTGTAAAATCTAACATGAGGGACTGCAAGTTTAATTTTAAGTTTTCACTACTTATGTATGTTCATTTTTAAAATGGAGACGATAAATGCATCACTTTAAAATAACTTTTTTTTAAAGAAATGTTAAGAATCAAAAGATTTAAGGTAAAAAGGAAAAGTGTTTTATTTCTTTAATTTTTTTATTTTTTTTTTTAAGTAATCTGGGTCTGTGGAGCTTAAACAGCTAGACAAACGACTTTAAAAATAAAATGGGATGTCAAACTTTGATTAAAAACCTTTTCAGAAAAATAAGGTTTTTAATATTCATTTGTTGCAACATATAGATATTATTTTATAAAGTGGACCAAGACTCATTTGCAGTCTTCTTTTTGACCGTTTTATATGTTATTAATTGCAAATAGATAAAATGTTGGACTTCATTCACTCTGTCAGAAACGATTGCACAAAGTGCAAATATGTCATTGTTTGCTAATGCATTTGCTGTATCGCTGTAAACATTTAGATTCAGGGAATCTGTGTTTAGATTGGGAAATGAAATTAAAACAAACCTGATGGTGGATAAAGGGGGGAGTAAAGTGCAGAAGCACATTATTGAATTATTTTCTTTGGGGGGAAAAGTCATTATCCTAAGGAAAAACTAACAAAGTTATGACAGATTGCCTTTGAGAAGTATACCGTCTTTTAGTTTTGTTTTGTTATATCTGAGGTTGTGTGTGTGTGTGTGTGTGTGTGTGTGTGCGTCTTTATACACATGTGCAATATATGCATAAACATGCAGCACAGGATGTCAGGATAAACTTTCTGTTCATTCTTTATCACAATAAGGCAATGTGCCAATTTCCTCACTACTCCTTTATAAGACTATAGCGGGGAACTATCAAGTGCTGTGAATTTTAACACAACTTAAACACAAGCTTCCAATGTATTTACTTGTAAACAGCAAATATGACATTGCCATTTGTCAAACTAGAAGCCAAATAAAGTTTTACAAAGACTATATTTGAATTCAGAGTGTTCTGATGATAACTTTTATAAAATAAATTTACTATTTTATAATATGAATTATAAAATACAAATTGTTCAAACACAATGCATTGTGGTCTATATCAGTGGTCCCCAACCTTTTTGTCACCATGGACCGGTACAACGCAAGACACGCTTACCGCGGACCGGGGGGGGTTCAGGTGCAACGCAAGACACGTTTACAAGACACGGGGTGGTATTTTCTCTGTAGTAATAATAATAAAAATAATAATAATACTTTTCCCCTTGTCAAAGCAACTTTCTAAAGAAGTTTGTTTTTTGCTCATTTTGGTTGTTTGGGTTTAATTTTAGCGGGGTTTATCACCTGATGTTTGGTGTCGCGACTTTGACGTGCATTAAGTGTGACAGATGTAACAGAGAGAATCCGGTCACTTTTCAAAATAAAACGTTTTTTTCGAAAAAAAAAACCAATAAAATGGAAATTATTTTTTCTTTCTGTGCGTCCCGGTGCCAAAATTTCCCGCGGCCTGGTGCCAAGTGTCCTGCGGCCCGGTACTGGTCCGCGGCCCGGTGGTTGGGGACCACTGGTCTATATTCATCAATCTAGTGAGCATTGATGTGCACCGAGTTTTTGCAGAGACCTCTGGGAAATTTCCAGGGCACTGGATATTGAAATTATAAATTCGAACATTCTGGAAAGGTTCAAACGCCCCATACGTTACACTAATGCATAGTGAAACTTCAAAGTGATCAGCCTTAATCTTATTGCATCCTTACCATAGTCAGTTCAAACTAAAGGTCGTGTCACACAGCATTTTCCATGAATGAAATTTCTGTCTTTCATGATACATGCGTGATTTACGTAATTCATAAGTGTTTCTTGCTTTCGTCATTTGTAGATATGCGCAGATATCCATTGTACGTTTTCAGGTGGTTTGTATGTAATTAATACACAAAACTTACACAATAGTACTCGTTCTTTGATCGATGCATGTGCAAATTTGTGGCTGTCCACGACCGTTCCACGTATGTCCAACGGAGTTTTCACGCATGCACCACCAATGTTTAACTTTTATATCACGTATACAGCGCACATGTCACGTTCAAAGTAATTCACGCACGAATCACTAATGAACTGCATATAAACTGCGAAACAACCAGGCACGGGTCATGTTCTACGTAGATTTCGTTCTTCTTTGTTTGTTATTTTTCGTACTGTTTTTTTTTTTTTTTTTTTTTTTTTTTTTTTTTTAATTATTCAAGCTTGATGTCTATCTTCAGAAGTTTGATATATATTTTATTTATTTGTTTATTTTATTTCTTTATTTTTCCTTCTTTTATAGTGACGGATCCTTAAGATTCTGTTAATTTATTTATATAACAAAAATATAAACAACAATTTTCTGGCTCGCCTTTGCTCCGCCATCTTCTAATCGTTCGAAATAAATATACGTTAGATTGTAGATTGAACTACAGCCGTGAAATTCCAAATGGCAGATCGTCATGTTGTGTTTCTCAGCGACTGGGGCGATTTTCCTTCATATGGCCTTGCGCCCCGAGTGATTAAAAAATCTCTAAGAAGTATAAAATGGGCCTACAAAGTGAGGGGATTTGGAGACGACCGAAAAGAAACACTCACTTGCTCGTCATAATCAGCTGTTTTTGATGTATTCTGTCGAGTTTAGCGGTGACCTTAAGAGGTGAAGGTTTACCAGATAAATGTAACATAGCTGTCATTAAAAAGTCTCTTATCTCTGAGCAGAATGTTATGGCTGAGCGTTGGCCTTGTCCAGTTAAAGTGATCCCACCCGCCCCTGTTTCTCCGTGGATGGGGGGGTCACTGGGTCACTAACTGCCTCCGTCTGTGCCATTCAGCTGCACTGAGACAAGGAACGCCTGTTCAAAATCTGAGTGCAAATACAGCTGGATCCCAGCTCCTGGCTTTATTTTTTATAGCCCTCTCGCCATTTTTTTCTGTTTATACTGCAGTCAGTGAAGGGGTAAAAAAAAAAAAAAAAAGTATAAAAGTTCTCAGTTGAAGTTTGATTGCTTAAAAATCCTGCTTAAAATGCTGATATTGCTCTAACTTGAGTCAGTTTGTCAGCTTGAATTAAAATCTCTAACAGGCTGTTTCACTAAAGAATAAATTCTGATTAATGGAAGTTTCCGCCGTGAAGCATCTGTGGTTTCACTGCTGGAAAACAGTTTTTATCTAAACTGAATTGGGTTTTGGATGTGTAAAAAAACAACCAAAAGAATCAATTTTTTTTTAATAGTAGGATGGGAAAACGTATGTACGGTGGCCCTGAAGTGCAAATCATTAAACGTATAGTAAACATCACAACGACAATTAAAAAGCATGATATTTAAGAACTCAAACGAAATTCCAGAAACCAAAACATAGAAACAAAAATAAATAACTTATAACCTATAAAGTGAAACATGGAAAGAAACCGGAGAAGGTAAGTATTATGGGATTGGATAAGTTTTGCCTCTGTTTGAGCCTCTTCTTAAACTTCTACAGTCTCTGCGGCCCTGAGGCTCTCCGGCAGGCTGTTCCACAGGCGAGGACCGTGATAGCAGAACAAAGCCTCACCGTAAGTTTTGGTTCTCACCTTAGGAACATCTAAAAGGCCAGAAAGTTCAGCTGGGGGACCTGAAACGGAACATAAATGGGGGACCTTTCTGTGTGGAGTTTGCATGTTCTCACTGTGCATGTGTGGGTTTTTTCCGGCTTCCTCCCACCATCTGAAAACACGCTTCATAGGTTATTTAGAGGTTACTCTAAATTGTCCCTAATGTCCAGAATGTCCCCTGCCTTTGCCCACAAGTGGCCCGGATTGGCTCCAGCAGCCTCGTGACCCCGAAGGTGAAAAAAACGGTTGAGAAGATGAATGAATGTCTTTGGGTTGACTGATTTGCACTTCAGGGCCACATTATGTTTGAGGGTGCAGAGTAAAATGAAAATTTAAAGAGGATTTCCTACCAACTTTTGTCTTTTTCATTAATTTAGATGCAAAACTGAAGTTGGAGCAGACAAACTAGTTCACATTAAACCTTTCAAACATTTTCTTTTTTCAATTTTGATAAAAGGTGACCGTGTAAAGGGGCTTAGCGACCAGACAATCTCAAGTTTCAGATACTATCAGCTGCAGTAATTCTGCACAGAAAGCAGATGCCGTAATTGAGCTGAGACTTGATTTCTTCACAGCTAAATTAGCTTAAGATGACCGTGCAGTGAACTGCAGAAGCTTTAATTTGCTCTGTTTACATCGCAGGCAGACTGCTTTCTTTAATTCTCTGTGCTAATAAAGGCTCCAGTTTGATCACACGCTCTAAGCACCGAAGCTCTGTGTGAGAAACCAACGCGCAATATCTGCATCTCCAAATAAACTTTGTGTTTTGCAATAATAGAATGAGGTTTGACCCTGAAAAATATTAGATACAAAATTCTGTTTTTAATGTGTCTCATCTAATAAATTTGATTGATCACATGACTAAAGCTGTAGGTGACATTTTTTAACATTTTTTTGGGGTATTTTTATGTGTGACTTGGTGTTTGAATGGCAACCTATACAACTGTGTTTCCACATTAGCAGTATAACCACATCCCTTTTACTATGTTCACACCGGCGGGCTCCAACCATGTCTAAATCAGGAATACCAGAGGTAACTTGGAGTAATCCGCTCCAGGAATGAAAAACTATAAACTGATTCCTGTTTAAATGTCTGTTTATACTTAACGGGAGTAACAATTGGTATTCCTGTTAACATACTGAATTGGTTTCATTTTCTTTCACTACCTTCCATTTATGAATATATTTTCACAATATGCATTTCTATGAAGACTTTTATTTTTTCCAGTGTCTTTATGAAAACCAATTTTGCCCCATAAATATAGCAGTGAAGAAACATGGAAACACCATAATGAAAATCATAATTTCTTGCATAAAAAAAACATTTAAGATAGCTGTGCTACTTTTTAAGTACTGGAACCAAATTAATGGCACCTCTGGGTTGTTCCATTTGTTTCTTTTTGAATTTTTAAGTCCTCTGCATTTTAAGCTGGGGACACACAAGTCATGTGATGCACTTGTCACACATTTTTGATCATGCATTTAGCTCAAAATGTTCACACTGGACAAGAAGGAAAGGGCTTCTTCTTTTTCTACTGTTTACTAGTTCATGTCCGCCACCTACAGTTGGATGAGTCTTGGTGCAAACCTCGCACATCACACCTCTATTCTGATATATATGAAAGATTTGGAGTCATGACTCCAGTTAGTACAAACCACATTTATAATTTCTCCTCCATTATCAATTTTCCAACGGTTGGCCATTCCATGAGTTAAAGGGGACATCATCCATACGTCACAACCAAATCAGAGTTCCTGGTTTTGTACATAGAGCACACAAATGGACGTAGAATCTTTCACAGCACTGCAAGAGTTTTGAACGCAGAAGCCTTTAAAGCGCATTTACACGTGTTCACATTGACTTTTCACTTGAAATGGCCTCTTGAGCCCGCGTTGCCAAAGGCGGTGTGATTGTTATTTCACAGTTCACTGGGGCCGGAGGTTTGTTTTGACGGCTAAAGTTTAGGTTCAAGTTAATTGGAGAACACAATCAAACTTCTTTAACCCCCTTTTTTCATCCCCTTTCTTTTGTACCCTTATCCTACATCTCTAAAATCCCACTCTTTCCTTATTTCTTCTTTATTTTTCTATCTGGTCCAACAAGAAATGTATTCAAACAGTCATTAATTTATCTCCTTAACCCAGTTTATCCCTTTCAAGGTCACGGGGATGCCGGAGCCTATTCCGGCCACTTTCAAATATTTGAAAATAAGACTTAACTAAAGTATATCTGGTCAGTTCACCCCAGGTTTCTACAAAGCCCTTGATGAATCACTTCAGAAAACATCATGGTGTTGTTTTATACGTTGGCATTTCTAAAGGAACTAACAAAAAAAGTTGAGCATCTACATTGTGGTCTATTAAGATCCTCTAAACTTAAATACGTCTTTATTTCATACCCTTATGGGTTCATGAAGGCTCAAAAGTATTGTTGTAGTTTGTCGAAAGTTTTAAGCTCAGACTTTCAAAAGCTTGACAAACCCAACCTGGGTGGGTAGATAAGTGTATGGATGGATGCCATTTTTCAGAACCTCCATGAGGATTCTGGGAAAGATTACTCAAATTTGGCCATGTTGGATGTTTTCAGCATAGACTGTTAAAGGTTTTTGATGCCCTTTGTGGCAACCGCTGTAACGCCCATGGGAGCTATCACTATGAATGCACTGATCTAAGCGTCTTATGGGTGGAGAATGTTTTCAGTTTGTAACCGATGGAAGACCTCTGGGTTCTCAAACTTGTATTTTTTTTCTGATACAGAATAGAAGCCAGGAGCAGATTTAGGATGCTTATAAATCTGTGTAGAGTCAATGAGGCCAGGCTGAAAGAAATGCTGCTAAATGTACTTTTTGGTCCAAATTTCATCATGTATTTCTGTGCTGTAGCCCTGCAACCAACTGGCGACCAGTCCAAGATGAACCCTGCCTTTGTCCAACCATTGCTGGGATAGGCTCCAGCAACCCTATGACCCTCAAAAAGATAAAGCAGGTTTAGAAAATGGCTGGATGTAATTATCTATTGCTTATTATTGTAAAAAGATTTTATACCTTAGTCACGACTGCCCTTATTGTTAGATACTGTCAGTGGGAGAAAAATGGGCATGCTGGTACAAGCAACAAAGTTCTTTGGCCACTCGGTCAGTCCATAGAGCAAAACTGTTCATGCCCACTTCTATGGGCTTGCTGCAGGTGACTATTTGTAGTGGACACTTAAACAACATGTATGAGTACGTTAAAAAAAGTACCACTTACAAGTTTCTTCAAACCCCAAAACCTTTTCACTGCCAAAGGGGCCCATTAGACCTGTTCAAGTAATAAGTGTGCTTCCCGTGCTTGCAGCTTGATATTCAAAGCATATTTTGTATGGACATCCTATGAGAGTCTTATTGGCACTTCTATATCATTCCATTTTTTTCTATTTTTTTTTTTTTAACTTGACCTGTCCAACAGTTGGGCAAACAGATGAGAGCTGAAGGCCTCTTGTGTTCGACATAATTTATTTTAACAACAGAGGTTATAAATCTTCTGACAAACCAGAGTTATGTCTAAATTAACCCCTTTTGTAATCTAGGCCAAACTTTATTAATTTCAATCATATTTGAAAGTCTTTTGTGTTGGACCGGACTCATTACAGTGAGGTCCAGATGTACATTCCATTTTCATTACATCCTTTAAGGCAGGGGTGCCCAAATCCAGGCCTCAAGTTTAGCTTCAATGGCAGGCTGGTTGGAAAACATGTAGGACACCGGCCCTCAAGGCCTGGATTTGGGCACCCTGCTTTAAGGTGAAGGCCAAGAACTGGTGGAATAGGACCCAATACACAGGAGACCAGGCAGATAAGTTGAAACAATGGCAATCTCTCTCCTTCTTGTAGAGCCACTGATGGTAAATTTGAAGAGGTTCTGGCCATTAGTGGGACGCAGGACCAGAGATTCCTACAAAGGTGGCAGAAATCAACATTAACTGGCTGCATCTCAGACATTAGGTTAACCTATGAACCTACCTTTTAAGATGCAACCGCACCTTTCTTCAACCCTTCAAAGGCCCAGATAACCCAAAAACATGCAGCACTCTTTCGGGCCAAGCCCCCGTACGGCTGCTAGTACATCGTTCATAAGATGGCTGGGATCATTAACTGTGTAAAGAACCCAAAGGAGGTGGTAAGGAAGTGGTATGGGCCATCTTATCAGGATGTTTTCTGTGTGGTTTCTAATGATGAGGAATTGGACACGTCACTCCAAAAAACTAAATAACTAAGAAAAGCAAGGACTTAATAGTTATTATTTACGCATGAGCAGTGGGGAAACACAAGTATGTCTATTTTTAAATTAAATTAAAATGTCAAAAATAAACCAGTCCACAAAATGCCCAATTTTTCTTAAAGACAGGATTATTTTGCACATCTTGCACAATAAATGTATTAATGGAGCTAAAAAATTGTAATGGCTTACTAAAAGCCTCATATGAAAAGAGACTAACTACTAAGGAGTATGGTGGGACTAAATATGCATCAAGCTCAGTCATATATATATATATGTGGGGCCAGATGAGGTCATTTGCCACTAATGCTCCTGAATGGCGCTTTTGTTCAGTAACCACTCTGAATATTTAAGCTTAACCCATTCAGATCTGGAGCGATGAACTGCATTACATATACATACACCATGTTGCGCCAATTCCTAATGGCTAATAGCACACATCCTTTGTCGAATGGTAAGATTGTTATATGGGACAGTCGACATTTCTTAAAAATCCTAATGGGTTTGGTGCTGGAGGAAAGAGGGCAAAACCTAATTGGAATAGACTTTTCTACCTCTAAATTTTAATGAAGTGCTGGACTGAATGTCTTTTATTAGGTGAAATCGTCCATTAGCATTTTAAATAACCGGAAATCTTCATTATAATCGGGGGGGTGATGCATTTCTACGCTGACGATCCATCGATTGCAGAGCGGTGTCAACGTTCGCTTGTAGAAACAGAGGAAGGATGCATGTGACGGGGGTTTAGGGCTGCAACTGGAAGATCAATGCAGCAATCAGGGTGAGGGGTGATGGAATAATCACTTTTGCTCAGTTTCAAAATAATTACAACAATATGAAGATGATTACAGTAGAAGCGACGCTGCTTTATCTTATGACAAACATGTCCTAAATCACAATTTGTGCTTCCTGTGGATGGAAAAAATGTAGATGGCATAGGTTTTATTTTTTTTTATTTATGAATATTTGTCCTCTGTATTCATAAATTATTCTATAGCAGAAGATTCCGTTTAAGTAGGGTGTGTTTGAACATTTTTATAGGAAGCTGCCTGAACGGTAACCCATGCACTGAAAGCTTTGTGCTCATTATTCTGAATCTTCAATGACATTCTGCCATATTTGGTCCTCCTGTACAGTAAATATATGAGAACAGCTCTTTTTAATTGCCTTCCTTTCGCAAAGAAAACCTTTAGAACTGCGTTGGTATGAGCGCTCTGAATGTACCTCTCCTACTAATACTAATCAGCTCTGAGCAAAAAAAGTTATTTTAATTTTGTCCAAGGAAGTTAACAGTTTATGTTCACCCTTGATTATATTTAAAGTACTACATATTTTAAAATTAATATAAAATTACTTTCTTTTTCCTTTATAATCCAATTTTCTTTTCATCTATATTAAAGGTATTCCCAGTGGTCTGTATGTGTATTTTTCTATTTTTATTAATTTCTAGTGTTTTGGGCAGGACTGTTGGCACAGGGCAACTCCACCCCTACTTCCCGTCACCCATAACTAAAAGCTATCTGTTTACACGCTCTCCTGCTAGCATACAGCCCCTCCTTACCGGAATAAAGAAAACTTGAATAAAGAAATACTCAGTATTGCAATTTTGAGCTTAATTTTCTTTATACATGTCCTCCGTCTTTTGAAAAAAGCCACAAGAACATGAAAAAAAAACAACAAAAGCAGGATTTTCCTCAGAGTGCGTCTATAAGAGCCTTTTTAGTCTAGAGCAAACTTGAGATCAAACTTGGCAATCCTTTGCAGAGCGAATCCCACAGACCTCATGCAGCGCTGCAATCGCTGAGCTCATAACTCATTATCAGCCTCCGAGCCTGAAATTTGATAACAATAATCTCATTTTAATTTGAGTTATATGGAGGGAGGGGGTCTGTGTCTTCCAGATGGTGTTAAACAAGCTTGATTGGCACTGGTTTAAAAAGGATAAAAAAGGGAGTACATCTCTTTCCCTGTTTTACTCTTATATCGTCAGTTATATATATATATATATATATATATATATATATATATATATATATATATATATATATATATATTTTTTTTTTAAATATTCAAGCTGTTTCCACTTGTTGCCCCTTTGATTTCCCTCCATCTCTGACTCACCATCTCATTTCCAACCTTTCACCTTTTTTCCCGCCTTTCCCTACTTCCTTCTTGAATTTTTTCTTTTTGTTTTTCCAAAAAGGTCTTCAAGTGTGTTGTCCCAACATAGGAGCAGAGCCTGCCCGGCAGAACCCCCCCCCCCCTCTTTTTTCCAAACCTCCATTCTCTCCTGGGTTGTGTGTGGGGGGGCAGCAATAGAGGCCTGCCCTCCGATTATACAAGGGGCATAGGGTTAAAATACAGCCCTGAGGGCCGGCAGCTGTCAATTAGCGATAACTGCTGAGAGAGGGACTCGTGCACACGCATGTGGGCGTAACACACATGCAAACCCCCCCCCCACACACACTGCCTTTCTTGGTCCTGTGATAATCCGGGGGGGGGGGGGGGGTGTCACCTAGCAACGGTGCTGAAGAGCTCCACAGTGGGGATTCCTGGTGACAAACACAGAAATGGTGATGGAGCGAGATGAGGAGGAGGAGGAGGGAAGATGAAGGCTCGTATCAAAAGGTGATTCCTCATGACTTAAAAATCTGTGCTGCAGATCCTCAAGGGTTTTGGCAATGCAGAAAGTTATAGTTTTATTAAAAAAAATTAATTTTTTTTATTTATCCAATCCCATAATCATGTGATGTAAAATCTGAAAAGCATAAAAACTTGAAGGAGTCTCTGTGTGGCCACGCTTGAATAATGTTTCAAAGTCATGTTTTTTCACCTAGTGATTGTATTCGCTTTATCAGCCTGCATCCTAAGGCGATTCCAGGGTTCCTGCAAACACAGTCATATGAGGCGAATATGACTGTTGCACCCCTCCGCCCCTCCGCCTTCACCGCCCCTGCGTGTCACAGCGTGGCAGCACACAGCACCACAAACAGGTGATAAATTCTTGTCAGGTTTTTTATTAAAACTCCAACTGGGCCAAACGGAACGTCTTGTATTGAGCCGTACAGCTCAGAGAGACGCAGCCGAAGCAAAAGGTGTTTGTGTTCTTTCTGAGAAACCATCTTTATCACAAAAGGGTGGAAAAAGGTAGAAAGTCTATTTTTGAACACCCAAACACACATCTGCCCCCTGCTGGTCTACTGGGACTGTGGGGTCTGGTTGGTTGGAGGGCCTTAAAGGAAGGAGTTGATCTTTATATTTTTAAGATAAAAGGAGAAACAATCCTTTTTTTAGTTATAGTTCAAATATATCAAACAAAAAACTAAGAAATGCATAACATGACCAGAACAGCTGAATATTCTGTTTTTGCTCAGTTGGTAGTAAAATATTTCTAAATAAACTTTTTTTTAAACAATTAAGATATTATGCAAACATATTTTTTTCAGACAGTCAACTGTAGTAGAATCCAAAATTGAAAATGATGCTGTTGTTTTAATTATGGCTTTAACTTTAGGTTGCAATGATCTTTTTAACAAATACATTTTGTTTTTAAGTCATAAACTGATATGTGTAAATTTAGGTTTCTTTGTGTTTGTCTAAACTCTCTTGCTTTCTTACAAATCACTGAAATGAATCGGGCCTGTCCAAAGTCCGGTCCATGGAGCAAATGCGGCCCGTGTTCAAATTTCTACCAATTGGCAAGCTCCTGTTATGAGATCAATAATATGAGGGCCCCAGCACTTTCAAAGAATTTTGTATAATATAAGCCCTTTAAGGGCCAAACGAGAAGAACAGATTTATTTCCAAATGAAAACCACAATGGTTTGTTCTTCTGAATTGTTTTTTTCTTTTCACATTCTTTAATTTGAAAGTTTATAGTCACCATACAATAGTGAACAATATGTGACGTTTCACATGAACCCAGAGTCAATGTTGACAAAAGATTTTTATTTTATTGATCTACTTTTTTTCTTACAGACTTTTTCTTTATTTTATTTTCTGGTCTTCAAATCTAAAATTTTAGTAACAATGTCTTAATATATGTTTGTGTTCTATGTAAAGAAATGCAAATATACACTTGCAAAACAATGTTCTTTAAATAGTTAATTTGCATTCAAAATAAATTTGTAATAATTCTGTCCCACCATTTCCCCCTCTCCAAATCTGAACCTCTTTGCAAAAAGTTTGGACATCCCTTATTCACAAGATTGTATTGATTATTATGAAATGCGTAGATTTAAAAAAAAACTCATTCTAATTAAAAAAAAATGTTTTTACAGAAGATTTTCTTCTCTTTCCTCCACAACTACATCTATTCTAGATACACTGTAAATCTTTGTCTGGTGATCTAACCTTTTCATTTTGTGCACATTTAATATTTTAATTTAGCAAATTCCCTTAATTGACTTTCTATTCATAACTTAGCAGTAATGATGCCTTCTTTTCTTTTCTCTCTGTTCTTTTATTTCCTGTCAGTGTTCAGTTTCCCATCATCACAGCTGCCTGTTTTTGTCCACCTCAGAGAAAAGTAGTGCTTAGTTCTGCTTTTTGGCACCAAAACAACACTGCTGTCAGAATGGGGTTTTAAAACAACAACAACAACAAATGTTCATTTAAAAGGGGTCAACATACATTTTGTCTGCATTAAGCTTCATTCCCACTTAAGTGAAGGTAGCAATTATATCAATTGCCAGACTGTAAAGCATTGATTAAATCAAAGCAATGTATTGCCCTTTTATACGAATTTGGTAAAAAAACAAACTGCATCCAATGCTACCCAGGATGAATACTCAAATTGATGACAAATTACTTCACTGCTTAAGGCTAAAACATACTTATTCTGCATCTTTATGATTCCGAGCAGTTGTGGTATTATTTCATTATTTCTGATTTCATTGAAAAATATTCAGAGAAGAAATAAAAAGGCTGCAACTTGCTCCTCAATGACCTGAGGCTTTTTTTTTCCATCAAAAGTTCTGGACGACCTCTAAAGGAATTGCACCAAATCAAAACAAGGACATCTTAGAAGACGTTAGAGCAATCGCTGCAAAGTACACAACACCTTTAGAACTCTAATTTGTGTTAAAATTAAATAAAGAAATAATGCAAGACATAATAGTTCTTTCTTAAAGGCAGTGTCACACAGCCACCACGTATATTTTGCGCATGTTGCACAGAAAAAAATTGGTCATACATTAAAAAAGTGAAAAAGTTGTGGTTTTACGTGAAATTTTCACAGATGTGTCACGAATGAAGCACGTTAAAACCAGAAAAAGTACAAAGAAACCACGCAAAGTACACGTGAATCAACATGGAGCATGAACTGTGCAATTCAGTAGTAATTTGTGTGGAAATTATGTAATCCTAACATTATATGTGCGCTTTGTATGCGGTATAAGTTACTTATGGGTGGTACATGGGTGAAAATCTGTTAGACATATGTGGAACAGTCGTGGAAAGCTACAAATTTGCCTACGCATTTCACAAAAATGACACACAATTGCACAACATTTATGTAATAATTCCATATAAACAACGTGAACTGCTTAATTCTTTATGGACCATAATATTTTTTAACAGCTCAAAGCCAAATTCACTTAAAGACCCGTCGGCCGAAACCCTTGACAGACATTTGTGCACATCGACGAAAGACTAACGGAAGAATCACTTAGGAATTGCGTATATCACGCATGTTTCATGAAAAACAGAAATTTCATACGTGGTATTGTGAACACACTAATGCTTCTAACGTGGCTAACATGGCTATCAAGCCTGACGTATCTGACAAATTTGTTTCGGTTATTGAACCTTATAGTTCGGTGCGCCTACAGTTTATCTATTTTTTAAACTTTTTTCTTTCTAACTTAAACTTTTTTTCAAATCTGACCTTCTGGGGGGGGGTCAACTCCATGACTGGACAACAACAGAAATCATCACTTTGCTCATTATTTATTTATCTGGCATAGAAGCACTTTGGAGACAATTAATCAAGTCAGTGAAAGATTTATAAGCAGCTTGACTTGAGTGCTCAGACAGTAAATGGGGCAGGCTGTCAAATATAGGGAGTGATCCGTGCAAACCAATTACTCTGTCATGTCACGACGACCTAAATAACCCAAGCAGGGGTTGTTGAGACAAAAAAAAAAAAATGAAGCTGAAAGTATGTCTTTGGTGGGTGTTATAGTTCACTGCTGGAGCAGCGCGACTGAATGCTGTCATCACTCAGCAGTAAAAACAATCAACCGAGGCCTCTTTTTTGAAGACGGGTTATACTTGATGCGGACATGCACTCATGAACTCACATGAGAGTTTACGGATTCAGATGCATGAAGTCACGCATCCATCCCTGTAACTGTGCTTCACGTCTGAGCAGATGCACCACATGTAAAAGCCGGCGTCATCTCAGCACATTTCAGCCGGACGGTCTGAAAGGAGATAGCTGAGCTCCAATTCTCCCTCCCTCTTTTTTTTCTGGTCTTGGTCCCTTCTTTCTCCCTGTCTTTGTCCTTGATGACCAAGCTGTTGGGTGGTCCGTCTGACCGCTCTGACCCTTGTGCTCAGGCTGACGCAAAATTCGCTAATGGTTAGCGTCTTGCTCCTCTTGTGACAGGCCTTTGTATGCACAGCTGATGTGACCCATTACTCCTGCAGCAGTAAAGTGGTTTGAGAGGAGCTGGTGTGACAGGAGTAGATCTACGTGAAATACTTATGGATGGCTTTAGTACTGGCTTGAGAGCGGAGGCCACAAGTGCCTCAGCTAAAGAGCAAGCAGAAACACGCACCGATGTCGCAATAAGACCACCATGTTATTTATTTATTTATTTTAATACAAAAAAACTGCCGTCAGGTATTGTTGCAAACTGCAGTTTTGTTACCAAGGTGGCATAGCATCTTTTACAGTGAACAATGCAACACTCAGTGTAAAAAAATGTGTGCATCAGACTTTAAAATGGTATTAATTGATGAAAATTAACCCAAAAAAATATAATCCCTAAAGCCAATATAATAAAATCTGAAAAGTACTGGAAAAATTAATGTGCACTGCCACAATCCATCAAGCCTCAACACAGGGGTCTAACATCTTGAAATGAATGGTAAATGGAGCCTACTTGTATAGGACTTTTCTACATTGCTTTAAGGCTTACTGCTGTACAGTCAGTCCAGTTCTCCCACAGACACACACATTCACACACTCATGGTGGCTCTGCTGCCCTAAGCTGTGCACACGCATGGCACAGGTGTCCAGTTTCAATGTTCAGTCAATGTACAGACATGATCAGAGGTCTTGTGGTGCGATTTAAGTGCCGGGCACCACGACTAGAGTTTAACAATCTGAACCTTGGCGAAAAATATTCTTATTTACATTTTTTCTCTTCTCGAACTAACGCAGGGCAGCAAGTCGTCAACCAATCAAAGAGATGCGGAAACCGGCGGCCACTCAGATGCAGCTCCAGCAGCAGGAGCAAAGGTCACAGTACTGGGAGAGTCTCCGAATGATCTCAAGAACCCAGACTTGAAGACGTCCTTTACCGATGCTTTTGTAGAGTTCTTCACAATAAAATAAACCTGATCTGTCCGCAAGATCCATGTCTTCTATGCATTGGAAAACAGATAAACACAGACACTCTTCCACGTAGCGGTCAGGCTAAAAACATTTTGCGGTAGCTCCTCCCACAGGCATCTGGGACGTCAACTTTATGAACACATTTTTTGGACAGGAGGCAAGCGGTGAATTCAAATATATAATACATTTATACTAGCTTGATGCTTCTGCCCCAAAAGTGCAATGCCCAAGAACACAGACGCAGGTTTTTTTTTCTGTTTTTTTTTTTTGTGGTTTATTGATGTCAACAGCTTGACTTAGCCACAATTTCAAATGTAGACAGCGCTGGCGTTTTCTCACTTGATCAGCTTGACCCCAAAGTCACTTGCTCTTGTGGTTCACTGTCACTCTTTGGTTCTGTCAGAGTTGGTTGCAGAGCAGCTAAGAACAGAGTTTGAGTCTAAATTTGCAATATGACTTTTAATCTTAACCAAAAATCGGATGTCCCATCAGTGAAAATATGAAATATTTTAGGAGTAATGACGCAGGCATGTCCTTTAGGAAATCCACCAAACAGCATAACATGGCAATCATTTTAGATACAGTGGTCTTATCCTGTTCTGCTTGGTGAAACAGACCCAGATGCTGAAAACCCAGAAAGAAACACAGGAGGGTTAGATGGATGATAAAGGGATTTGTTATCCTGGACGTGGATTCAAGGGTGAGTGATATGACGATTGTCTGACGGCGTGATGAGTATGGTGTGACGACCAGGAGTACTGGCTTGGAGTTGTGGAGTAGCTCGAGATCCTGGCGTGGCTTGAGGATCTTGGTTTGGCTGATGTTGTGGCGTGGCTGGAGGTTAGGATTATGGGGAAGGACCCAGGTGGACAGCTCGTGGTGATTTGTCCTGTAGATGAGGCAGAGAAGCGTGGTTAACGGAGAACCAGAGTGCAAGAGCAAAAATACTAGATACTGTGACCAGGGTAAGCAGCATAAGGGGCAACGAACTGGCGATGAATGCTGGGACTAGATCTCCTTAAGAAGGCAGGTGGATGATGAGGTGAGCATCCACAGCTGGATCCAATCAGGTAGGAAGAGCAGGGAGGGGAGAGGGAGGAGAGACTGCCAGAGGCACCATGACAGGTCTATCATTTATCGGGAGGGTTATGTTTAAAAAATAGCCAGTAATGGGAAAAAAACCACAATAATTTCTTACATTATTTGGGTTTAAGGCTGTACAACACTTCACAACACATGTTACACTCATTTATCTTTTCATTAAACACTCTCAAAGTTCAAACCCCCGTAGATAAGTAAGTCCTTAATTATAGAACAATACCGAATTGAATGCATTCTGCACATAAGACACAGATAGGAGGGATTGATTGACAAGTTAAACAGCCAATCAGGATGCAGAAAACAATGTGCTGTAAACAAACAAACAAAAAAAAAAAGTGCAAAACTGTACCAAAAAACATTTGCAAGACTGTGGAAGGTGAACAACCATGTAGTGAGGGACCACTGTTCATGGACACACAGAAACATCCCGAAACCCCTTTAAAAATGCACTGTTTTGTTTTTCTGGTCATCTTTTCTTTTATCCTGTCTCTTGCCTGTGACAGAATTAGGGGGAAAAAAATGCAGAGAATTTTTGAACTTGTAAAAAAAAAAAACCTTTGAGTTCCAAGAACTGGACCATTGAACATTTTTTGGACTTCTGATTCAAGGATCCACCAATTTGTTTTGGGGTTTTTTTTTTGTTTGTTTTTGCTTGCAGTACCCTGAGGCAGAGAAAATCCAGGATAAAAATAGCAACATAGTTCACTGTATAGTAGATATGAATTCACAGCACACTGAGGATCAAAATTCGGATTTTCAGAGTTGCTCATTTTGATCCGAAATACATAAATCAATTTCCAGGTGAAAGAAATATGATAAGCTTTACAGAATTTATCACTTTTTCTGCCTTAACCCCAAAGGAAAATCTTTACTCTGTTTGAATTATCCTAACTATCTCATGAAAAACTGTTTATTTTCCACCTAAAAGTACCAGAGTGTATGAAAGGGAGAGGAATTGATTCGCTGCCTCTAACTGTAACTCAGTCAGCCATTTAGTGTAAATACACAGCTGGAAAGAGACAAAGCTCTGGACAAACAAGTCTGTTTGGACTGCCAAATTAAAAAAAAACCCACGGCATGGTCCTGATAAAGCCCAAACAGACAAAAAAAGGCCTGGTTTCTTTCTGGTTTCTGGTTTCTTTTCTGTCTCTCTTAGGCTATGTTCACCCCAACCTTGGCAATGTACGTTTAATTCAAACTAATTCAAACGAAAAGTTCATGTAAACGCACGCTCAAAACTCTCGTATTCATCAATAGTTACACAAGTTTTTACAACCGTTTTTGGCCTCTACGTACAAAAAGCATAGGCAATTGGTAGTGACGTATTGACGACTTCCCTTATTATTGGGGGTGTAAGGATTAATTGTCTTTATTGATTAATCAATTTATATTCCGTGTCATTGAATTATTAAATTATTTTTATGCAGAAAAACAACAATAAACTTAATAAAAACTAAAATGTGAATGGATTTGCCTTTCATTCTTGTGCATGTGTTTGTAGACACTTGATTATGTTGCAGGAATCTGGAAAATAATCACGGGACTGGGACGGGATAAAATTCCAACCAACCAATAAGAACAACGACAAAAAAGTAGAGGAGAGGCCATTTTTGCAATTATCTGATAATGTGCCTGCATGTAACACAATAAAAAAAAACAAAAAACGACTACATTACGCTGAATTCTTGATTCTTACTGTAAAGCGACAATACTAACCAGTGCGCTACGGTGCTAAAAAATGTAGAAACAGGGACTCAGCAGCTGCCTTGAAAAAAGATGGGAGCAGATACAATTAAATGTAATGTTTTACATAATGACTAAATAAAGACAACAGGACAGGAGTGGGAGTCAGATTTCCAGGAGCGTGAAATGGACAGGATTACCCTCTGTGGTAGTAAGACGGGACAGGGGTGAAAATACACTCCCATTTCGTCCTCTACTGTACTGTTTAAGTACCCAGGTATGTCTCAGAGTCACACCGGTTAAATTTTTGGCAAAAGATGGATGCATCCTGGGTCATTTTATCGGGTCATTCAAGATGAATGACTCAATATGAATCATATCGTCAACCATAAATCATGAAATGAATCAAATTGTTGTTAAAATGAATCGTTATCCTCCTAGTTTTAATGCCTGGAAGTGCCAACCATTTGACAATTGATCATGGAGGAGAAATTTGTAATAGCGGTTTGTGCCTGTCCGGAATTATGACGAATTGTGAAAGAAAAAGCCTGGAGCAAGATGCGCAAGATTTGTTTATATTTTGCACCAAGCCTCTTCCAACTGTGGGTGGCAAAACCATGATAGTAAACAGTAGAGTAGTAGAAGAAGAAACCCCTCCTTGCTCGTTCAGTGTGAACACAACGAGCTATATGTCATTCAAGAACCTGCGTTTGGCGCGTTCTTGAACAAACCTCTATTAGCGATTCCCCTCAAAACCAAAAGTGATGGAACTTTGTGGCTGAAGCCGTTTAGAAGAAAGAGTTCATTAAAAGACGGAGCGAGTGAAAGTGAGCTGTGGAAAGATGGAGAACGGAGAGCCTGCTAATGTTGGTACAGGTTGAAGCACTTCTACCCCCCTCCCTCTGCAAGTGTGTACCTGCTGAAGAGAAGCCAAAGATGGTCCCTCTCATCTCTGTTTATACAGTAACCAAAAGAAAAGAAAGGAATGGAAGAGTGTCTTCAAAGACAGCCTGACTCCTTGTAATCACTCCTGTTTTAGGCTTTGATCTCAGCCCGTGGGGGGGGGCGAGAAAATAATTACACGTTCCTGGGTGCCCTTTCACGATGAATGAAAGACGGTGTTAGATTTGAATCGTATGGTAATGGGAGGTTGTCTGCACAAAATGTGATGGGGAGGTGTTGAATGCTAGCTGTTTTACTTACAAGGAAGGGGGAAAAAAAAAAAAAGAAAAAGATCCACAGAGACGTTTAGTTCTACCAGCCTCCAGCCACCCGGCTCCCTTCCGTTTCCACGGGGATGGGTCAGAGACTGTTGACACGACTGAACCCTCTGGAAAGGCAGAGATGGTCGGTCAGTGTGTCCAGATCTTTCAAAGTTTTAGAAAATGTTTTCTTTTAATTGCCAGACTCCTTTTTATGAGTTCATCCTTTTGATCCATTTGTCTTTGAAGAGACACTTTCAAACATTTTGTAGTTCTTTCATCTCATATCAGTCAAAAAGCTGAGCGTGTTCTGGAAATGTGAAGGACATTTGAGAAAACAGAAAAAGACAACTACATCTACACTGCAAAAAAAAACAAAAAAAAAACACCATCTTAATTCTAGAAAAATAAAGTTATCTGTTTTTGTAGAAATTGACAAGAAATAAGTCACATTTTCTGCCAGTGCAGCTAGCAAATTTTACTTGACAAGATGTCTTGATTTAACCCTTGAGCTATCTTGTGGGGTCCAGATGACCCCACTCCCAACGTTAACAGGCCTTGGAGACATGTTAACATTGGGAGTGGGGTCATCTGGACCAACTAGACAGTGCGCTGAACTTTTTTCTTCAATGATTTGTGATCTTCACTGATGTCCATGGATTACATGAAATCCTCTTTACCTTTATCCACCTTTGTCATGGTAGGGAGAACACGTCAATGTAAGGGTGGGGTCATCTGGACCCCACAAGATAGCACAAGGGTTAAGAAAAAAGGTCTAGGCCTTAGTAAATAGGTTAAATCTTGAAAGTAGGCAAAAACATATGGAAGCAATTCTGTAGCATAATTAAAAATAAAAGTCAAAACCAGAAATGCTTTTTCATTTTCAAAATTAAGCTGCATCAAATGACTCAAAATTAAAATGAAAAAGCAATCTTTCAAAATGCTTTTACTATTTTGTGTCCAGAACAAAATGAAGGATGATGTTATTCCCACACATTTACATCTAAGATGCTCATTGCGGCATTGCCCGCACAGAGTTTTAGCCTAATGCTAACCCGTCTTTCGGGTCCCTACAGCGAAGATAAAAGCACTGGCCGCACAGATTTAAAAAAAATATGAGCGAGCAGGCCCTAAATAATGATCATAACAGTAACAAAGCACATTTAGGACAGTGTTTTTCAACCACACTAGTGTGCCGTGGGAGATGGTCAAGTGTGCCGTGAGAAATTGCCCTCATTAACTGATCTAAAAACATTTCCCATCTCCAGGAAATCAGCTCTTTGTTCATCCAAACAGGCCCTGATAAAACACTGAGTAGTTAAGAATATAAAAGATCATAAAATGATTTTTTCTTTGTTTTTATTTGATTCTATTAAAGACATTTTGATAAGAATGACGGTACCGCGATTTAGCTGCAACTAAAGCTGTTTGCGGAAAAGTCCCACCCCTTTAACCGTCGCCGCCAATTATTTTATTGAAGGCTTAATCACATGTCATCAGTCTGACCAATCAGAAGTGCTTAAAGTCTTAACTTCCTTGTTCCAATTTAGCTCAAAATGTCGCTCAGTTCCGACAAAAATACCAGCTAAAGCTCGTCTTTAGCGGTGTAGCTTTCCACAGAATCCGGTATCAGACCGTGGAACAAGTGAACAAAACAATGAAGCTCAGAGACGCTAGTCTTTTTGCCCTTTTGCGGCAGTTTCACACTACGCTGCAACTTCCAGCTTTTTCTGCCACAATTATCACAAAAATGCATGTGAGGTTGCGGGGGGGGGGGTATTGATCAATACAGACTGAGCTTTTGCTTTTAGTTTTTTGGATGCTGGTGTGCCGCGGGACTTTTGTCAAGGTTAAAGTGTGCCGTGGCTCAAAAAAGGTTGAAAACACTGATTTAAGGTCCGTACACACCGGGACGAATATTCGCCTGCCGTTATTCGCCAGCGTTTTTCGCCACGTCTTTTGTGTTCACACCCAGGCGATTTTCGCTGACGATGAGCCGAGCCAACATGCAATTTCATTCCCTGACATTAGATGGCGCTGTACACAAGGTGGTCGCTTTTCACTCAGAAGAAGAGAGCCAGTATTTACGCGCTTGTCAGAATCATACAAAGAAAACATGAATATTTCAAGCACCAGTAGCTCCAGCTCCAGTTCCAATGATGAAGAAATTATTGTTCTGTTGAATGATGAAAGACGCCGGAAAAGACGCCGATTTTGGGGTACATCCCATAGTTACGAGAAGAGAAGAACATGGTGAGTTTTATCGACTGGTACAAGAGCTGAAAATGTATCATGAGCGTTTTCGGGGATATTTTAGATTGTCCGTCATTATTTCTTTGCGGCAGTGTAGACGCTACTTGGCGTCTATCTTCTTTGCTGGTATGTGTGCTCAGAAAGGCAGTTCTGAGTTTGAGCGCCCCCAAGTTGTGTTTTACTGTAACTTCAGAAGCTCCAGACACGTGTGCAAAAGCACCATTCTCATTGGTTGTATAGTTTTTGACGTGGCGCGTCAAACCAAAAAAACAAACCCGAGGCGTTTTTTAAAAAGTGACGCTTTGACGCGTGGCATTTTTTCACGTCAGTGTGCACACTCGCATTGGTGCCCTTTGTGTAGTCAAGAGGCGTTAAACGTTGGCGAATATCGCGCGTGAAATTCGTCCCGGTGTGTACGGGCCTTTAGAACATAGTCTCCTGCAGCTTCCCCCTGAGTGCGCGTTGGTCCAACCAGCAAACGTTTAGCATGACGAAATCTGCTATACTGTTGATGGGGCTCCAGGTGTCCTCGAACAGCAAAATCAGCGTGAAGCTGCAGGAGAGCATCTTCTACGCAGTAGCTGCAGTGACATGGCCTTTTAAATTGGTTTGATATTGTTGAAACATTTAGCCCAACATTTGGTTTGGTCTCTTCCACAGTACACTCTTGACATGACTAAACTTCCAGAAAAGTAATTGAAACGTGCATATGTGAAAAAAGAATAGTCGTTAACCTTTTGCATATCCTTTCAGGGATCGCCACAGTGAATCGTCTTTCACTGACTCACACAGGTAGTTTGGCGTTTTATGCTGGATGCCTTTCCTGACACAACTGGGCTGGGGACCGGTACAGACCTGGGCCCCTTGTTGCTATATAGTTAGGCAGTAGTGCAAAGGGGCCATGCCAAATTATCCACACTGGATGAAGCTCATTGTGCCTCCTGGGTATTGAACCCGGATTTTCTGTGTGCCAGTCCTGCATTTTTTTTAAAGCTAAACTAGTTAAACCTTAATATGCATTCAAGAACATTCCTGAGTGTGGCCATAGCTTTACACACATAGGTGTGTAAAATTTGTCCTCCGCATTTGACCAATGCCGTGAGCAATCGGTGACTTGCACACACAGCCATGCTCACGGACCATTTGGTGGTTTAACCTAATCTGAGTGTCAAGCAGGGACTCTATGGTGTGACATGGGCGGACACCCCCCATAAGATCACTGAGTTAATACATTTGTGACCATTGCTTTTTCCAGGTTGACTTTTAGTCTTTGGCAGTCACAGAACCGCACCAGGGCTCTTTTGTGAACATCAGAATTCAGGTGAACTTTCATATCAGCCTTAAGAAAATGGATTGTCAAAAGAAACAATGGAGACAAAATGTGATTGCATCCTAAATCCTGAGCTTCCTTTCAGCTAACATGGCTATTAATTGAATGAAAAGTAACTAGAGGGTTAGGTCTGACTCTCTTCTTTGCTCAGCTCTTGTACATAAACAAGCAGGAAGTAAGTAAATATAATCAATATAGAAACCTATGGCAGTTTCTCAATACCAGACACGAGATGACAGCTGCTCATCCTTCACTTTCCCTTTCTTGACTGATGCACTCGCTTTCCATCTACACCATGTATGACCGTATTCCATGCACACAACATTGGATCCGGCTTTAATATATTGGGGTTGTCTCAACATGATGATGGTTGAACAAGCAATAAGTATCAATCTTTTCCTGGCGATGTAAGCTTGACGTATAGGTACAGAGAGGCTGGACTCTGATGCAGGCTTTTGGTTCCACAAATGTTACAGCAAACAATGGATGTTTTCCACAATTCTTCAAAAAAATGGATGTTAGTAAATACAAAATCTAGGATTTAAGTCTATGATTGAATAAATATAATTTCAATAACACTGTACTTTAACCAAAAATATAGAAACAACACAAATTTTAATTGTATATACAACTGGCCAATCAGATGCCTCAAAAGTACAAGATCTCACACTGAACGTTCAAAAGAGATTCTCCCGAGCCTGCTTTGAAGTGGTAGGGTTGTGAAGCTCCAACAAGCTCACTCCTGATTGGTGAGAGTGGTTGTCATAGAAACAGGACCAACTCAGAGCAGTCACTGTTTATTGATGTTGTCAGGTACCAATATGGCAACGCCTGTTTCCCAAAGAAATGCCAACCGCATTGCCTTTATTTAGTTTAACCATTTTCTATTGATGATGTCACACTCGCAGTTCTTATATACAGTCGATGCACAGTATGGAGGAGACCCGGAACACAATAAGCTGTTAAAAGAGTAAACATAAAGTTTCCAAAATTGCACAAAAAAAAAAAAATCTACCAACCGGCAAGATCGCAAAGGCTGAACCCTGATGTAGCCAGGGACCACTGTATACAGATCAATCTTTCCATATATATTATATATTAATGTTTTCTTAGAATATATTTTAAAAGTTTCGCTTTTGTAAACTCACCTTAGAACACTTTTGTGTTAGAGAAGACCTGTATCCCATTGAAATAATTTTTTCATTCAATTGTTTATTTTTATCTTATGGTATTAGGAGTTCAAATAATGTAGACCGATCGGTCTCATAGTTTCATGTTTTGTACCTCTCGCCTTCGCCTCACGCACTATATTTCCTGTTCCAGGAACCTTATGCCCACGAGTGGACGTCCAAGCTGGAATGCCGAGCAGGAGCTCATCTGGACACACTTACCTTACGGTGGAACCTTGCCGAACGCCACGTCGCCTCACGAGCCATAGTCGGACCTCCAAGCCACGTCTCGAGCCATTGCCGATCCTCAAGTCTCGCCCCGGACCCACGGACCCTCTCCAGCCACGCCGCCCCTCTGCCGCACCGGAACATCCTCATCAGCGGAGCAATTAAAAACTCTTACTTATCACAACTCACCTCCTGTCGTCCTTCCGGGTTTCAGCATCTGGGTCTGCCTAGCCTAACTGACTATGACACATACGTTCCTATTCAGTTGTTAAAAACCCACTCTTGAACTATTTTAAAGTGTTCCCAGTTGTCTTTTTACTGTATAATCCGCACTATAAGGCTATTTTAGAACTTGTCGGACGGAGAATGGAATCCGTTTGTCAGACTTTATCTGCATTCACAGTAATTCTAGAACTTGTTTGTATTGGGCCTTATAAGGACGATTAGCCGCATCAATGTATTCACTATACCAGCACTTGCCAACCTTGTTTGCGACACGTAAAAGGACAGGCTGATACCTCTAAGACAAACATCACTGTGACTAACTCCCAACCTTGTTAGTATCACGTTAAAAAGTCACACACTGCTGCACATTGGCCACTTCAGCATATTCACAATAACACCCAACCAAACATTTTGGAGTGCTGTTTACCTCTAAAAATCACGTCGACGTCACCAAGCACAAAGAATTAATCTCTGTATAACGTGCGCCAGATTACAACTCATTCATTTCTCGAAAAAAAAAGATTGTCTTCAGAGCTCCAGTAGTTTATTAGAAATTCACATATGAGTTGTGGGCGGGACTGTTACCACAGAGAAACCCAACCCCCCCCTTTCAGAGAGCTCTCTGCTTACACTCCCCCACTAATTTAACATAAGCGATGTAACAAAATGGCGAGCCATATAGAAGCTATCCAGCTGTACAGACATGGAAAACAAAGACGTACGTGGATCTAGTTGTTTACAATGTGATGCATCAGAATGGAGCGGAGCTGAGCGCTTGTGACCCCCCCATTGTGTTTTCTGCATCACACATGCAATCTTTTTTCAAACTGATTGTTTTTTCTTTTTGTCTGCCTCTGATTCACAACGATTTGAATAAAGAAATACTCAGAAATGCAACTCATAGCTGTCCTACATCATAGGAAAAAAATGCCACAAAACATGTAAAAAAACACCAAAATCTCAATTTACATGGTGACGTTTATGTGTAATAACCTCAAGCTGACATGAAGCAGCGCAGCTCTCGCCTCATTAATGTGGGAGAGGGGGACCAGCACCAGAGGGAGTGCTAAGCCCCCAATTTTTTGTGTACTTTTTTCTTTTTTCTAGTCCCACCTGTGATGGAGGAGAGAGGAGATGCCAGGAAGCAGAGGCAACGAGACGGAGGAGTGGCAGACAGGGACGGGCGGTGTGAGAAGGTGGAGGGGGGGGGGTAGATGCAGATAAAAGAAGAGGCAGTGACAGTTTCAGACGAAAGGCGGTTGAGGAGGAGGAGGAGGAAGAAGAAGAGGCGGTGGAGAGACTGCGGCGGGCAGGCAACCCAGCAGGTGCTCGCCGTGTGTCTGCTGCAGGATCTGATCCTGAGCTGTGGAATGATGACACAGCGACTACCATGCAACCAATCTATTAGTCAACGGTGGAATAAGAAAAAAAGAACTTAGAACTCATGAAAACGTTCTGAAAAGTACAAAAAAAACCTCTGTTGTATAGGGTTTAATTGAAAAAAAAAAAGAATAACGCTATTTCTTTCTTATTCAATTCGACTGAACTAAATTCCACGTTGACTGACTGATGGCAGTCGGGCCGCCTGACCCCCCCCTTTTGCTAAACCTAATCCTGTTTCTGTGTCAGCTGGTGTGTTTTTATTGTGTCTGACACCAGGTGGATTATGTCGGTTAATTCACAACGAATCAAACAAAAGCTAATGCTAATCCTTCGCCAGGCTCCAGTGTGATGTCTGACGCTCGGGATTAAATCGCAAAATTCCCCAACCGACCTAATCCTCAACGAACCAGGCAGGATGGTAGCCTAACTGACAGTTTCTGCCTCGTTATGGCTGGGTGATATGCTTCACCTAGCTCCTGCCTCGGAAAATCCATGCTGACGAGTGAGACAAAGGGAAGTCATTACAGCAAGAATAAACTGGGTGAAAAACTTTCCCAACAGCTTTTCTTTGGCAGCCATTAAGCCCGTCTTGAAGCCTTTTGGAGTGCGCTCCGCTCCTCTTAAGATTCAGGTTTTGACACTTTGAAATCAATAAGAGGGCCCCATTTTTTTTATTTTTTTTGTTTTACCTCGTTTTTATTTATTTTTTCGCAGCAGTTTCTCGAAGACGGGGTGAGAAGACTTCAATCATGCCGGCGGAGTACTTGACACAGGAGACAGCGGGATCGATCAGTAATAAGTACCGGCCTATCTGTGGTTTCTCTCAAGTAAAGTCTGCTCTCTGCAACCTCAAATTCAGCAGATCCACCAAACTAAACTACATTCCCTGATAACTTTAACTCACTAAAGTATATCTTGTCAAATAAATAATTAAAAATAAATTCTGGTAAAAAAAAAAACCTCCCTGAGGAGGTGTTACTCAGGCTGATTTTGGCAAAAAAAAAAAACAACTTCTAGAAATAAGATGACTTTTGTTTTTTTTGGGCTGTTTATTTACTGATTCATTTTTTATATCGCTCATGCATCCACAGAACATTGTCCTTAAAGCCTTCTGCCTTGTTGCACAGGAAATGGTTTTCCTGTTGACGCTCTGCACTGCATGCTGGGATTGCTCTGTCCTGTTCCGGGATTTGAAAAAGATATTTTACTGATCTGTCTGGATCCCTTTGCAGCCGTTTCATCTCCTGTTTTCCTGTGTTTCAGGAAAAGAAACAAAAAAAACATCCAAATATATAAAAAATGATTTTAAAATGTTCATTAAACATTTTTGGAAATCTTTGGAGCTACAAATCTTGTGAGAATGGTTTAAAGAAAACCACTGGTTAAAAGGTCAAAATTGATAAGTATTAGAGATGCCGCACATCTGTTTCAAAATTGCACCAACATTAAGTTGAATTGTATGGAAAGTGAATCGTTGCATTCCAGTATTGCCTGTATAGCTTAGCTTTTAGCAAATGGTGTCACTACCCAACACGCACATGTTGGAACAAAGGTTGGAAGAACCTTGGAGCGAAATGTCGAAGTGGTGCAAATCACGGGGATCTTGCTCCAGGCCTTTTTCTTTCGCAGCTTTGTTCCTATTTATGAAAGACTTAGTGTCCTAGAATTCCAGTCTGGCACAAACTGCAATCATTAAGTTCTCCTCCATTATCAATTTTTAAATAGTTGGACCTTCCATGTTTTGAAATAGGCACCACCTGTACGTCCCGATCAAATCCGAGCCTCTGATTGGTCAAAGTTCAACTGGTTGAACTTTTCAAAGGTTCAAAGGCCGTGCTTTTTGTACGTCGAGTTGGATATGGTCATAGAACCTTGCGTAGCTATGCATGAAACTGTAGAGAGTTTTGAACGTGGAGGCCAAAAATGCACACATACATGTTTACATAGACTTTGCTTTAGAAGTGGTTGCTTGAACCCGACAGTGTGATCATAGCATTAAATTACCCAGATTCCATTTGGAAAGTCGCTTCCATATTCTTCCACAAATCCTGAGCTAAATGGACCAAAAGGAGCAGTACAGCAGCGGGATTTGCTGTCTTAAAATTCACCTTATAAACTTAGTCACTGTTTGTTTTTTCGTTCCTAAAAGATATTTGGCCACTGGCAGCATTGGATGTTGTTGTAGGGTTGTATTTGTTCATGCCAATTCACAGAGACAAACAAATTCAGAAAGTTGATGGATTTATCTCTGTGCTACTTTTTTATGTAAGGTTTTTCAACTGGCCAGGAGTCTGATTACATCTAAGTATTGGAAAAGGCGCAAAATGTGTGACATGACCTAAAGAATGTTTTTTTTCTTACTGTATTGTGAAATATTTTGGCTTATTTAAGGAAAATCTTCCAAATTTTGTGAGTTTTTTTTAAATATTTTGGCTTATTTAAGGAAAATCTTCCAAATTTTGTGAGTTTTTTTAAATATTTTGGCTTATTTAAGGAAAATCCTCCAAATTTTGTGAGTTTTTTTTCTTGTTTTTGCATTGTCAACATTTAGGCAGACTGAAGTCTTCATAAACCGTGAAGCACCTCTAAATGAAACTCATCGTCCTCGTTGTAAAAGAATATCTGGTTTTGTTTGGATTGAACTACTCTGACTTTCCATTTTCCAGCTCAGAAATGTAGCGTGCGTCTTGGCACGAACGCTGCTGGGCCCACCCCGCTGACCCCTCCCTTTCTACCGCTGCAGCCCTTCATCCAGAAAGTATTGGCCGATTCAAAAGATGCTTTTGTGTCATCAAGCAGCCTAGTTAATTAGGCATCCTGTCAGCCTTCCACTGTTGAATGCGTGGTCCCTCTGGGCCCCACAGCTGCTCCTGTTGTGGAGGTTAAGTGCTAAAACATGTTCCCCTTACTACATGACTCACAGATTGCAGCGCCAACAGATTCTTTTTTTTAATTCCTCTGTCTTACCCTGCATAATAGTTTTTTAATAGAAAGAGGTGAAGATTTGATATAATTGTATTTTTTTATGTAGGGTTTAATTTTTTTAAATTCCTCACTGTGAAAATAGCAACAGTTGTTTGGAGGAATGTAATGGGAGTGGGTTAAATAAACATGCTTGGCTGGGAAATCCTTGGATGTTTTTCCCTCCTGATTTTGAGAACCTGAGAAGCAGCTTGTGCACCTCCACCTCCCTCTGCCTCCAGGAAAGACTCAATCCAATGAAAATTCTGTTTTTGGTGTTTTTTTAACACGTTTTTGTGAGATTTTTCTGGCAACGGAGGACAAATATAAAATAACATTTTGCTAAAATTTGCATTTCTTTGTTTAAATCATTGTGAATCAGGAGCTGATGAAAAAAAAATGCAGTTTGGAAAAAAGCCTTTTTGTAATGTAAAAGACAAACTGGGCGGGCCACTAGCCCCCCTGCCCTGCCCCAATTTGGACGCATTCTCTTGCAGATGACTAGATCCGTGTGCATCTTCGTTTACCTCTGCTGAACTAGCATCTGGCTCAAGACTGTACGGCTGGATAGCTCCGTTATTGCTCGCCACTTTTGTTGCACCGGTAATGTTAGGTTGGGACTGTGAAGGGCTGTGAGCTAGCGGGAGAGCGTGTAAACAGTGGGGTTGCTCCGCCTACTACTCAGAGCTGAATTTCTAATGGAACTACTGCTGCTTTGCAGAAACTTTGTCCTAGAAAACGACACAAGACCCCTGGAACCGCTTTGAAAATAGATCAAAAGATGATCTGAGTGGGATTTTAAGTCAATCATTATCTCAAACATATGATTTCATTAGTTCCTTGCGAATTAACCACTGAATATGCAATTAATCGGATTATTCAATAAATCTGAATATGTGATAAACTATCTCTACATATGTGATAAATCAGAATATGCGATAAATCATCTCTACAATGTCCCTTAAGCTATGTTCACACAGCGTTTCAGCAACACATGTTCAAGCCACCACTTTCAATGAAAAGTCTATGTAACCACATGTAAATTTCAAGCTTCCGCGTTCAACACTCCGGTTGTCTGGAGTGATCTTCTGCCGGAGACTTGATGTTTTGTTTTTGTTTTTTTAGCTTTTCTGGCCCACGATCTACCCTCTTGTCCTTGAAGATCGACCGGTAGATCGTGATCGACGTAATGAGCACCCCTGCTGTAGAGGGTCTCGGCCAACGGGTCTTTACATTAATTTGGTTTTGAGCTGTTCTAAATTTTTGATTGATAAAGAATTATGCAGTTTACGCATATCTTACATCATTTATACTAAATTACCATGTCAATTTGATGCAGTTTTGCGTGATTTGCGAGTGGCATGCACAATTTTTCACTCATTTACCATCAATGTGTAACTTTTATTTATTTTATCTGCACATGTTGCATAAAGATTATGTAATAGACGCATGAATCACTAAGGAATTGCATAAAACCAGTGCAATAATCACACACAGTTCATGTTCTACGTCGATTAACGTGTTCTTTGCACGGTTTATTCGTACTTCTTCGTGGTTTTAACGTGGTTCTGTCATGAAATATCTGAAAATTTCACGCTAAGACTGCGACTTTTTTTTCATGTTTGACCAATTTTCATCCTTGCAAAATGCTCAAAATGTACGTAGTGACTGTGTGTCACAGCCTTAAACAAAAACGTGTCTTTTAACCCCGGTGTGAACATTGCATCACGTGTGTGTGAGGTTATACCCCCCCCTTCACTCATCAGAAGCCAGGATCGGCTCCTGCAATCCTGTGACCCCAAAAATGAATAAGTGGGTTTAGAAGATAGATGGATGGATGTGATAAGTCATACAAAAACTCCAAACAAATCCAACACTACACAGATTTGACTTCAAGCAATGTGTCTGACCATTCCACCACGAGGAATTGAACTTTTAGCGCCTTGTAAATCTGCTGTAACAGAAGGATGGAAGGTTTCCTCTCTGGCTGTGTCACTTTGGGCGCGTCCCGCATAGGATTTGTGATACGACGAGACGGTTAAAGGGGTCCAATGTGAAAACCATCTTCCCAAAGTCAGAGGAATGTGATGTGGATCGACGCTAATAATAAATAGCCGCGATAACTGGGGGAGGAACCCATCATCCGGCGGCGAGATGGGTTTCCATGAGGGCGAAGCAGCCATAAAAGCCTGAATGAAGAGATGTAAAACAATAAGGCCAGAGGGGTTGGGAGGAAGGTAGTTGTGGTGGTGGGAGGGAGTGACGACCCTGGCGAGCAGGCTGGAGACGGAGGAAGAGGAGGAAAGAGAGCGTCTGCACTCCATCAAGAACTGTGTCAGTCACTCTCTACCACCAACCGGCCCCACCCCACCTACCCTCTGCCCCTTTGCTTCACTCTCTCTTCAAGTCACACATTAATTCCACTTCTTTTGACCGCCAGCGAGGGGTGTCCTCGAATGAATGTCAGTCCTCTGTGGAGGGTGACAGGAGAGTGAACGGAGGGAGGAGGGGTTCAAACCGCCTGTCGTCCTCTCAGACCTTTTCTTTTTTTTCTCAGTTTCACCTAACATGACCTGCTCCTTTCCATTTTAATTACAACCCCCCCCCCCCCACACACACACACACACTTTTTTTATATTTCCCCCCCATCTCTTTAACAGACATTTGATAAGGCTCCATGTTAAATCACGGCGGCTTATGAGACATCTGAGGCTCAGTCGGACACCGAGCGACGCTGTCTGAAGGAGGATGGAGACGATCAAATTGGAAGCCAGCATGTCAAGTGACGAAGGGAATTATGGGAGTTATTCCCCATGCTGGAGATTCCAATTAATCAATGCCAGTCTGAATCCAAGCCAAATCAAATCTGGACCAAAATGTGTGTCCCAGGAGGTTCTCCCTGAGTGGGATTTCTCTTTTTCTTCTTTCCTTCACATGTCCAACAAGAATCAAGTCTTGATCAAGTTTGTCTTGTGAACATGTGCCGACATCCTACCTCCATCGAGGGCCTGATAAATGCAACCTGAGTGGTGTGTGGATGGTCAACATGGCATGCGTGAAAAATAATTACACTCGTCCTCATCCACCCGTACATGGACTCTCTTCCAAAGGCCAGCATAGGCGTGTACAGGTCCGGAACAGTGGCAGGGTCGGTAGACCGTTCTGGCGCAGGCGAGCACCCACAGCCGCTTATCCAGTCACACATAGGCCAACCAGCTGCTGCAGATGAAGCTGCAGGACAGCCGCGCGCTCGTCCAGGAGAAGGAGGGTCCCATCATGACGCTCAGGAGCAAACTATGCAAGTCAGAGAAGAGAACTTCTCCTGAAGCAGTTCCAAATGGAGGTGAAGTTCACTTCAATGTCAGAAAAACACAAAACAAGAGATCCAGAAAATGAGCTCAATGTTGAGCATCAAGGAGGACTCACTGAGGAGGCTGAAAGAGGATCTGAGGAGGGCCCAGCAGCGAGGCAAGGAATTATTTCTGCAGGGTGAGGATCTTCATGCAAAGCTGACGAACCCCAAAGGTCTGGTGGACCGGAGCGGCATTCTGCTGGAGAAGACCAAGCTGGAAGAGGAAGTCATACAACTTGAGCTGAAAATCACTGAGCTGGAAAGCTTGGTGTCCAGTCAGCAGGCAGAGGTCGCCAAGTGGAAGAACAGAGCCATCAAACTGAAGAACACAACTCCTCCATTGCCTTGCACCACCAGCAAGAGGCCCTTCCCCCATGACTGCAGATTTCGCCCAAGAAGATGCTAAAGCTGGAGCCAGTGGAACAGACCCGTGGTGGCCTCTGTCTCCCAAAAAAGAAGGTTTCTGCAAAACCCAATGAACATAAGAAGAATCCTTTTCAAAATAGAATATTTCACTACTTATTACAAATATTTCACTGGTCAGCAACAAGTGGTGCCATCCCAGTCTCATCGCGGTCAAAAACAAGATCTGCACTCGTGATGTGGAGCTTTTGGTGGTCGGTATAAGACCATACTATCTTCCATGAGAGTTATCCAACGTAGTAGTTTTCACACAATGTGTGAACTGTCCAACTAGACACAACAACACTATGTGAATTTAAGAACTGCCTACACTGCAGCGGCTCTGCCCCCCCCCGGTAGGTCTGATCATAACTTCATTCAGCTCAGACCATCATATAAGCCATGTGTGATGAGGCTGCCTAAAGCTACTAGATCCTTTAGGCAGTGGACTCCTGAGACAGCAGGCATGCTATGGGACTGTTTTGAATCCACTGACTGGGACTTGGTGGTGGACGACACTGCAATTTTGTTATAATTGTAATAAAGGGAAAAAGAAGAAAAAAAATAGACTTACCCCCTTCGTCATATAATCTCTTATTAGGGTGATGGGGGGCCTCTCGGTTTTATTTGCACCTTAGACATGTAGGGCCCTTGGTAAGGGGGGGTGCTTGGACATCACTGCCAGCAAGCAGCAGATGTCCTTTAGCGCCCCACCTTCCAATTTTAACTGCACCGTAGACATTTAGGGACCCTTGGTGTGGAGGGTGACAGGACATCACTGTGTAATCAGGAGATGTCCCCTCAGTGCCCTACCCGCCAATTTTAACTGCACCCCCTTAGTACACACAGCCTTTACTCCTCCAAATATACATTCCAACATAAACACACACACATGCAGACACACGCCCTCACAAATACACATGCATTTGGGACCTCGGACCATCTTTCCCCTACCCCACCCCTGGTAGAGGGTACCTGGCCCTTGGAAACGGTGGCCGTATCCCCTGGGTGCTGGTTTCCTAGGCCCGGCGGCCCTCTCTCCACGCAGGGAGAGGGATCCCTGAGCTTTCTGCAGACCAGAAGACGGGGATCACATCCCACCTGAGCTGGGGGGGTGTCTGTGTCCCTGTGGTGTGGATTCTGGTCCTTGCCCCCGAGCTCTGGGTCTTGCCAAATTTCCAACTGTGGGCGACCCTGGTTGGGCCATATTTACAACACCTTTTGCGGACCCCCTCTTCTCCTGGATGTCTTCCTCCTGGGTGGGGGTGGCTGGCCCCTGTCTTGCTCCTTCCTGGCCGGGTGGGTGGCTGCCTGGACCGCGGGCGGGTCTTCCTTGGGGGGTTCTGGCTCGTACCCGGGGTTGGGGCGGGGGGGATGCCCAGAACTCCTGGGTGGTGATGAGGTGCTCGTCTGGGGCTGTGGGAACTCTTCTGGGGCGGGGCCCTGCTTTGGGCCCTACCGGCGCGGCGGGGGGGGGGGGCTGCTCTCCTGGTTGAGCTGGAGCTGCACTCTCTGTCCCTCCATGCATCCCTGCTCTCTGGCTTTGGGGGCCCTGTGGCGGTCCTGCTGGCCCTGTCAGATTGAAGGCTTAAGTATGCGTGTTTGGACCATATTTGTTTTGTGTACATGTTGACATGTGGACATTTTTGGAGCAAACAGGTATGTTTCTAACATTTGAGTGTGTGTGTGGACAGGCCCCGCCCCTTCTAGATTTGTATTACATCCGAACCTGACCATAATGATAAACATCCAGCAACTTGTTGCTTTATGCTGCTTCATGGTTTTACCCCCCCCTCTCTATAATCACCCTCCTACCCCCCCTAACATCCTTCTCTCGTCTTCCCCCCTTCCCTTTTCTGTCCGGTAAAGAAGAAAAAAATGATAATAATAATTACACTTAGGCTGACATCCAAGGTCGACGAGATTTAACAGCTGCCCAATCATTGAAAGCCCCCCCCCCCCCCAACCTTTTTTTTGTCCTCTCCGGACCCGACCGAGGAAGAAGAAGAAAAAAACACGGATTGTTTTTCATCCTGTCATATGAGAACACATGAAGGCCTCAGCCTGCATCATGACTTAACTCTGAAAGAATAAGGCTCATCGTTGGAGACGTAACCTTAAAACCGTTCTTTAGAGTGTAATACATTTAAACGCCACATAAAGAACAGTCAGCTGAGGTGAGATGGGACATCTGCACGACATTTGCTTATATGTATGCCCCAACCAGGAGGAGGCCCTGCTGCAGACCCAAACATGAAGGGGGAGATTTTATCTTGCGGCTGGCCTGGGAATGCTGCGCTCCCCCCCCCCCATCGTAGCCTGGGGAGAGTGAAGTCTGGGCCACTCAGCTTAGGTTGCTGCCCCCACAACCCCAAGTAAAGATAAGCACAAGTTAAAGGCTAAAAAAAACAAAACAAAAACTACTGAATGACATGCAAACACATGACTAGCATAAAAAGCGTTATTATTCCGATCCTACTGTTTTTTTAATCCTCTCGTCTAAATGTGGGAAATTTCGGTCTTTCGTGATACTAGCGTGATATCTTTGTCGATGAGCGCAGATGTCCGTCGAGGGCGTCAGTCGACTGGTCTGTCTGTGAATTCGATTTTAAATTATTGAAAAAGTTTAGTCGGGTGAGAGTTATGCAATTTGCGCTTATTTTACGTAGTTTATGTGTAATTATTACATAAATAAAATGCAATTGTGTGTGATTTTTTGCAAGATGCATAGGCAAATTTTAGGCTTTCCATGACCATTCCAACGGACAACCACAGCTGTATAACTTTTATATTGCACATACGGCGCAATGTGAAAATTTTTACGTTGTTCAGTGTTATTTGCGTGGTTTATTCGTCCTTCTCCCTTCTTAACATGGTACACTCATGATACATCCTTGAAAATGTCATAAAAAGACCACAACCTCTCTCACTTTGTCCATATATATTCACGTGTGATCAACCTTCATGCATGCAATATGCGCAAAATGTACGTAGTGGCTGTGTGACGTGCCCTTTACCCTAGCTTGTTGCATAGGTGCTCACTATGACCTGACGGAAAACGTGTGCATGAACATTTTTGCTGTACAGGCTCACCGACATTTTGTGCGTGGCCCATACAGGCTTGCCCAATTTTCACAGGGCAGACCGCCCTGAGGGCAGGTTTGACTGAGGCATTAACTGTCATCGGTCAAAAAGACTGGCAGTTCTATAACATGTTTTCCACCTAAAAAGATTATTTTTCTCTCTGTAGAAACTACAATTTTGAAAAAGTTTGCGCCCCTTGACTAGATTTGTATAAGTGCAGTTTGTCCTTCACTTAGTTGTGAATGCTAATGGAGCAGACCCTCAACTGACTTCTAAGAGAGCCTTTATTTTGGCATTTTTTTAGTTTTTTCCACAGAGGAAAGGAAGTCTGAGTAAAATGCAGACATGACTACAAAGAATGAAGGCTTCATTTATCGATTGTCTAATAACTCTGCTTAATGTCTAATTGAGTTCCAAAGGTCGAGATACCAAAATGGTGATGCCACTTTCAAATCATCTTTGAAAAAAAAACTGATATCAGGAGACTAAATTTCATACCTGTCAAACAAACTGTTGCTGCACTCATTTATGTATTTAGATCCACTATTGACCATCATTTGATTTATTTTCCAACATTCATATTAGTTATTTTCTTCTTTTCTGTGTTTTGGTGCTTTTTGCAACTAACATCTATTTTTTCCCATCTGTTATCTCTCTACATTCATTTAACTCATTTTAACTTCATATAATTTAGTATTACATAAGTTACTAGATCTTTTTATTTTAGCTTTCAAAATGCTTTTTGGTGTTGAAGCATATTTTAGCACTCCAGTGCCCCAGCTCCAGCTGTCAGCATTCACACATGCATTTTTGCAGGAAGTGCAATATTTCCAGTTTTTTCTGTTTTCATTTCGGCTGTTGGCAAATCTGAATGACTCCCACTTGCCAAACTGACAAAATTCCAATCTTATATAGATGTTTAATATCATCCCATCATACATTTGGCAAACCCATTCTCTAAGAGAGCCGCTACAATCATCTTTTGATCTATTTTAAAAGTGTTCCCGGTGGTCTTTTAATTAAGATTGTGCTCTTTTTTTTGGGGGTCAAAAATCGAAAAACCTGTGTTGTGTTCTTAGACATAGTTTCTGCAGAGCAACAGCAGTTCATGACAAATTCCCCTCTGAATTGGATTCAGTTGGAGCAACTGAGAGCTCTCTGTTTACATGCTCTTGTGCACAGTTACAGCCCCTCACACCCCCAAACTAACATAATTGGTGCAACAAAAGTTGGAAGCAATATCAGAGTTTTTAACCAGATACCAGCTCAGACGAGGAAAGAGAAGATGTACGGGCGGAGCAGGGGAACTTTTTCCCACATTAACAAATTCAAAATTGTTTTCCCAACATCTTTTTCGTCTGCTCCTGATTCATAACAAATTGGATGAAGAAATACTCAGAAAATGCAGTTTTAGATTTAAGTTTGACCTCCATCCAGGGCTGGAACTAAATAGGAAGCAAAGGGGGCCAGCTGCCCCCACAGCAAAAAGCTTTGCCCCCCAATTTTTGTATCGATAATAGTATCATCTTTGATAAAGATTAGGAGATCATTAATACAGGCTTCTTTAGGCAATGCCAAAAAAACAGAAGGAATATTTTTCAATAAAATCTTCTCAACTTATTACATTTTGCTTGTAAAATAAATATAAAACCATCACTACGTATTTTTGATCCTTGTATTTTTGTAAATGGCCATCCACTTTGCTGTTTATCTGAATCAGAAAAATGTCACCAGAACATGTAAAAAAAACCCCGCATAACATGCAGTTTTTAATCGCAAAGGGTCTCCAATTGCACAGAAAGTGTCTTTTCCTGAATTGTATTTTGTTAAATAAAAATAACATGATGAAAAAATTAAAGCCTTTTCTTAAAATTAAGAAGAGCTAGTTTTCGATCATTTTCACACAAAAAACTATAATAAATTGCAATACCTGCATTAACTTTTTTGATAGGACATTCCAGTGACCCCCCCCCCTGTCTCCCAAACACAATCCTCCAGGAAATAAATACCTCAAGCAGGTTCATTATTTGGCATCTGCAAATAAATAAGAAAGTAGCCAAAGTACAACAGTGGAATCTTCTTTTTTTTTTTTTTTTTTCCTTTCATGGTGGCAGCGGGATGATGGGCCATTGAGTGCAGTCAGCGCGTGGAGTGGCGGTGTGTGCAGCTTCAGGCAGACGTGGAGGCAGGTTCAGCCTCGAGGCTCGGCGCGTGCCGGCTGTGAGGGGAGATTTAGCGAGGTGACATCACACCTGGGGGGGGACAGTTATGCAGAGCATTGGTCACTGCTGTTATCAAACTCAAAAGAAATGACTGAGGGGGATGAACGTTACAAATGTTCTTCATAATATATTGAGGGAAAAAAAAAGTCATTTGGTTTAACGGTTTACTTAAAATATGAGTTTGGTGAAATGACCCAATGCGGAGTCATTATCCTAAATGCACAAATAACCCAAATACCCATAATCTAGTCAAGGGGTAAAGCCCGTATTGACCTAGTGATGGTGTACGTGTCTGACCCAGTCTGCTCGCTGCAGTGACAGAGCTCTGAGCTGTCTTCACCTGAGGAGGGCAGACTGGGGTAATTTTCTCCTCTTTGAAGAAATCAAGGAGGAGACAGAACAGGAGGGGAGAGCGGGGCCGACTTCCTGTGGATCTTCTTTTTTTTGTGTGGGAAAATCTACATATATATTACCCGGCGAGTGTTCATGTGACTGGTGCGATTTCTTATTTAGATATAACAGAGAAACACTTTCCAAATGGGTTTCTTACATTATTAATAGCAACAAGCGCTCACGGGGACGCCACGCGGAGCACGGAAAAGAATCTGCTCTGATTGGTGTTTGATCCCAGAGTAAAATTTATGCTTTCTGCAATCATTGATTAGTTTCCAGATTTTTTTTTTTTTTTTTCCACTTGCGAGGCTGGTTTTGCTTTCTGCAGGGGCGGAAAGAGGGAAGCGATCGTGAAGAAAGACAGATTGAGGGAGAGCAGGAAGGGAAATCATACACTCCACAGAGGCCACAGACCCAGGTCATTTTCATGCCCCCTTCCCCTTTTTTCTTTTTGCCTCACCCTTCCCCCCATCCATCCATCTATCTCCACCCACCCATCTCCCCTCTCACCCTGCAGGGCAGGCCCTGCCTTCCATCTGTTGTCTGTCCCAGCTAGATGCTGCCCCGTTCCCCCTACACTTGCATTTACAATTCAATTAAAAGCAACAACCCCAGTCTTCTTCCTCCTCCTCCTTTTTTTTTTTTAAGAAAACTGTGCCTTGATGAGCACAGCAGAAAGGCCCATACCCCATGTTGCGACGCAGTCATGACACACACTTACTGGGACGCGGCGAGGCAATAGCGAGCCCACAGATGACGCAAACACGCACTGACAGATAAATACGGAGAGCGTGTGCAAGAAAGAGGCAAGCAGGGAAAGAGGCTCACGCATACAATGATTTTTTTTTTTCTTTTCTTTTTTTTTTCACCCTCAATTTGAATTGAAACAGAATAGTAAATGGGGTTGGTGGGACTAAGCTGAGGAACAATACAGCAAAGAAAGTGGGTCACACTTTGCATTAGAATAATGTATGTAATAATGATGTAACAGCTAAACTGCGAGGGGAAATAATGGTGATAATTTTGTTAGAATATAGGGGAAAAAACACATTTGCTACCATATTGCGTTGTTGAATTGACAGTTTACGACTACGGTCAGGAGTTTTTGCAGGTGTTTAAACCCTCATGCCTGTTATTTTTTGTCATCTCTGATATTAGTTTTCGGGTAAAAATACATTATGACGTCTAAATCAAACGCCTTGTAACTCACTTTTGGTCTTTCCTTGGTAATCTGAAAGCAATATCCACAGGCATCCCTTCTCGAGGAAAAAAAAAGTCTTTAATATTTAATTATGGTGGTGCCAACATGCAACTTTTATCACTTTCTTGTGTCATTTGCATCTTTGGCAAGCCCGAAGATACACACAAAGTAAGAGGAACGGAGAGAAAATAGACTGAGAATAATTGAAAAGGGAGGCAAAAAGCAATCAGACTGTCATGGCTACCCCAGAAGAAAATAAGAAGGGAGGGAGGCCAAAAAAAAAGAGGTGAATAGAGATGAAAACGAGTTAACGCAGAAACAGATTTCATTCTCGGAGAATTTAGTTGAATCGTTTAAGTTGGGTGAGCAAGGTGTCTTCAGCGTTCGTTTAGAGTTAGCAAAAACTTGAATAAATGTCGGTAGCTTCTTTAGAATTGATGGCGTTTAATGAGAAATGTGATTCTGTGTGACACTCTGGAGCTTTAAAGCCGTTAGCCTGGATCGGAAGATCATATTTGAGGGAAATTAATCCGTTTTTTCCACAAAAAAAGAGACACGGATGACTGTAAACTGCTTTCGCACATATGTTACCTTCACTCATCTGACGCCAACTAAAAGTGTTGCTGCAATCCCTCTTGAATATTATTATTATTATTTTAGTGACATCTTACTGGGCCCAAACTGGTGACAAGCAAACCCTCTTCCAACACAGCCGTCTCATTTACAAGCACTTTGCATCATTGGTTTACATATAAACATCTAAACCCTGTTAACAAGGAAGATCATTAGCTGCGTGTATGCGTGGGTTCTCTCCGGGATCTCCGGCTTCCTCCCACCATCCAAAAACATGCTTCATAGGTTAATTGGCAACTCTAAATTGTCCATAGGTGTGAGTGTGAGAGTGCATGGGTGTGTAATTGTGGACATTCTACCCTGCGATAGACTGTCGACCTGTCCAGGGCATCCCCTACCTACGCCCAAGTAGCCGGGATAGGCTCCGGCAGCCCCGTGACCCCGAAAGGGACAAAGCGGTATAGAAAATGATATATAAAATGTAAATAACTTGCCCCTTTCACCCTTCCGTGGGTGGTTTCTCACTCAAGCTTGGGTCCTCTACCAGAGGCCTGGGAGCTTGAGGGTCCTGCAGTATCTTAGCTGTTCCTAGCACTGTGCTTTTCTGGACTGAGAGGTCTGAGATCTTTCCAAGTATCTGTTGTAGCCACTCCTCAAGCTTGGGGGTTACTGCCCCAAGTGCTCCAATTACCACAATACATATATATATAGATAGATAGATAGATAGATAGATAGATAGATAGAGTATGGATATAGTAAACCATATCCACATTTTTTAATAAATTGTAAGTTATTTTCTCAAGTTCCTTTTCCTACCAGTAGGTAAGACGACTTGATCTCTGAGGCATCGGCTTTCACTCTTTGTTGGTGCCACCCGTTTCATTACGTCAACCCAAAGCTGGCCTCGGCAGTGTGTCTGTGTTTCCCCCATAAAAACAAACAACATCCGAACTTTAGCAAAGATGGACGTGCATACAAAATGAAAGCCGATCACCGCTAGCTCCACGGAGAAAGTGGCTGTGTGTGTTTGCCTGGGCAGCGCGGACTCTTCCTGGAAGGGGCTTGTACCCACTTTGTGACATCACAATGTGAGGACCCACTCGTTTTCGTGGACTGGTGCTAAGAGAGCAGGATTTTAAGAGGAATACTCAGAGATGTGTGAACGAGTCAAAATACAACTTTGGGGCTGTTTTTCATGAGGAATAAACATTATAAAAGACTTAAAAGTTCAAGAAGTTCATTTTGCATATTATAGGCCCTTTAACGTTAATACATGTATGAGGATTCTATATATGTATCTAGGATGTTTCTGACCATTTTAATATTCCCAAAAACACTGTACTATTTTTGTCCTTTAATACTTGGAAGTCACATACAATTGTTTGTTTTGCATTTTAACACGATAGGTATCCCTAATGATTCCCATAAAAAATATAGTGTCCGTTACATACCAAGTTAACATTTATCTAGTTATAGGAACAAATTCGGATTCAGCTTTAGGTCCAATTAAGACAGAAATACACAATTTCCCCGTGTTCACAAATTTAAATCTCCCATGCCACACACTCTGCCAGCCAATCAAGCGTGTCCACCTGCAATAAGCCCAGCGTCCTGCCTGAAGCACTGTTGCAGAGTGTGTTAATGACTGATAATGTGTGTAATTACCATCATAACAGCCACATGGAACTGATGAAGCCAGACTTCCCCTCCTCACCTGAGGGGCCTCCTTCCCTCTGGTTCACCCTGAATGGTGCTTGGCTCTGAAGGAAGCCTGACTCCGTGCTGCTACACCTTCAGGCCTAGCCACCATTAAGATTGCAATCTTTATTTAAAAATAAATAAATAAGAAAACACATCATTATCAGAAGAATACAGCATTTTGGTGCAGACGCAACATTACCCCATGACATTCTGTTACATTTACAGGCAAACCTTTAACTCATTATTTAAACTGGATGTCAGGAATGATCTAATGACAGTCTTTAACTCCGGTCATCTTTTCCTCCTAACCCAGAATGTGTTTCTGAGCTGTATTTTCCAACTGCAGAGGATCTAAACTCCTGTAAATATTTAATACCCTGTGCACAAATCTGGACCGGAGTCCAGGACCTCCACCTGTGTAAACTCATAAAGCTCATGTTAAAACAGGGCTGTCGAATGGTGTTCCTGCTCCCTCCCTGCCTTTGGAAGTCCTGAGAGTCTCGGTGCATGTGGGGACAACAGGCGAACATCCAGACCGCAAAACTGGGGGAAAGAGCGAAGATTCATCACTTGCAGAACTTCCCCGTTTCTTCGACTTACTTACTCTAAGCTGATGAAATGGGTTTTATTCGCAAAATGACAGAGAATTAAAAGCAGTGAAGAGCAAAGTAGGAGCAGTTCTTTTCTGAGCATGCATAGCAGTGTGTGCGTAATCTCCAATATCCTGTTCAGTATTCCATGCATCCAGCAGTGCTCCATGACTTTTATAGGAATTGTTTTTACAGCTGATGGAGAAGTCTTGGAATCAAATTCTCTGATGTTCTTTTCTTTGTATCCAAACAGTAAACAGGACTATGTAAAGCAACCGTAATTCAAACCATGCTAACATGGGTGTACAGTACCTCCATATACTGGCAGTTATAGTGGCCAGAGAATTCACACACATGTCCAAAGAGATTTCTTAGGACTTCAATCCGAAGTCAAAATAAACTTTCTAAGGAAAACCTCCTTCCTTCCTGGTTTCCACATGTTATAATTTTAAGCCTAATGCTTCGTTCACACCAAACATGTTCAAGAACGCGCTAAAAGGGTGTTCATGTCCCCTACCTACAGTTGGATGAGGCTCGGTGCGAAAGGTTGAAATGATGCAAATCTTGGGATTTTTGCACCAGGCTCTTTCTTTCACAGCTTTATTCCAATTTATGAAAGACTTGGTGTCATAAAATTGCAGCCGGGCACAAACCAAAATCATTCATTTTTCTTTTATGATCAAACAGTTGGCACTTTTGTTATTTTAAGAGACACCACCCATACGTCACTTCCAAATCTGAGTCCCTGATTGGTCAAAGTTTAGCCGGTTTAACTTTCAACTTGCATTCGATAGACGTGCGTCTTCTATGTAGAAAGCCGATTGAAAAACTTGCAAAGCTAAGCCTGAAGGCGAGAGTTTTATATGTGGAAGCCATAAACGCACATTTGAGTGTTTATGTAGACTTTTCACTGAAAGTGGTCGCTTAATCGTTCAATGCTAAGGCCGGTGTGAGCATAGCTTCAGTCAATTGTCCATATCCCTTGTTCTATCTTGTGGGGTCCAGATGACTCCACCCTTACATTGACATGTTATCCCTACCATGACAAAGGTGGATAAAGGTGGAGAGGATTTCATGTAATCCATAGACACCAGTGAAGATCACAAATCATTGAAAAAACAAAAGGTTCAGCGCACTGTCTTGTGGGGTCCAGATGACTCACTCCAAACGTTAATGTGCCTTGGAGGCACCACAAGATAGCACAAGGGTTATGAGTAGATACTGTGGGTGAAAATTGGAAAGACTTGTGCGGCCCATAGGAAGCATTTAGGCTGTGGACCGCTTGTTTACCCCATACAGCAAAAATGTTTTTATGCACATTCTTTCCATGGGGATGCTGGAAGTCACGGGTCAAAGCAACAACGTCTAAAGTTGGTGAGATGCACCCACTAGATAGATTTTTCTATTTTTCAACCCCATCCAAATTCTGCACTCCACAAAGGGTTTTGGTCGTATTGTTTCATGTAATAAGTCTGCGCTCCTTGGGTGCAGCATGATGGTTAGAAATCGGGACATTAGACAATCAAGAGTGTAGTTTGTGTGGCTGTCCTACGGGTACTTGCGTATCACCTGCACACCGTATGCGTGCAGCATTGTCACGCGGTTAGCCAGGTATTAGTAGGCAAACCTTACTAGCCACTGGAGTGTGGCGTAAGGACACAGTACGGCTGTAAGTGCGGACAACTTATAAATACTTCACAATACATTTACCATGAGCTTCAAGGGAACTGCAAGACACACCTAGGTTCCTATTTAAGAAGCGCGTTCTACCTTGTAGTAACCTGATGGAAAGGAAAGGACAACAACCAGAGGAGATAGATTTTTAGGTCATTAACTTTTTAACACCCAAGCCTTTAAATGCCTGCCTGAACTTTTTGGTCTGCTGTGACCATGGAATAGTCAGGAAAATGACCTCTCGCTATGACAGTATTGCTACTTTGTGTGGGTTTGTCCTTTTTTTAAATCCCACAAACAGCCTGTATCTAGCAATCATGGCTTGGTGACAAAGCCATTAATATATGCAATCCATAAGAAACTACACCTGCATATACATTAAGCCTATAATCCCTTGGAATTTATGAAATTCAGTTTAATAATTGCTAGACCTTACTTCATTGTCAGTTAAAATGTGTTTTAATTGCTGTAACAATGTATTTCTTATTTATGACAAATGAGCTGCTAGAACCATTTCTTTCTATAACAGTGGATGTAACAAAGACTTAAGATGAAACAGACATAAACCCAATGCAGCCCTATGAATTTAATTGAAATGTAATAAAAGAAATGTCATAAAACTCACGGCATGTCACTCCATTAAATTCACAAACTGCTGAATGTGTGTAAAAATAACTAATTAGCTTTCTTTATTAGATGGACCAAAAGTTATTGTTGGGTTCAGCCTATTCTGCCTCGTCAAAATGAGATTTTGAAACATGTGAAACCATGGATGACATCTCCATTTATCACTCACCGTTTCCTTAAACCAAGTTGACAGTGAAGCAGTCACGATCACCATATCTGTGGTTGTTCTCATAATGGATCTAGTTGTTTTTTGGATAGAAGACCAACTATCAAGTTGTATGTTTTTTCCTTAGTTTATTTTGAAATTCCAGTCGATTTATCCTCTATTGATCACCTGGTTGTTGTTTTGGAATTTTAGGCTGACACCTTACCAATAAACTAAGGCCCAATCCGTATCATCTCCCACCCCTCTGACTCCTTCCTATTGCTCCAATTATAGGGACATTTGAATTTTTTTTTATTTCAAGGAGAAGCCGTAGAGCTGGGTGTCCCTCCGCCGGTGGGGTGATCTGCGTCAATAACGCATTTCTTCACATAGGTGAGCTCTGTAGCAAAGAAGTTTACACTTATATGTAAGTAATGACTTTTTGTTTTAGCATGATTTTTTTTATTATAAAACTGATGTTGGTATTTTTCAAGTGCTGGCAGATAAGCGCTAATATAGATTAATGGCAGCTATTGATGAACGCCAACGAGCAGTAGTCAAAATTTGCCTTTCTGCTTAAAGGGATACATGTAGGGATAAGGAAGCAATTCAGATTCAGTCTAAGATTCTCCATGCAAAGTTGTGACAATTATTTTATCATATATTTGTCTGAACTTGGTTAAGGCAATGTCATACTGCCACTATGTACATCTTGTGTATTTTCCAATAAATGAAATGTCAGTCTTTTGAGATGCATGTGCGATATATGGAATTCTGTATATGTTTCTGTACGTTTATCATTCATCGATGTGCGCAGATGTCCGCCAAGGGTTTCAGCCGATGAGTGTTTACATAAATTCAGTTTTGAGCTGTTAAAAATTTTTGTTTGTCTTAGAATTATATAGTCTATGCATATTTTTACATAGTCTACACACATGTAAAACTCATGCAACCGTTCCATGTATGTCTAACAAACTTTTCAGGCATGTACCACTAATGTATAATTTTTATATCATATATTTTTGCGTAAACAGCACACATATAACGTTAAAATTATATGACTGACACACGAATCACTAATGAATTGCATATAAACAGTGCAACAATAATGCACGGTTTATGTGTTCTTGCCGTGGTTTATTCCTACTTTTCGCACTATTTTCTACGTATATTCACGTATGACCAGTTTTCATCCGTGGAAAATGTGCAAAATGTACATAGTAGCTGTGTGACACTGCTTTTAGAGACACGTGCACTGCCTTGGCAGATGTCTGATACAACTCCAACCTCTGCTATTCGTTTATAATATACATGAGAAGGATTTTATTCTGTGGTTCAATCTCTAAAATTGTACAAAAAAGCTGAAAGTCTTCTCGAACCATCTGCTGGGTTTAATTGCATTCAAACTCACATGTGCTTATTAACATGGCCGGTAGGTGTTATTTTACTCCGTCCTGCAATTCAGTGGAAGTTTAGTGATAGAAGGGGGGGGGTAAATCTGGCAAATCCAAAGCTCCCAACAGAGTGTGAAACTGTGTCTGTTTTCCTCTCTTGCTGTTCTGAGCTTTAATGTGTTTGGCACTCCGACCGGCATACTGCTGCAGCTTCAGCATAACGAAACAGCGTCTTTCCATTGAGGAGTGGAATCATGGGGTCAGGCAAATCAGAGTACATTAGCTGTGATCGTTGAGGAGAAAACAATCAATTTCATTTGTTTTCATCAGTGACATTAAAGCAAGACAGGTTTATTTGTAAAGTACAGTTCATACACATGTTTTATTGAAAGTCTCGTACAGAAGAATATAGAAAACATTATTGTATTGTCCACACTATATGACACACTTAAAGACCCACTGCAATTAAAATGGTCTTGTTGGCATTTTTTTTTTTTACATGTTCTCGTAGCATTTTCTCTTGATGGAAGACATTCATAAGAAAAATTAAGATCAAAACCTCCTTCTGAGTATTTCTTTATCCAAATAGTGGTGAATCAGGAGCAGATGAAAACCTGCTGTTTGAAAAAGGTTGTAGTTGTTACGTGCAAGCTCCCTTCTCCACTTCCAAGTCATGCTCAGTAACTTTATGTTATGCTTCGTTCTCGCTCTGAACTTCTGGAGAAACAATAAAACTCTTCTTATCTCAAAACTCACCTGTCTTCGTTCTGGGTTACATCATCTGGGTTCCACCCACCTGCGGTATCATGACAACCTGCACACATATACTGTAGATCCATGGACGTTGTCGTCTGAGATGACATCTGGCTCAAACAAAGCTGCACGGCTCTAAAGCTTTGATATTGCTCGCCATTTTTGTTGCCCCGATAATGCTAGCTTTGTGGTGTCAGGGGCTGTAAGCTAGCAGAGAACATGTAAACAACGGGTTAATGGGAAGGCTTACTCCGCTCCACAGGTCCAGCCCAAATCACAAAGGCATATTTCTAATAAACTACTTCCTAGAAAATGACACCTTTGGGGAAAAAAAAGGTTTTGGCTAAGGACAGCATAATTAAAATTAAAAACCACTGGAAATGCTTCTAAAATAGATCAGAAGATGACCGGAGTGAGACTTCTAAGCCTTATTTTTTTTATTGAGTGTGCCTTAAATTCCGGAGTGCCTTGTATATAGATTAATTCTAGTGGTGCCTACTGCTGTTAATGTGATTTTTGAGAGGAAGGCTACACGGCGCTTTGCCAAAATATTTGGTTGGACGGCATTGTGACTACGCTAACGTGGATAACATGTAGCAGCGTCGCTTTTAACGTGGCTAATACTTCTAATGTGGGTAGCGTGTAGTGTGTTACAAACAAGTTTGTATGTCCAAATTCCCACCCGAACCCCGTTGCTTTTAAAATTCACGGCACTATATAGTGCTGCACTATATAGTGCTGCACTATATAGTTTTTTAGTAGTTGGGAGTTAGGGCAGAAATTTGGATATGACTCTAGAGTTACTGTGAGCACAGTTAATAAAGTCTGAATGACGAATGGATGCATGACTCTTTTGTCTCACTTATTGTGCCTTATAGTTTGGTGCACCTTATATATGACATTAAGAAAATAAAAAAATCACTGACAGTGCACATTATTATCAGGCACGCCCAGGAACTAGTTTGGAATGACAAACTGTAAAAAAAAATGAATGAAAATCACTTTAAAACAAGTATACACACACCTTTAAGCTGCAGTTATCCTACAGTAAAATAGTCTTCAGTCTGGATTTGAACATTCTCAGGAAAACAGCTTGGTAGTCTATCTGGTGTTAGGAACAGCGGTCAGAAATAATTAGAAATCAAAGTCAAATTCTGTCAAAGTTTTGATACTCTAACTCTCTTCTAACGAAGGAACCGTCAAACCCCATTAACTCTCAAAGTTCTCCTTGGCCTTCATTCTCTGCTTTGCAATGTGTTTGTTATCATTTGTATACCAACTACTCAATTGGTCAATAGATCTATACATAACAAATGACAGTGTAGGTGTTAATGACAACCTGGGATTAGAACGGATAACGCAGCCTCAAAGACTTATCGATCGGCAGCCGTCTTTGCAGCAGCGACCGCAGAGGTGCACGCGGTCGTCCGGGATCAGCCACAGACAGGTGGTAGGAGCGCTCCTGTGAGTCACTCAACCGTTCCAGGTCTGCTCATCCACCCTATCCTCCGTCCTGACAACTGCACCGAGACTCCCTTTCATCCCACCCAATGCAATCTCTTTAGGAGCCTGGAAAAGATTTGCCAGGGTGCCAAGATGAGAGACCGGCTAATGCAGAAATGTCAGAGCATGTTAATTAACACAGGGGGCTATAACGGTGATCAAGGTTCCCTTGAGGAACAGAAGTGGTGTACAACCCAATCTCTTTGCCAGAGGGCCTCCTGCTCCAGATCAATTGGAATAGATTTTCTGCTTTTGCACACACCTGAATGCTGTCAATGGGGAACATAAATTTGGACATCTGTCGTTTTTTTCCCCCCTCATATTCGGTGAAAATTCATCTTTATCTACTGTTCCTGCCTTTTAAAATGAAAGACTGCTTTGAAAACAAGGCTTGGATGACTTTGAGTTGCACGAGTTCAACCTCAGATGCTGCGACACGGCTCTTCTTCTCATTACTCAGCATAAGGCTTTCATGCTTGACCTGCTTTTTAACTTTCTGATCTGGATTAGCGGTAGATAATTTAAGGGGGGTGGAGGAGAGGAGAGGAGCAGGGAATGCACGTCTGCTCGAGCTGAAGGCCTCGCAGGTAGTGATCATTCACAGTCCAACAGAGGACACAGCTGTCTTTTGGAATTACCATTACTTAGAATTACTGAACAAAATGGACAGAGATGCAGAAAGGCTATGAGGAAAAAAAAAATCGATCCCATGGGGTGAATGAGGTGAGAAGAAAAAGTCCCAACTTTATTCATCTGGAACTGCAAACACGCATTTTTTAATAGTCGCCCCGTTCACACTTGACTAGTCCAAAAAGAGTTTATTTCTTCAGAAACTTTCATTTGTGTGGGAAGAGTGAAAGCTCAACCAACCCTAGTAGAGAACACAGATTATAAGAGGAAAACATATTTTATTCAAATATTTAAAAATCTCCCCAAAATCCCCAAAATTTCAAAACTCAGGTCAACCAAAAAAAAATGACTAAATCCTGATCAACAACCAAACAAATCATGAACTCAGTGAACCGGACCTGACAAACTTTATTGTGAAGGGGAACTGAATTATTCTCATTTGTGACTCCAGTTTACCTGAACAGTGATGGATTGTGTGGATCAAACAAGAAAACTGGTCTGAAGAGGTTAATTCTACAATGATTGATTTGTTTAATCTGTTTAGGTTTTTTACAAAAATGAAAAATAAAAAAAATGCATCAACAAACCTTTTTTAGTAACCTGATTAAAAGGGCAAAATCCTGGAAGACATTTTTTATTCAATTTTTGCTATGCTTCATGTATTGTTTGATTTGGTTTTTGTTTAGATTTGTGTTATGTTATTTTTGGGTTTTGCTTTTTTTGTTTGTTGTGTAGTGGTTTTGTTGTGTTGTGTTCTGTTGTGGTTTGGGTTTTGTTGCATTTTGTTTTGTTTTCAGGGTGCTGTGTTGTTTTGTAGTTTGGGTTTTACTTGGGTTGGATTGGAAAATGTTTTCCGTTGGGTTAATCTATGGTGTGAATCCTCAACTAAACAGGTGATCAAAAGCTATAAAAAAAAACAATAAAACTGGTATAAGAGCGATACATTCATTGTGGAAAAAATAAACTGCCAACAACACAGATCTATAGAAGTGCACATTAAAAAAATAGCATTGACAAGTATTCAAGTATTGTCAACACTGTGAAGTTGTTTTTCAATGTTTGACAGTCAGAATTATCAGGATTGGTCAATTTTCTAAATTGTAATTTTTTGCCCTTCCTGATCAGAACCATATCCATGAAAACACTGAACAAAAATGTGGAAAAAAAGCCCCACCCATTGCTTCAATCGGAATTGAAGCAATATACATAAAAAGATCCTTGACTATTCGATGGTTAATTCTGATGTAGAATTTGACTTTCTACATTGACCTTATAAGAGAGCTGGACTGAGTGACCCCCCCCCCCCCCCCCAGCTGGTTCCAAGAAGCCAAAAACCCATTGACTTCTATTGAGAAATAAACAGCTTATGTTTTCATTTGTTGCAAGTTCTTTAAGTTGTAAACCGATCAATCAGATGCCTCAATAAAAGTAGGCGGTCTCAACATTTAATTCAAAACCTTTGATTGACAGGTTCTCTAGAACCCCTTTTCATGTGCTAGAGGTGTGGACAAGCTCACCCCTGATTGGCTGCCAATAAAACTTTGACTTAGATTGACTTGGACCAATCACTGCTTACCTGACCATGTCAGGCTCCAACGTGGCGGCGTCCGTATTCACTTCATTTTCTATGGGTGACGCCACACACACTCACTCCAGTTCTCTTATACAGTCAATGCTTTCTAACAGTACATTTAATGGGAACAATTTCTCTTTTATGTAGATGACTTCTATTGGTTGTTGGTAGAACTGTGATATTTGGTCATTTCTGATTTGTGTCAAGTCTGGAAATCAGTCCCCCAAACATTTAAAAGTAAATGGTTCAAAAATGTTCTGCTTGGTAGAACTGTGTCCACTGGTTGGGGGGTGTCCAGAGTGATCAAAAGGAATACCTTACTCAGGAGAAAAGGAGGAGTGTGGAGTACGGCTGGATTGTACACTGATGAGGGGACTCCGTAATAAATCTATTTACATCCTCCTCTGTTTCATTTGCTCCCATGGACTTCAATCGTGTCTCCCCCACTATTCAGGTTTGTTTACCTGGCAAGCCAAGTGTGACTACAAAAAAAAAAAAAAATTCCCACAGCCTGAGGTGGGAATTGAGCTGAGGTGGAGAGGGATGGGTGAGGGGTGGAGGCAGCAGGAAGGGAGGGCTAAAGTAGGATGTGTGAGACACAAGAAGAGGTAGGGGCAGGCAGGTGGTGTTGCAGAATCACTCAAAGCTGTAACCTACCATCCCTCTCCCAGCCCCCCATGGCTTAATTATCATGTGCAGCCTAGTGGAGATGAAATAACGGAGACTCTCACACGAACACCCACACAGGGAGGCTTGGAAATCTCCTTAAACACACACACACACAAGCAGAGACTCAAATGTACAAATAGGAGGAGAGAGACAACATGGTCTGCTTTTAATCGAAGCTAATCGGCTAGGAAAATAAACATGCTGGCATGGCAGACATCTATCTTTGGCTGTGGCTGAAGTTGCTAGATAAGGAGAAACAGGCCTCTTAGACATGTGTTCTCTCCCTTAAAACACCCCCGGCACCTTATTGTCAGAATAAGGCCTTAATCTGAGTTACAGCAGTGTCTTTGGTAAGGTATGGAAGGACTCTTCCGTGATTATTTGGTGTCACGGTCTGCAACTCATCCATCAATGTTGCCACATGGTTTTTGCATGGATCTTTAATTGGGGGGGGGGGGGGGGGAATATCGGGAATGCTGAGGAATATTTTCCACACATGTCTTCAGATCCTCTAAGCAAAGTCTGTTCAACAAAAGGGTTCTTCAAAACTTCTGGCTGAAATAAAAAAGAAAATATACATATACAAATAAACTCTGTTTTTACATGAATTTTATACACCTGTGGGCGATGGCCTTAACCTGACCCAATGATTTTTTTTGGGGGGGGTTAGTATTTGCATCACTAAACACCCATTGATGGTCACTTCCTGTTGTACCATACTTCCTTTGTTGGTTTTGTTCACCTTTGGTGGCTTTTTTAATGTAAAAGTTTCTATTTCCTAAGTTTGTATAAAAATTATAAATAGGAAGACAACAAGAGGAACTAGACACTGAATCAGACAAATAAGAAAAGTAAGTAAACGTTCATTTTTATGGCACCTTTCTCAGATAAAAATCTCACAGACAAAGACACTAAAAGCAAACAGACACTAAAAGCAAAGTAAAACACAAAAGTTTTTCCAAAGACGAAGAGCGACAGCTTTAAAGGCATGTTCTCCTCTGATTTTATAGCGAATTTTTGGAATTTGCACAAATTTGAAGACCTCATATATACAAATATACAAATAAAACAATATTACGGGCACAGCCGTAACAACGACTGGGCTGACAAGTAGGAGGTTAAAAAATCAGCAATGTATCCAGGAGTCTATGTCTATTCAAGGTTCTAAAAACTAGAAGTAAAATTTTAAGCTGGGATTATTTTTTATTTTGCCACATTCTTCAGATGATACATGCAATTTTTGAGAATTTGTTAAGAGGGCCTTCCAAAGATAGGGATTTGTCAAATGGCACCCCAAGGTTTCTGACACTCGACTGGACAGAGGAGCGCGGAAAACCACGGAATTTCTTTTCTGGGGCAAAAATCCCTATTGCTGCCTCCTGACCATATAATAGATGATTATTAAATAACCATGACTTAACAATCTTTAAACAATCTAATAAATTGGCCAAGATGTTATCGTCAGTTGCAGGTAAAGAGCAATAAAGCTGAATGTCGTCTGCATAGAAGTGATAGGAAATGTGGCTTACTTACTGATTGGTTTCCCAAGAGGAATCATATATAAAAAGAATAAAACGGGGCCTAGAACTGATCCCTGGAAAACGCCACAAGATATTTTTTCTATTTCAGATGTTAATGAACCTACAGCAACGGTAAATGAAGTATGAGCCAAACCAATCTAAAACAGAACCAGACAGACCATAATGATCTCAATGAGTTGCAATCATACTGTTGTGATCGACAGACACACATCTGATTTTGACCTAAATGTTCACACATTTATTGCTTGATGCCATGCAAAGCTAATGTCAACTCTGGGCTTACATTTGCATTTAGTTGCATTTGACTCCATGAATCTCCATGAATGGCCACATTTTAGCTAAAGGGACCAATTGCTAAAGGCTAGGGCAGAAAAATACTTGGGGGGGGGCACAGCTCAGAAAGATGAAGCCTCTTAGAGTTGACTAACTCCAAACATCTAGAAATAGTATAATTTGTTATGTGTACACTTTGATTTATTTTCTGCCAAATTCATAAAATGTAGGTAGTTTGTGGTACTTCACAAATGCCTTTGACAATCAGCGTTATGGAAATAAATTGATAAAATGAGAACATCAAATTTTATCCGATTGATTAAAAATTGCGTATTTAAAAGACCAGACAATTATTGAACTTTAATGCAAACCTTTAAATTTGTATTGTACGTTGTCAGTTTTCTTTGCTACTTGAACACATTTTCAGCACTTTCTTCCAACAAAGATGCTAAATAACCCCCTTAGGTATGCATCTAAAGTCTGTGATGTTCAATCACAGCTTTTCTAATCCTTCAGATTTTAAAAACTAGGTTGGAAAGCCGACACACACAAACCTCTCAGTCAGGTTCGGGGCTAATTTGCAGGGATCGCTGCACTTCCCCCCTGACCAGATAAGGTGCCAGCGGCCAAAACTTCCCTCATTTCCTCCTGTTGTTGCAGTGCGGGGGTATAGGCGTCCAGGAACCAGCTTAAAGACAGAGGGGGTAAAAGGTGAACGCCACGCTCGGCTGAACTTGTGGCCTGATCAAAAGGAATGCGACCTGCATTTGGGGAAGCGGCAGAGCTTATCCGTCCAGGAGAAGATCCTAAAAACCTGCGAGCTTCCCGGTAAAACCAGGGTTTCGCAGAAATCAAGAAAATCTACTCTATCCTTTTTATCTCTGCCTCCAAATCTCAGCAAAAGGGGATCACGGCAAAAGTAGCATAAATCAAACGATTGGACGGGAGGAGGCAGCGGATGCCGTTCAGTGTTTAATTATGTCGGCATGTGTGAGAGTGTTTTTTAATGACTTGTGTAGGGTAGCAAGTATGCTTACACTTCAGTGTCCTGGAGCCCCACCTTAATGTGTATTGCATCCGCCTTAATGCATCATTCATGATTTTAATTGCTAGTAATTAACTTCAGCCCAATTAGTCCGAGAGGTAATCAATATTTGTTGATCAACACACAGGTGCAGTATGGCGGTTTGTGGGGGAGTACATTTGTATATTTAGCTGCAGACGAGGGCCTGTGCACTGCAGTGCCATGTATGCCTGAATACAACTCACCTACTCTCTTTCATGATTTCTTTTTTTTTTTCTTTGTTCCAGTGCAATTATCTGCTGACTAAATACTACTAAAGATCAGAGTGAAAAAAGAAAAAAATCCAGCAACTTCACATAGTAAATATCACCGAATTGCTGCAGTGTGAGACAAGAGGGAGGCAACTGGAGAAAAACGGAGTCGTAAAGCAGATGGAAGAACAAGGAGGTAAGAGCTGAATATTGCTGAGTTCGGACTTTGCTGCAGGATGGGAAATGGAGTGAAAGAGCAATGAGGGAAGTTTAAATAAAAGAAAATCATTGGATGTCTTCCCCTGTGCCAGGTCCAGTAACCACACGGTACTTCAGTGCTTCACTTAGCTGTGATCAATATTGACGTTGTCATTAAGCAGCTCTCTGGTAATGAGGGTGGGGAAGGGTGTCCAGGGAGGCATTAGACCTGGAGACCTGTTCCCTGCATCTTCAAACCACTGAGCATCCACCATTTAAGAAAAAAAAGAAAGGAAAAACTCTTCATGTTTGGCACTTTTCTTACTATTTAAATCAGCTTGTAGTTGCAGCTTTGATTTGATGATGGATTCTGTGGTTTTTAGTGTTAATGCAAATTGCGTGCACAAAACTGTGCCGTAAATGATTGTTGGTCTTGCACAACTGAAACAGCGGAGTAGTTTCTGTGTTAAGCGTGTGTCTTTGTATAAGAGGGCGAACTCTTTAAGCATCAGGAAAGTGTGCAACGCATCCATCCTTGGACCTCGCTAACAGCCAGGCAAACACACACTTGCAGGTACTGCCCTCAACAATGCCTGGCCACTTTCAGTAAAAAAAAAAGTCTGTGTAAATGTGCGTAAATTCACGTTTTGGGCTTCCAGGTTCAAAATTCTTGTGTTCATGTGTAGATATGCAAGTTTCTTGGACTGTTTTTGGGCTCTACATAAAAAAAGTGTGACCGGGTCGAACTTTGACCAATCAGAGACTCAGGTTGTGTCAGAATTCGTTCACAGCTTCGCCATTTTGTAGTGCTGTGCGAATTTACAATTCCAAAAGTCGAATGCCCTAGAAGTTTCTGCGAAAAACCAGTGTGCATTGTTGCTTACTACAATGGCGAATATACAACACAATGCATTGCGTTTGAATGATTTTTGCAAAGAAAATTTATTTAAACATATTTTTTAAATAAACCATCAATGTTTTCATCTTCAGAACACGGTGGATTCATAAATGGTTGTAACAAAACGCTCATATAAACGAGATTTTCACTTCGTAAAATCGATGTCGTCCTATTTTTTGTCTAAAAAAACAACGTAGTGAGCATGTGTTTGAATTGCATTAAAATCCAGGGCACTACATAGTCCCGCACTATATTTTAGTAATTGGAGATTAGGGTGGGAATTCGGACAAAGCCTCCGATTTAGTAGTGATGTAGAGATGGTGTCACTTTCAATTCACTTCTGTTTGAAAACTGGTCATGAAATAGAAATTAATAATTGCAAAATTATATGACAAAAAGTCTTTCACATATAGGAATAGAATTGTGAAAAAAAAAGCCTGGAGCAGTTTCATTAGATATGTACAGCTTGGACATTTTGTACTAAGCCTCTAGGTGGCGTATATGGACCACTCAACTCTTAAAACAAAAATTAAAAAAGTAACAGTAGAAGAAGCCCTTCCCTGCTTGTCTAGTATGAACACTATGGGCTAAAAACGCATTCAAGAATGACCAGGAATGAACGTACGTTTAGAGTGACAGAAAGTCCATCCTTGCTGCATCTTAGAGCACCAATTCCCAGCCAATAGACTGGTACTGATCTGTGGGACAGTTGGTATCTACATCTACATTTTTCTATTTTATTTATAATATGTTTCTGAAGGATGTTTTATTTTGAAAAATTACTGGATTCTTCACACGACATCTGACTCATTCTTGGCGCATGTCAACTCATGTCACAAATACATCAAACAAACATATATGCAAAGTTTCCTTTCACAAAAAAGAGCTAGAGAGGAAATAGAAAAAGAGTCCTTGACTTCAAAATAAAAGAAGGCTGCAAATAGATAAAAACCAGGACTCTTTACTGTGAAAGTTGTTCCTATACTAATATTTAGCAACCTTTGTTTAATTTCACAATTATGCTGTTAATAAAGTTGCTCAAGCAGTGGATTCATATTTATTATTTTATTTAGAATACCTATTTTTTTTTTTTTTTATATATTCATCTGTTGCACATTAAAAGGCTTATGCTGCTGTCCATTTTTTTTTTTTTTGCTTCCACATAGACAGTTGTGGGTTAAGGGAACATCTATATCACATTTGAATAGCTCTTACATGATATCTAGAGTACAACAAAGTTTAAATCACCTGCAGGTATATTTAACAGAATGATGATAAATTTTACCCTCAAAAGTTAAGAGAAACTGGAAGCTTGAAAAGGAAATGTCAAAGAATGTCTTTATGAATTGAGGCTGGTCTGTGGCCTGGAAAAGGTTGGGGAGCACTGTCTTAGAGGAATAAAGAAATTAATAAGTAATAAACTGCACGGCTTTTACTTCAGCACCAGAGGGCCACCATGAACGAGACGACATCTGAAGCAGATAAATCGCGCGTGTGCCATGAAAAAGGATAAGTCAAAAAACAAAGCAGCAGTTGTTGGGTTGTGTGTTTCGTCTCGACCTGTCTCCTTCTGTGTTGAGGTAAACATTGCTGTTGCTCGGCTCAAGCAACAGCAGCAGCTGTGGCAGCCCCATGTCTACTGCCGTCACTGACGGCTAAGTTTACTGTGATGCGTGACAGCGTGATGACAGGCGCAAAATGTTTACAGGCAAGATTAGGGACTCTGTACACTGGCAGCTCAATTAGAGTCCGCTAAGTCACAAAAATTGATGACACGGACGGTGCTTGGCAGTTATCAACATTTCATGGGTAGTTTCTTGTGTGTGCTGTCCATAGGTGTGATGCAAACTCTTTAGTCTGTGTAGGTTTTCAGACATCTGCAACAAGTCAAGAAAAAAATCCCTCAATTGATAGTAAAATCCCATGAACGATAGGGTTGAACGATCCACCACATTTGCAGTACAATTGCGATTCTGTAAAACAAGCTTTCCAAAATGCAAAGGCATAACAGTCAATAACAGACCATAACAGTCTGGTCACATGACACCCAACACAAGGCTTTGGTGATTGGTGAAGAAAAATGTATGTGCATATTGTCTCCCAAAGTTCCAGTGTCAACAGAATCATTGCCAACAGAACATGAGGTCCCAAAGGCGCAGACTATCAAGTTTGGGAAACTACATCAGTTTGGTTTTGACTGCAATTCCATCAGATAAGCTAATAGAACCAATTTACAAGATTCAATGACTGTCATGCACGTGTAGCATAACATGTTTATTTATTTTGTTGCATATAAGTGGGATAGCTGGACAGAGCAAACGTAGGGGTGACGATCAACCTACATCTGCCAAGCTATTGTCATACAAAAGCTTTCCCTCAAGTTCTGATAGGGGCAAATATATATACTTCTTCCACTGGTGATCCATTGTCTACATGTTGAGATAAAGCACCTGTGTGGGAGTTGACCCGCACGGGTCAATTTTCAATCTTAAGCTAATGTACAGAAACAATCAGAGGTCCTGCAGCATGTTCTGAGCGTCGGGCGCAGCTCAGCGGTCTGGCCGCAGCACAATTTGAGCGGTGTGTCCAAAGTTAAAAAAATCTGAACTTTGGCGAGGTCACCATGTTGCGTCAACCAATCAGACACTCAGCTTTGGGCATGTGACATGTTCAGTGACTCGATCAGCCGGTGGAGTCCAAATTCCATATGGAGAAATGATCTGATCCTGGCGATGGCTCCTCCCACTCGCTCCTGGGGCATCAAGCTTATGAACACATTTTTGGACAGAGGTTGAGCAGTGAATTCGCAGCAGCACTGTTGGGTGTGAACATAGGTCTTGTCACACTTAAGGCTAGATCTGTACAACACACATGAAGACCTTGTATTTTGTGCAAGCCACCTGCTTGCCCCATACAAGTCAAGAGAAGACATTCCATAATTCATCATCAAGGCAGTTGTGACAAAGCCATTAGCCAATGGATTTCTTTAAATTCATCCCAGATGGAGAAAATATTCTTATCTTAGAAGCAGCCATATTTAACTCTCACTTTCTCTGCAGATATGCTAACAATCCAGGATTTATGCATACTTGTAGGGATGGAGCCGAAGAGAGTGCCGGCTTTTATAAAGTGACAACTACATAACAAGTTTCAGGGATCAAATGCTCTGTTTATGGCTTGCCTGCGTTGCCTCTGGGTAAGAAGAAAAAACAACCCCCTCCTTATTAACACTGCTCTCTGGTTGTGTGTCTGTTTACCAGACAGTTGGCTCAGCTAGTTCTGACAGATGTGACACTTCCTTGCATTTGATGTTTCTTAGGGTGGACGACATGGCTAGTTTTTCAAGTGCGCAAGCTTGTGGCAAATAAAATGTAAAGGTAGTCTGTGTCTTTTTTTCAGATTTTACTGAAATGTTGCCAGTAGATTATTGGCTTACAAGAACGTAGGCAGCTGTGTTTTATACAAATGCTATGAATGCATAATGCATAGCATTGTCTGTATGAACCCTTTCACTTGCTAATGCCAACCTTTTTACAGAAGTCTCAGAGGTAGGGAGTGTTGAGTGGCAGAAAGACAGAACAGTAAAAAAAAAATAAGATAAAAAAAGTTGATGAGAACCGTAGTTTCCGTACTATAAGGTGCACTTAAAAGCGTAATTTTTTTTTTCTAAAAACAAAAAACAAAACAACCATGGGCCTTTTTAATCTGGTTGAACTGGCTGATGTCGAAACAATTTTAAGTGGTAAAGTGGCCATATTTTTTTTTTTTTTTTTTTATGAGTTGCAAACAAGGTTAGGTGTTATTGTAAATACGCTAGAGTAGCAATGTCGGTCTGTGGGTTTTTTTTTTTTGTTTGTTTCTTTATGTGTTCCTAATAAGGCCGGGAGTTAGCATGGTCATAAACATTTGTTTTAGCAGTATGAGTCTGTACTTTTACAGTTCCAAAGAAATTGTTATTAGTAAGTTATAGGTGTTATGGATACTCTAAGGTGTAACGGTAAGGTGTTGCACTGTGTTTTCTTTTTACATGTTACTAACAAGTTTGAGAAGTAGCGTAGTCACAAAACGGTTTGTTACTTTTACGATACCAGTCTGTTTTCTTTCGTGTCCCAAACATTGAAAGTTACGTCTTGTGGATTAGCTAATGCGGCTAATGTGTTGAACTGTGGTCTTTTTTAGCATGTTGCCAACAAGACTGGAAAGAAGTGTAGTAACAGTAACGTTTGTTTTAGCATACCAGTCTGTTTGTCTGTTTGTTGCAAACAAGGTTGGAAGTTACAGGTGTTGTGAAAACTCTAACGTGGTCTAAAGTAGCATGTTACGAACAAGTTCTTGAATTATGGTGAACGCAGTTAATAAACTGACTGAATAATGGATTTATCTCTGAAGCTACGTTCACCGTTCTTCTCTTGTTTCAGGCTTCCACATTAAGATCTCTTGCATTCACGTGAAGCTACGCAAGTTTTCGAAACCATTATGGGCCTTACGTACAAGACACACAACCATTGAAAGCTGAAAATTAGACCTTTCACCAATCAAAGACTCAGATTTGGTAGTGATACATAGATGGTGTCCCTTTTAATCCACGGCAGTGCCAACCGTCTGAAAATTGATCATGGAGGAGAAATTTATAATTGTGGTTTGTGCCGAAATTATGTGACACCAACTATTTCATATATCGGACTAGATCTGTGAAAGAAAAAACCTGGAGCAAGATTCATGAGATTTGCACCGCTTCTACTTTTCGCACCAATTGTAGGTACTGGACATGTGCCAGTGAATAGTAGGAAAAGAAACCCCTCCATGCTTGTCTGGTGTGAAAACCATAGGCTGAATGCACATTAAATGTCTGTTGTGTGGTCTACATATGGAATGTAAAGCAACACAATTATTTTTGAGAAACCCACATAAACAAATGTTCAACTTGCTTTTTTTTTTGAGCAAAACATAATGCCCTTCTGGAAGGTGATTCCAACTTGGCATCATGTGCATAAACATTTATTGCAATGGGAAGATTCCAGAAATAAAGATAAACACATCCTTTAAAACTAGTTTTTAGCTGTTCAAAGCAATATCCAGACAGACGTCCTGTAAGAAATGTATGGCAGAGTAATCAGGAGCAGTGATTAACATGTCTGAGACTATAATCACTGCTAAAAGAAGTGCTATCACCAGCATTCAAGCCGAGCACTAAATCCTGAACCGGTTAATTGTGTGGCAGTACAGTTAGGGCCTACAGGCACTATATATCGTTGGGAGATGAATGAGATGCTCATTTTGTGTTTTACACAAAGTCCCAACACATAATTATGCTTCACTCTTCCCTCAATCCCAAGCAGTGTCAGTTAATGAGTTTGGACACTAAAGCCTAACACAAACCAGTTACACGCCTCAAAAATATAAATATAGCTGAACACTCAAAGTGTCCTATCACCGCAAGCACCATTCCTTACACAGAACAGTAGTTCATGCTTCCTAAATGCTGTAGGGTCTGTACTCTGGGCCAGTGTTTTTCAACCTTTTTTGAGCCACGGCACACTTTAACCTTAAAAACAATCCCGCGGCACACCAGCATCTAAAAAAAAAAAAAAAAAAGGAGGAACTCATAGTCTGTATTCTACAGCCCCTCCACAATCTCACGTGCATTTTTGAGATAATTGTGGCAGAAAAAGCTGGAAGCTGCAGCTGTTTTTTTTTCTAAAAGATTTAATAAAGTTAAGAAGATTTAAAAACAGTTTGAGGTGTGTCGTTGGTTATAAGACGTTTAACAACAGATCTCCTTGTGCGCTGACGTTTTACCCCAATGCATCATGGGAGATGTAGTGCATAAAACGGCCGCGAGACCGCTTTTCAGAGCTTCATTGTTTTGTTCTCTTGTTCCACGGTCTGACACTGGATTCTGTGGAAAGCTACACCGCTAAAGACGAGCTTTAGCTGGTATTTTTGCTAAAACTGAGCGACTTTACGAGCTAAATCGGGACAAGGAAGTTAAGACTTTAACCACTTCTGATTGGTCAGACTGATGACATGTGATTAATCCTTCAAGACAGTTAAAGGGGCGTGACTTTTCCTGAATGCAGCCGAAGCTGCAGCTAAATCGCGTTACCGTCATCCTTATCAAAATGTCTTTAATAAAATAAAATAAAAACAAAGAAAAAATAATTTTATGATCTTTTATATTCCTAACTACTCAGTGTTTTATCAGGGCCTGTTTGGATGAACACAGAGCTGAAATCCTGGAGATGGGAAATGTTTTTAGATCAGTTTATGAGGGGAATTTCCCACGGCACACTTGACCATCTCCCACAGCACACTAGTGTGCCGCGGCACACTGGTTGAAAAACACTGCTCTAGGCCATGTCACAATGCCACTACATACATTTTGTGCATACTGCACGGATGAAAACTATTCACACACGAATACACGTGGAAAAAATTCTAAAAGTTGTGGTCTTTACGTTAAATGTTCACAAATGTATCAAAAATGAACCACATTAAAACCATGAAAGAAGTATGCATAAAATCCCGCAAAGAACACGTAAATCAACATAGAACGTTAACTGTGTGTGATTATTGCACTGTTTTAAGCAATTTATTAGTGATTCATGCCTGAATTATGTAATTCTAGCATGACATGAGTAATATACAGGGGGTTGGTGCTCAGAGGAATACTCTGAATTGTGTGAATGGATCAAAATACTGCTTCAGGGTTGTTTTTTATGAGGAATGAACATTATAATACACTTATAAGCTCAAAAAGGTTGATTTTACATGTCATAGGCCCTTTAAATTCTTGAATGTAATGTCAGGAGGAAACAATGAGATGATGGGATCTCGCTAGACAAACGGACCGAACATGGCCTGCCTAAAGTAAGTAAACCCATGATGATGCTAACACAACAGCAACCATTATATAGGCATGTCATCCCATCTGAAGCGGATACTGAGATGCATTTTCTTTCCTTTCACCCAAGGCCTGAGTTGAATATTGTTAAGGGTGACCTTCCTACTGATGAGTGCAAGCAACACTGGCCAGGCAAGCGTGGCCGGGGTCAGCGTCCGCCCTGTCTTCCTGAGTGGAGCTGTGGATTGGACATCAGCAATCAATTGCAATTCCGTGCACTTGCAGGGCTGTGACACACAAACCTGATCTCCCGTTGGAAGTCTCTCTCAGAGATGTTAGATACTGCAATATGGATCTCGGATCGGGTTTCATTGGTGTGTATTTGTTGCCTTTTCTGACCGTTGACTTTTCAGCTGGCAGCTATGTCTAAATAAACAAGAGCTGAGCTTAGGTTAGCTCTTCCATCTATCTTGTCACTGATCCCCAACCTTATCTGATACAAGTCACAGAGACCCGGCGATTTATCAAATCCCCGTCACCCCCACCCAAATACCTTCTTTTTGTCAATGCCCAAAACCCCTGATAGGTTTTCTAATAACGTTTTTGAAATATATTTTGATGCTAATTAACAAATCATTTTAGAATGGGGCTGTAAGACATTTCAAACTTACATAGATTGTTTTTTGAATCTACCAATAAAGCCGAAGAGTTTCACGATAATGGAGGGGGTCATCTGCGACAAATTTACATCGCAGACAGAGAGGCCAAATCTCAGAGGAATTCTCCATTGCCTCCAATCAGAGGTTTTAACACACATTTTAGCAACCTATTAAGGGGCTTTATGGGCCCCCTGTCCACATTGGCCCTCGGCTCTGGTAATCTGGCCCATCCTCTTAAAAGTGGAATTGATTGGAAGAATTGATTCTCTCTGGGTTTTGCACATACAGATCCAATAATTACCTCCCGTAAATCTCTTCAATCACATATGAAATATTGAGGACGTTCTCTGCTGCTCCTCTTCGGAGGGATTTGGATCCCGTTAATACCGGCCGACACCGCCATAAAGAATATTTTCCATGCATTTATTGTGAGTTAAGGCTCAAACTTGAAGAAAAATCAAATCTCAAACAAACCAAAGATGAATTACATATACAAATTGAAACCACAGTTATATGTTTACACTAACCCATTGCTATAGCTTTAAATTTTAATCTATGTGTAATAATTTATCAAAAAATAATCCAGGGAATATGAGCAGCTCCATACATTTAGATATATTACTTATCTTTTGAGGGTAAATCCCTTAAATCTGGTCAGATTCAGTGCAATAGCAGGCTTAGGACTTACACAGGCATGCTGTAAACACAAACAAGATGACCAGCCATCCTTGATTGAATGTTACTCCTATAGCCCCTTCTCACACCTATAGAAGCCCCCGAAACGCAGCTGCAGGAGTGGGAGGGAGCAGGATTAAGGCCCTGAGCCTCACTCAGATGGGGCATTTCCATGACAGTGAGCTTAACAGCCCGCCCCTGTTTATGCTTTTTTCGGTCGGGGGGGGGGGGGGGTAGCCAGTTTCCCCTCCCATGACAGATGGCCTTTCAGCCACAAAGTGCAGTGTTTAGACTTCGCTTGCTTTGGGGGCAAGACAGCAAAGCTCCAATGACACAGCATTTAGCAAACAACTCCCCAACTGCAGAGGTGGCGGCCACAGAGAACCGCCGACAAATACACCCCCACCCCCAGAACTGAATCAATACAACAACAAAAAAAGGAATCGGTTCAGCTTTTAATTAAGAGGATTTTTAAATGTAGTCAGTTGAAATGTAAAGCGATTTCTTTCTAGAGAGACGGGGCAAAGCGGCAGCTTTTGCATTAGAGGGTAAACAGTGAGTGAAAAGGACCAGCTGCTGGAGAGAATTAGCCCAGTCTCATCTGATCCAACACAAACCTAGTGGTGCTTACTCCCAGAAAGGAGGGGAAAAAAAGTCTGGCCTGACCTAGTCTGACCTCCCATACAAAGCCAGAGAGGGCCTGAAGGCGGTGAATTAATTGAAGCCCACTAAGCCTAATACACCATATTTTAAAAAACAATGAAGCTTATAAGTGCCGTAAGGTGGAAAAAAACAAAAAAACAACAAAACTAAAATAAGTACTATAGTCATACTGTGTACAGTAAACGAATAAAAAACACTCTGGGAATGTCTGTGCTCAGCGGCATGCCCCTAAAGAAAAATAATGATTGTGCTCTACTTTCATGCTTTGACATTTACTGACATGCAGGTGGAAGTGCATGGATAACCGAGAGGCTTAAGGAAAACAACACAAGCTCCAAGCAATAGACAGAAACGTCCTCAGCTCCGCTCCATCCCGAGCAGCTCCTGATAATAAAACGCCGTCCGATCAGATCTCCTCGCGCTGAGATCCATTTAGAGCAGAGGCGTTATTCCCCGTGTTTTTTTTTTTTTATTCCTCCTGTCTGCTAGCTTTTCAAACCCACATGGTTGCTCCAACTTAAATTGGCCTCCCGTGCCATATAGATTTCCCATCACAGGGCAGGACCTGAAGAAGACACAGAGAGACGAAGATGGGGAAGAGGAGGATTCGCCAGTCTGATCACTCAACCCCATTGTCCTCTTTAAATAAAATACATACGGAGATTAATAGGCCCAATAACGCAGAGCGATAGGCTCGTTGCTGTGGCGAACAGGGACCCTCATCGCTCCACTCGCTGACTTGACTGAGTTTGCCCTCCTAAAGGGTGAATTATGATACGTAAACTTAAGTTGAGATATTTAATAAGGACCAATATTAGCAGGAATTGTAGAGGTTTGCTCACAACATAGGGGACTTACAGTATTTTCTGCGCTATGAGGCGCAGCAGATTATAAGGCGCACCGTCAATAAACGGTTTATTTTCAAATTGATGTCGTATAAAAGAACTATAAGGCATATTAAATGAGATAAAAAGAGTTCTCAGTAATCAATAACATACTACACGCTGGAATCGTGTACTGTTTTCACAGTACCTGTAACTCGTAACCTCGATTGCAACACATGAAAAAACAGACTGATAACGCTAAAACATACGTTACTTTGACTACGCTAACTCCCAACCATGTTAAAATAAATAAAAAAACTTTGACACCCCTACACATAGTCATGTTAGTGTATCCACAATGGGACCAAATCAAAATGAATTAGCGTATTGAGAATACTTGTAACTCCCAACCTTGTTAGCAACAGAAAAAAGCAGACTGATACTCCTAAAAACCAACATTTTTTTCGCTATACTAACTCAAAATTTGTTAGTAACGTAAAAAAAAAAAACAGTTTGACACCACATATAGTCATGTTTGTGTATCCACAATTACACCTAACCAAGACTTTAGACAAAGTGGTGTGTACAACCAGAATTCATTCATATAGGGGCGTTCTGGATTATTCTGTCCAAAAAAAACAAAAAAAAAAATTAAGGCTTTTGAGTGCACCTTATAGAGCTAAAAAATACAGTATTTCCCATTTTCTTCAGAATGATGGTCCATTTTCAACATAGAAAGTCAAAGAAAAGTCCAGCCTTAACACAAAATGTCATGTCTTAGGGGCTTCTGGCATCGGCAGATCAATAGCCTCTAAAAAGAATTTACAAAGATACTATCTGTCTGACTGCTGGTGGCAATAAACTGAAGATTAACCTTTATGTTCCTCCAAGTTCTGAGAAGTATCCAGAAGGACATGCTTCAACGTTTACTAATCAAAAAAAAAGTCACTTTTCAATACAACGAGACCTGCGAAAGGCTTAGTGGCTCTGCGCTAGGCCCTGAAAGTTATTGACGTCTTGCCCTATGAATATGTGCATCATAAATGTGGTAGACAGACACTCAACAAACAGGCATTGGATCATCAGTGGCACACATCCCTAAACCCAAATAGATATGTTTATTAAATAATGATATTTTATGGGCTTTTTGCTGCAGAGACAATCTTGTAGTTCTTGCAAATGGTGATCTGGAAAATAAGTGCATGACAAGAGAGCAACTGGGTGGTGGTTTGGGAGGGCCCGCTCGGCTGGCTGCATAGCTGTGCCCTTTGTGAGCCACGGAAACACAAGAGCCCTTTTTCTCCTGAAGAAGCATGATCCTCTTTCACCCCATACCTTTGAGTCAGGATCCAAGGTTTTGAATGGCTGTGACCCCCATGACCCCTGCCAGGCCCTGATGGCCTCCAACCCTCCAGCTGTTCCTCCTTCTAGTCCAGAGCATTGTCCAGTAGTTCTAGCTCGCAGAGGCCAGGGGACCCGCACCCCTCTGGGCCGAAGAATTGACCCTCTGAAACCATGGCTGCACCACCAGGAGCCACAATGATGAGGTTCCCACATGAGCTATAGAGCATGACAAGGAAAGAGAAAGCAGAAAGTTGGGGGGAAATTAACAGGGGTACGTGAGGGCACTTTCACGCTAGAACTCTCGTAGACTTGATTCAAATGGGCAAAGGAATGCAGAAAGTTTTCCCACATCTATTTGGTTAGGTTTTTTGTCACAAATATGACGACCATTCCCTTTTTCAAATGTCACAGTTCTGACTCTGGGTGTTTTGGGGCAGTATTGTGTAGTATTGCAGAGTAATGACAAGATTACGAAAACAGTCCCTTGTTAATCTCTGACATTACTTGCAAAGTAGTCAACTTTACTTTTTAGTGTAGGTTTTTTAAGGCTTTGAAACTTTTACTACACATTTTATACACTTTTCTCAGACAAACATGAGCATTTTCACAATATTCTCTCATTTAGATACCGTATTTTCCGGACTAAAAGTCACCCTTTTTTTCATAGTTTGGCAAGGGGTGCGACTTATACTAGAAATAAATTGAAATAAACACATTGTTAACCCTCCTGTTCTGTTCATTTGTGAGGAACAGAGATGATGCTCCTGGGTCAATTTGATGTATGAGGTATGTTAATTGTTAAGAGTATGTTAAGTGACTCAGAATCAGCAAACTTTGCTTTACAGTAAGATCTTAAAGGCTAACAAAACAATATTCAATTTTCCAATGATTTCATAGATTCAGAAATGCAATAAAAATGACAACTGTTTCTACAAATACAGGATGAAAACAGAGTATTAGTTGACCAATGATGCTTCATGAAAGGAATAAATAAATATGAGAAAGAATTACTGTGAAATTATGAGATAAACAGTCTGCTATGATTGTGTCATCTGAGGTTGTGCTAGTTATTAGTTCTTGGTCTCAGATTTTGTCAAATCATTTTCCTGTCAAAGTGCGACTTATCTGTGTTTTCTTCTACTTTATAAAGCATTTTTGGGCTGGTGCGACTTATACCCCGCAGCGACTTATAGTCCGGAAAATACTGTACTTTTGTTTCGACATTTATGTAGAAAAATAAGTCAACTATTATAGAATAACATCAAAGATCATCGTTGCAAGCTGAATGCATTCTGTACTGAAGCACGCCACGGAGGAGATTAATTAACAATAGTCTACAAGCAAGGATGTTGGATGTGGATATCTACCACAATGCGCTGTAAAAAAAAAAAAAGAAAAGAAAAGCATGTAAAATTGCACACAAAAAAGGGTCAACTGTGAAGCTAGGGACAACTGTGGTCCTGTTAGAACACAATCATTCAAACAATCACCTGTCACCTACTATTACAATTAAGTTTGTGTTCCTCATTTTGACATGCCCGTCTTCAGGTTCTGATGTTTGGACGGATGGGTTGTGACCTTTGACTGTAAATGAGAACTGGACTGAGTGATACAGAATCCTATAGACTTTTACTGAGAAATAAACAGCCATTTATCAGTCATTCTATTTGTCTGAATAACCTTTCTTGTTATGCTACCTTTTTTTATATATATTTTCTTGCTAATCCTATTTTCTATTAGACTTTTTTCTGCTAATGCAAGTTATTCTAGTTATAAACTGACCAATCAGATGCCTCAAATGATTCTTTAAAGTGGTAGGGGTTTGGACTTCCAGCAAGCTGACTCCTGACTGATGACTCAGACAGACTCTGACCAATCACAGCTATCTGATGTCATCTGAGCCGGAAGTCATTCTCCATGAGTGATGTCACGCTTGCTCCCTCCAGTTCTTAAATACAGTTGATGTTCAAAGATGGATGAAACTGTAGTGTAGCACATCAGGGTTCACTTGCAAGTTCCCCCGTACTTTTTGAAAGTTCTATTGTTTTTTCCACAACAGTGAGCTTTCACAAAGCAGGGCCACTGACTGGTCCAGGATGTACCCTGCTTCACCCTACATTTGCTGGGATAGGTTCCAGCAGCCCCATCATCCCAAAAGTGGTTCAGCAGGTTCATAAAATGGATAGATGGATGATACTGTAGTAGAACACAGCAGGGTTCACTTGCAAGCTCCCTCTTACTTTTTGAAAGTTCTATTGTTTGTTCTACAGCTGTGAGCTTTCACATCTATTAAACAAAGCACAGACCTGCGACCTGTCTAGTGTGTGCCCTGCCTTCGCCCAACCGTTGCTGGAATAGTCTCAAGCAACCCAATGACCCCAAAAGGTGTTCAGCAGAAAATGAATGAACAAATAAACCAAGCATATGCCCATGTTCGATAAAGGAGTCCGCTTTTCCTTGTCCATGACTGGCTAAAAAGACGAGACAGTATTCCCTCAGCACCAGCCACTAACTGGATGATCGCAACGATATCAGTTTCCATGCTCACTCTCTGTCAGCTTCTGTCTTACTGTTATTAATTTTCTCTCATTCTTTTACCTCTTGGTTTGTTTTCCTGCATCTTTCATCCCACCCACCCCGTGTTAAATCCACACCCAACCAGGCCCCCGCAAGCTGACAGCACTGCCGCTATCGAAAGCAAACATTAGCCCATATAGCTTTGTTTGTTTACCTGTGATAAATCATCGCCTCAGGCCCATCTCTCATTAGAGTAGCCAAACAAAGACAATGGCAAATTGAGAACGCTTCAGAAATGCCTATAATTTGATAATAGTGCGGGTGTGTGGGAGAGGCAAGTTTCTGCACTTCTGCAGAAGAAGCCTCAGAGGACCATCCATCGACTGCGAAAAGGGATGATCCCGCTCCACCGCCAGACGTGGAGAGACTCCAGCCAAACACCGCCGTGGGCACTAAACCTTGGAGTCCGTCGTGCAAAAATGGTTAGACGGTTGGACTCCCTATCATGGGGCGAATCTCTCCTTTGTATTTACAATGTAAAACACCTGCCTCATCCTTCATCCATTCACGCAGCGTGCTGAACATCTCCCTACAATATTTCGTCTGTCACAAACTCTGTAGGGGAAGGGGACGTGTCTTGAAAGTTGAGAACAATTATTTCCAAACATCACGCTGAAGCCTTGAACTGAATTATTCACTTCTTTTCTTATTGAATGGCAGAGGATTTAAATATGAATCGGTGTGAAATTGTGTCATGTATTGATGTGAATGTGTTGCTTGTGTCTTTGGGATGTGTGTCGCTGAGTATTGTGACACACGCGTCTGGTGGGTTGTTGGCAGGGTTGTGGTACCCTACTGGGACCGACCCTGCCCAAGCAGCCTGGTGGAAGGGACAAGCTGTGGCATGTATGGACACACACACACATACACACACTCCACACACATTGAGCAGCTGCTCCTTCTGCAGCTGCTGCTGTCGTCCAGCCCATGACTCCCTGTTCCAAAGACGGGGGTGCGAGGAGGAGGAGGCAGCGGAGGAGAAGGGGGATGGTGCTGGAAAAGAAAAGAAAAGGAGAGGCACGAGTAAAGGGGAAAAATAGGAAGAGAAGCAGAGATGGGGAATGGGGCGGGGGTAAGCTGGGAAAATAAATTGGAAAGATATGAGGAAGGGGAAAGTAATGGAAGTGAGAGGGGAGGAAATAAGGTTAAGGGGCAGTGCTGCTGCTGGTGGTGGTGTGTAGACACACACACAAAAAAAGGAGCCCATGTGCAAATACACACCTTAAATCTCACCCATTAACAGGTGAAAAAATCTCCACTAGCACCTCCATTCCTGTAGCCAACACTCCAAACCACAGATTTTCCACCCAAAAAAAACAATTCAAAACGTCATCTAGCAATGCAATTGTCCCTAACTTCAAATAATTCTATAGATAAATCACACTTTTAAGCTAAAGCGAATCATGTTGAGAGATCAAACACCACCCGGTTCACTCAAAATTCAACATTTACCAGAACATATTGTTCTTTAGATAACCATGATCCATCCCTCAAGTTGGGTCTTCCACTCAAGCACATCCTTCATCATCAATAAACCTTGTTGATAGAATAACTTTCAAATAAAAGTGTAGAGTGAAGTGATTTCTGTTTTTTTCTTTGCTTTAAAAATGTTGGACGATAGAGGAATAAGCACCTTCCAATTTAAGGAAATGATAAATGGAGTATACTTGTGTAGCACTTTTCTACCTTCCTTGAAGGCCCAAAGCGCTTCACAGTCACAGTCTCATTCGGCCACTGATGGCGGCTGCGCTAACGAACACTGGCGCCAACCTATAATAACCAGAGGCAAAGTGAGGTTCAGTGTCTTGCCCAAGGACACTTTGACCTATGGGGAGTGCAAGGCGGAAATCAAACCTTCCTATCAAAATACGACCGCTCTAACTCTGTGCCACGGCCGCAGTGGACATGGCTGAGTGGAAATTGGGCAAACCTCCATGGGGCACTCAGATGGCTTACAAGAAAAAGCAAAGTTGTACACCGCTTGGTGAACCTGTAGAGCGACAGTGTTCATGCAAATGTTATTCAACATATGACAAGTCATGGCGAAAACTTTGGCTGCGTTCACATCACCCTCGACAAGGTGTGTACAAGTGGCCACTACCAACGAAATGCCTGTGTAAATGTGCGTTTCAGGCTTCCACGTTCAGAACCTCTGTGTTCATGTGTAGCCACACAAGTATCTTTGACCGTTTTCGGGCTTTACGTAAAAAGAGCATGGAATGTAGGTTGCAAGTCAAAAACGACTGAACTTTGACCAATCAGAGACCTGTGATTTCAAAGGGACGCCTCCCTACGTCACTACGAAATCCAAAAGAGCTAAACGTTTGAAAATTGATTTTATCAACAATGACAAAGTTATTTCCACCAAAGAGTTGATCTTAATTCTGGATCAAAGATGCAAGAAATAGCTTATATTTACACATATGTCACATTGTATTTACTATGCAACAAGGGTACATTCCATTTCCCTGACATCCCTTAAGGTGACTGTATGAGCCTCAGGGACCAATAGACACACGTGCCCTCTCCTTAAGATGCAGCCAATCTTCTTTTTGACCCTCCTTGGGCTCAGACAGACCAATAACCTGCGACATGCTTAAGTGTCAACCCTTTCTAGGGGTTCATGTGACTAATCCTACGGTCATATATACAACTGTCACCACGCAATAGGGGGCATCGGCAGAATCGTCAAGAATAGCTGCTGCTGCCCAAGTTTTTGAGAACTTGTTGGTGTCCTTATGAATGTAGATGGTGGCAGTCCAGCAGTAAGGCGTCCGGCAGTCAGGCGCGAATGACAAAACAAAATCCGGCGACAGCTGGACAGTGGCAGCCTGATCGCTGGCTGGCAGCAGTTCTTATTTGACGAAGTTGTTAATGTCTCTGGAAAGCGGCCATCCATATCAACTGCCGCTTTTGGGGTATACACAAAGCCGGCCATTCAGCACCACTGGTCATTCACAACTCAGATTTTGAGCACATATTCTAATCTTGTCAATTTACAAATTTACACATTTTTAGACGATAAGTCTCCCAACACAGCACAATGTTCTGTCTTCTTTGTATTCTTCTCAGCATCAACTGCAATTCGTCTCTAAGTCGCTGTGATGCTATCAAGACCATGATAAGTTTTGTGAAGCATCAATGTCGTCTCCCCATTTAGACCCATGGTGGCCGGGATTGCCAGATTGAAGTCCGGTCCGTGCCCCATGTCATCAGATGATTTTGGGGACCTTGGAGACCCTCCCATCAGTCAATTATCACACTGCTGCCTTACTGCCACACGCCTATCACTGGACCGCCACTGCCCAACCTCCAAATGTCCCTGGGTAGCCACTGACCGATGTCAAAAAATCGTCCAGTTGCTGTTTAATTTGAACTATATCTTCAAACTTCTGAAAAGGAAAAATGTGCATTTATCCCAAAATGCTACTCGCACTGTGGCATTTTGGGATATATAACCGTAGTCTAAGGCTTAATGAAGGTGTTTGAATTTTCATACTACAAGGCTTTAGAGGAGGTTGGCGATGGGGGAAGGGAAGTGCGTCGAAAATGTCCAATTACCAAAGCTATTAGCTGATTAACAAGGAGGGCCCTAAGGGCCTCTTTCGACATCCTTATATCGTTTTTACACCAACAGCAGAGGGGTTACAGCGCTAACTGGACAATTTATTTCCTTTCCATTTGAAGATGTTGTTTTAAAAGGCTACAACATGAGGAATTAAGTCATCTATATTCTGCCAAATGATTGCAAGTAAAAAAAAACAATCACATTTTCTGACCTCATTTAGGCAGGTTTTTAAATTAAAAAAATCCCCAACGGCTGACTCTTTTAGTTTCACCTGAGCTTCAGTCTGCTGCATCTCCTCTTGAAGGCGACAAAGCAGCCGCCTCAGCAAGTATTAACGTGTGCGCTCAGGTGTTGCGTTCCCATGAATGGCAATCGGTGCAGGAGACGATTATTGCCCAAGACTGCAGCGGAGCCATTGAGACCGAGCGCCTATTAAACACTTTCCCATTAGGCTCAAACACCAGATGTTACTGGGTTTCATGGTTTTTTTCTGCCCCGTTTAAATAGCCTTGATAAAGATCTTTTACAGATCAAAGGTTTTAATGCACATGATGTCACATGTTCCGCTAGATTTAGGCTCCATATCATAAAAAAAAAAAAAAGCATGACTTGAAGGTCTTTCTATTTCCCCCACCTTATTTTCCACAACATGAGTGACGTTACACATTTCATTAGATCCTGTCACTTCAGTGATTTGGGGCTTTTTTCCCCCCCTAACATCTGCCTTTAAAATGACACCTTTTTTAAAAATATCTTTTGCCCTCGTCAAGTTTGGATCAAACTGCGCTTACAGCAAAAAGGAGGTGGAGGAAAAGAGGGGGCTAAAAGAGTGTCTGCCCTGCATCGCTTCATAGCCACAGGCCGTTGCACAGTGCCGGGGAAATGCGCTTACATCATCACATGCAATCCAGGCCTCCTGCAGAGGGCACTGCGAATAGATGAAACAGAGCAAGGGAGGCAACCCAGGAGGAGCTCAGCGCGGCACGCCTACGCAACAAGGATATCTGACATTCTTGGCTGCGTTTCAGAGGGGTCAGTGGCAAAATATTCAAGCTAACCTTCTAGAGGAACTGCACTCGAAGCAAGCTGAGACCAGAAGCTTAATTCATCACTAATTAAAGCCTGCGTGGGGGCACAAGGAGGAAAAATTTCCAATTTCATCAGAATCCAAAGACAAGATTTGGACAAGATGTTTCGCCCTTGTAAACACTGGGAAGTATCAAGGCAAACGGAGCGCTTTGTTGAATATTTAGTTTCCTCTGAGTCAGATGTGAGACAGAAACGCTGATTTTCTTTTTTCCTTTTCTGGGTCCTCATGCTGTGACCCAGATATGTGATTAAACATACATCATGGATCCTCAGAGTGCAGCAGAGATCTAAAAGTGTCATTCTACTCAAAGTCAGGCCTCAGACACAAACATGATAGTGTCACTTGCAATAGTAATCTACATAAAGTTGGGGGAAAAAAGGGAAACAAAAACTTTTTCCCAGACATTTAAATATAAAAAGCATATTTTTTTTGGTAGGTTTACTGCCTAACCTTCTGAGAAGATGCATGTATTAAAAGTTGTGCTGTGGAAACAGAATAGAAGAAAAGCACTAAAACAAAGATACTGGTCTGGTCTGCCTGAAAATAGAGAATTTGATTGTTTGCAAATGAACTAAATGCAAATTGATTTCTATCCAGCAAATAAACATAAAAAATGGTGTAAATAGCTACGCATTTAGAATGGAAAAAGAAACAGTGCAAATCCAGAGTTCCGAGAAGACATTTATTGATGTATATTAGTTATGACTTAGTCACAACTTTACGTATGGCTAGATATGGGAAAAAATACTGGCAAATTTTTATAGGGCAAACAGGTAGTAAGAATTAGTAAGTAAGTCACTACTTAGTGGACCAAAAGGAGTAAAAGCCTCAGTCCAACCAAATATTAAAGTGGAAAATAACCTAAATCCCTGACACTGAAGGATGATGTACCAACAAATGCAAACTTTGAAATCAGTTAGAATGGATGCAATGCTAACTATCCCAAAGAATTCCAAAAAGTGCTTTACGGTGAAACTTGACATCCAATTAAACTTATTAGAACAATATTTTATTAGATGCATAATAACTCACTTATTGTAATATAGTAAAAATACCAAATAAGCAAAGTAATCCTTCACATATTTACTTGGTTTGTTTTGCAGTTCATCGTTTCCCTCCTTGTCGATTGATGGGACCAGTCCATGAGTCAATTTAAGGCATCTAAATAAGCCTGCTCTAAAGTCATCACAAGTGCAATCCACAGCTTCACGTGTTCAAATCTGTCCCTGTCTAAAGGCATGGCTGAAATGTTCCACAGCTGCCTTGTGGAGTCCGTCTTACTCTGGAACATTTTTTGGTGTGGACTAATAGCAGAGAAAACACACTTGAGCTGCATGCTTCCCATGATTCCTGTTAGTTGATGCGTGTGTTTCTCTAGAAGTCAGCATGTGCAACACTCTTTGTCTTTGCAAGTTCCAGAGGCGAGAGTGGTCAATCCTGGATGCTGATTGAAAGTGAGTGTTGAGGACTCGGGACAATTATGGAATCATTACCGCCGCCACGCCACAGGCAAAATATGAACACCGTGCCATTTGTCAAGCAACTTCAGGTTTCTAATCAACCTCACATGTGTTTTCCTGTTAGCTTTAGCCACTATGTGTGTATGTGTTTACACGCGCGAGGGTCTGAGGGGCCTGGCATTCTGGCAGAGGAAATGGAATGTCACTCAGTATGGGTGGGCACATACTTGGGAAGGGTAACAGATGAGTCAGGATCCCTGCCCAATAGTTTATGCGTTTATTTGCTTACATTTGTGACTGTGTCCAAATTAAGATCAGCAGATGGACAGTGAGTTTATATATGAGTGTGAGCACCCTTTGGTAGGGAGTGAGGAATGCCCTGCCCATGGGCAACTGTCTAAACATGTCCCTGAAACTGATGATTGCTTTACGTGGCATATATTTTTTGTCTTTTATGTTTTTATGTTCTTATGCATATATATATATATATATATATATATATATATATATATATATATATATATATATATATATATATATATATATTCTAACCTGTGAAGAACCTTGTGACTTCTGTCTGTGAAAGGTGCTATACAAATAAAATTTACTTAATTACTTACTGTCAGCTATTTTTCAGCTCCTCGAACAGAGAAAGAGTTCAGTCCCTAAAAATGTGATTATGTCTTTATTCTACCCCCCATGTTGACGGATATTAGTTGCACACATACATTGGAGCAAAAAAGTAATTGTCAGTCCCAGATTTTCCAAGTTCTCACACTAAATAAAGAATTCATTTGTATGATGGTGCAGCAAAAAAAAATAAAAACATGAAATAAAGAATTTCACCTCCATATTTTTCAGTGGAACCCTCATTGACAATAGCAGAGGTCAAAAGTTTCCTGTAAGTCTTCACCAGGTTTGTTACTTTGGTCCATTCTTCCCTACAGATCTTCTGAAGAGCTGTGATGTTTTGGGGGCTGTTGATGGGCAACACTGACTTGCAACTCCCTCCACAGATTCTCTGTTGGATTGAGGTCCAGAGACTGCTCAGACCACTCCAGAACCTTGAAATGCTTTTTATGTAGCCACTCCTTTGTTGCTCTGGTGATCTGTTTGGGACCATTGTCCTGCTAGAAGATCCAGTCATGTTTTATCCTCAAAACCTTTACTGATAGGAGGTTTTTGCTTAAAATGTCACCATACATGTTCCTATTTATCCTTTCCTTAATGAAGATCATTCACCCTGTCCGCTTTTGCAGAAAAACAGCCCCAAACCATGATGTTTCCACCCCCGTGCTTCACAATGTGTTCTTGGGATGCAATCCAACATTTGTCCTCCTCCAAACACAATGAGTGGCATCAGTACCGAGGAGTCTTATCTGACCACATGAAATTCTTCCAATGGTCTCTAGCCTGAAGATGAGCAAGCTTAAAAAGGCCGACCTTTGGAGCTCTGGAGGATTAGAATCCATCACGATGTTGCGTGTTACCACAATAACCTTTCATTACTGTGGTCCCAGCTCTCTTTAGGTCATTGACCAGTTCCCCAGTATAGTTCTGGGTTGTTGACAAGATCATTTGTACCCCACCAGGTGAGATATTTCATGGAGTTCTAGGTGGAGGGAGATTGTCCATGAACTTGTATTTTCTAATAATTTCTCCAACAGTTAATCTATTTCCATTAGGCTGCTCGTTTATTATAGATTGGTTCATCACAGTCTTGTTCAAGTGGACAATCTTTTCCCAGGTGTACTTTGATAGCTCTTTGGTCTTAGTTGTTGTGCAGAGGTTGCAGACGTATATACTGATAACCGGTTTAAACAGGTGCCATTAACACAGGTAACCAGTAAATGGTAGAAGAGCTTCTTGAAGAAGAAGCAACAAGTCAGTGATCGACAGAATTCTTGATTATTTTTGGGACTTAATTCTTAATTTCTCCTCTTTTGAACAAATAAATTCTTTAAAAACCATAGAAAATGATTTCTTGGATTTTCTTTTCACATTCCAAGTTTTGACGTCCAACTAAAAAAATATCAAAACAGTTGTTTACTTACTTTTACTTTTCTAGTTGCCATGAATCTATGAGCCCCGAAGATCTTTACTGCTCAGCTGCATACACGCTTTCGTTTTTTTGTAGGATTACCTTTCAAAACTAGCTGCTAGTGGCCATTTGAGGAACTGCAACATCTTTTGCTACAAACTCAGTAACAGAAGGTGTTTGCTCGTTTACACCTTCAAATGTGAGTCTGCGGACTCATCAAATAGTGTGGAATACAAATCAGTCTGTGACCCTCCGGAGAGAGGTGGAGGATCAAGAACAGCTCGTGTGCAGCTCCTCACAGGAAGCACCTGTGATCCAGCTCCCCTCTCTGGGATCACTGTGCTAATGAGTGGCATAAATGTTTCAGGGAGATTTAATTAATTGTTTCAGCGATGGTTAATAGCAGGCAGTATTTATGACAGGTGTGTTCTCTTTTATGGCTGGGTTGGGCAGTAACAAAGCTGGGAAGTTGTGCAGAGTCAGGAGTTTTTATACAGTTAACAGTAAAATGGGAAAATGTTACTTTCTGCTCTTGCATAGGCCGCAGGCGCAAATTTTCAAGGCAGTTACATCAATGTGACAGTGATCTCAGGCTTTTAAGGAGGCATCAAGTCGGTCGGTGAGACATGAAAATGTTTACGGCACAAAGTCTAATCACTGATCAACCACAGCAAGTGGTCATGTGACTTGACTTTGACGCTACGACCTCACTTAAAAACAACAACGACATGCCAAGAGGCATGAATTGAAATCCTTGTTTGACATTGTTAACCAGATCCCCCCCCATCCAAAATCGAATCATTACTATTTATCAAACGAGATCAAAGAAAAATCCCAGCAGCCCTCTGTGTCACTGCATATGACTGTCGGGGAAAAGCATCCGAGATTTGTTATAGTGAAAGCGATTATTATTATGGCCTGCAACAGTCCTGGACTGCAAGTGTAAAAGAGTAAAAAAAATTTCTAGCAACAATTTTATTTCAGTTTTTAGGGTTTTAAATTTAATGTATGAATTTGATCGTTTTTGGTATTTTATTTTGAAAAACTGGACGTGCGCATGGTTCCCGCCAGTGTTACTACACCCCCACCCTCTCAGAACTCAGACAGCTGCAGAGGGTAAATGACTTTTTCCTGAATGTCTCATAATCTTTTTCATAATGTATGGTTATTTAGCATGTTGTTTTTTTTCTGTTATTGAATTATCTGTTAGCATATTTGTATGCACCTAGTACCCGGTGAAAACAAATTTTGGGCAAAGTGACCCTACCCCCCAAAAAAATAAATAAACAAGAAGTGATGACATCATAACAGGCGAAACTGCCACACTAGTGCCAAGTAGCAAAACCAAAACATTAATTTCGGGGATATCCAAAGAAAGTTTTAAAATTATGATGGGATGGTCACCGAACCTACGACTTGGCAGCCATTGTGTGATTTGTTTTTGCACAATATGGAAAAAGAAAACTTTTTTTTTGAGTATTCGTAGCAACGTTTTACACATATGATGGCAGCCTAAGTCTACAACCACAATGAGCACTCACTAATTTAGGAACCACATTTTTTGGGGAATTCTGCTTTGTTCTGTGTCTGTGAATAATACAAAATAAAAATAAAAAGCTTTCTAAATTTGCCTTAAGAAAAGCAACTCTGCAATTCTTCACTTCTTTAAACCAAAAAAATATATATATTAAACACACCATGTGACTACTTCAAAGCAGCACAGCACACATTTCACTAACAAATATAGAGGCACCTCTGTTAGATGTTTTAAAGTCTTTGCAAAGTCAAACTCAAATTTTAACCTTCCAGTTATGTTTATTGTGACTCTAAAAAACCAATAAGTAAATATATTTAGCTTTAAAAACCATTTTAGATGTTTTCCTAAAATGAACCGAGCTGTTTGCATAAACACTAGTTGCAATGCACAGCAGGATGTTACATCATGTAATATGATCTGAATCTGTTTAATTCATTAAATGAGCTAAAATCTGTAAGATCTAGGAGGTTTTAATGCTAATCCCAAGTAGACGAGTAAAAACATTTATAAATCTTTTTCCCTTTTTTACCGCCAGCTCCCTTGTGGTCTTGGTGAGAATTACAAGAAATGTAGTGTAACTTTAGTATATTTCTTTCTGAACTGAAACCCAAACATTTCCTGTATCTGAAGTTTTGTGAAATCAACTTTTACTTGCTTATACCACCATATTGAGTCTTTAAAAAACCCCAGCTGAAAGTATAACGTTCTTACAAAACAGAAAGTTTTTGAAACGTTCACTGACAAAGGAGTTTAAAGCTTTAACAGATCAAATAACTTTAATACACAGTTGAGGAGACGATCTTATAAATTGAAAGGAAATCAGATGGTTTTTAAAAGCCTCAACTTTTTATTTGTAGCCAAAAGCAGGTTAAAATAATAAAAAAGACGTGTTGTAGACGTGCTCAAAGCGAAGGCAGAGAAGCAGAGACGAGGACCCCAGCAGAGTGTCCCTTGATGGCCCAAATTGGCAAAAAAGTTCACATCGCGCAAACATCTTTCTTGCAAAACCTGTGGAGAAACTTATGCTCTGGACAAATCAACACATTTCACTGCTTGCCTGCAGTAAACGCAAATACCAGCATTTTCATCTTCCCTCTTCCCTGGAGCGTGTGAGCAGCGTTGTCTGTGAATCGATCCCCAAAACAGCATTTCAAAGAGAAACTACGAGGTCGGACTCCCTCTTTCTCGGACTTTGAGAAAACAGACTCTGGCATAGACAGCCCTGCAGACACTTGCGGCTGTTTGCTCCCGAAAGGATTTGAGCCGTCTGTAGTCTTTGCACTGCTACTCATCTGAATTCATGGGGAAAAAAAAAGCAGTAAATCCGTCAAGCTCCACAAACACAAGTCAAGGTCTAATGGTAAATATGGAGAGGCCGAACTTGAGGTGAAAAAGACAATCATAACAATATTGACGAAAGTTTTTCAAACTCGCCCTGGACATAACATTCAAAAAAAATTTACATTTTTACCTTAATTAATTATCTGTGGCCACATATTAGTATTTAGTAGAAATAAAATTAACATTTTATTATTTTGTGGACGATAAGTTATTATTTTGTTCTAATCTGTGCACAAAAAAAAGGCAATTTTTGGAGGATTTAAACAAATTGTTCCCTCAAATTAATCATTTGTGATCACAAGTTACCATTATGTGGTCAAAAATGAGCATTTTATGAACACAAGTTATCAATTTGTGCACACAAAATGCAAATTTTGAGGAATCAAACAAACTGTATACAAATTAAGTCTAATTTGCTGAAATTAATTAGTACATTAAAATGCAAATTAATAACATTTGCATTTTATGGTCACAACGTATTTTTTGTGACTACAAATTAGCATTTTGTGTCAATTTGTGCACACAACATTCTAATTTTGAGGAAACAAATTAATCTTTCCATCAAATTATTAATTTGTGGCCATGAATTGGTATGTTGCGTGTAAAAATGAGCATAATGTGGCCACAAAAGTAGTAGTAGGAGTTGATGATACTAAAATGCCTATTTGTGTAGATAAAATGATAATTTGTAGGTATGAAATACTAATTTATACAAACAAAATACAACATTGTGTCCACAAAATGCAATTTTGTCCACCTAAAATACTAATTTGTTTCCACAAATTACTCATTTGAGGGAACAGTTTATAATTTTTTTGAAGGTTGCGCCCGGGGCTCCGCAAGTTGGTAAGTTTGCACAGCAGAAATCAGAGGATAGATTATCCAACTAGCATATGTGCTTCAGCTTGAACCTATAACAAGCATGTGTTCCAGCCATTAGAGGCATTAAAATCCCATAACGCAGTGCAACATTATGGGTCACGGGTCAATAAGATACATTTGCAGAAGTTCTACATAAAGACTGCTCAACTGTGTCTGTGTTTGTCTGCTGGGTTGTAGCCATCAGTTGTTTGGTCATTACAAATAGTTATGCATTCTTTACAGTGACAGGGTGAAGGTGCCCTGACCTACAAGGAAGGAATGCCAGCTCTCCCCACAGCTGCAAGCCAGGGCCAAGAGCCATGGCCGGGGTCAAAGGTCATCCATGAAGTGACTTGATCCTTCACAATCGATGAACAACCGGGTCCCGCCCTTTGGCAACCATGGTCTTTGAGGGATTTCGCAACTGGACAAATGGTGGAGACAAAGAATTGGAGACTCAAAACGTAATCTAAGAGCGCTTTCACACCAAGTCTGACAGACGCAGTTCATATAGGCGCAGAGGGGGGTGGAGAAATGTTACGCCTTTATTTGGTCTGGTTCACTTTCACAGCACACTGGATGGGAGTGGAACAAACTGCCTGAAAATGTTGCACAAGGGGCTGTTTGTTTGTTTTTGTTTGTGGGCAGCATTTTTCTAAAAGAGAATCAACCAAATAATTGAAAAAATACGCCAACAATCAGAGCAGCTACTCCTCTGACAAAGTACATCGACCTCCTATGTGGTGTTATGGAACTAACTGCATTCAGATTAAACCGTTTTTGGTCCACAACAGATTGTTTGGATGGTCTGGTGAATTTGGGCAAATGTGAAAGGTCAACTAGTGTAAAGTTTTCAGAATGTCCAGTCTCCTCCAAATGTGCATTCCTCTCCCATTTGAATAACAAACATTTCATCATTTTGCTCTACATGAACCACTGCATGGTGGTGTAGTCATTAGCGCTCTTGCTGAGTACTAGCTGGGTCTTTTCTCTATGGAGTTTGCATGTTCTCTTTGTTCATGCGTCTCCGGGCACTCCAGCTTCCTCCTACAGTTCAAAAACATGCTTCATAGGTCAATTCACTACTCTAAATTGTTCCTGTGTGGGGTTGTGTACCTGAGTAGTCCTAAGTTAGACTGAAAACATTCCTAATACGGCTTCACCCAACAGTGGTTGGGATTGGCAATCCAGTGATCCCCAAAGGAAGTTTGGGGATCACTTACAGTTTAGAAAATGGATGGATGGCAGCAACCCTTACTTCCTTAAGAGAAACTGCAACAGTTTGCTTCCTTTGGTTTTGACTCGTAGATCCAAATGTTGGCGTTGATCAAGAGGACTGTTGTGAATGCACTTTTCAAAGCCTCGTTTCCACTAAGCAGTATGGTCCAGTATTGTGCGGTACAGTCCGGTTTAAAATGGTCCAGGCAAATCGGGTGGGGTCTAGACTGACTGCGTAGCTTTGTGTCATAGTAGTGCTAGCACAGCAAAAGCAATGATGATCACAATGGTGGTTACCCAGCAGTTCATTTTTTTTCGCTTGGCTTTTGGGTACTTCGACTATACAGGTCATTCAGTGTTTGAGTGAAAATTGCAGGAGGTGAAGAGGAATACACTAGCACTGGTTTGGCACTTTCTTTTGTCATAATGACCTTCCGCCAATCAACGACTTTCATCTTGTGATGACAGTAGCTCCGCCCTTAACGGTCTGTTCTATTTTTCTGTGGACCTACATCCAACCGGGGCCCAAAAATGGTATCTTTCAGTATGGCTTAATGGGTCTGTTTTATAATGGAAGTGCTCAAAATACCGGACAACTCAGTTGAAATGAAGCATAAGAATCTTCAAGTATTTTCTGACTCAAAGATACAGTCGAAGGCAGGTTGCATCTACTGAAAGTTCATTTTAAGAAAAAAACATTAAAAACATGCTCAAATGTCACCAAAAGAGTCATTGTTTTTGGTTCACGAACAAACAAATGCTGAACTCCTTAATAACTATCACATTAAATGAGATATTTTTATCTCTTTACCCCAACAATGACTGCTTTCTGTCCTTTTCATTTTCTTTAAAAAAAGCCATTACTCACCACTGATGACAAATACAAGCAGCCGGCTAAACAGGTAATGAGGATCTTTTATTTTGGTTAGCGACTTGGATTGTTGGGTCATTAGTGTCTAGGGCCATGTGTGCAAACCATTTTAATTGCAACACCCTGGACACATCAGCATGACCTCTGAAAATAACCCAAACAGTTCACCACCATCACTTATCATTACTCCTTTTCCGAGTATAGGAGCAACATTTTTGCCAACCTTTGGATCCATAGAGGTGGATAGAAAAAAGACCTGAACCCACCCCTGATCCATTTTTAGCCTTAGAAAAAATTTAAGCAGCCAACAGAGCTATAGATTTAAGCTTCCAAACCGTAGATATTTGAGGTTGTAAATGCCCATAAATGGGAAATCACCCTCCCAATGAGCATCAGAATGCAGGCAGAGCCTTTGCATTGGTCCATTTCACACTTCATAAAGTTGAAATATATTTAATCCATGCATTCATACCCATATGTTTCCTCAACAGGTAAAGGCTTGTGGAAGTTGAAAAGATTGATTTGTTCAGTTATTTACTCCTCGCAGCTCTTTTAGAGCAAGCTTTGGAACGCCTCACGATGTCGGTAATGCTCACACCGGATGTTTTTATCTCTCGGCAGGGAATAAACCGGGAATTACCTTTTGCCCACAACAGCATTCTTTAAAATGAAGGAGGCAGGAAAAAAAACACATCTTTAAAAAAGGAAAAAAAAAAAAAAAAAGCTGTAAAGAATCTCATGAAACAGCGTGGTAAGTCTCCCACCTCCAGAGAGGCAATTTACCCAACCTTGTAATTCACTTGACATAGGACTTATTAACTTCTTGTTTTTTTTATTGGTCAAAACTTCAAGACAAAGACAAGCAGTTTTGGGGTGGAAAACCGTTCCTTTGAGGGACATGCAAAAGCAGGGTCAAAAGGTTAAGCTTCAGGTAAGTGTGACACAGTGGGTGTACACATCTCTGCTTATTATTCCTGTCTGCTTTAATAGAATCCATAGGGGGCCTGTGGTAAACACAGCGGGGATGTAAACCGTCATGAGCGGGAGAATGAGTGGGCTGGTGTTCTGCTTTGGGCTGCACATAATGACCAGCCGGCTCCCTACCCCCACCGACTCCCTCATCATTCCTCACATGCCACCTCCCACTTCTCAGTTCCTGCTCCACTTCTATAGGTCCAACCGCCAAGGCCCTCATGTGAAGCCCTTCTTCCCCCCACTGTCTCGACTTTAGCCAAACTCCCTCATTCTTAGGTGAGAGGCAGGTCCTTTTCAGCTCCTGCTGTTTTATAGGAAGCATTGTGGTCCCACAAGCTCTCTCAGGAGGATCGTCGCCGCCGACGACCGATGGAGCCTCTGATTTGATCTTCTCTTCTTTCACAGCTTTCTCTCACGTTTTCATCAGAACTGCGGGGAATCCTTGGTGCAAATGTAACTCTGTGTCCGTGAAACAGACATCACATGTGACAACAGAGGCACTGATGTGAACAGGGACATAACAAGCAGAGGCTGAAATTCACAGTAGCGGTTGCCACATGAAAGAAGGCACTCTAAATATTCACAGAAACCTTTGCAAAAATAAGACGGCTGAATATCTTTAAGCTGGCTCTCTTGCTTTATAGTCACTCCAGTGAGCGGAATAAAGCTTAGGGTTTATTCATCTGGCTTTAGAGTTGGATAATCTCAATTTAAATGTTTCATAATATTTGAATTTGAATTTTGAAAATGTTTCAAGCGAAAAGCACAAAATTTTCTTCAACCCTCACTAACTGTGCCAAATGTAAGAAATAATGCCCGCCAACATGTGCATTATCAGAAAATAATAAATGAAGCCCACTAGGTGACCAGGACCTATGTTTTAGGTGTGCACTGTCACTGTGGTATATAACTTTTTAATTCTGCAGCCAATCAGAATCGAGTATTCACTGGCATCATGGTATAATTAACTGTACAGTTTTCTTCTGAGTTGTGTTTTTGCGGTATGGCCAGGGGTGCGACTTATACTCAAGTGCGACTTATATTTGATTTTTTCTTACTATATATAAATAGCAACAACCAATAGAAGGCACTGTAGATGTGTGTATGAGTATTAACTATTGACAGCAACGTAGAAGAAGAAGAAGCGCTGCTCAGTCTGATGTCCGGCTTGGCGGAATTGTTCTGGAGTAACACAGACGATGAAGAATTCATAGATTATTTTATTTAAAATGATATAAAGAGTTTAGTTGACTTGTTAACGTGTCGTCTATGTTCTGTTTATCAGACTTATTTTTCTGATGATGTAATAATTTACTAGACTTCTTCGATGTTCCATGAGGCTAAATAAGCATCAATATTCAGTCCATTATCTATCTATCTATCTATCTATCTATCTATCTATCTATCTATCTATCTATCTATCTATCTATCTATCTATCTATCTATCTATCTATCTATCTATCTATCTATCTATCTATCTATCTATCTATCTATCTATCTATCTATCTATCTATCTATCTATCTATCTATCTATCTATCTATCTATCTATCTATCTATCTATCTATCTATCTATCTAGATGCTCACTGTACTATAAATGTGTGTCTGTGGCAACTCTTTATATTCACGAAATGCCATTGGGCTAACTTTCCAAATTAGTTCCCTACTGCTTTCTAACTCTGAGAGGGAAGTTTATCCAGCGCTGCACTAAAATCCTGATCTTATCAGGTCAAGTTATCCCAAATTTACGCAGTCTGTTTGCAGAGCATCTCTGCTGCGTTGCCTGGGGAGTCCATCTCACGACAGTCAGTTCGTTTACATGGTCTCTGTTGCGTCTCGGGTCCGTCCCCCCTCCCCACTGGCTTCCAGAAGAGTGGTTAGTCCTGCCACACCCGTGTTGAGTAGTTTGTCCCATTCTCTTCGCTCATCCAAAACTTAAGCAATCAGGAAGCATGTCCTCTCCTTCCTCATGTAAAGTCCATGTAAATGCATGTTAAGGGTCAGAAATGATGTTTTTGTACTTCTAAAATTAAACGTAACCTTTGTTTTTGCGTGTGGACATCACCTTAAAAATTCAAACAAAATGTTATTTTGAAAGTACAAATGAAGTTTTATTTTGAAATTCAGTCCTGACTTTTTGACCGCGTCAGCAGACTAGAAATAGAACTGCTGTGTAAAGCTTGAGTTGCCGTGCAGAGAGACAGATGTCAGATGCAGATGTGACGGAGACGATGTAAACATTCTGATTTTTTTGTGTCAACGCTACAGAGGCGACCTGGCAGACTGACCAGAGGATGACAGCCTTTAATCTAAAAATAGTGAGAAGAAAAAGGAATTTTGGGGCCTAGAAGTGATAAAACAATCCGTCTTACTTTTCCCCCCATCAACCCTTAACTTTTTTCTTTATATTGTCACTTAATGAAGGAAATGAGGCTTGAGTTTGGTTTCTGGAGAACTAGAAAATGCCAAAGTTATTGTAAACTGATAGCGGGGGCTTATGAGGGGAAATCCCGCTGGCACGGCCCGCATTTACGGGTATACCAAAACACAAAGCCAATAATCTCTGTCATTAAGAGTGATTTTCCTCCACTCCACCTAATGTGATGGCAGAGATAAAACAGTGTTGGTGTAACTGTACATGGGAGAATAACAAGAGCTATTAGCTGGACTAAAACTGCTATTTTTGATGTAAAGGGCCTTCAAAGATATGCATTTAAATGCCGAAAGTTTGATTTAAAAGATTAAATAAAGTTTTATTCAGAAACAGGTTAAAGGGATTTAGTGGTAATGTGCTAATAATAAAAAGTAACACTTTAGCCCTTTAACACCAGAGCTATCGCCAGCGATGTCTAAATAACTCGCTTTTTGATGTATCATCGACTGGTCTGTTTACGAGACCAACAGAGACAGAATCAGTGGATTTACGTTGACTGTGAAAACACTCTAGATCAGAGCAAAGCTGCTTTTCTGTGCTTCAGAACCCGCTGGAAAGAGAAGAAAATTACACTATGTGGGGTGTGTCTCCTCTGCGTTGTGTTAGCACAAAAAAAAAATACTTTCGTTAATCAACCAGAATGCCTCTGTCACATCTGCATCTGACATCCATCTCTCAACACCACAATGTCAAAGCACAAACCAGGAGAAACAACAAACTGATCAGTTTTTCAAGACAAAAACTGCCTTTATACTTTTAAAATAAAACTTGTTTTTTGTTCAAATTTAAAGCGATGTTCCCACGCAGAAACACCTTAACACCGCGGATAACTCCAGCGTCCATTTTCACCATGGATGACAAACATTTAATTTTGGAAGTACAAAAATATCATGTATGACGCAAAACGTACATTTTCTAAGGACTTGGTGAGGGCATGGGGCCTGATGATTGTCAAAGTTATGGATATTTATGACAGGGTGTGGCTGGACAAACCCCTCCTCCGGGAGCTGGGGAGGGGGGACCTGAGACGCAACATTGACAACGTATAGTAAACTAACTGACAGTCGAGAGAGGGACTCCCCACGCAACGGAGATGCACCGCAGATGGACCGGTGTGCATTTGGGGTTAAGGTAGTGAAAAGAATGTCAACATTAGAGCTAAAGTTCTGCTTAAAAAAGGTTTAATGTAACATATTTTTATAAAAACACAAAAGAACAGTGTTTTTCGCCTTATGCGGCCACCTCCACTGTCAGGCAAGTCTATAACGATGCATCCCAAAGAGCTCTTAAACAGCGTTTCTTCCCAACAAACGTCTAACACTAGCAACCCGTGGTTTGAAGCATGAAAGGGTCGCGCATTCATTTCCAGAAACACGCAGCAAAGTTGTCACCCGTTTCCAGAGGGAGAAGCTCTGGTGTAATTACCGCGCTGGCAGATAACCCCTGCAATCTCTGCAGACGGCGAGACTTCCGCCGTACCTCACACAGACTTGCATGGCTGTCTCCAGTTCCTTTAAGGGCCTTGTTAAACGTGTTTGTTTTGGTTTTGACAGGTTTCTGTCAGAGATAGAAAGTGCCAGGGAACTCCCGACGCCGAGTATTCTCCCGGTCGTTCGCATGCTTGTTTGGTTAGTCACTGTGTTTCAAGGGCTTAATAGCTTCCTATGCTTCCCACAGCCTATTCAAAGCTCAGAGCCGAAGTGTCAGCACCAACGTGCACCCAAAGCGTGTCACATCTGTTCTTTGAGGAAAAACAATATTTCTTTTTTTTTTGCCCTTCTTGTGTTATATTATACGTCAAAGTTAATGATACTGGAATGAACCACAACAGTCGCTTAATGTTTCATAAACGTCATTTGGAGGTAATTCAGTAAGCCCCCCCCCCCCTCGAAAAAGAAATGAAATACAGATTGCCACTGGGTGTATTAGCACCTGTCACATCCGACTAATATGGCGTTGCTTTGTCGTGGTTATGCGGCTTTCCGTCATTTCCTCAACTCCCAAAACGTCGTCCTAATCCATAATTACCTCATCGCCAAAAATATCAAGAAATACCCTAAAATGGGATTTGTAGAACTCAGGAAAGGGGGGAGTAAAACAAAAAAAATGGGGGGGGGGGGCATGTCATCACACCCAACACATGTGAGACGTGTGACGTTTAGAAGTCAGGGGAGCAAAGCCTTGAGGGCATACAATCAATATTACATTTTCCATTGCCACCTTCATAGCTATTGTAAATGGCTTGTGTCAAAAATAATAACAGGTTGTATCAGGAACCTTGGGTTTGCAATTTCGCTCCCTGCGCTCGAAGGCTCCGTCTGCTCTCCCTCCTGTACTCAGGCACCACCGGGTGTTAATGATGCCGCGGTGGCAGACACTTCTCACACGTTTTTCCCCCCTTTTTCTCCCCATTTTTTTTCTTTCTCCATCTCTTTACTCCTGACAGTTCAGAGAAGTGCGAGGAGAAAAAAAAAATGCGCCGTATGTGTAAGAAAGCGACAAGGGATGATTGGCCCTTTGATTTCAGCACTCAGTGTTATTAGCGAGGCTGGGGCGATTAAATCCCGCCCCACTTCTGTTGTCACAGCACTCTAGGCGGCAATGAGCAAGATGAGATTCAGTAATATGCACACTAGAGGGATGGACACCTCTTTACTGGCATCGGAGCGGCCTTAAGTTGAGCTCAGAGAGGGGTACTTAACAGAATTCCTCTCTTAAAAGACGAGTTGATTCCTTTATCAAATCCCACCATTATCTCGTGAGTGAAGGCCTCACTTGTCTCTGCACAATGACACACAAAATCTGCTTAAGTTTCCAAAATCCTAAAAAGGGGAGCTTCTTAACGCAGATGTCGCCCTTCACCTTCATTTGAAACTTATCCTTTGAGAACTTAGTCTTGGCAAAAAGCAAAAGAAAATAATTAGTTTCTAAAATCTACACATCTGCAGTGGAGTAACTTGAACATATTGTTTGGGTTTATAAGAGAAGTTTCATTATGGAGCCTAGTTTTATCTTTGGAGTGCTTTAATGCAAAGAATTAGCTATAGGGGAGGAATGACAAAAAGTGCTGGAAAGAAGAATCTTACTCTTTAACACCTGATCTGTTGCCAGGGACACCAAAATGACATGTTTTTGTGCTATCTGACAGTTTATGCCATTTAAGTAAAGCAAAAGAGTACCACCACGGACAGCAGTGGCCTTGCAAATCTGATGTAAAGTCTTGCACATCGGCCCAAAGCCGCTTTTCGCTTGGAATTACAATAATTGTATCAACGGTTGAAGAGTTACGGAAGTTCAAAGGTCAATACTAAAGCTAAAGCTCCGGTGTTAAGGCCACATAACACAACCACTACATACATTTTGCTAATTTTCCACGTATGACCAATTTTCATATGTGGAAAATGCACAAAATGTATTTAGAATATACATGGAAAAAGTGAGAAAAGTTCTGGTCTTCAATTGAAATTTTCACAGATGGACCAAAGGTAAACCATGGAAAAAGTACGAAAAAAAATCACGCAAAGAACACGTAAATCAGTGTAGAACATGACCCGTGGGTGATTAATGTGCTTTTATTTCCAATTAATTTGTGATTTATGCGTCCATTATGTAGTTTGAATGCAATATATACCTATAGACATTATTAAAGTTATACATCTCTGGTAAATGGGAGAAAAGTCTGTTAGACATAAGAGGAACATTTGTGAAAAGCCACAAATTTGTGTATGCATCTAGCAAAAATCATGCACAGTTACGTAAGATTTCTGTAATAATTCAGTATAAATTATTGCTTGTTTTTTTGCACTGTCATGCTAGTGGGAAACAACATCTCGTCTCACCTGTGTATTTCTCTGCAAATTCTATGTGTGGAATGACAATAGCTGTGTAATTCCCAATGGAGCAAAAATCAGAACCGAATTCACGTAAAGACTTATTGGCCGAAATCATCGACACACATCGACGAATGAGGCTGAAATTTAATTTGTGGAAAGTGTGCAAAATGTACATAGTGGCTGTGTGAAATGGCATTTAAAGGGTTGAACATCAGGGATACGACAAGCTAAAAAGATAAAAAAAAACGTTTGAATAACGAGAAAATGAAAAAATGTGACTTAAGATTTCTTTATGTTACAGAAAAATGTGCATGAAATAAGTTCATAATCTTTGGCAGTTATGCTGTAGGATGATGATGCTTGGGATGAACTTGAACCAGGAACAATACTAAAATGTCGAATGGATACATGTGGAGTTGTTGGGAGTACTCCATATTCATAGAGATCAACAAGGAAATTATTTGGACGAGTCAGTTTTCTTCTTCGGCTGTACAATGGCGTGGTAGTTGTCGCTCTGGCCTCTGAGCAAGAAGGCCCCCGGTTCAAGTCCGGGCTGGGGGACCTAAACCAGAACACCAATGGGGGACCTGTCTGTGTGGAGTTTGCATGTTCTCCTTGTGCTTGTGTGGGTTCTCTCTTGGGAATCCAGCTTCCTCCCACCATCCAAAGTCATGGTTCATAGGTTCATTAGTTACTCTACTCTTACATATAGTCAATGGGCTCTAGGAACTAATAAACCAGGTCTAGTGCTGTCTGGAAATGTTAAGTCAATATAGTCTTAATGACAAGAGAAATAAGAGCACAAAGAAAAAAATTGTCCTTCAAAAATCACATTTTAATAAGCACCCAATTTTTTGTTGTTGTTGTTGTTCACCTTTTGGCATATCCCTTCAGTAGTTTGGCATAGATTTTTACATCAGATGCCCTTCCTGACACAACCCTGTGTTTTATCTGGGCTGTGGACCGGCATAAGGAAGCCCACATGGTGAGAGAGTAGCACGAAGGGTCTTACCCAAGGACCCACACTGGATGAAGCTCATTGCACCCTCTGGTAATCGAACCCCGATTTTCTGTGATACTCCTATGCACAGCGCTCACCTACCTTCTCTCCCCCGGCTCACCTCCATTCCTTTCTGCACTCAAAGACTCATTTGCATTTGCACGTGTCAAACAGTGTGGACCAAAAAAAAGAAAAGTGAAAGCGCTTTCAGAGTTGTCCTGCATAGACTCGCTTCCAGCTGCTTTCCCAAAGAGGGAGGCGGGGGTTCCCTTACTATGCGAAAAATCACCCGCACTGAATTGATTTGTAAAAAAACAAAACCAATACAGTCTGAGTGGATGACGATGTGCCCAATCATGATGTTAACTTACAAGAATCTGGTCGTTTTTCACTTCCAGAAAAGCCCTTTTATGCTGGTGTCTCTGTTTGTGCCGGGCTTTTAAATGACTCTCCCTTATCTGGAAAGGAATCTACAGGAAGTCACAGAATCCCAGCTTATCTCAGCTAATTGCGCTTGCGTGTGTGACCGTGTGTGTGTGTGTTTGTGAGTTGAGAGGGGGCCAGATGCCGCAAGATGCAGCAGATCACATCGGGACAAGCGAGGCAGAGACAGCAGCGGGGCAGACAGACACAACATAGAAAGTAACAACATAAGCACTCAGCCTTTTACACAAATAAAATCAGAAGGTTATGTCTCCCCTCTCCGAGGACTTTCGCTGCTGTGCATACACTCATCCAGGTTGGAGGACATCTAGAGTGGGGTAGTGGCCCTTAAAAAGGTCTGTGACTTTGCAAAAGCCTCCTTTTTGTTGAAACTCCAGCCAGTAAGTGTTGTTTGGGGAAGAGTGGGTGGTCTGCCACTCCGTTTATGCACCTCTCCCACTACAAACAGTCAAATTTACATCTTTTTAATGGCCGCTCTGTCCTCCGGCTGTTGTAAATCAAAAGAGGAGTTTTAACCTCTAGGACTCAGGGGGGGGGGGGTTAGGGCTGCTGCTTTGGCCTCTAGGATGAAGCAAAAGGACAACCTTGACAGAAGAATGCTTCCAACGCTTTGAGGTCACGAGTCGCTGAAAAATCCTGGGTGTGGCCATTTTGGTTCTAAATCATGACATCCCTAAACCCAAAGCTTTATAACGGTGTTAAAGCGTTGACCATTACTGGTACTGCAAAGAGCACCTGGTCTCCAGAACCGGAAGTCTTAAACTGGAACCAGAAGTCCCTAATATTGCTCAGTTAAGGATTTTCCCGTTTTAAGCTTCAACACATTTCTTAAATGTTAAATACTTCTCAAAGCTTTTGGGTTAGGGGAAGTTGTATAATTTCCATTTAAGGCCAATGATGCCAGGCGCCATCTTGCCTGCAGCCAGGCCCCTCTCTGTGCTGCAGGTTTTTGGGTTTTCTGACCCCTACATGGGCCACATCTCTACCTTTTTCACAACTGCCCTCACTGGAGGATATGGGTGGATGCGGGCTGTCTTAGGGTAAAGAATGGACAAACCATAAAAGGGGCCTGAATGAAATAGATATTGCAGGGGTGTCTTACAAATTTTTAATTTTTCAATTCCCCAAATTCAGCTGACTGGGCAAGAAGCCCTTTAAAATGTGTTTACAAGATAAGTGTGTGACACCTTGTGGGCTCCTTGGGTGCAGCTTGACTGTGGTGTGAGGGCACCCCCTATGTTAATATCACCCATACATCATAAGTCTGTGCACCTTTTATTAGCCTTACAAAGACTTCATTATACACCTACCACACGCACAACAATTGTACGTTCCGTTTTTATGGTGTCCCCTAACGTGGCTATACGAGACTCAGTGAAACTGCAAGACACAACTGCCCTTCCCTTAAGATGCGGGAGCTCCTCTCTTGGAACTCTCCATGGGTGTCCGGACAACTCAAAAACCTGCAAGACCTGTACAAGTCAAACACCCATACAGGTGCATGTGACTAAGACTTTAAGGGGAGTGTAGTCTGTAAGTCTGTCTTACTGAGTATCTATAACACAGGTATGTTTCTAGAACATCTGTGTATATGGAACGGGTGTAGCTATAGGACAGGTGTGTCTTTAAGACAGGTATATCTATAGCACAAGTGTGTCTATAGAACACGTGTGTCTATGGAATAGGTATATCTATGGTACAGGTGTGTCTACTGAACAGATGAGCCTATGGGACAGGTGTGTCGATTACAGGTGTGTCCATAGGACAAGTGTGTTTATAGACAAGTGTGTCTATAGGACAGGTGTGCCTACAGAACAGGTGTGTGTATGGGACAAGTGTAGGAATAGGACAGGTGTTCATAGGACAAGTGGACCTTGTGTTACCGCATTCATCTGAGAACCCGGCAGCTCAAGAAGGGGGTTTTAATTAGTTGATAAAGCATTAGGTGACGTCAATGCATACTTTGCACATATCTATATGGATTCAGTCTGTTTAAGTGCTTAACTCTGGACCCAGCCAAACCATAATGTGTCTCCTTCTATTGCTTCCTGTGTATTGACCATGTATATAAGTTTGAAATATATATTATGTCTGTTTTTATGGAATTTTATTTTTTGAAGCCTCTGACAAACTTACTTTAGTAGGAATTTAATAGACTTTTACAAAAAAAAAAAAATAGAGTAGTGCAGTAGTGTCTATCAAATGAAAACAATGGACTCTCAGGTGGTGAAATAAAAAAAAAGTGCTGACAAAATGAAATAAAAATATGATTGATATCAGTTGTCCAAGTTGCAATTTCTGACCTGCCAAAAGCACAATTTGAATTCATCATTGTTTTATCAATGTTTATAGGGATATCTCCCTAATCTCTTCCCAGGAAGTGATGAAACACAACCCGACCACATCAAACAACATAAAGCATTGCTTCCACCACCCCAATGAGTCTCCATCCACATGTGCTGGACCTCAAATGAGTGTATTGATTATGCCTATTGCAGATAGTATGAGGTGAAGGAATGATAGTTCACTTTAAAACCATTCCACAAATGCACCCTAAATTATAAAAACGGAGGACGGATAGTTACTGACAGGACTGCTGGTCTTTGCGAGGGTTAGTACTTGTGCATTCAGTCAGTGTTTAATCAATAGATAAAACTGTCTATCCATTCAAGTATCGATGTTTCCTATGACAACTGCTTATCCACCACGACCAGGGAGACACCAGAGGCCTTTCAATCATTCGCTGGCTGAAGGGAACACTGAGTACGGAGGAGGTGAGGTGGTACACGTGGACCTCTGGTAGCAGATTCATGCTGCATGTTCAATTATCCCACAGCCACAATACTGACTAAATCAGAGGAGTCAATCACCGTGTACTCAGTACAGGTTCTGCCACCGCCAAAGAGATTGTCCATGTTGTTCCCTTGCAGACACTTAATCAATATGGCTTTGGTGCCTTTGATCCTCTGATCAACAACAATTGCTAACAACACTGTATTTGTGATGACCATAAAGGCAACCATTTTTATCATCTTGGACCCCAATATGATGGATAAAACTCAGTCCAAAGCAGGCCTCTACCTCCTGTTGATGAATACAGGTGCGGTGTGCTACATCATCACACTCATACAGGGCTGTGGCACGGCCTCCCAGTTTGTTTACCGTATTATAACGTCATGTTCAGAGGCGAATCGACCTGTCTGCAGTGCTGGTTAATCTATAGAAAGGATAGGCAGTTCATTTCCACAATATCTCAAAGGTTACCACATCCTGTCAAATAAAAAAACAAACAAAAAAAAAAAACAATGATTTTCCCCTCTGCTAGAATCGGATCCTGTTCACTTGCGCCCGTTACCAAAGAATCATAAAAAATAATCTGACCCACGTCTCTATCTCACAAACACAAAATGAATGTGGAATTTGATTTATGGAGTGCTAAAAGGAGTCTTCTATAATGATGACAGCCTGTTCTAATAGGAGCAGGATCACTTAACGCTTCATGAGTAATATAGCTTCTTAATCTCGCTGAAGCTGTGAACATATGACAGATCTACGAGATGATGGAACCGACCAGTAACATAATAAAGGTGCCTTTCTTCTCACTCAGCATCACTGATATTAATATTTTCATCCTGTAATGACTAAAAGCCATTTCATTACTCATTAATCAGAATATAAACCCTGCCGCCTTCCAGTACACAGAGAAATGGGATCTTACGATTCCACCGGACATTTGACTGTGGCTGCAGCTGGAGGGGTAATAAAGAACAGTATGCGAGATGTCTGTCAGAAAAAGCCTCGATGAGACAAGCAGGGAAGACAGGCAACGACGGAATTTCGAGCTGTGAGACACGTTGCTGCTGTGATGCAAGCCTGAGTGACAATCAATACCTAAAACAACAGCAGGAAAATATGTGGAATCAGCACCTATGAAGTGGAATAGCTCCAACATTGATTTGCGCAGTAGGAGTTTTAAACTGCGCCCAATGTTGCCAATCAAACCGTCCATCCAATACAAATCAACCTGCGAGCCTTTTGGTGTTTATTAAGCTGAATGATAGGTAAATAAGACACGTCAGCACAAAGCGGAACATCCAGAAAACGCAGACGGATTGAGGCTGATTTATGCTCATCTGAGGGAGAAGTTGAGGGTTGTTGGTGCGTGTGCGGCTTTTCTTTGTGTGTTTGAATCAATGGTCATCCCCCTGATACAAGATGGCCTCATAAATCATTGTTTGTTGATCACTTGTCAGGAGGCAAGGGCCTTATGGCGTTCTCCTAATTATTCCAGCTCACAGCCCCAGTGGATGAATAAGGACAGGAATGCCAAAGCAAATCAAGGCAGTGGACTTTACACAACTGCGGCCATAAAGGTGCTTTTGGTGGGGGTGGAGGGGTGGGGGGTTGACAATGCAAGCTTCAAGACATAGAGAAGGATAAAAGGGGGGAGGGGTGTGTATGTGGGTTGGAGCATGTTGGGTTCTGGGGTGCACTGAAGTGAGAAATCCAACGTATGAGATATCAGTCACGCAACTGTGTGTGCAAGGAGACCCTGTCACGACAGGTACACACCAACTTCCTGATTGGCTTTGGTGGTAAAAACGCCCCAAAATGTATTGTCTTTTGACCTTCACTTCTCTATGACCTCCTAATATCACTCAAGATATCGTCAGCTTAAAGCACACATGCAAAATCCATCACTTTTGGAGCAAAGAAGTGTGAAATGACAAATGGTGTCCAATGGTAGGGCTAAGTGGCCAGAGTGTAGTATTGGCTTTCAGTGTCATTAACTTTTCAGCAGTAAGCAGGTTTCTGTCGCCACTGACCAAATTGCTTTAAACGCTCAGCAATTACACAACTAAAGCTGGTTCCTATAAGAGATGAGCCGAGTATTTCTGCAGTAAGGCCTAATGGAATTATTAGTGACTTGTTATGTGAGAGAAACGTACTGTAACTGCAGGCGTGGAATTATGTGGGACGTTTCAGTGATGGACTGTACCACGCGACTGTTCTGTAGGTTAATCACCGGATTAGCCTTTATAATGAACAATTCTGAGATGGAGAGTTAAAAACTATTCATCTTAGTCCACGTTTTTTGTTCTCTTTAAATCATTGTCTTTAAATTTGAGAAATTGTTACACAACCACTACGAACATTTTGTGCATTTTCCACATATGAAAATACTGTCTTTCGTGATACATGTGCAAAGTGTGTAATTTGTTAGTGTTTCTTGTGTTTGATGTGTGCGGATGTCCTTCGAGGGTTTCGGCTGATAGGCCTTTACGTGAATTCGGTTTTGAGCTATTCAAACTTTTGGTCAGTTGAGAATTATGCCGTTTATGCGTATTTTGAAGTAGTTTACACTCAATTATTAGATAAATATTGAGCAATTGTGTGTGATTTTTGTGAGATGCATACACAAATGTCTGACGGACTCACCCATGTACCACTGATGTATAACTTTTATATCGCATTTACAGCGCACAAATTAAGTTATTTACACAGGAATTTTGGGACCGATTTGGCTTTTACGTTGATTTACGTGTTCTTTGTCTGTTGTATATGTATTTCTTCCAGGTTTTAAAAGTGGTAAATTCGTGATACATCTGGGAAAATTTCATGTAAAGACCATGACTTTTCTCCCTGTTTCCACATATATTCACGTATGACCAATTTTCCTCTGTGAAATATGTGCAAAAAGTACATAGCGACTGTGCGACACGGCCTTTACCTCATTGACTCCAATGTGCAGGCATGGCAGCAGAAGAACCTCATTATTCAAAGTTAAAACATGTTTGCTTAAGGCTAAAATGTGATATTAGCATGGTTAAAGCATGCTGAACATATATCAAGCACAATTTGATATGTGCATGCTCAGCATGATGTGTGGTTTTGGACATAGGTGGTCCTCTGATGATATATCATGTTACCATCATAAAATATAAATCGGACTTGTCATCCAACATGAACCTGGCAGCTAATGAATACGTTATCTGTAAAGCCCAAGCCTCAAATCTGAACTAGATGTTACTTCACTGTCCTCCTTTACATCTGTTAATCTGGAATTATCTATCATCGGTAATTGATTTAGGCTTAAAATATGAAAGAAGGTACAAAAATAAACTAGGTATGTAACCCATTATACCTTTACAAAAGCACCACCCTGATCAATGCAAGTTCAAGTGATCACTTCCAATGAAAAGTCTATGTGAACTAGGGCTGGGTTAAAAAAAAATCAGTTAATCGATCTGAATCGATCCATGCTCAATAGATCAATAAAAGTAGAGATTAATCTTCTATGCCTTTCCTTTTCCGGTGACCTAACGCATAAGAGTGGCAAGAGCCAAGGTCCGCTAGCTTGATGCTAACGTATAATGAAATTTCCCATAGGACGGCTAATGCTAACGCTCAGTCAACCCAAACATACATTGCTGACTAAACACACAGCATTATGTCCTTACAGCCATGGATTTTTGGAACTCTTTGGGAAAAATATATTTTTTAAGTAACCATTTTGGGGTCTAAAGCCCTGTATTTTGGCTCAAATCTTCTAGAATACAGTGTAATGCCATAGCCCGAGCTCCAGAGGCAGTACATAATAATCATATGACCATATGACACATCTGCTACAACTGGGACAACAACTGAGCTTAAAGAATACAACACAAAAAATGACACAATGGCTGTATATATTTTTTAATGGTTAAAGCACCAGGTAAAGCTATCCTTCGGTTTAGGACAAAGCAGACATTTGTTAAATAAATAAATAAAACAACATTTGAACAAAACTTTAATCAAAAGTTAAATTATATTTAAAAAAAAGAGAGATTCATGTATTTTTTATTCTAGGAAAGTTGGACAGATTTTTCTTTTTTAGGACAGCATAAACAAAGTGTGAGGATTGTGGCCTTTTATCTATTCTTCATCTAATGAATTTTCTTAGTTCTTGTCATGTTCAGTTGTTGAGTCCAGATTCAGGTTGTCAATCAAACACAGCTGTCTTGATTTGTCTTGGCGATCCTCAGTTTCTGCTTTTCAATTCTTTCTTGTCATGCCATCTGCTTTGTCAGTCTTTTGTTGCTTCCTTAGTTCATGGGTTTGTCCTCTTTAAGTTTATTTATTTTAAGAAAATCATGTTTTTAGCATGTTCTTGTAGCATTTTTCTGATGATAGAGATCATATATTAAGAAAATTAAGCTCAAAATTGTATTTCTGAATATTTATTTGTCCAAATATTTGTGAATCATGAGTAGGTGAAAAAAAAAAGCAGTTTATGTAAAACTGAACAAGAAAAAGGGGGCGGGGTTGCTCCGATCCAAGGGTCCCTCTCTATATTTAGAGGCAACATATCGAATAAGCTACTGCCACTCTGAAGAAACAGTCCAAGAAAATGACACAGGCTTTTTTGATTTGTGACTAAAATTGACAACAAGAAGGCCCCCGGTTCAAGTCCTGGCTGGGGGACCTGAACCAGAATATCAATTATTCCGTGCTCCCACTGTCCAAAAACATGCTTTATAGGTTAATTGGTTAATCTAAATTGTCCCTAGGTGTGAATGTGAGGGTATGTGATTGCGACAGACTCGCGACCTGTCCAGGGTACCCCCAGCTTTTGCTGGCTGGGAGTGGCTGGGATAGGCTCCGGCAACCCTGTTCCCCCGAAAGGGACAAAATGGAAGAAGATGAATGAATGAATGAATGAATAAATGATTTAAAATCTTTGTAAGAAGTCCTGCATTTTCAGTCTCTAACCAGAAACATCTAACCAGAATATTTTTGGAACTTGACTTGTTGTGTCAATAGCTGTCTTTATCTTTTATTATTTTTATTAGAAATAATGAATAGGAACTGATTTTGTTTGTGTAAAGCCAGTAAACATACTTTTTACATTCTTAAATGTGCGTCAAACTGGAAGTTAAGTGCAAAACATGTCTGGTAAGATGACTAGTCTAGTGGTGACTGGTGCAAAATCCAAACTTCTGAGCCTGAAAGTCCTCAAAATGGCTAACGTTGCTATAGCCAACAAATTCAACATGTGACCATTGCAGAAGAAAATCTATTTAAATGCCAAATTTTTCATTCTCCCACTTGGTTGAAAGCAAGAAAACTTAAGGGGCTTTTGGAAATTTGGTCCAGCTGTTTTGGCTCAAATTAAGTAGACTTTTGATTTATTTTTTTTAATAGGTTTATTTTAGTGTCTACAACTGTATATTATGAGAACCTCTTAGAAATGCGGCAAGACTTTGATGGTTACTAAGACTTTACTGTGATATGTGACCCCCGCGTTTTTGCATGGTTTGGTCCATGATGAATCACAGAACTCTTGGGTATAACGTAACATCTTTTTTATGATACACGATATATACCTTCAGTGGAAAAAGTGTAGGTCTTCCAAAACGCTGTCAAACATCAGCTCTCAGCTCGAGGTATGCAGGCCCAAGCCCCCCCCCCACCCCACTTCAACCCCCAAAATTAGTTAGGACATTCTTAACTGTTTGTGGGTATTTGTGATGACCTGGTGACAGCATTTCAGTGCCGGCAGGGGAGGGGCTCAATAAAAAATGAACAACTCGGGGCCAAAAAAGCGGTATTTGTGGGGAAGGCAGATTTCAGCCAGCACCACTGTGGGATGCAAGTAGAATATGGGGGGGGGAGTGTCAAGGAGCGTATTACATCATCCTCCTGCATTTGTCTGCATTTATTTGTCTGTCTCTTTGACCTTCAGCCCATCCTTACATTTTTGTGTCTCTGTTTTATTTATTTATTTTTTATGTGGTTGTTTTTATTTAATGAATTGTTCTTTAGCTAATTTAGAATTCGCCCCGCCTGTGCTTGTATTGGGGCTGCACGTTGAGTCTCCTCCGACCCCACCAGCCGCAGATTGCTCCACAAAAGCGTCCCCATGCGCTTCTTGTCTTGACTGAGTCACCCAAATAAAAAGGTCTGTGATGCAATAAAACCAAACCAGGAATCTTCTGCGCAGGAGGAACTCTGCGCTTACCCTCCAAAAAAAACCCACATTTCCTTCCCCCGCTTTAAGGTGTAGTCATGTATCTTTCATGAGTATAGACATTTCTCAATAATGTATAGACATTCAAAGGGATTTATATGAATTGTTCATACACAAGCTGATTAATTATACAACGGGTTCGCCCTCTTGGAGTTCACAGGAGCTGGAGGAAATGCAGGGAGGGAAGTTTGAGTCCCGTTCAGCCTCTGGCACACGCTCATTGGAGTTTAAGCTCTTACAATAACATCTGAAGTTGTTTCTCCATCTATAATTAGACTGAACTATTAAAATCAACATGCAGTTAATGGATTTGTTGGCAGCAGTTGTCATTTTTATAAATGCTCTCCTGAAGAGGGCTCTGTGTGAGAGCCTCCTTTGCCAGTTGCTGGAGTTAAGGACCCGGCTAACAGTTTGTTTTAGTAGAAAATTGATTGCCTCTTTGGGAAAAACAGAAAAAACCTGCAGGAATTCTTTCATTTTCAGGGGAAACTTTTTTTCAAATCAAATGTAGAGGAAAAGTTTTTTTGTTATTTTTTTCCTCCTGACAACCAGATACTATTTTCTATTTTTTTTTTATTCATCCAAAACTACAAATCCCAGAGCCCAGCCCCCTCACATTTGGTATCTCTAAAAAGAGATACCAAATGTAGATATCAAAATGACATATTCAGAAACTCCTCAAAATTTGCACGTTCCTATTAGTGAAAATGAAAATGAATTTTGGGCGTAGTGAACCACCCCTCCCAAAAAATCACAGCGGGTGAAGCCATCCAAAAAATGAACGGTAGTAAATCTACAAACGAAACCAAAACGCATGTGTCTAAGATATTCAAAGGAACTTTTAGAATTATTATGGGATGGCCACAAGACGTACGACTTGATGTGTACATTTTTCCAGTTTTCGAATATGAGGGGAAAAAAATAGTTTGAGTAATTCTCATGAAGTTTCAAATGCACGTCACCAGCTGAAGTCTACAACCACAATGGAAGTTTCATTGACCTTTGACATCAGGAAGAGGCCACCATCTTTGGTATTATTTTTTCTAATCACCATTAGTAATAGCGACTAATCAGATTACTATATTTTGACTCCTAACTCTGCAAGCCTCATTGGTAAGCTACTGTAAAATGAAAATGTTGGTTTTTCACTTTTCAAAGCCTTTTGTTGAATTTGCATGGCGAGCTCACAAAAGTGGCGTTCCTGTTTTGCTGTCAAATTTTTTTTACTAAAATATTGTGAAAACTTGAAACATGAATCGTTGGCTTGAGCCGATCAAAACAATATACAATACATTATGCCGATATGACGTATCCGTTGCCAAGAAAATCCAAAAGTTCACTTTTCTGCAGATTCCTCTAAAAATGAGATAGACGTGTTTGTCGCCCTCAAGCAACCAAAAAATGCAATGGTTGCTACTGGAGATAAAACTATCAGAAAAGCCGCCATTTTGAAAAGACGTTTTTAAATTTCTTTTTTTTTTCATCCAGGGTAGCAGAGGAGATGGGAGGGTGGGTAAAAGTGGTGCAATAGGGGGTGGCAAGGGTGACCACGAGCATTAGGGCGAGTCGTGCTTGCGAGCCATAAAATGCCAACATAGCTTTAATTATATGATTAATATAAAAATATTTGTTTTAGATATTCCAAAACAAACTGGTGCAATTATTTTTTTAAGACCAGTTTTTAACTATTCTTAAAACTCATATCAAGATGCATTGGTACCTAGAATGCAGGTAGCTAACAGTGAAAAGTTAATTTTAGTCAGTTTTGAACTGAAGATTTGACGCTATTAATTGTCTTAATTTTATTGTATTTTTTTACATTTTGAATTTTTTAAATGTGTCTTTAATGTATGATATCTATTATCCAGATGACAGAATAATCTACACGTTTCTTTTCTTCTGCTGCCACATTTGTAAAATATGAATTCACTTCTGGAGAAATCTGAGAAACTGATCTTTTTTACAAGCAGAAATTATTGTTTTAACATAAAAATGCTTCATTTTGTTATTCCTAAAGGCAAACAAAAACTTCTGCATTTTGTTTGTTTTATGACTAAACGACCTGATTTCTAGAAAAAAAACGAATCTTTTTTTTAAAGGCTTTTAATTTGAAATAGCTTTTTTTATCCATTTTATGAGGAAGGATTTGACAAATGTATAGAAATATTCTGGAAGATATATTAATAAACACATTTCAGTGTTATTGCAAGCACTAACAGAATGTTTTTGAACATTAGGTCCTTTAGAAAAAAAAAAAAAAAAGCTCAGGTTTGTCCTTCTGGAAAATATCCAGATAATGCTGTGTCATCATTTGTTGTGTTTTTTTTTCTGTCTCTGCACAAGCCACATGGAGCAGGCAGGATGCACGCTGAAAAGAATCCTCCATCATTAGAACCTCAGCCCAACTGGTAAGCCGTCCATGCTTCCTGTATATGTCCCCAGAGATTTCAGTGCTCTAATTATTCACTGAAGCAGCAAAGACTATCGAATGAAACTCCGCGTCAAGCCTAACCATGAGGGGGGTGGGGGGGGGGGGGTACCCTGACATGGTAACCTGGGTGACATGCAAATGGTAGCACGGTGGGGGGAAGATGAAGAAAAAGGAAAGCTAGATGTGAGGTGTGCAGTGGTGGGAGGAAGGCGGGGGAGTCTGGGTTCAGTGGTGAGTCAGGAGAGGTGGGGCGGCCCGAGTTCACAGCAGCCGGGGATTAGATTTCAGATGCATATGAATGACCCACTGCTGGCTTTGCTCTTGCTTTAGGGGGAAATTGCATGAGATACCCTTCAGCTGCAGTTTAGAATCGGGATGAATGTGTGACTTGATCCCAGACTCTGAAGGTAAAGGGCTGGGGGGGTTGAGGGGGGTCATGAATGTCCCTTGTTCACATCGTGACAGCAGAGAGGGCTAAAAGAAGACTAATGGGAGACTTGGTGGCAGGAATCGTGCTGGAAAGCTGGGTCAATTTTAGGTTGTTGTTGGCCCAACTGCAGCAGGGAAATCTTAATATATTGGAAGCTCTCAGACGAGCAGCCAGACGCTCACAATCCCCGGCTCCCCAAAGGGGGGGAAGGGCAATGCTGTGGTCTTAGAGACCCACTCTGATGAAAATGCTGTTTGACCATGTTCTTCTGGCATTTTCTGATGATAGAGGATATATATTACTGAATTTTTCACACTATGATGTGCACTTAAAAAAAACAGTGCGCATTTATTATCTGGAGCGCCTTGTTTATGTTTCTTGACATGACAATAAACATTATGACAAAACAATTTTGATTGGGAGGCTGTGCTTTGCCAAAATGTCAGTCTTTTTGTTTCTAACAAGGTTGAGTGTTATTTCGCGACTAACGGTTAGCGGAGTCGGACTGTTAATTTTACATCACCAAGAAGTTACGAGTTAGCGTTGTCATAGTAACGGTAAACAAAATAGTAACAAAATATTCTTTCAAATATGCTAATATGGCTAACGTGGTATTCATTTTACGTGTTACTAACAACTTAGGAGTTAACGTAGTCATGGTAACATTTAATTGTTATCGTAAATACGCTAACGTGTAGCGTGTCGGACTGGTAATTTTACTTGTTACTAACAAGTTAAAAGTTAGCGTTTCGCATGACGGTCATTTTAGTGGTTATCAAATTTTTTTCCTTCGTTTTCCAAACAAAGTCAAGTTTTATTTTTTAAATACGCTAACATGTAGTGCTAATTTAATTTGTTACTAACAAGTTTGGGAGTTGGTGTTGTCACAGTAACGTTTGTTTTGGTGGCATTTTTTCCGTCTTTTAAACAAAGAAGTTGAATATTATTGTAAATACACTAACGTGGCTAATGTATAGCGGTGTCGGACTGTTGTTTTCATGTTACTAACAAGGTTAGGCGTTGCAGGTATTGTGAATACGTTAACGTGACTAATACGTAGTTAAAAGTTAAGTTAAACAGTTCAAATTCCTTTGAGTATTTCTTTGTTAAAATCGTTGACAATCTGGAGCAGACAAAAAAAACGATGTTTAAAAAAGATTGTTTTTGTTACATAGAAAATACGCTGGGCGGGCCACAAGCTCCCTGCTCCGCCCAATTTTGAAGCCTGCATTTGGAGACGAATAGATCCATGTACGTCTTTGTTTTCCTTGTCTGAGTTGGGATTTGGCTCAAAATTGTACAGCTGGATGGCTTCAATATCGCTCTCCATTTTTGTTTGTTAGCCTGGGGTTGTGAGGAGCTGTAAGCTAGTGGGAGAGCGCGTGAGCAGACTGCTCTCAGCAAAGGGGAGGTGAAAGGGGGCGAGGCTGTTTTATGCCAACACTCCCCTCCCGCCCACTACTCAGAGGGGAATTTCTGATATTACGTTTTTTTTTATTTTGGCTAAAAATGTCGTAGTCATATTTAAAAAGACCACTGAAAACGCTTTGAGCTGGCAGTGCTAGCATTGGCTGGCTACACACACAAAAAAGAAAAAAAGTACAACCAAACAGCTCAGTCACTTCTAGTAAAATATTTTCTGGCACTTTGTAAGATCTCACTGGGATAAGGTCACTTCTTTTTTTTTTTTTTTTTGTCTGTTGCAGCCAGCTCGCTGGAGGTCACTCATCACTCGTGCACATTTTCTGGTCAGAGGACAGGAGCTCAGCCTGCACACCTGTTTCTCCTTTCTTTTCAACAAATTGGTTTTATTTTTTGGTTTGTTTTGTCGATTCTGTGAACATTTAGGGACTTTGAGAAACAAATGGGGCCTCTTTTTCTTTTTTTCTCTTGCAGAAGAAGAAAAAAAAATGCCACATCACTGGGGCTGGGTGTAATTTAAACCAACTTGTCATGGCATGCAGCTCTGTTTAGAGTGCAATCACACAAGCTGGTTTGCTTGATTGCAGTCACTTCAGGATTTACATTACCGTGTTTGGAATTAAATGTGACTGCTGGAAATTCAAACTGCAGCTTTGCATCAGTTTGCAAGCCTTTTCAAATGAGGTTTCCAGCAAAAGAACCCCTCCCGGTCCATTGTTTTACATCTAGTTACGATGCAGAAAAAACAAGGGAAAGGGTCTTTTTCAGTACCTTTTTGGTTGGAAATTTGCTAGTTTGCCTCATGGGGCATCAGTTGAGGACAACTTTGCTTGGTTTTCTACTCAAACACATCTCTGATCATCTTTTGATCTATTTTTAAAGCGCCCCCAGTGGTTTTTTTTTAATATGATTTGGCCATTTTAGCCAAAAAAAAAAAGAAAAACTTGTTTTCTAGGACATAGTTCTGCAGAGCGACACTGAGAGCTCTCTGTTTACATGCTCTCCCGCCAGCTTACAATCCCTCACACCCCGACCTAACATTAGCAGCGCAACAAAATTTGCGAGCAGTATTGAAGCTATTTAGCTGCCAGCTCGGACGAGGAAAACGAAGAATCTAGCAAATGCATCAAAATGGGGTGGAGCAAGGAGCTTGTGCCTCTCCCCCCCCATTTCCTATGTCACAAATACACTCTTTTTCAAAACTCGTCTCCTCCTTATTGACTATTTGAATAGAAGATACTCAAAAATGCAATTTTAAGCTAAATTTTCTATAAAGGTGTCCTAAGTTTTTAGAAAAATGCCACAAGAGAACGACAAAAACCTGATTTTTCACGGGAGTGGGTCTCTAAATTGCTCACAACAACCTGCTGGGTCTAAACACTTCGCAGAATCCGGTTGTCGTGGCTAAATAACGGGGGGGGAAAAAGCAATGAAGTTGTGAATAGGAAATTAGGCAGCGGCGGACCCGGCGGGTTGCACAATCGCTTTCCATTTAGTCTTTTGTATCCGTGGCTCCCTCCGCTGTAGCCCGAGTTAAACTCTGCTTTACTTTTCCAATTATTATTCTTATATAATCATTTGTGGTATTTTTTTTTTTTTTTACCTCTCCCCTTCTTTCACTTGTGTTAAATCACCACAAGGGAATTAGGAGGGCATTTGCCACGCCTCCCAAAAAGCAAAGGGGTTGTAAAAAAAAAATTGCCGCTGCGGATGGGGCCGATGCCGTCGCCTCCTGCTCGTGCGGAGGGAAAAGGGGGTGTAGAGAAAGGATGGCTATCAAAAAAAGAAAAGAAAGGAGGAGAAGCCTCCAGGTCAAAACAGGAGCAGAGGACGCAGGGACTGGACCACGTCTCAGGCGTGTGACCTTTAGGGACGAATTCCTTCAAACCATTAGGAACTACTACTTATAAGGTTATTGAATCTAAGGTTTAATGGCTGGTGATAAACACGCAGCTTTCTCATCTGAATTCATAAGATACTAAATGATATTTATTCTTTTTTTCTAAAGCGGCCTTCCAAGAACTGACATCATCCTCCAGGTCTCAGCATCAGGACCAAACCAGAGGATGTGAAGCGCCTCCATCCCACCAAGCAGGTTCGACCTGAGTTGTTGTTGTTGTCATGCTGCCGCCAGCTTGCAGGGTGTGTATCCCAAATCCCACAGCGATATTAGGCAGCCTCCCACTGGGAGAGGAGAAGCACATGTGGATCAGGCGATGACACAACACAGGATCTCACTGCGCAGCGGCGTCAGCTAAGCAGTGATGTAATGCATCCGAGCACGCCGGGCGAGCCAATGTAGGAGAAGGAAAAAAAAAAATCATAACAGGCCTTATTATGACTGGATTTAACAGGCACTGGTCACCCCTTCCTCGGTAAAACATTCACATGACAAGGAACGGGAAAGTCCATTTTTGGGCCTCGGCAGCATTTGGAGCAATTGAACTTGGGAGATTTGAACCAGCATCCTTCCAGATTTACATTTGTATATCTGTTTTTTTTCTGCAAAAATGGAAAAAGGTTTCGAGGGGGTCACTATTTCATTTGCATCATTAGCCAATATTTCAGCATGGAGATTATACCGGCGATGGTAGAAGTCAGGTGAAGTAATAGCCAGATAAATGTTTTATTACAGATTTGCAAACTGACTTAAAAGAGGGAGGAGGGGTTCTAATTCCTGCCAACCTTTGCTGGTTGATGTATTTTATTTTTTTTTGTCTTTAATAAACCTTGGAGGAGGCGGAGTCTGCATCTGCTGTGCTCCTGGGGGAGGAAGACGAGGCAGAACGCTGTGAAGACGCAATCACTGTGAAGGATTGGCTGAGCGGCTAATTGCATTTTGAATGACATCATGCATGGCTAAGACGTGCTTTATTAATGCGGCTCCTGACAAAGTGCAGGAATATCGATGACTCCAACCGGGCATTAAAAACCATTTTAATGAACTTACTTACATGTCTTTTTCTCTTTTACATCTGCTGTATTTTTTGTTTTATTTAATGGTGCATCTTTTATATTTCTTTACATTTTTTATTTGTTTTTATCTGAAACACTTGAAAAAAGTTAATGTTATTTATAATGACATCAGTTTTGTCAATGTTTTTTATCATTTGCCATTTTAATAAGTAATTTTCCCTTTCTTTTGTCAATAAAGTTTTATTCTATTCTATTTTGGTAGCCATTTACTCATTAAACCCATTAAAACGGAAATATAAAGACTTTTTTTACATTTTACAATTTAAGTTTTTCTTTTTTAATATATTTTCAGAATAAAAGCCTTTCTGCCCCCCCCCCTTCTCTGCTCAGCCAAGCCTTTCTGTGAGGCAGTTTTCTGAATGAAAGCCAGACAGACTCCCCCGCATGCTGAGAGGAGCAGCTCCTGTTTCCAGCTCCGTTACCAAGGAGACGGAGAAGCCCACCAATCACAACGTTGAGCGCCGGCAAGCGGGCGATTCAATTTCTTAAAGCTACAGCGTCCTCACCACTCCTTTTTTTTTTCTACAACCTTTTGGTAAAGAAAGAAAATAAACAAGTGAAGCATCTCAACACTTAGCTCAAAACTCCTTTTTCCTTTTCCTCCTTTTTATTAACACATGTTGAGCCCACCCATTAAAGAGTATCCACCTACATACAAAATAGGCATCATTCTGTCATCACATCCTCAAATGCAGGAAAGAACACATTTGTCTACAGATATTCACAAACTGAAAGGACAGTCAATGGTGGTAGGTACTTTTTTTCTCTTTTTTTTATTAAAAAGATGAGTCAAAGACAGATTCACACTTGGAATGTGAAGTAACTACTGCCTAGAACTTCCAACAAAACAAAAACAAAAAAGTCCGGGCATATAATTAGGTCATACTCCAAAAACCGCTTCTTTATCAAACTGACTTCATATGGTTAAGACCCACATAAAAATAAACATTTTTTTTCTTAAGTGCAAGAAATAAAAAATACAGGTTTGTGGTAAATGTCTTAAAAAAAGAAGGCAGTCTTCAGTTTCAAAATAAAAGTTTCATTTTATGAAACAGGAACTATGGAATGTTCTTTTTTTTTTCTTCTATATTTTTTGCTAAACCGTCAGACCACCACAGAATCGGACTATGCCCCCTCTTTGCTTCAGCTGGATTAATTATTACTATTAGTTTATTTTTATTTTTTTTTGCTGTTCCCACATTTAAATCTATCAGTTCCAGCTGATTTTTGTTGTTTGTTTTCCTCGCCCTGGACAGGCTTCAGCATCACAACAGGATGTTGACAGTGCACGAGTCTGGTTTTATTCTCCCCCCCCCCCATCACTTGCTACAAATGTTGATGGTCTGTATCTCAAGAGTATATATTGCACAAAAAAATGAGAGAAAAATAAAAAAAATAATAAAAAAAGAAGGGATGGGGAGGGGGAGAAACAGTATGTGCCATTAAAAAAAAAAAAGAAATCCAGTTTCACACCTGCGATTGGGACCCATCCACATATCACGAGTATGATATACATAAACTCCTAACTTTACTATATTACATTACATATACAATCTTGAAACTAGTTCCAGCTCTGAGGTATGTGTTCCCCCATGATGCCATTGTATCGTCTACAAATACTCAACAAATCTGTTCTACAACTGTACAAAAAACCTAGTTTAAAATCACAAGGCATTTTTGATGCAAGTCTTAACTTAACTTAATCCTTAAAACCAGGACTCCCTTGCATGCTCCAAAAGAAAAAAGAAAAAAAACAAAACCAAACGATAAAGGGAAGAAGTGCCTGAAACTCACTGAAAGCACAGTAAGAACATTCCCTTTTTTTGGACTGTACAAAAATATGCCTGAAAATATCTTACTTTTCTTTTAAAAAGATGAGGTCTGTTATGTATCAAAATGTATCCTCCGCGTTTGCCTCCTCCTTCCTGTTCGGCAGAGGCTGCTTCATTTTTTTTTTCCCCAAAAAACCAGGAGGTAAACGGAATCAGGTAGAAAAAAATTATTTAAAAAAAACTGAAACATTTGTTTTAGAAATTACATTAGAACAGGTTCACAGATTTGCTTATGAGACAGTCCACGGTCCGTGTTCGGCTCCCTGCAGTTTGGATGTTTGTTTGTTTGTTTTCTGAGATGCATAGAAGTTTGTGTTTTTTCCCCCCTTTTTGTGGTCCTTCTAAGCTGGAGTTGTTAAAAAAAAAACAGACCTATATGAGCGGGGGGGGAGGAAAAATCCATCAAACCCTGTCATGCTGCCAGATTAAACAAGAAAATGTCACTTTTTTGTCTTTTTTTTATTTGGAATTCAGAAGCATCTCATTCCTCAAAGCTCACCTTCTTTTTCCAGGACTCTCCAATAATAATAATAAAAAAAGGGCCCAAAATCCCCTGCAGGAGGCTGGGCTCCGTTCAAATCTCCCTTACTTAAAGAACAGTTTTACACGTTTCTTGTGTTTTTTTTTCTCTTCTCTTCAGTATGTGAAGACCAGGTCTGAAAAGTTCGCCTCCAGCCAGTCCCCTGCGATCATCTCACTGAGTTCCGGCGTGCAGTAGTCTGGGAATTCAAAGTGGGAGCCCAGGCTGCCCTCACTGAAAGAGTCCAGGTCCTTATCCACCAGAGACAGGGACAGGTTTCCGGAGTTCCCCAGCTCTGATCCCGGCGCGCTGGGAGCGAAATTCAAACTAAAGTCAAACAATAAATCGTCTGCGTCCTCTCCAGAGGATGAAGAGGAGCTGCTGCTGCTGCTGCTGCTGGAGGAGGAGGAGGATGTGGAGACCGACCGGGAGGATGCTGGTGAGACGGAGGCGGCCGCGCTCTGCTTGCTCTTGATGTTGTAGAAGAGTCTGTTGTGGCTCCGCACCTCCTCGTACATGCTCGCGCCCTCGGACTCCGCGGAGGAGCTCAAAGTTGGGCTCGCGGGAACTTTGGCTACATTGTAGGGCCGCAGGCGCTCCTCCTCGGCGCGCTTAATCCCCATCCGGTAGTCCTCCTCGTAGTCGTCGTCGTCCTCATCGTCCGTCAGCTCACTTTTGACAGCTTTTGCAACTTTAAAGACGCAGTCCTCCCCGTAGCTGTGCGCAGACTTGGAGCCGCTCTTCTTCATCTTGGAGCACTTCTTGCTGGGAGTCTTCGCCAGCTTTGCGCACTTCTCCGGAGACGGCGCCGAGGACTTGGACGCGTCCAGCTTTGGTTTTTTCTTGGGTCTGTATTTGTAGTCGGGGTAGTCGGCCATGTGCTTGAGCCGGAGCCGCTCCGCCTCCCGGATGAACGGGATCTTCTCGCTGTCCTTCAGCATCTTCCACCGCTTCCCCAGGCGCTTGGAGATCTCCGCGTTGTGCATGTCCGGCGACTGCTCCATGATCTTCCTCCGCTCGATCTTGGACCAGACCATGAAGGCGTTCATGGGTCTCTTGATGTGCCCGGTGGCCGTTTTGCACCAGTCCGGGTTGATCGCCACGGGGCTGCACGCCATAAATTCACTCTCCTCCGTGTCCGTTGCCTCCCTGGACATGCTTCCATCCGTCTCGCTGTTGTCCATGTGCTGCACCATCCTCCCCCCCCGGGTTTTTTTTCCTTCCTTTTACTCCCCCCCCCAAAAAAATCGCGCTCCAGCTCCTCACCGCCAAGACGGCTCAGCTCTCTGTGTGCGTAATTTTGCGCGCCACGTTCTCCGCGTCTCAAGCTCTGCACTCTTTTTCCAGAGTTACAAACTGCCTTCTTAACTAGTTATCAGCTTTTTCATGTCCCCTGCGTCACACTAATCCACCCAATCACGTCCCGCACTCCGCCCAGCAGACTCCAATCCAAGACTCCCCCCGTTTAACCCTTTTCTCTCTCCCCCCCCCACCCCCCTTTCTGCTTCTTTCCCGAACGCGCATTGGCGTGGAAGGTGGGGATTTGTGGTGCGCAGCGTCTGGAGCAGCACAAGCATATTAAACATGCACTTTGCGCTCCCGGGAGCACTTCTTTTTTTTGTTTTGTTTATTTGTTCGTGCCTCCAGAAATGTTTTTGTTTATTCTTTGAAATGCTGTTTGGCTACAGGTTTTCTAATTGTTCCTACGTTTTTTTTTTCTTCTCCTTCCCCCTCCTCCCTTAGGTTGTATACTGAAGGTGGCGCTTGGACACTGTTGCAGGCGCCTGAGCGCATCCGTGCGTCTGCATGTCTGAGGGCAGATTTAATGTTCTTCTTCTTTTTTTTTAACATTCTAATTAAGTCAAACCCCTTTTATGTGACAATTTCCTTTAGTAAAACATAGAAATTTGAATTTTGTTTTACTTTTTTGCCTCAAAAGGGTGTTTTTATATCATATTTTCTTAGTCTCAATGAGCAGCAGGGTTTGAATGAAGGAAGTAGGTCAGTAGCACACTTCCAGTTTCCAGTGACAACACACCTGCAGCATCCCACAGACCCGCACACAGATGGGTGATTTATGTTGGCTAATTGTGGGGATGCTTGAACTCAGAGAGGCCCAAAAGTAAAGCTGTACTTTTTGTCTGAACAATTTGAGCAAATGTTGGTGCAGCAATGTGGGTCTTTCAGATGGAAATGTTGTTTTTTTTTTGTCTTTTTTTTTTTTTTTTTTTTGCCTGTGCAGCCACTGCACTGAGCCCATGCTGGCAGGGGGAGAGATGGAAGGCACCCTGCTGAGTCTGCTGTGTCAAGAGGCAGCTGGAGCATCTAGCTGGCGTCTCTCTTGCAGCCCCCCCTTCATCCACACTCCTCCTCCTCCTCTTCCCCCAATGGATCTGGGAGGTAGCCAACAGTGTTGTTGGAGGCTGGGGCGATAAGGCGTCCTGCTTTTTTTTTCTTTTTTTTTTTCCCCCTCTGTTTTTTTCTCCCCCCATCCCATCTCTCGCACTGCTTCGTCCCCTAGAGGGCAATCACTTACCCTTTTGAAACCCCTTCCCCCCACCAAGCCACTGTATTCTCCCCCAGCTGGGGCTTAAGAAGTGTCTCAACTGATACAGAGCGAATCAGAAAGCACAGCGACAGGACGGCGAGGAAGGGAGAGGGAGAAAGAAAATGGGGGGCCAGATTTGGAGGAAGGGGCTTGAGGAGATGGAGGCTGGGGACAGATGGAGGAAGGGGGGTGTCTCCCCCCCACCCCTCCTTCCTTGAAACAGCCCTCAGACACTCTCACACAGAGAGAGGGCTGAAATGCTTTATCATGACTGCCCCGTGCTGATTAAGCTTTATCAGATATGTGTGTCAGAGCGGAGATCTGCGAAGGTTTGACACATGCAAATGCAACATTGTGTGTCGTTTTTCTCAGCCGTTTGATCTGATTGGATCATGAATGAGGATCCAGATTTTTCATCATTATTGGGTTTTTTTTAATAAACTCACCATTTTAACCTTTTATATCCTTTTATTTTCTTACATTTCACCTTTATTTTTGATATTTACAATGATTTGACTTTCCTCATTGCCCAAAATGATTATTTGTCCCTGATAACTGCAACAAAAATCCTAATCCTCCCCGTTTATAAATAGATGGGCAGCAGATGATGTTGCTCAAGCTGATTCGAAGCCGAGGTTTTAGGGTTTGGTTGGATGTGATGTCATCAAACGGCGGTCATTTCTAAAAAATATCACCAAAAAAAAAGTGGGATCAGCAAAGTCTGTCAGTAGGTGGAAGAGGAAGAAGGACCCAGAGATTTATGCTCACATGTCAATCATAAGGTGCCCCAATTTGAGCATCGTATATCCTTACAAAATAAATCAGAAGTTCAGATTTTAATTATTATAAGATAATAAATCGATTTCAATAAGTGAAAAATTTACAATTGAGGGAATTGACTTTTTATTGATTTTATTAAAAAATAATCCTAAACTGAAAAATGATTTGACTTAAAATCTGCATCAGGGGGACAGCCGCAGTGTGGCCCCTTGACTCAATTCGACCAGCTCCAACCCCCGATATGAGCATTTCATAAAGACGGGCTGTTGAAATGATGAGCATCAGGGGTGGATGTTCGGCTCATTAGCATGGCTCATCGTTGGCTCTGAATGAGGTGAATGAGGTGGCGGTGTCACCGATTCATCCCGTGAGTCATCTCACAGAGGGTCCCATCACCAAAGCAGCCTTCACACGTAATGTGACCCCCTCCCCCAAAACCTTTGCTTCCAGTCATTGACTATATATGAGCACTGGACTGAGTGACACACACAAACACAACCGGCGTTCCAAACGGGAAGCGCCCACTGGTTCCAAGAAGCCAAAATTCTATGGATGTCTACAGAGAAATAAACAGCTCAGTCATTCTATTTGTCAGAACAGCCATTCATGCTCTGCAACCTTTTTTTTTTTTAATAGTCTTGCTCATCCTATTTTTTTCACACATTTTTTTTCTGTAGTCGTTCAAGTTATAAACTGACCAATGTCATGGAATTGATGACTCAGACCGACTCGGACCAATCGCTGCTTACTGACAATTTCTGGTTCCAACATCCTGATGTACGTTTCACGAAAACATTGTTTTACTTCATTTCAAAGGAGCCGGAAGTAAGACATTATCTATGGATTACGTAACACTTACTTGATCCAGGTGTCATATACAGTTATGCCCTCTCATCCCGCCCCTTTTTTGTTGTGGGATAGTGTTTAATTGATTCTAGAGCTTTTACTTTAAGGCCACTTGAAAGCTGTGCTGACAACGCGCGTTCAACCACTTCCAATAAAAAGTCTATGTAAAAAATTATAGAGCTGCACGGTGGCGCAGTGGTTAGCGCTCTTGCCTCACAGCAAGAAGTCCCGGCTGGGGGACATGAAAAACAACATCAATGGGGGACCTTTCTGTGTGGAGTTTGCATGTTCTCCCCGTGTATGCGTGGGTTCTCTCCGGGGACTCCGGCTTCCTCCCACCATCCAAAAACATGCTTCATAGGTTAATTGGCAACTCTAAATTGACCATAGGTATGACTGTGAGAGTGAATGGATGTTTGATTGAGGACATTCTACCCTGCGACAGACTGGCGACCTGTCCAGGGCATCTCCTGCCTTCGCCCACAAGTGGCCGGGATAGGCTCCAGCAGCCCTGTGACCCCGAAAGGGAAAAAATGTTAAGAAAATGAATGAATGAATGAATGAATGAATGAATGAAAAAAAAATTGTAAATGCAAGTTACCGATTTCAAAACTCTTGCGTTCTGCGCAAGTTTCTATGATCATTTTCAGGCTCTACATACGCAAAATACCCGGCCACTGAGCACACATTAAAAGTTACATCAGGTCAAACTCTGACATCTCGCACCAACTGTAGGAGGTGATGAAGCGCTAGTATCAGGTAGCGACAGTCCAGTGTGAACAACCCATTCTAGACGCCCGTTCTTGGCCGTGGTTCACATGCCTGCTTGAAAGTTTATTTAGCTACACTTGTGGACATGACGTGCTCTCCACCTCATGTCCCCAAACTGAGAGGTTTATTATTCCTCAGTTAGTTATTTTGCCTGCAAGCTAGAAGATGTTTTTAATCGAAGCAATGCAGAGTTGAATTAAGTGATGGCTTTTCTTTTTATTTTTTGACTACAAAATAAGGGTTTCGGGAGAAACAATTCCCTTTGCATTGCTTATCTAAAAGCCCCCCAAAGCAGCTGCTGCTCTCACAAAGGCCCAGTCAAGCATTAGATCAATACTAACCCCTGCTAGAGGCTATCTGATGCTCAAAACGCATGCATCCATCTCCTCTGCATAGCCCCGAGACAGGTGTGGACTTCTGGAAGCCGCTATCTGATGGCTCCACAATGGGCCAGGAGAAGAAGAGGTGGGGAGGAGGGGTGCTAAAGGTGGGTGGTGAGGATATGGGGGTTTGTTTTGGTAACACGTGAAAATTAACTTTTCACTTGACAGACACAGCTTTGAGTGTCCTGTAGACTCTTAGAGTGTATTGCGCTTAATGCAGAGCTATGCAAAGGATTATATAAAAGCTTTTCACGGTGACCAGTATAAAGAAATCCCTTATTTTGTGCTTGTATACATCCCTTAAGTCTTCATCTCCATATCCTTCATCTTTTTTTTTAATTCACAGAATTGCTACCATGGACTGTATATGATAACTGGATTGAGGGACCCTCTCCCTCACAGTCCAAACAGGAAGTTACTGGTGGTTTAAGGAAGCCAAAATCCCATAGACGTCTATTGGGAAATAAACATCCATTATTTAATTTATTCAGTACATTTGTCTCTATAACCATTCTTGCTCTGTTACCTTCTTGTTAATATGTTTTTGCTAATTGTAATTTTTTTTCATGATGTACTTTTTGTAGTGCAAGTTATAAACTGGCCAATCAAATGCCTCAAAAGTATGTGGTCTCTTGTCAAACGTTGGAAACATTTGCCATTTTGCCCCAAGCCCACTTTGAAGTGGTAGGCGTGTGGACTTCTAACAAGCTCACTCCTGATTGGCTTGGGTGGTTCCCATAGAAATGTTGAGGCACTTTGACTCGGACCAATCAATGCTTACTGATGAAGTCTGGCTCCATCATGGTAGTGTCCATATCGCACAGAAAAAAAAATGCTAGGCGTTAATCACATGCACCCATACGGAGGGGCTTACCCATATGTGCTCTCAGGTTTTTGGGTTGTCCGGTCCTGTGGAGGGTTGTGGACAGGAGCAGTTTCGACTTAAATGATGCATCAGTGTGTCTCGCAGTTCCCTCGAGGCCCATGAAGCCACCTCAAGGGACATCATGATATTCAATGTACAATTGTCGTGCATGCTGTAAGTGTATCTTGAAGTACTTATGACGTGTAGGTGATGTTGTTGTATGACGCCGTAATACCTAACAGACTGCACGCAAGGAATGTACCAGGGACGCGCTTGGTGCACAGCATCTATCACTGGAACAGCCCTAACAGGCCCTGTGCAGGATTCAGGGGATTGAAAAAAAGGACAAATCCGTACAACACCCCTGCGTCTCACATACTTCCCCCCTTACATGTTGTTTGGGTGTTCTCTATGACCTGTCACCTGCAGTGTGCCCATAGAAAAATGTGCATGAATATTTTCGCTGTACGGCCTCACCGAGCCGTCTATGGTCTTAACATTCTAAGCATGCACCATACAAATTTGCTCATTTTCCTCCTGCAGACAGCCCATATCCACATGTTAGGGCAGCTGAGACGAAAGCATTAGGGTGATGTCACAGTCACTGGGTCCAGTTCACAAGAACCGTCAATGATTGCCACCCACAGACCAGTTACATCAGCTGCTCATAGATTTGTTTCATAGCCTGCCTGACACCATGATCTCATTCCTCAAAGGTCGTCCCCCTCTCCCCCCCTGTCTTCATCTGAAGGTAGGAGAACTTTGACAATGAAGAAGATTTCACAGCCACTTGGAGGTCGTTGTTTTGCCACTTAGGTGCCTCGGAGGTGGGTTTTCGCCCCACTGTTGCTTCACATTCTCAACTCAATGCAAATGTATCTCCAGGGTGTCGGGTTCCTCGTTGGCCTCCTTGATGTGGACTCTTGTCCCTTGAGGTTCCAAGCTCGCTAGATACTTGAGAGTAGGGGTATTGAACATGCAAGTGCTGGAAATGTTTGTGGCACTAAATGAATTTTACTGGAACATTTTTGTTGTAAGAAGATGTTTATCTGCCATGAAGTCTTGAACCAAAAGATCCTGACCCTTTCCTTACCCTGACCTTTTCACTTACTGTCATCAAAAGACGAACATGACCAACAACAAATGCTTTGTTATGCCAAATATGAGCACACATTCACACTTTGATTTGTTTGGTTCAGATCACAGTTTGTTTCCTTTGATAGTTCTCTTTGTTTGGCCAAGTGTGAAAGCGTGTCTGGAGCAAAGCAAACCAGCAAACTGAACTTTAAAACTGAAGCTCTGGATTGACTTGCAAGTGAACTCCACTGCGAATTTTAACAGTATGAAGGCAAACAGACCATCCAGCTTTTCAAATGTGCGAATCTCGTTTATTCAATACAGTCGATTTCAGTCTGAAAATAAACAACTAAATGATCCCACCACTTTTTCTTGATATTAAAACCCGAGATGTCCCTGCCGACACCTTCACAACACAAGCTCTATGCCATATTGTATACCTTCAAGCGTTAGATCAACCCGAATCAGATGCTTCTGATACCAAGAAAAGCGGCTTTTCATGTCGGCTTTTACACCGTTATGCAACAGTTTATGAACGCAAAGCTGCTTTACTTCTACATAAGCAGCTGATTTACATGATTGCACGAACACACAACTAGCTGCTTCTCTTTGCATCAGAATGCACTGGAGTTACGGAAATAGCAAGATGGTTGAAGACTTACCGTCGTGAAAAGATTGCCAATACAGGCAAAAGCTACAGTTTAGAAGAGTCAACAGTTATACCTATCTGCCTGTAGGGCTGTAATGAGCCGAAAGCCGTTTGTTTGGTCTGCTAACACGATTAGAAGATCACGTTTGTGCATTTTGCATTTTTTTCTGTTTTTTTGGGGGGAAAAGCATCACTTACTTTAAGTGTATTTACATTTGACAGGTCTTCAATAAATCAATTTTACTATTAAATCACTCCGAATTTTGTAAATTAGTCATAGCATTACATTAGCATTAGCTCTGAGGACCCAGTTGATTCTGCAGGGAACACTGATACTAAAGAACGGAGGAAAACGGTAAAGCATGTTTTTTTTTTTACAGGAGTTTCTCAAAATGTGACCTGAGAAAAAGAAATGGTAAATAAATTAGCATCACAGGCTTTTGATGGTTTTTTTTTAATTGTGTGGTTGTTTTGTGTTTGTTTCAGACAGTTCTACCTACTAATAGCAGCTTGGTCCAGTTTGTAAAACATAATCTAAAGGAAACCAAATTAAATTTTCATGTTTTTATTTTTTTTTGTACCAGTAAAAAAATAAAGAAATTGGATTGTTCATGTGTAAAAATGCATTTTAGTCCTGCTCCAGTATTCCTTTGATCTACCGAAAAAGTGGTCTTTTTTTATCACGACCGTGTCGTTTTTAGCCAAAATCTAAACACCTGTGTCATTCTCTAGTACATAGTTTCTGCAGTGCGGCTTTAGAAATGTACCTGAGTTGTTAGCAAAACTGTTGACACAGAGCAACCCCGCCCCCACTTCCCCTCCTCGTTCCAGAGAAGAGTATTTTCTACGTCACAAATGCTTTTTTTCAAAGTGCATTTTTCCTCTGCTTCTGATACACAATGATTTTAATAAATAAATAATCTGAAACTAAATTTTGAGCTTCATTTTCTTCATATATGTCCTCCATTAAAAAAAAAAACACCAAGAACATCGGCGTAGGCCTTTAAACTCCCTTCATCTTCTAATGACAAATTCTTCAGCCTCACTAATAAATAATTAACCTCTCATGCTTGCCATTGACACCAGTGGAAAACTCCATCCTCAGTGGTTGTGTTTTGCGGCCACTCAAGTCATCTGCCTTTAGGTGGAAAACCCGGTTGCCGGACAAATCCGTTTAGGGGCTTTCCATTGGCGGGCAGCATTCAGGCTTCCACACTTCCATCACTCCTTTCATCCAGCTGCTGCTCCCCATTGAAAGTCGAGTGCTGAGTGTCAGCTACCCTTATCATGCTAATGTCCTCTCGGAGAGGACCAGGAGGAAACCTGGTCTGAGCATTTACATGTAACTAGATTTTCCTTGCAGACATCCACCACAGGGAACCAGATTTCCCTAATCCCCTCTACTGGTTATGGAAACCAGTTTCTTACATAACTTTTAAGCAATCAGGTTGCTTGATGGGCATTTATTACCTCTTTCATTAAGTTTAAAAGAATCTTTTGAGAGATCTGAGCAGGAATTGTGATTGTTTTGTGGCTAAAGCCACTCCTGCACTTTAAAATGTACCACACGGCCTAAAAAGAATCTGCTTTTTTTCCTCCCTTCAACGTACAGCCATGACCCACAAAGCAACACTCTGCGGCCCGGAGGAGATGACATCATCCTGGAGCAAGTCTGGCTTCCTCGGTACAATATGTTCCACGGTAATCACATTGCCATGCCATTTCCAATCATTTCTGGCCATTAAAATCCTTTGATTATACACCAGCAGCGCTGAAGTGGTGTTTACCGAAAGGGTCCAGTGTAGCCAGGTTTGTGTTGTATATTGTTCCTTGTGTTAATAAACTTGTGCGGCAGCCAGAGCCCTGCAGGCGCTCGCAGCCGCTGTAATGAGAGCGTGTTTAGTCTGCAGGCTGCGCGGGGCTAATGCTGATAGATTGCGTGGCTGCAGGTTAGGTCTTGCTCCCTCCCAGATTGCCGGAGACGACACGAGGAAGCGGCAGCAAATTTGTTTACTCATGAAGGGCATGACAAGCTCCAATAAAACAGTTACCCCAATAACTCATGGTGGATAAAAACAGCCAAGTGGAACTTTATTCGAAGACGATGGCTCATAGGGACACCAGGACAGCTGACTTATTTCTTATTAAACACAATTGTTGTGTTCTTAGCTGTTTATTGAGTTTTGCTCATTTTCTAAGAACTTTTTGTTTATTTATTTTTAGCTCCGCTTCCCCACCGGCCTGCCCAGACTTGCCACCTCGTGAGATAAGATAGAGTTGACTACAGGCCAGTGTGTGCAGAGGCTCATGTGGGGCCTCCGCCGTGCTTAGTCACACTCATTCGCATCCTGTGCTCTGAAGTTTTACTGGTTTATGATCTTTGCGCTGCCAGTTGAATTGTGACAGTTCAAAGCAGCATGACAAATTGAGAATCCGTGCCCTGTGGACAACTCTGGAGACAGGATTTTGTCAGGTCCTTAATTAGTGAGCAGGGATAACACCAGAATTACAAGAAGAAAGATTCTTCATCTTATTTTACCCTTGATGTCCTCTTAACATCCATTTCTGATAATGCTTTTGGTTCATTCAGTCAACATTTCCCTCTCTTTGTAAAAAAAAAAAAATGTTGTTGGTAAAATCAAAGTAGAAGTTGTGAAATTACTATTCAGAGATGAGAATGATTTAAAAATAACCATCTGCATTATTATTATTTTATATTTAAAATAGTTTGTTGTGTTGTTGTTATTATTTCTACCTTTGCTACAATCTTCTGCCAAACATTAAGAAGGTGCATCTTTACTATTTGGCAACACTGACTTCCTGTTTGAAGCACCTTCAGAAATGAATGTTAGTTCACCAAATATCCACTGGGATGCTTGTTATGACAGTAATTGGTACTAGAGTGAGCGAGTCCAAATGTATTCAATTAAACAAAAACCTAAAGTTCCAACAGTGTTTTAGCAATAATGTCAATTTTCTACCTACATTTTCCTCAATTACTTCATGAAGTTACACAATAAAGCTACAATTACTATCAAATACAAAACAAAGAGTGACTTAATAATATGCTTAATTTTTTGTTGAGTTTTTCCTTTTATTCCTAAATCACAAACACCTCCAAAAAGTACACATTTTTTTTGAGGTTTTGACAATGTGCACTTTGATCATGTGACTCCATTGACTTCCTGTATAAAGCACATTTACATACAAACTAAGACTAAGAATAAAACAATAAAAAAAGAAAATATCTTTAGCCTCAAAACTAGGAAGCCTTTTTACTGGAAACCATATTACATTTTCATGCTTCCAGTATTACATCTTTGGATTCAGTTTAGATATAAAGGAATATCTCTCTCAAATGACATGCAGTGTCTATTATATGTAAGAAAGTGAATTTCTAAAATAAATAAATAAATAACAGTACTTGTGCAATCACCGTTCTAATGAAAACTCAGCGTGCGTGGCACACATGAAGATTTTTGACCAAGAGGGAAGGCTTGATTCTCATTTGTGCACCACGTCTCCTTGGAAAGCAGGGAATCGATCACTTACTGACAGCATCAATTGCAGATTCCAGTCAGGTCCTCTGCTTTCACAGGTCTAGTGCACACTCAGTCATGCTGGCCATGTTGCCCTGACTCTTGTCTGCGACTCATCAACATCTGGTTTTTGGCAGAAAGTGATATGTTGGATACAAAAACGTGGCACTATGGGCTAAAAACCTCTTAAGACATCTGTTTTGGTTAATCATTTTACAGCTCTACAAGTTACTCCGCTTGTGGACAGATTGCTGCTATCCAGGTGACTTTTTTGATTGAAAAAGTAGTGTCAAAGTAGCTGAAAAAAAAAAAAAGTGACATCAATCAGGCTTCAACCTTGAAAGCAAAAAACAAAAAAAGAAGAAATGAACTCACGGAGAGACAAACACCTGAAGCAAACCTGAGCATTCACTCTTGTTTGAACAGCAAACAGATAAGATAGCTCAAAGTTATCACCAAGAGATGAATCCCCAGAGCATTCCCCCAGGAGGGGTTTCATCAGTGTGGTGGGAGGGAGAAAATCAATCCCCCCCAACCACATATGGTGACAAATAACCACCTAAAACTGAGTCGAAATTACTTGTACCCCCAATGGATTCGGAAAGAAATGGATCCAAAAAAAGTAAAAAAACAAAACAAACAGGTTTTGAATGACAATAACAGCACCACCAATGAGCATTGCCATCACAGTCATAATTTAGTGTGCTGAAATGAAAACATAATTTTCCTTTTTTTGTAATTTTTTTTTAACAATTCAACCATCCTTATCGATTACTATATCAAATTTCAAGACAAAAGGATTGATTTTTTGCAAAAATGAGTCGAAGGGCATCACCAAGTTTGTCAATTTACTTAAAAGTCATTTCTAAATCAACATTTAGAAATGAAAGCAAATTTTTTTTTTTCTATTTTTACCTTTTAGCCATCCTTATGGTCGATTCTTTATCAAATATCAAAATAAAACCATTGATTTTTCACCAACATCACCCGAAGGGCATCGCCAAATTTGTCAATTTACTTAAAAGTCATTTCTAAATCAACATTTAGAAGCGGTTCCTATAAATATACTACGACTAAAGGCCACTACCAATTCATAGAGCACCCCCCCCACACACTTTTTTATTTGCATTACATATGCACATATAGACTGCTATTTTCTCAAGCATGTCATCCATATCAGGGTCTTAGTGTGTCTCCCTCCATATACTAACTCACTGCCCTTTCCTTCATGTCTCTTCAGGATTTCCAAGACAGGCTAAGGAATGCTTTTCATAAATCTCCTCTTTTGCAAAAAACATCCTTCACTTTGCACTAGAAGCTTTTTTTTATCTGTATAGTAAAGGTCACTGTAGGAGAGGTGGGGGATATGGAAAAGCTAAGCTGTGTGCTGGGCAGTCATGGTCCCACAAATCTGTTTATCTGTCCTAAAATCAATAATAATATATTTTTTTTAGTAAGAAGCGTACCAAGCACAGTTGTGCACCTCTAAGCTTTATACATCCTTGCATCTTTGCATCTTTATGAGGTGGAAAAGTTTTTGATTGGGCGTGTGAGAGCCTGAGCTCGTTTAGCAACTTTACCAAATGTGATTTTTTATTTTTGTTAACAGCTTAATCCATGCAGTGTTAATTCTAAGCTTAAAGTCCTACTCCAATCATCTTTTGATCTATTGTAAAAGCATTCCTAGTGGTCTTTTAGTTACAATTATGCCGTTTTGGGGCAAAAAAAACAAAAATAAACTGTCGTTTTCAAGGACATAGTTTCTGCAGAGCGGCAGAAGTTCATCATGCCATAGTCACATGCACCAGTGCGGCCACCGTAATGAAAACGCATGTGGTAAGTGTATCGTGAAGTAGCCTATTTTAAAGGTTTGTGCAAGTCACACGCACTTATAGGCCGTGTCACACAGCCACTATGTACATTTTGCGCATTTTCCACGTATGACATACGTAATTGATACGTGTTTCTTGCGTTTATCATTTGTTGATGTCAGCAGATGTCCGTCAAGCGTTTTGGCCAATGTGTGTGAATTCGGTTTTGAGTGCTTCAAAATTTTTAGTCGGTTGAGAATTATGTAGTTTATGCATGTTTTACGTAGTTTATACACAATTTTCTTTAAATCTTACCCAATTGTGATTGAGTTTTTTGCAAGATACACACCCCAATTTGTATCTTTCCATGTATGTCCATGTATGTCTAATGTACTTTTCACGCATGTACCACCGATGTATAACTTTATATCGCGTACACAGTGCACACATTACGTTCTATTCACGTATTTGACGCATTAATCACTAAAGACTTGCATATGAAAAGCACAATAATCACGCACGGTTCATGGTCTATGTTGATTTATGTATTCTTTGTGTGGCTTATTCATATGTCTTCCGTGATTTTAATGTAGTACATTCGTGATACATCTGTGAAAATCTATCACAACTTTTCTCACTTTTTTTATGTATGACCAATTTTCATCTGTGCAATATGCGCAAAATGTACCTAGAGGCTGTGTGACACGACCTTTAGATGTAGGGATGATGCTGTCATACGGTGGCCTAACGCCGCACTCTAGCCATTGGGGATGTAGATGCCAAAACAGTGTCTAACGACAAGTGTTTCTTGTTTACACTAGTGTGGTGGGCGTGTTTATTGGTTAGACAGCTGTGATTATATAAATTAAGTTCACCTGGTCATTTGGGTGGAATGAACAACAGTTGGAGTGGGTGAGCCGGGGATGAACACATTTTGTTGACCGCTAACAATGATGACGCTTTTGATCGCTATGCTTTGTAGAAGGCGTCGTTGAATGTTTTGTAGATCGTTTTTACTCATCTGCCGTCTTGTCCATAATGATGACAACCCTTCAACATTGCTCTAAGCCAGTGTTTTTCAACCAGTGTGCCGCGGCACAGTAGTGTGCCGTGGGAGATGGTCAAGTGTGCCGTGGGAAATTGCCCTCATCAACTGAAACATTTATGATCTCCAGGATTTCACCTCTTTGTTCATCCAAACAAGCCCTAAAAAAACACTAAGAAATAAGGAATATGACAGATCATAAAATACTTTTTTCTTTGTGTTTATTTGATTCTATTAAAGACATTTTGATAAAAATGACGGTACCGATTTAGCTGCAGCTTAATCTCCGTTTTAGCAAAAGTCACGCCCCTTTAACTGTCTCCACCAATCATTCTTGGATTCTTAATCACGTGTCATCAGTCTGACCAATCAGAAGTGGTTAAAGTCTTCACTTCCTTGTTGTGCATTCTGCTGATAAAGTCGCTCAGTTTCAAATAAAATACCAGCTAAAGCTCGTCTTTAGCGGTGTAGCTTTCCACAGAATCCGGTATCAGACCGTGGAACAAGTGATCAAAACAATAAAGCTCAGAGACCGGGTCGTTCTGCATTCGGCGGATTGTTGAACTACATCTCCCATGATGCATTGGGTTAAAAGTAACCCAACTCGTCTCTCCTCTTAACGTCTTGAAACCACAACGAACACAAATCAAACAGTTTTTAAATCTTTTAACTTAACTTTTATTACATCTTTTAGAGAAAAAAACAGCTGCAGCTTCCAGCGTTTTCTGCCACAATTATAAAAAAAGAATGTGAGATTGTGGAGGAACTGTTCAAAACAGACTGAGTTTCTCCTGTTATTTTTTTTTTTTGTTTTTTATTTTTTTGAATGCTGGTGTGCCGCGAGATTTTTGTCAAGGTTTAAGTGTGCCGCGGCTCCAAAAAGGTTGAAAAACACTGCTCTAAGCAACACCTTATCACCACAAATGAAAATAATTCGGGAAAACATGCTTAATCAACGGCAATTCCCAGTCTAATGTAAATAGACATGTAGCCGCTACAAGTGAGGTGTCCACACTAAGTCTTTACTGGCCATGTGCATATGTTGCACGCACATGATATACAAGGGATACGTAAGTGTCGGTGGGACACCTTTAGGACCCCCAGATAAACTACACTCTGGCTCATTTCTTAAATGCTAACAGTCAGGCTGCAGGCAAAGAGCGCACACTTGTTGAGTTCGAAGGGTTTGGAGTGGGTGGCTGAAAAATTCGTACAACATGGTAACGTCTCACCTACTTGAACCCTATGTGTTGTTTAAGTATTTGTTATGAAATGTCGCCTGCAGTATACCCGTAGTAAAAATGTGCCTGAACATTTTCGTCCTACAGGCTAACCGAGGGGTCTACGATCTTTAAATTTTGTCCGGATTCTTTGTGTGCTGTGTACAGATTTGCCAGATTCCAGGTAAGACGAGGAAAACAAAGACGTACATGGATCTATTTGGCCATAATTGGATGCAGCAGACTGGAGCGGAACAGGGAGCTTGTGTATTTTCTACGTAACAAATACAATACAATTTTCAAACTGCGTTTTTTTTTCTCTGCTGCTGATTCGCATTGACTTAAATAAAGAAATACCCTCACCATCACCAAAAAAAATGGCACAAACACTCAATTTTCATCGCAGTTGGCTTGCAATCAACATTAAAAGTCTTGAATTTTTTGTCCTTCCTTTAAATCGAACTGACAAGTTCAGGATTACAATGGGAGTCTTAAAACAGTTCAGATAATGAACAAGAGAAGCGAAGTTGTGAGAGAGAGCACACGCAGGGAGACTGAATTTAGCCATAAAAGTGTAAGAGCGGATTACGGCTTCTCTCATTTCCAAGCCCCCTTTTCAAACATTCCTGCGCTAATCTCATTACGAGTGTCTGTCAAGCAGGGATGACAATTCATTCTAACAAGTTTCCTGCTCTGCTTAAATTCACAGGCTTCATCACAAATGAAAACACATGAGAGGTGCCTGTGAAGCAGGCGCCCTGGCTAACAAGGAAACGGAGAGTAAGCTTCAGCATTTTTTTTGATCATCTCAAACCTCGACTAAATGTATACGTGTTTCCATTTGATGTAACATCACTGAAACCACCGCTGTGCTTAATAGTATATTGGCTAGAAGGGCCTATTATTTTCATGTAGGTCTACGCTACAAAACGTCTCTTATGGCTCACAGTGTATATTCTTGACGGTTTGAATAAATTTACCTAATTATAACGCCATTATTTACATAAAATACAGCAGTTTTCTAACAGGAATAGTGCAGCTTTAGCAGCTCGGCATTGAAAGAATCAAAAAGAGCAGTTCATAAACACTGTTTAAATAAACCTGCAGAGGAAGCAACACATAATTAGTGTCTTGTTAATTGCAGAGAACCATTAAAGTGCACTTAATGTGATGCAAGAGTAAACTGTTTGCCAACAGAGAATAATGATTTTATTCTCAGTAATTGTTTTTTTTTTTCTTTTTTATATAACACAGCCTCTTTCTTTAAAAAGAAATGTGAAAAATATCCCGAGGCATTATGTTTGAAGTTTCTTTTTTTTTTTTTTTATAACTAGCTGACTGCCTAAACCTTACATTAGCTGTTTGAACCAAAAGCCACATCTGGTGATGTGTAACGTACAAAGCTGCCTGGCAAACTACCTGTATTGATAAATCCAGACTGTCCATTACTGGATTCAACTGACCCTTGCAAGTAAAAACTTTTCAAGCACCACTAGAAGCTGAAGGGCGCTACCCTATTTCTAGCTCATCTCTGCTAACTTGTCTTCAGGGGATGCTAGACTGTTCACATCACCCCAATTAGCAGAGGCCAAGCTTTAAAAGCTATCATTAGGAGCACATGACCTTCCTATCACTCTGGCTTTACCTGAATAAAATGTACAAATTTACATTAAAACTATTTGTAGAGCTCATGGAGGCTAACCGTTCCTAATAAACCCAGAAACAGTGTTGTTAGCCGTTTAGCACTACCGTTAGAATCTTACCATATCAACCAAAAAATAAAAAATTGAGTTTCTATATGGCCTACTAGAAGCTGTAGAGCGCTATCCTATTTGTTGCCGTTCTATACTAGCAATGTTTCTATTTGTTATGATATGTACACATTGGGCTGAACGATGGGTTTTGTATGCGCTTCAAACATAGGGTGTCCACACAATTCTATTGCTACTCAATACTGGCGCATGCACTCACAGTTGGAAGCCCCTGAAAGCAGAGTAAATCTCACAAAACCTACTTCAAACTTTCTTTCACAGCTCTATTCTGATACATGGAAGACTTGGTGTCATAAAATTCCATCCGGATACAAACCACAATTATTCATTTCTGCTTCAGAAATCATCAGTTTTCAACCGATTAGCTCTCCTGTGTTTTGAAAAGGACGCTACCCAAACATCACTACCAACTCCCTGATTGGTCAAAGTTCAACTGGTTTCAACGCACGTTCAATGTTTGGTACGTAGAGCCTCAAAACAACCTAAAAAAAACCTGCATAGCGACACAGAAGCCCGAAACACGGATATGGTCGCGTTTACACAGACATATTTTTTAAAAAGCAATTGCTTAAAGGCATGTTTTTCCTAGCCTAGTGTTAATATAGCATTAGTGGGAAGCCAGACTGTACACAAGAACCCAAGTAGCCATGGCTTCAGTTAAGCTGTCACTAGAACATTACCTTCTTGCCACTTTGGCTGGCTGATGACTTGCTTGGAGAATTGTACACATTTGCATGGCCATTATTTGTAGCAAGATGGTAAGCATATGGATGCTAGTGCTGAAGAGTAAACCCAGACACACTGTTTTTAGCTTTTCAGCACTTTCTTTACTTTGTTACAACATCAACAACAAAGTAAAATTGTACTTGTACTTGTGTAAACTCTTAAAGTAGACACCAAAAGCAAATGTTGTTTTTCCACTTGGTTAATTGGGATGGGTGCTATTAGGATTCGGTGCTGACAGGTACTTTTGAAATGGTTCTATGTCACAAATATGGTCGTTTTTCAAAAACAGGTAAGGGTTAAGGTGAGCACCTCCCCTGGACAGGAAGATGTTGGAGCACTTATTATAGGACGTTGGATCTTTTGTTGTGAAGTACAGCTAAACCTTCGCTCGCTTCACTTTTGGCATTTTGACCGACGCTCCCTTATGGTCTTACTTATATGAGTCCGCCCACAATTGCTGGAAAGGTGAAATGATTGGCTGGAACTAAATCGAACACCAGCGATTGTCATGTTTTAAACGAAGCCCTATAACCCACTTGTTTACGTGGTACGAGTAGTACCATATACTATACATCAGTAAAAACATGAGACCGAGGTTCGGCACTCATTCCTATTAGTTTATTCTACTTAAATGTAGCTTGAAATAGAAAAAGCAGTGTTAGAATATCCGTTTTGATATGGTCGACAAAGACTAGCCACTGAATGAAACACACATCAGTATTGCTTTGTTTAATGAATGAGACATCAACATAGACGTTTAGAAGTAAATATAAGCTTGCATGCAGACAGGGTTCCTGGATGATTGTCTTTGTATGTGTCATCTGCTCCAAGAGAAGAGCATTAACCGTTATCTCGGCAAGAGCACCGCCATTAAGTCAAGCAACAATAGATCCAGGGTCAAGGAGGAAGTTGAATGGCAGCTGGGGATGAATATGATTTCAGAGGAAGCGATAAAGGGGAGGTCCTGTACTAGCGCCGGAGAGTAGAACAATATTTTCGGGGGGGGGGGGGGGGGGGTGTCTGCTGTGGCACCTTTTCATTCTTTCTTTCATTTTTGAGCGAAGAGGTCAGATATGAAGGAGAAGAATGACCAACAAGACAGATTAATGATGACGACGAGCAGATCAAACCAAATCTAAGTTATTCACTGCTAATGAAAATAGGAGATAAAGCACTCTGTAAATCATCTCATGGTCTAATGTATTAGTGATAATGAATTCATGGTGCCACGTTTAACCTTAGTTTTGCAATTCATTATATTTGAGATTAACAAGGGAGGGAACTTAAGTGAACTGTCTGCAGGGAATTACAGAGGGGGGGCTCATTGTCAATCAAGGATTGTGTTTCCATGTCTTTCATTAGGGCTGGAGGAATTAAATAAGACATTTTTTTTCTTAATGGTGAATGGCTCTCCCATTTAACGCTTCTCTTGCTCCCCCAAGATGGTTAACTCTTCATTACCCAAATTAAAAGCATCCATCTCTGTTGGCTCCTGCCACACTGCCATGACCTCTACCTGTCAAAACTTTCCTGTAAGCTCTTGAGTGATGGATGATACCCCCCGAACCCTATTGTCAAAATTATCCAGTGACTGTCCAACCCTCTCTGATCCATTCAATCCATCACCCCAGGCTGCGTGCCACCAGCCACGATTTAACAATAAAGCCGGAGTGCTAATTTACTCCTCGTCGAAAATTAGACGCTGCCTTTTAATTATATGCTTGGAAGTGTTCGGAGAGTTCACGAGGATCACCTCAAAAGCTTTTAGCTCCACTTGGTGGAGGCCAGTCATTTATGTGTTATTTATTTCAAACATTACTACGATCGGGGGTAGATTAAGACGAATCAGTGGATAGAAGGAGTCAAAGTGTTGCTCCCGTTTGAAGGTCACACCTGTTGTTAAAAAAGATGACAAAAAAATATTTAACTTGTCACGTTCAAACAGATAAATGTAAATAATGAGGTGTTTAGTCCAAAAAGTGAGTACTGACTTTGTAATGCTAATATATGCAGGCTGCGAATCTTTCGGTGTTACCGGTTCGGCTTTGAAAATTGCGTCATGCTCAGCTGTTTACATTAAAGTCTTTGTTGACAAAGGAAGCATGGCTCTCTTAACCTTGTCCCATTTTTCCCTCCATTTGCATCACCTTCAGACACATGTAAATATTCAAACACATGCCACACGTCATACATAAAACATGCTAGCAGCATCTTATTCTAACCTGACCTCTTGTCCACCTGCTCCTCACCCGGACAGATGTAGACGCCGGCATGGACACACCTCACTTCCTGAGAGGAGGAGAGTTATGGCTTCCTGGGAGAGGCAACGCCGTCCCCCGGAGCCGTGAGGGCTTCGACAGCTACCTATGGAGAGGGCACGCTTCTGACCTGCTCTGAGGCTTCTCCCTTTTTTCTTTGAAATCCTCCGTGTACCTGTCAAAAAGGTCAAGAGGTTACCCTGACAGCAGACAACAGAGCAGGGTTTGTGTTGCTGGGTGTCCTATGTGGTTTTTGTGTGAACGCCTGACACCCCCACCCCTCCCTCCTGCTGTGACAGATGCCAGGCTGTTGCAACAGCGAATGTGTGCTAACTAACTTCAGCCAAATGATAGCCTGGTTCCAGGTCGTACTATAAAACAAACTGTGCATGTGTGCCAGTACCGGAGCCCATGGGGGGTGGTTGTTTTCACAGCCCAACCAAACCATGAGCTAATTGTACAGATAGAGCGAACCGTTGCTGATCACAGCTTATTCTGGAATTATGACTCAATCTTGAGGCTTTTGACAGTTGGGTAATTATTAATCAAAGAGTGGACATGTCAATGAAACTGGACAAGGTGATTAATTCTGAGTCACTTGTCATTTTGACTGGTTTTTCTAAAGTGATGGCGAGAGTTGACAGGAGAGCTGAGTGACAGCTCCTCTCGAGCAGGAATATTCACTCTGGTATGTTTAAAGCTACTCTCCATTCATCACAAAGATAAATATAGTGCTGTCCTTGATTTAACTAGTTAAGTAGCTGAATGAAAGTATAAACTGGTGCCTAAAGACCAGCTCCGATCATCTTTGATCTTTTTCAAAAGCTTTCCCAGTTGTCTTTTAATTATGATAATGCCGTTTTTAGCCAAAAATAATAATAAAATGTTATATAGAACAGCATATATTGTAATGTTTCTCCAGGTCATAGTTTCTGCAGAGTGGCAGTTGAGGGAGGGGCGGTTTTGGCTGAGAGCTTAATGTTTACAAGCTCTCCCCCTAACTTACAGTCTTTCACACCCCCAACCTAACATTACCTATGCTACAAAAATGGCGGCCAATATTGGAGCTTTCCAGACGTACAGTTTTGAGACAGATGCCAACTCAGATGAGTAAAAACCAAGACGTACACGGATCTAGTCGTTTACAAGTTAATACATCAGAATGGATTTTATAGGCCACAAATACGATCTCTTTTAAATTGTAGTTTTTTGTTTGGTTCTGATTAAAAACAATTAAAAGACAAAATACTCTGAAATGCTATTTTGAGCTAAATATTCCTTATAAACGCCCTCCATCATTAGAAAAATGATGGAGGACAAGAACGTGCCATTCAAGACCCACTCCCTTTCCATCGAAGTGGGTCTTTAAGGAAATGAAAATGTTAATGTCGGATGATCAAAACAGACATTGGAACTCATCATTTATGTTATTTATTTTATTTTTTTATTTAAACATTTAATGAGCAATGGCAGAATTAGATCCTTGAGATGCAACATGTTGCACCATTTTTCGAATGGTTCCTCCTTTTAGATTCATAACAAAAAAGAAAAGATGACAGAGGTAAGAATAAACAACTAAAGGGAACTAACCTATATCATAAGATCATAATTAACAAACAAACACACAGTCTTTTCTGAAATGGCATATAATATGATTTTGTTTTATTTAGAATCAGTTATTAGATGATAGCCATTTTTGTATGGAATCAAAATCCTGTTGCAATGAATTATAGATATCCAAGATGCTTAGAATAGAAATAGAATATAGAATATTGTATCATCCGCATAGAGTCAAATATCACATGTAGAACAGAAATACAGCAAATCATGAATACATATGGAAAATAAAAAGGGTCAGAGAGAAAAACTGTGCTGAATACCTTTGTTTATACCTATGGTTCCCTTATATAACACAAAATGATAGCGATGATGAAGGTAAGAATTGAACCACAAAATACACTGACCAAAAATATAAATGCAACACTTTTGTTATTGCTCCCATTTTTTATGGTATGAACTCAAAGATGTGAAACATTTTCTACATACACAAAAGAACCAGTTCTCTGAAATATTGTTCACAAATCTGTCTAAATCTGTGATAGTGAGCACTTCTCCTTTACCAAGACAATCCATCCCACCTCAGAAGTGTGCCATATCAAGATGCTGATTAGACAGCATGATTATTGCACAGGTGTGCCTTAGACTGTAAACATGAAACCATGTTGGTGTCCAAAATTTGAAAAAATGTCATTAGTGAATATATAATGTATGAATATGTGGGAAAGTGTGTGTGTCAAGCCCTTTCTGACAGTAACAAGAGAGGAGAAGCAGGCCAGGAGAAGGTGGATGAGTCACTCAGCCTATCTTTAGTGACCTGCCTTTATTTATAGTAGCCTGCAGGAAGATAAAAGGCACACAGTTTTTCCTTTTTTCCTCTTTGTGATCTGCCAACAGGTTCCTTCTAATAACTGTCATTTATAGATGCATAGGGGCTTTCATGTAGGAGGTGGCGACCCGATGTAAGGTATCTCCACATCTTAAAGACTGTACCAATGATTTACAAGAGGCTTCTCTCAAATCACTGCTCTTCTAAAGGCATATAACTAAAAAGAAAATTGCACCATTTCCCAACTTGGATCTTGGTTTCCCTGCCATGTAGGAGTGTGATTTGGTTAAGCAGAACATCTCATGTGAAATGAAAGTTTAATGATAATCAGGGTTGTCTAGTCAAAGGCTCATATTTTTACAACCGTCTGACAAAAATAAAAATATTAATCAGAGAAAACCATCGAAAACATATAGAAGAGGAGTGCAAATATACATTTTTATTGTTGCAGCCTCAAAGACAAGCTAAAGTGTTGACATTAATGTGTTTTTATAACATAGGGATGGATATTCAGCTGCTTTTCAGCTATTTATGTGTGGCATTTGAAGCTGTGATGCATTAAAAAAGTCACTAGAAAAGAGGGGAAAAAATGGAGACAGGCTATGGTAAATGAAGGATGACCTTTTGATAATGAAATTATCTTCACCCAGTCTGCAGAATATCTTCCTCTTCTATAAACAGCGTTTTCTTGCAAAGGAGAATGTGCTTCAATGTAGGATTTCTATTTAACTGGCTGTGGTTACTTCTACTCAGTGTCTTCACTGATTCTCTAGAAGGCGCTCGGTAAGAGGCCCTACACATGATGATGAAAGGCGCCGCACTGGGTCTCCTCACATCGCCAGCATCTGGGTAAAATAAGTAGCACTTGAGCAAATCGCTAGGAGCATGCTCAGCTGCTAGCTCGGGCTCTCAATTTGTTCTTGTGCAAAAAGATGAGGCTACCGCATTGAAAATGCAATGCATGTTTGTTGAGGGAAAGTAGAAAAAGTATTTTTCACATCGCCTACATTCAGATGTTTTGTGTGTGGTGACAACAGTTAGCTCCTTAGGCACTAGCATCTTGCTAGCTTAACTTTGAGGATACTTTGAGAAGCAAAAAAACATCTTGAAGGTGTAGAAACATCAGATAACACATGTTATTCACTGTTTTTAAGAGTTGTCTCACATACTTTGTCAGGACAATGGTTCTATTGTAGGATTACTGATACTAGGTGAACGGTTAACCTATATAGTCACATGCACCCAAACAGGTGGTTTGACCTACAGGGGTGCTTTGGGTTTAAGGAACCATTGAGGGTCGTAGAGAGGTGCAGTTGGTTTAAGGCACATCTTAGAGGAGGGCAGGTGTGTTTAGCAGTCCCTTGTGGCGAATTGAAAATGTGGTAAGTGTATTTTGAAGTTTTTATAAGGCTAATGTAAGTTGCACACACGGGTGACGCTTTCATTCAAGAAGTCCCAAATCTCTGCACCTCAAAACAACCAAGTGTCAGTTCAAAAGCAATGGGCTTCTTCAAGACTGTGTTATTTAACCCTTTTACACCGGCCCTATAGCGCTAGTGTTTAAATTTTTTGAACTACCTTAACTCTGCAACCATAACTTTACTACTTTTCCATAACTCTTGTTTGGAGGGCTGAATATAAGGGGTAGGCAGAAACTTTAGGGGTAGGGGAAGAATTTAGATTTGGTGTTAGTATTTCCTTATTATTAAAACCAAAGCTGAAGTTATGTGCTACATCTCTAATACTGAAACACAGTATTAGTTATTTTTCGTTTTTGTTTATATATTTCTTAGTAAACAGCCCTTTGTCGTGTAAATTCTCCATTTATACTTTAATATTAGCCTATAACTTAATTCTCGTAAAAGTACGACTTTTTTCTCAGAATTTAATGACTTCATTCTTGTAAATTTTTTAACTTTCTTTTTCTTCTAATGCAACAACTGTATTCTCATAAAATTAGGATTTTTGTCTTTTAATTTTACGACTTTATTGCTGTAAATTTTTGACTTTTTTCCTAATAATGTTGACTTTATTCTCCTAAAATTACGAGAGTAAAGTCTTCTAAATTTACAACTTTTTTCCTAGAATTTTATGACTATGCTTGTAAATATATTTTTTATGGTGGCCCTAATACTCTGTCGTAAAGGTCAGACTCCACTGTGTAAAAAGGAGGAAACAATTAAAAGTAGGTTTATTTAGAATTACATTTATTTTATTATTAGTTTTTATTATTAATTAATTTCTTTATTATTTAACAATATTATCTCAACTTACTGATGAATTATGAACAAAAATGAACTGTTGTACCTGGATACAGCTGGTAGAGCCTGGCAATAACTTTGTAAACATGAACTAAAACGGTGATTAAGTCTATAAATGAACTCAGGTCCAACATTGACAAAAAAAACCCCATCAGTTTTAATATATCTGGACCTGAGTGCAGCCTTCAACACAGTTGACCACGCCATTCTTTTAAACAGACAGCATGACATGGTTGGAATCACTGGAACGGTACTAAACTGGTTTGGATCCTACCTTACAGGAAGAGATTTTATTGTCAGTGTAAATGGTGTGTCATCTGGGAGGCACAGACTGACATGTGGTGTGCCACAAGGTTCAGTCCTTGGTCCTACACATTTTAACTTTTAAATTCCTCCGCTTGGTAATGTCTTCAGGAGACATGGCATAAACCTTCACAGTTATGCTGATGACACCCAGTTATATGTGGCTGTGTCTCCTCATATCTTGGGACCCATTGATGACCTTCCAAGTTGTATTTTAGATATTGAAACATGGAGGAGAGAGAACTTTTTAAAGCTCAATCAAGACAAAAAAGAGATTTGAATTGTCGGTCCTGAAGCTGAGAGAGATAGGGTCCCATCCTACTTATTAACTATTAACCTGAATGTGTGCAGTAAAGTCAGAAATGTGCTGTAATTTTAGATGGAGATCTTACCTTTGAAACACACACAAACCAAGTTACAAAGACCGCATTTTATCATCTTAGAAACATCGCCCAAGTGAAACCCTTTCCCTCTAGAGCAGTGGTCCCCAACCACCGGGCCGCAGCCCGGTACCGGTCCGCGGGACACTTGGCACCGGGCCGCGGAGTGGTACCGAGCCGCGGGAAATGTTGGCACCGGGACGCACAGAAAGAAAAAATAATTTCCGTTTTATTGTTTTTTTTTTTCGACAAAAACGTTTTATTTTGAAAAGTGACCGGATTCTCTCTGTTACATCCGTCACACTTAACGCATGTCAAAGTCGCGACACCAAACATCAGGTGATACACCCCACTAAAATGAAACCCAAACAACCAAAATGAGCAACAAAACAAACTTCTTTAGAAAGTTGCTTTGACAAGGGGAAAATTATTATTATAATTGTTATTATCATTACTAAAGAGAAAATACCATCCCCGGTTCACGGAAACGTGTCTTGCGTTGTACCGGTCCACGGTGACAAAAAGGTTGGGGACCACTGCTCTAGAGCCTGTGCTAAAATGTTAATCCATGTGTAGCCCGAATGAGGATACTTCTAAGTTATGATTCTCATTAAGAGTTCTTGTTTAGGCTAGTGTCTACAATATCTTGGTTCGTCTCAGGGAGGGAGGTGAAGAGCTCAAACAACACACAACAAATGGCTACGGTGCAGGAAGTGCAAATTTATGTAGTTATTCCCCAAAGATATTTACAGTATGTACAGTACAAGGCTATTTACAGGGCTTGAAAGAGATCATGAGTTCATGGGTTCCATAACAGCTGATTGCTGAAACACCCAGATGTTAATCCAGGTTCTATTGTCCAGGTAAACAGACACTCTGTGCCTTTGATGAAGGCAATGTGAAGTGGGGAGTGGACAGGGCTGCTGCACCTCTTACCGCACTGGTTCTAGGCAGCTCACCATCGAAGGACAAGAGAATGGAGATGGAAATAGGGATGGAATGGGGATAGAATGGGGATGGAATGGGGATGGAACCTGGCCTGTATGGGACTGGATCAAAATAAACATGCGTCATGTTCACAGAGACAGATTCAACATTCAGTTGTCCGGTTTCAATAATCCAATAACTTAAGTACATGTACGTTTCAAATAGACAATTCAGAGTACTCGAAAATTCATAATTGATCAATAAATACTGCGCCATAACTCTAATTGCAGTGCATTTGTTATTCGGATAATGTTTAAAACATCTCAATATAAAATGCAGAGTTTACAATTACGCATTTGGGCAGGACGGACAGAAGGAGGGGATCACCCGGGTTACACATGCTTTTATAACATCTAGAATAGATTATTCTCATGGTCATCTTTCTGGTATTAAGAAAAATAATATCAATCGCCTGCAGCTTTTTCAAAACTCGGCTGCACGCCTTTTAACCAGAGCCAGAAAGAAGAAGCACATTGCTCCAATTTTAAAATCTTTGCACTGGCTCCCAGTCAGCTTTAGGATCGATTTTAAGGTTCCTTTATTAGTTTATAAAAGTTTACATAGAATTGGCCCTTCATTTTTATCAAATTTACTTTTAGTTTATGACCCTCCAAGAGCCGTCAGGTCCGCAGGTGCAGGTCTACTGGTGGTCCCAAAAGTCCGAACTTAAACTCACGGCAAGGCTTCATTTAGGCACAACAGGCCTCGCCTGTGGAACAGCCTGCCTGAGGACGTGAGGGCTTCATCCACTGTAGAGGTTTTTAGGAAAAAACTTAAAACTCATCGTTTAGTAAAGCCTCTATGCAGTTTTTACATGTCCACATTTGATGTTATAAATTTTATGAACAATTAATCAGATTTTTGGGATTGTACTTGTGAGATGTGTATGTGTTGGGTTTTTATGGTTTTATGTGTTTTTATTTATTTTTAATAATTTACTATCACTATTTATTTATTTATTTATTATTTTACAGTTTATTATTTTAACTTCAATTTTTTATCTATGGAAAGCACTTTGAGATGCTATGTAGCGGGAAAAGTGCTGCACAAATAAAGTTGAATTTGAATTAATAATCATTATTTTCTTCATCTGTGTGAAGCCCTCTAAATGAATTAGCCATCGCATCAGCTTCTGTTCCAGCCCAGAGTTGAGGCAGTCAGAAGCCATGGCTTGCTGATCTGTGGGATTCCCCTCCATGTGTTTTAAAGAGTCTTGCTGTTTTGTTTGGCTGCTGGGGGAACAGGATGTGAGATTTACACCGGCAGAGACAAACGGGAGCAAGTTGAGACACAAAGATGGACTCAGCGGTTAACTCCCTGATCGTGTCACCAGAAAAGAGATAAATTGCGTTAAGAAAACAAGCCAGGGGAAACTGACTTTTTTTTCCTTTGGCCCCCGCCTCCAAACGCTGCATGGAAGTTTCTAATTATATCAACGTGGAGGCTCTGCAACCTCTGCTAAGACACTCACTGACACTCATTCGCGCATATTCATCTGTGCTACGACCTAACCTTTGCTGGCCATGCAAGGCCCTTTGAGTATGGAGCAAATTAGAAAGAGGGAAATATTGTCCTCTGCTTTTGCTTCTGTTAAAGGGCGGCAATCTCTCATTTATGCTGACATTACGAATAGACATGTTTCAGAAAAAAAGGTGTGTGTGTGGGTGATTGTGTGAGGGGTTGATTGAGGGCAGGGCTGTCATGCCTGGTAATATGGAGGCAAAGCCACAGAGGCCCCAGCCCTAGGCGGGCAGATGGTGGGGTGGGCAGCAGAGGGGCGAGGGGGTCCTCTATCTCTAATTCTCAGCTGCACTTGTAAGATATGCGCTATGTATGAAATGCTTTGGCACAAATCCATGTCCTTCAACTCCCCATGTACCCCCAGCAGCTCCACCCAAGCCAGCTGTGTCAGAGTGAGCTCACTGGGCCCTGACAGCAGGGATCATAACAACCGGGGAACCAACCGTGATGCGGGCTGCCATCAAACCATGGGACGAGCCCAACGCTGTTGTAACACGAGGTGTGTGTCATGGACGGCGCCGGGGAAACACGACGTGACCGCCACGTGCTCCCAGCTCAGTCGAACATGGGTAATGCATTAGTCAGTCCATTGTGTCACACTCTGATCTTTTTTTTTTTTTTCCGTTAAACGCCATTAGCTCTTTGAGCTGCACCGGAAAGCCAAACATGAACCGACACGAACCTTGGAGCTCTGTATTTAGATCAAGGCAAAGCTCAAAAGCTCGTGCAAATGCTTTCCCCCGTGAACGCCAGCGCACACACTTCACACACAACTCCAAGAATGAGAGAGACAGACCAAACAAGTGAGCGTCAGAAGTTGATGGGAAAAAAACAAAACGGCTCCAACATGAACGTTACCTCTCTTGCTCCATATGGGCCAAAGGCAGGAAATATGTGTCTTCCTGTTTGATTGTATTGGCACTGAAGAGGCTCAAAGATTGAGATGGGGCTGGAAGAAGAATTAGCAGGCCATCCAAGTTCAACCAAACAGGTGTTTCTAATGAATCAGACCATTGTATAAGTGAATGATGTAAAGATCAGTTTAGTTGTTTTTTTTTTTTTCTTAATGATTGTGGAAGCTACCAAATCTGTCAGTTTGTTGAACACCAATGGATGTTTACACATTTACACCTGTGCTGCTAACAGAATATGTGTTGTACCAACTCAAAATACCAATATTTTACCCGGTGCTTGTGCCACTGGAGAAATCTTCTCTTGTCAGTAAATGGTAAACGGTGTACACTTATATAGCACTTTACTACCTTTTTAGAAGTCCCAAAGTGCTTTACATTCACACATGGATGTCAAATACTGACACCAACCTATAACTACCAAGAGAAATAGGGTTCAGCGTCTTTTTCCAAGGAAGCTTTGATCGCCTGTGATCAGGCCATCCCCAGTAAGTTGTTATTGGTTGTTGAGTGGGGCCGACCCCAAGAGTCTACACTCCCCATCTAAATGATCCTAAACCAGAAGTGGAGCATACCCCAATAGGTGCACTCACCTCCGGAATAATCTTAGATCAAGAGTGAGACAGACCCCCATTGAGTACCATCTCTTCCTAAATGATCCTAGAGCAGGAGGGAGGCAGACCCCTGCGTGGTACACTCACTCCTAAATAATCCTTGATCAATAGTGAGACAGACCCACATTGGTCACCCTTCTTTCCTAAATGATCTTAGAACAGGAGTGGGTCAGACCCCAAGGGGGTACACTCCCCTCCTAGACCAGAAGTGTCCATCCAGTCCTCATGGGCCGGAGTCCTGTTTGTTATTTCTAGATCTCCATGCCCTACCTAGTTGTCAGCACCTGGATTTGGTGAGTTTTACAGTAGCAGCAAGGCCAGCGGTGGACGGAAAACGAGTTGGACAATGGCCATCAAAGACTGGGATTGGACACCCTTTCCCTTTACAGTCCTGAACAACCCCAATTGCTTTCGTGAGTCCTTGATTGACCTTACCCTGCTTTTAGACAACTGCCCACCGCAGACAACAAGTAAAGATTGTAATGAAATAAAACACAAGCTAGAATAAAGAATATTTTGCCTACGATACAAAAATACCTTGATTCCTATTCACTCAATTATCTTTAAAAATACATTATATCAATTATCTTTACAAATACATTATGTTTTGACGCATTTCATTTGTTTGTTTTTTTGCATCAAGTAACAATAGTTTTTCTTGAGACTTTTCCCTTTTTTTAAATTGAATGAATTGACAGTAGCGGACACTACCTTAAATGCAAACTACTCCATGTCAATAGGCAGAAGCTGTTTTCTATAGTGTTTGGGTCCGTTTGCTTTAGTGGCACTGGAATCACATCTATTCTGACTTCATTATGAATCATATTCTGTGGGTCAGAATATTTGCTTGTTAACTGAGGGCTTTTTTGAAAATATTATCTCATTTACAGCCGGGTCCTGCTTACCATATGCTGTTAAGAGCTAATTATCATATTTCAGCTCATGTTTATCATGCACAATTACTGCAATATAATTGAAAACAGTGATCTTTCTTGGCACTGCTCCCTGACAGTGGACATGTGCTGACATGACTAAAGGGGGGGGTAAAAAGGCCAAGCAGCTGCAGAGGCAGAAGTAACTCAAAAAGAAGAGGGAAAAAATAATCTACGTCTCACTTTTTGTTTTCTTAGAAGTTCCCAGCTGTTCTGAATATGTGGGCATTTTATATGGTGGTTAACAGCAGGCCACGCTTGGACCGCCGCTCCCTCAGAAACAATTACAGCCTAACGTCCTTTCCGTCGAGCATTAGGCTACCACGCAGAGAAGAAAGGCGACTGCAAGCCGCTTGTGCTCTGGCGATGGGCAGATTTCTTTTAACTTTTTACAACTCTCTTGAGCTGCAGCTTGGAAAAAAAAGTGGCTTTCGTTCTAGCAGCGGCACAGGATTGGGATGGTGACAGTAAACTGATCAGCGTCCTGAACTTCGTGACTCCTGCTGCTCTTGTTGTTTGCTGGCGTGCGGGTTGTGAGAGTAGTTTGTTTTGCTCTGGGCCTGCTCCGACATGATACAAGTAAATATAGATGTTGTCTGGTGGAGCCTGATATGATTAGAGTGCCATGAAAGGCTCCATTGAGCACAGGAATCTGGTTTGTGCAACATGTCCAATTATAAATGTATAAATGGATGGCTGGATCTCAGCTTTGAAGGCAGATGGAAATGTCATTACAGCAGACAAGCTTAAATAGAAATCACATAAACATCATGACTGTGTTTATGATGGTTTTTATGGTGTATTCCTCACTTGTGATATGGGGAAATGAATTTGGAATTTTAAATGACGGTTCGAGTTGGAAATGTGCTGGAGTGTGTGCAGGTTGGGTAAAGTTTTCACAGCCCCAGGGCCCAAAGTTCTCAGTTTCAGCATCGCAGATGGCTTATCCGTTACCCAGCATTCCTCTGGCCGGGGTGAGGGGTCGCCCAGCCATCGCAGAGCAGCCGACCCTCCTGCACCCCCTCCACCTTTCATCTTTTTTTCCGATTGTCCATGTGACAGAGGGCAACTTAAATGAAGCGCCCCATAGACAACCTCCTGGGAGAATCTCTCAAGCAAGGTATACACGCATTCCTACTGCTTTGCTTCAGAGTGCACATTCAATTACCAGAGGAGTGGTAAGGCCTTTAGATGTTCACTCATGGTTCAGGGCTTTGCTGGGTTAGATGGCTTCTCAAGAGAAAATCCATCCACTTGCCTTCAGCGGCATATCAGGTGTCCAGCAGCTTGTGTCTCCTGTCTGACAGGTGCTACAAAGCAACAACAGATGGACTTCTGCTTGAAGTGATGGCATCCTTTTTTTACTCTGTGCAGAGATTATGCAATGGACACTAAACTGCAGTTCAAACTAGGCCCTATCAATTTTTTTGCAAAGAATTAATCAGAATAAGTATGTCAGAGTCTGTCAAGTTTCATGGGTGTCATTGCATCAGTTGGCCACTAGATGTTCTTTTTTGTCACTTGAAGCCTTGAAGCTTAGAAGCTTTGATGTTTTCACGACCTCTGAATAAAAAAGCATTTGAATTAAGTTAGATTTGGTCGAGACACTCTTAGTTTTACCATTCTGGAGTCATACAGAAGCTTGACAGCTCTAGTACGGCTCCCCGGATCCCTACAACCAGAGCACCCTCCACAGGGTACCACAGGGGACGTGGTCGAGCGCCTTCCTCAACTCCGCAAAACACATGTGGACTGGATGAGCGAACTCCCACAAGTCCTCCAGCTCCCCACAGAGGGTGTAGAGCTGTATGACCAAAGCAGGTATGCAAGCTTGGTTTCAGTATGTCACACTCAAGTTGGACTCTGGCAGGGCTGCCATTCATCACTGGTTCTGTTCATATTCTTTATGGACAGAAGTTCTTCCAGGGACTGGAAGGAGTCTAGTCCGGGGACTACAGAATTTCCTCTCTGCCCTTTGCAGATGATGTTGTCCTGTTGGCTTCATCTAGCCAGGACCATTAAAGTGAAGCTTTTCCTTTCAAAGCTTTCAAATGACCTTTCCATTCTGTTCCATTACCACCCTATGGTCATGAGCTCTGGGTCATGACCGAAAGAACTAGGTCCCGAATACAAGCGGCTGGGCGGGGCCTAAGATATAGGGTGAGAAGCTCGGTCACCACATTGAAAAGAGCCAGTTGAGGTTGAGGTGGCTCGGGCATCTGGTCCGTATGCCTCCTGGACCCCTCCCTGGGAAAGCGTTCAGAGCATGGCCCACTGGTTGGGAGCCCTGGGAAAAACCCAGGACACGCTGGAGAGACTACGTCTCTCGGCTGGGCACCTCGGGGTCCCCCCAGAGGAACTGGAGGAAGTTACTGGGAAAAATAAATTCTGGGCATCTTTGCTTGGTCTGCTGTCCCCACGACGTGTAGAAGAAGATGGATGGATGGATTACTGGTTTTGTGTTGACTATTTTAACACTGGTGCTGTTGCCAGCGAGAGGATAAAATAAAAGCTCTACAAGCTACCACAAACCTCTGTGTATGCAATCAACAAAATTCCAACTGATTCTGAAGCTGGGACGAAATGCTTATCAAAGCTGCTTTTCTCTACAGCAGAATCAGATGGTTTAATTGCGAGAGCACTGTACTATTTTAAAGTGTTACATATCAGTGCAAAAATGCTTTTCTTTGCTTCAGGATCCATCGTAATTACATTCACTAAATAAACGGTTGAAGAGCCTAACACCTAAATTGACACCATCATACAATAATTTCCCCATTTTTCACTCTCTTTTTCAGCTATTCTTGTTATCTGAGTGTGTCTTGTGTAAATGTTCTTTTGCATCAAAGACCCTGCCGTAAATCAGCCGTGTCCGTCTTTTTGGCTTTTCCTCACTCCGGAACAAACTCCAATACCTGCACTAAAGGTGCTCTTCAGACAACAGGTATCACCGTAAGAGCTGATTTCAAGATGTCCCTTCACCCTTCACTTACAGAAGTGTAGACTGCATCTTGAGGCAGTCATCAGGAGGTGATTTGGCTGATGTACGAGGAGACATATTGCTCATCAGAAAGCTATCCAACACGCTGATTGAGTCATATGTAGAGCCACTGGGATAATTTGCCACAGTGCTGCCAGGTCAATGGACTTTGATTGGAACATGGTATGAACTCAAGGATTTCCACTGTGTGGAGGACTCTCACGCCCTCACACTTGAAAATTTCCTCTCTCACAAAGTGATTCTTTGAGCTTTTGTTGCTGCCTGGTTTCTTCCTTTTTTAAAACTTTTGATGCCACTTTCTTTGGTTGCAGTTTTTTTTTGTTTTCCTCATCGAGTAAATGTTTCTATCTGGGTGTGTTTCCTTAGCCCCGAGGGGCGGTGCTGCTCGGCTTGTTAAAAGGTAACGGGATCTACCAGAGTGAACCACAGATATTGCCAGATTGATGTTTCTGTCAGGAGAAAACAGGAATGTAATCCTGGCTAAACTTGTCCCTTAAGCTACTTTCACAACTGGCATTTGATGAGCGTTCAATAACTCGCTAAACAAGTGGTCTTAAATGCGTGTAAAGCCCACGGTGTTCACACTGGACCAGCAGGCAGGGGCTTCTTCTACTGTTTACTAGCGCATGTAGTCCACCTACAGTTGAAAGAAGCTTGGTGTGAAATGTTGAAGCGGTGCACATCTTGCTCTATTCCAACATTTGAAAGGCTTGATGTCATGTAATTCCAGTTGGGCACAAACCGCATTTATTAATTTATCGTCCATGATCGATTTTCAAACAGTTGGCACTTGCATTAATTAAAAGGGCCGCCATACGACATTACCAAATCCGAGTCACTGACTGGTCAAAGTTAAACCTAGTTTAACCTCAACATGCGTTCAATGGCTGCATGTTTTGTAGAGTGTCGTAGAAACTTGAAAGTTGAAAGACCAGAATACTCATTTACGAGCATCTACATAGACTTTTCATTGTAAATGGTGGCTTGAACATGGTTGCAGAGAGCAGTGTGAATGTAGCTGTACACCAAAATATCTCTGTAAAGAAAATTGTCAAAACGGTGCAAATATCGTGCATTTTCTTCTTGCTCCAGGCTTTTTCCTTCTCAGATCTATTCTGTTATAGGAAAGGTCTGGGCCAAATCCAAATGGCTTCCCTACCCCTACATTTATCCCTCTAATCGGAGAGATATGGAAAAATACTAATGACATCATCAGTAGAGGCCAGTCATCAACCTTAGCGTGTAGCTGCCAGCGCTTTTATTATCGGTCTTATAACCTTAAACAATAACATTTCCATTTAAATGTTAACTTCTGTGCTTCAGACACACCCACGTGAAGAAATGCATTTCTCTTCGAAGTAATGGCTAATACGGCTCCTTATGCAACGAGGAGCAAAAGAGCAGATGCTAAGCTACTTTTGTTGCTAGCTTGTCTTGTTGCGGTTTAGCTAGCTAAAATGAGCTAAATGACAAGTTAGGCGACAAATTTAAAACATGTGTTGCCCTTATCCACCACTAAAGCTTCAAATACACCAACAATTGGAGCAATAGGGAGGAATCAGAGGGGTAGTGAAGCAATTCTGATTAATCACTTCTAACAATCTGGGTTATTAATTTCTCCTCCATGATCAATTTTGAAATGGTTGGCAGTGAATTCAAAAAAAAAAGGACACCAGTCATATGTCCCTACCAAATCCCAGTCCCTGATTGGTCAACTTCATTTTCATCGCCTGTTCAGCTGCTGCAGGTTTTGTACGTAGAGCCCGAAAACGGTCGTAGAAAGGCGTAAGTCTGAAACGCGCATTTGAAATACTTTTTATTGGCAGGGGTCGTTAAAATCTCTGTTGCCAGGAGCAACTGACAGTTCTTTTTTTTCTTACACAGAAAAATCCCTAAGCTTGAATGAGAAAAAGAAAACACCTGTTCTTTTAGCTGTTACTTTTATAACTTTGAAACATGTGCTTTTGCAAAAAAAAAAAAAAAAAAAATCAAATAGTGCTTTTACTGCCAAATACTTGAACATACACGTTCAGCTGTGCACTGTAACTTTTACCACTTCACAGTGGAAATCAAAGCCTTGGCACTCTGAAGATGAGGAGCTCAGTTCCCCTTCATTACCTTTCCAAGAAAAGAGAATCAAAAAAAAAAAAAAAAAGAGGAAAAACAGCAAAGCTTCAGAAGAAAAGGATGTGAACTCAACGAAAGAAGTATGGACCAAATACCTGCAGTGAGTTTCAAAAAAAGAAAACCACCAACTCTTTCATCTGACTGTTTTGGCCATAGCCAGGTGGGAGCTTCAGCGCTGACCATAACACAGGTACGCCTAGTCCTCTTTCATCTACAGTCTCACAATGGAAGTATCTGTCCGAGTGAGCAGGAAGATTCATGCAGACATAAAAGGTTGACTGGGAGTGTTGCATGTCTGTACCAACATTGTCCTGGTCCTTATTATTCTTTGCACATAGCAGTAAGTCTAAACAAGACCTGCTTCCTGAAGAGAGCTGCTGTGCACTCGCTGCACTCACGCTGGCCCTGGTGTTGTTACGCCCCGGCCTGTGTGCAGGCGAGTGTGTTTGTCTGCGCCGAGATGACCCTGCTTTCTTTCTATAGGGGCTTTCACTCTGCGAGAGCTCAGCCCCTGTTAAGGAGAGTGTGTGTGCTGGTACCCCTCGTAGCCACTCGTTCTTGTGCAGCTTGCGTTCTCTCCTTCCCTCCATCTCTCTGCAGCAGCAGCAGCCTGAGTGCTTCCAGCTGCCGACACTGAACTCCTACACATGCGTGTTCTCAAAATGGCATAAACATAGGTGCAAAGCCGTGCAACTGCAGACATCATGCGCGAAAATGGTTTTTTGTGCATGTTTTGCAATTCCATGCATAACTCTTGTATTTATTAAAATGCATGCAAGTTGGCATTTATTTGTGCAGACAGGACAGTTGTTAAGTTTTTTTGGCTCAGACTATTAACTGAAAAGATTTATTGTCCAGACTTTTCTTCACAGACACTATCTGATATGTGTTTGCAGGAAAAACAACTCGCAGTGAGCTGTTGTAAGACTGTCACGGTCCTTAGTAAAACGCAGCCTGGTGGAGATGGAGCGGCATGCACGGATACACCGTGTAAAACTCATGTTTAGCAGTAGCAATATGTCTGTCAGTACTTTCATGGTGTTATGAAATAAGAGGAGAGCACCGGAGAAACCTGTTGCCGGGCTATAAGACCAAAGAAGCCCAGGGAAAAAATGGTAATGCGAGCGAGAGCGGCGGCAGGGGCCTGCCGGGGTGTAACTATAGCTGTTAAACTCGCATTCAGGCCTTTGCCAGAGCTCGGCTCAGGGTATGCAGACGACCTAGGGGCGAGAGACTTAGGGAAGACTTTAAGCCTCTTTGTCAAGCTCCTCGGAGCTCAGTCGACTGCTGTGAGGAGGCCGAGGCATGCAGCTGTCTAGCAACAAGAAACCCCTCATACCACAAATACTGGCCTATGCGCTTAAGCAGTGTGAATAAGAAAGTGTGTGATTCAAAGTGTGTGCCTGGACCTGTGGGCTTGAATTTGTGAGAACTCCAGGTGACACAAAAGATATCGAGTCGACCTGGGAACAAGATCCTGTATGAAAAATGTAGCTTCCTTGTAAAAGTTTGACTTAAAGACCCACTTGGATTAAAATGATATTTTGTTCTTTTGCCAATTTTTCTGATTATGGAGGACATTAGACTTAAAAAAAAAAATAGACTAAAAATTGCATTTCCGAGAATATGTTTATTCAAATCGTAAACCAGGAGCAGATGCAAAGATAGCTGAGTGAAAAAGATTGTATTTGTGATGCAGAAAATACCACAAGCTTCTGATGCATCTACTTGTAGATGACTAGATCCATGTATTGTATGTTTCAGAGTATAACTCGCATTTCCTTGCATTGTTGGGCTAGTGGTGCAGCTTATACGCAGGTGCGACTTTAATGTGATTAAGGGCGTGTTCAGAATTTGGTCCACTTTAAGTGAACCAGAATTCGTTTCCTTCGATAATTATTTGTTAGAACGTTTATTTTAACACAGCTGAAAACGCTTCTTACATTTTTTTCAGCGTCTCGTCACATGGCTACCTTGTAGTTTCCTTACCAGGGTTCTCATCTTTGGTCACGTGATTTTGTTACAAGCTTAGGTCTGTCACAAAACGGGCCTGAATACAGACCATGCACAAGGTTCTGGACTTGATCCGGAACAAAGGATTTTCACTGTCTGAATACACCCTAAATAGCAACAACCACTAGAAGGCGCTGTAGATGTGTGTATCAGTATTTGCTACTCACAGAAACGCAGAAGAAGAAGTGCCGTTCAGTTTTATGCCAGGTTTGGCAGAGTTGTTCAGAAGCGACAATACGATAAAGATTTCAACAGCAAAAGTGATTTGAAGTGATACAAAGAGTTCAGTTGACTCGTTAGCATGTTCTTTATGCTGTGGTTGTTCATATGTTACGCTAATATACTAGTTTCCTCCTATTTTTCATGAAGCATCACTGTGTAGTAAAGCGTGAAAATACTCAGTCTATTATCTACTTGTAATCTACTTATGATTTGCCTTTCAAATTTACCTCTTTGTCCCGTATTTTCCTAAATCAATTTTTTCCCAAAAGTCCAACTTACACTCCAGAGCAATTTATATTCCAAAAAATATGGTGCATCTTTGTTTTTCTCGTCTGAGCTGGACAGCTCCGATATTGCTCGCCCTTTTTGTTCCCCTGCTAATTTTAGGTTCGGTGTTGTGAGGGCCTGTAAGCTAGCAGGAGGGCATGTAAACAGAGAGCTCTCGGCAACAAGGGGAAAGGGAAGAAGGGGTGGGTTTGTTCCGAGTCAAGAGTCCCGCCCACAACTCTGAGGCAAATTTTGAAGGACTTAGGAAGATCTGCAGAAACTATGTCCAAGAAAAAAGTGCAGGTTTTGGAACTTTAGATAAAAATGGCATAATCATATTTAAAAGACCACAGGGAACACTTTGAAAACAGCTCAAAAGATGATCGGAGTGGGACTTTGATAACTGCGTTGAGTTTAGTGTTTAAAAATACCAGATATGTAAAACATATTGTCATATTGTTTTAAGGATGACTGAATATGGTTTTAGAAAAGGTGCCAGTTGGTATTCACCAACAAAACAAGGGTTAATGCAAAAATGGTGCTAAAATGTATATGCCATATCAAGCTTTATATAACTGTTAGCTGGACCATGATAGAGCCCACACTTCTAGTCTCCAGCTTTTTATAAGTGTATTTGTTTTTTCAAGTGTTGCATAACTTGTGGATTAGAAATACCTTCTTCTTGCTTGTGTAGCTCTTTATTTAGCTCTTTGCTTTTGTAACCATGAGAAATCAATCATCAAGACCTCATCATGGCAACCAATCTTTGTAGAATCGACTTTTTTTTTTCTTTTCTGAAGTTCTGAAATTTGCCAAGGAGCATAAGTTTCTGTCTTAAATGGAAAGAAATGCTCCCCAAAACCTTCCATCCCTACAGGCTGAGCCCAACTCCAAACCACAATGCATGATTTATCTACAGAGACATCAGAGGCCAACAGAGATTACTGCAGGACGTTTGTGCTTGGTAAATATAGCACCAACAGTAGAGGATCAGCTTTTGACAGTGATGGTATATAGTGTCTGTAGAATTTAACCATATTTGAAAATATGTGATTTTTTTATAGAAATGTGCATCCACATGTCACTGTTAGCAAAAATTAGTAAAACAAAAAAGTTCAGTGTAGCCTCAGGCTTGGTTAAGTATAGAAAAACAGGCCATCCTTCACTGTGGCTTCCTGAAGAGTATTTAATTGAAAGTTAGCAAAGCCTGGTTATAAAAATTCTAAATTTACTTTAAAAAAAAAAACATAAAACAATCCAGACCCCACAACAATGCGCTTTTTAACATACAGAAGTGCAGATGCTAAACTACTTTAGTTATTAGCTTGTCTTGTTGCTGTTTAGCTATCTAAAATTAACCCTTGTGCTATTGAAGGCACGTTAACTTTGGGAGTTGGGTCATCTGGACCCCACAAGACAGTGCTTAAACCTTGTTTCTTCAATGATTTGTGATCTTCACTGGTGTCCGTGGATTACATGAAGTCCACTCCACCTTTGTCATGGTAGGGATGACACGTCAATGTAAGGGTGGGGTCATTTTGACCCCACAAGATAGCACAAGTGTTAAAAAAGTTTACACGTGGAATCAATTTACTAAGAGGCGCTCCACCTGCCACAAGTGTTTTAGCACTTGTGGCATTCAACAAATTGTTAATAAACCCTAGAAACACGCTAAGACGCTAAACTACTTTAATCACTAGATTGTCTTAATGGAGTTTCACTGAGCTAAACCCTTAAAACAATTTACACAAACCTTTCAAAAAGAGTTATGTTTGCAACTACGTCGTTTCCGTATTTTAGCATTTTCTAATCAAAATCTGTAGTAAAACTGTAGAAACATGCTAAGTTTTATTCAAATTAGATAAGATTATGGACACTTTTTGTCAATCATGTTTATACCTAAACATCTTAAACCAACACGTTGATAGTAATATTAAAGTCACCTTTTGTCTGAGTTTCTGGGTTTAAAAATATGATATATAGCAGCATACATAAACATCATTAAGCACTGTTTAAGACAAGGCAATATTCTATCTTTTTGGTTAAAAATGTGTTCTTTGATGTCAGCCATGTCTGTTCATCAGTGGACAAATACAAATGTACTTGCAGCAGTTGAGTTTCTTCTCGCTCTTCCACTCCATACCAGTCAGCCTACACAGGTTTGAACCTGACCCAAAAAACATCAAGCCATCCTATAAGTTATCTTTAAGAGACACTTAAAGTGTGTTGGCAGCAAACCGTTTTCCCTTAAAATACAATTTTAGCATTAAGGCCGTCTTCTTTTAGCCTTTGTGACCTGCGTCTCATACAGAGCCAGACACAACGGGCAGCACGGTCCACCTACATGCTGTCTTTCCATGAAAGTATTATCAGTGAAACTAACACCTTCTCTGGAATGCCTCAGACCTGCCTGGAGACATGGAGCAGCTAGTTTTATGAGGCCCGTCCCTCCACTGTTTCAAATGAGCCATGGTGAATTCTTCACTGCCAGTCAGTCCCTGGGGAGGCAGTCAAGAAAACCCTATTATATTTGGGGGCAGGCAGCGCTCAAACTGACAGCAACTGCTGCGACAGCAAAGCTTGCACAAAGAGACAGAGGTATGTTCCCCATCTCGACGTGACAACAGAGTAAATTGCATGCGACTCGGTCTCATTTGCTGTGATGTTGGTGCTGAACAGAGCACAATGCACTAAAAGTGCAGGAGAAATTGGATGAACCACTTGAATATGCTAACAGCTTAAACCAAGTTTTAATGCAGATTTCAATTAAACAGATGTTTTATGGTGAGCAGATAAACAGCAATTATACCTTTTCCAGATGTTTGACGTCATGACTTCTGGTTTGCCGCAGGAGCTCCAACGGTTTAATTTAATTGGCCTATTTCCTGGATATGAAGTTTTCCGTAATTGTCCAGGTCATTTATTTGCACCTGTGATGCAGGGCAAGACTGCATAGATATGCACGAATGTCCTTCTGCTGCCAACCAACAGAAAAAGTATCATGAACATAGTGGGAACATGAGAGTCCAGGAATGTTGGTGGCTGTTCGAGGGATAGCACACTGCTCAAGCAGAGATCACATAACAACCCACACTGAATCACAGCAGTCTCTTCGGGATTATTACGGGAGATGGACACCAGTACTATGTTCACACCAGGTTCAGAAACGCACCTTCAAGTCCCTGTAAACTCACTACTGCATTTCGCGTTCAATACGCTCACGTTCACGCGTTGCTATGCGCATTGTGACTGGTCATTTTGTATGTAGGGCCTGAAAACAATCAGGGACTTTGATTTGGTAGTGACACATAGATGACATCTTTTTTTCATTCACTGAAGAACCGACTGTTTGAAAATTCATCCTGGAAGAGAAATTAGTAACTGCGACCCGGCCGGAATCATCCGACACCAAGTCTTTTGCTACATTATTTGAAAGAAAACAATGAAGCAAGATCCGTTCATACCAAGCGTCTTTCAACTGGTCAAATTGGCCGCATTTACACTGCATGGTTCAAGTGACCCAATTCCGATTTTTTCCTCTCATGTGGCATAGATCGGATATGACCGGTGAAAGTGTAAACAGGACAAAAGCGCATGGATTCCGATTTTTGAATTCATTTTTGAAATTCGTGTGGTCAGTGCTCAGGTCCGCGGAAGGCGGAAATGCTGCTACGTTACGTAGTCCTCAGAACGTCTACGTTTGACAGTTTCAGCATTCTATAGTGTAAATGCAAAAATCGGATACGGGTCACATTTAAAAAATGATGCAAGCAGGTCATCAAAAAAAATCGGATATAGTCAGAAAATCGGATATGGGTATCAAGACCTGCAGTGTTAATGCGGCCATAGTATGGGGTAGCAACAGTCCAGTGTGAACGGCATATGCTAAACACGCGTTCAAGAGCTAGTTACATAAGAGTAGAACAGAAAGACGTGAAAAAACAGGCAACTTTGCTTTGTTTTAACTCAAAGCATTAGCCTGTCTGTCTTGACATTCAAAGGATTTGCGTATAACCCTATTCACCCGAAGTCTAATGAAAGATTGACTGATTCACTTCACCGTGCCAGTGTGTATGCTCGAACAAATGTTATTGGATTCTAGGCCTGGAAATGATCTGGGAGCTTACAAAGAAAAAGTAAACAAAAATATAACTGCAGAACCTATTATGACTCCAAATCCACAAACTGAACAAATTGGAAAATGATTTGAGGTTTTGTGCAGGAAAATTGAGAGATTGGTTGAGCCAGAAGAGGACCAACAGTTTTCGCTTTTTTCCTCCCCTGTGGTTAGGTTTTATTACCCATGTAAATTTACTGCAAAGAAAACTACGTTTTTATTTTTATATCAAAATGAAGGTCAAATGGGGGGGGGGGGGGGGGGGGGTGACATTTGAAATGACAGGATATTTTCCAACCTGTTTCGGACTTCTTCATCTTCAGCATCCAGCTCTTGGCATGTTTTTCTTCTACAGTGTTCTACATTGCAGGAGTTACATTCCAAACATTATCTGCAAGGTAGTCATCTCAATTTTTTTTTTCACAATAAATATAGATGTTTTAAGGCCAAAAAACCCTAACTACACACTTAATACATTTTCTCAGACAGGAGTGTTTTCACTCGTCTTTCTTGTTTAAACTCCTAAACTTAAAAAAAATAAAGAAGCAGAACAGAAAAAAAAACAAAGAAGGAAAATTGCACCGCAAATATTGGTACATACTGGTACAAATTGCAGATACTGCGAAGGTTTATCTACTACACTGATCATTTTATGCATAATTTATATATTTAACGTATAAACTACGTTAATTATGTAATTAAATGAACAATTATTACATAATCTTTATGCAACTGTGCGTGATTTTTGTGAAATGCACACACGTATTTGTTACTTTTCATGACCATTCTACGTATGTCTAATAGACTTTTCAGGCATGTATCATCGATCAATAACTTTTATATTGTGTATACAGTGCACATATTCAAATTACATAATTGACGCACAGATCACTACTGAGATGCATACACAGTTCATGTTTGTAGATTTACATGGTCTTTGAGTGGCTTATTTGTACTTCCTCAGTGGTTTTAACGTAATTCCTTCGCTATACATCTGTGAATATTTCATGTAAAGACCACATCTTTACTTACTTTTTAAAAAAATGTATATTCACATATGATTAATTTTCATCCGTGCAACATTTGCACAATGTACGTAGTTGCAAGGGTGACATGGCCTTTAGAAATGCTCAGTGCATCAGTCTCACTTACCCCCTTTGGTTGACGGCTGCTCTTAGGTACACCATCACAGAGTCACTTAACCACACCAGGGTTCACTTGCAAGCAGACAGATTTGTTTCTTTGATCCGCGCCGGCGATATGCAAGTTTCCACCCCTGCCAACTGAAGTGGACTACTGAAAGAAACAGACTGGTGCAGATCAAAGAGATCACTGTGAAAACACCCCAGGACAAGGACAGCTGTCTGCTCCCATAGGCCAACTGAGCTACAACTCAATAGAGACAATTGGCAGTGCAAAAAAAAAAAAAAACATATTTATAATGATTATTCTTTTTTTTTTTTTTTTACCTTTTAAGGGCTTAGATATTATTACCCATCTTTAGGGGCAAAGTGTTCTTGTTCAAGGACGCTTGAACGTGTAACATGCCAAGTGCTGGAATCAATACTCCTTCCAATTAGCAGTTGACCATTTCTGCCCCATAGCTAAAGCTGTTTTAGACAGGCCTAAGTTCAAACCCATAAACAGTAATAAAGCCTCCATCACAGAGCTTCAGTTGTACGCGCAACAAGAGATAAGACCAGTTTGAAAATTGTTATCCCTTATATTGTGTTTGGGTCAATTTTGACCCGTTTTCGAGTATGGAAATGGGTCAATTTTGACCCGAAAACTATGTAAGGGTTAAAATAGGACAAGATTTTAAGCTCTTGAGACATAAATACCATATAAAGGCTAATATATATATATATATATATATACATAATGCTTTGAAGACACATTTAATGGATTCTGATGGGAAGATGGTTGATTCGTACTTCTTCCACGGTTTTAACGTGGTTCATTCATGATACATCTATGAAAGTTTCACATAAAGACCACAACTTTTGTCACCTTTTCTACATATATTCACGTACGACCGATTTTCATCTGTGCGACATGTGCAAAATGTTCGTAGTACCTGTGTGACACGGCTTTAAGGCAGCGATTCAATTTCCACTCAGTGTTTATAAAGAAGATTTAAGTTCTCTAAAAAAAAAAAAAGAGAGAGGGAAACTGGAAACATTTTGACGTCAAAATTAATAATGAAGTTCTGAAGGCTTGGAGACGAGTGGCTCTTTTTGCCACATCCAATTAGCTCTTCAGTGCCATCTGGGTGCCTTTACAGTGTCAATCAGCAGGCAGTAAACATTGTCTTTCACCAGGAGTCTACCTCAGGGGGACTGCCTTTAAACAACAAAGTCAGCTCTTTGATACCTCTCCTTCTCACCTTTCAGCACAGCCACCGCTCGACGTAAAGAAAAAAAAAAACCTCCCTTCCCATAAAACACGACCACAAAACCCCTAATACACCCTCTTTTTTCCGCCTTTATGGCCTCCCCTCACACAATTACCCATGATCACACAATCAGCATTTGGTTTTTACGAGTGAGGACGGAGCTCCTTCTAACATGTGAGGAGCAGCGGCAGAACAGGTTGTGATATGGATCCACGTCCGTGCAAAAGCCAGTACATCACATTTTGCTGTTCTGGCTTAGTCAGGGGAGTCTACGACATTAACATGCACGGAGGGGCTTAGCAGACGTGTCTGCCCCTTTCGCCCCGCCGTCTCTCTGCAGCCCTCCTTTCCTTTTGCCCTTAGCTGTTTTTCCAGATCTCAGATGACGCTCTGACAGGAGGGCTGAGTGATTGGAGGTGAGGCTGTGTGATGACAGACCGGGGCCTTTATCAGTGGCCAGCACACTGCCAGCTTGCTTTTTGAAGATTAACTGGCAGATTGAAACCCAAAACTGCTGCTCTTCCTGCTTGACTCATTGCTTCTCTGCATATTATCCCTCTCTTCCTTTTAACCCAGCCTGTGTTCACCGGCCGCAGGAGCTCCAAGGGTTTAATTTAATTGGCCTATTTCCTGGATATGAAGTTTTCCGTAATTGTCCAGGTCTTTTATTAGCTGGGAGACGGGTTAAATGGAAACCAAATGGAGATGCGGCGAGAAACTTTAGCGCTGCGGTGTCCATCCAAAAGGGGCAACGTGGACGCCAAACAGGCAAAGTAGCCATAACTAATCCGTAGACCATAAAGACCCACTCTGATCTTCTTTCGAGCTATTTTTACAAGCGTTACTAGTTGTCTTTTAATTAGGATTTTTTTAACCAAAATAATAAACAGTTCCTACAAAGCGACAGTTGTACATCAGCCTCAGGAACGCGCATTCAGCCGGTGGTGTTCACACCTGTCATGCAGGAAGCGGCAGGAAGAAGGATTCTTCTTCTTTAGTTTTTTTTTTTATTGTTTACTAGCATTTGTCCGCCACCTAAAGGGGAATGAAGCTTGATGTGAAATATCAAAGTGGTGCAAATCTTGCTCTAGGCTTTTTCTTTCACAGCTCTATTACGATATATTAACGACTTTGTGTCATAGAAATCCGACCAGGCAGAAAAAGTGCAATTATATTCTACCAACCATTGTAAATGATCATATTTACAACGGTTGGCACTTTCGGACACGACCTGCACTCACTAGCAATTCTGAGTTCCTGATTGGTTATAGTTCAGCGTTGTTGAGTTTTAGCTGTCAAGAAATTCAACTGCTTAAACGTTCAGCGCGCGATAAATGAAGGCCCGTTCTGTACGTTGAACCTGCGACCAGACTTAAAATTTGTGTAGCAATCCGTTAACATGAGCGATCTTAACGTGTAAGCCCGAAATTCTGATCTACATAGACTTTTCATTGAAAGTGGCCGCTTGAATGCGAGCCGACGCGGCCAGTATGAACCTAGCTTGAGTTATAGGCGAGACTGTTGGTGTTAAGTAAGCCCGCCACCACTTACCATTGCCTTTCCTGAAACCTCCATTTACTTGCTCTGCCTCTAGCTTACAACTCCTCACACTCTCAACCTAAAGGCCCGTACACACCGGGACGAATATTCGCCAGGCGTTATTTGCCAGCATTTTTCGCCACGTATTTTGTGTTCACACCCAGGCGATTTTCGCTGACGATGAGCCGAGCCAACATGCAATTTCATTCCCTGACATTAGATGGCGCTTAATGTAAAACAGAAATACTCCTGTACACAAGGTGATCGCTTTTCACTCAGAAGAACAGAGCCAGTAATTACGCGCTTGTCAGAATCATACAAAGAAAACGTGAATATTTCAAGCACCAGTAGCTCCAGCTACAGTTCCAATGATGAAGAAATTATTGTTCTGCTGAATGATGAAAGACGCCGGAAAAGACGCCGATTTTGGGTACATCCCATAGTTACAAGACGAGAAGAACATGGTGAGTTTTATCGACTGGTCCAAGAGCTGACAATGTATCATGAGCGTTTTCGGGGATATTTTAGAATGTCCGTCATTATTTCTTTGCGGCAGTGTAGACGGTACTTGGCGTCTATCTTCTTTGCTGGTATGTGTTCTCAGAAAGGCAGTTCTGTGTTTGAGCGCCCCCAAGATGTGTTTTACTGTAACTTCAGAAGCTCCAGACACTTGTGCAAAAGAGCCATTCTCATTGGTTGAATAGTTTTTGACGCAGCGCGTCAAACCAAAAAAATGAACCCGAGGCGTTTTTTAAAAAGTGACGCTTTGACGCGTGGCGTCTTTTCACGTCAGTGTGCACACTCACGTTGGTGCCCTTTGTTTAGTCAGGAGGCATTAAACGTCGGCGAATATTGCGCGTGAAATTCGTCCCGGTGTGTACGGGCCTTAACATTACCGGTGCAACAAAAACGGGCGAGCAACTTTGGAGCTATCCAGCCGTACAGTCTTGAACCAAATGCCAGCTCAGACATGGAAAATGTACATTGATCGCCGTCTACAAGTGTAGTGGAGCAGCCGAACGTGTTTACTACATCATGAAAACTGTATTTTTTCGTTTGCTTTTGATTCTTCATTTGGATAAAGAAATACTCAGAAAAGCAATTCGAAGCTTAATTTTCTTTATTTATGTCCTCCATCACAAGAACATGTTAAAAACACCAAAAACACCATTTTCATCAGAGTGGGTCTTTAATACTAAGGATCAGCAGTTTCCCTTTCAGCCGAACAGCAGGCACCCGGGATAACCTCATTCACTTTGTTTCAGCAAAACATCTCGTGCAACGGTAAATGACATTCAACAAAAGCTGATGCTCGGCGCTTTGATGTTTGCCCGAGCAAATGGACTATCAAGGCAAAGCATAAACACTCCTCTATGCTAATTCTCCTCCGGGGGACTTTGATGGCACTACGAGTATAGGACCTGTGAAGTGTGTTTTGAAAAATTGCAATGGTAAGCCATCCAAACAGCAAGAATTAGAGTCTATTCACCAACCATTCTTTTTTCAGCAATGAGAGCATCGGGGTTTGGAACTCAGGTGGGGGAATTAAAGCACAAACAAGGTTCATTACAGGTAACTTGTGGCAAATAGGAAAAGGAAAAATCCAACCGGTGCAATGGAAATGATCTAACCGACCGCCAGATGACATCGTTCTGCTCTTGTCATTTTGCTTTTATCCATTTTCTCAATCCGGCGGGTCTTTTCATACCCGGTATTTTGGTAGACTCTGTGACCCCGCTGGCTTTCTTGTCTCCACAGAGCTCCTGACAAATGCACCTCCTACCCTGCGGGCATCTCCACCTCCTACAACCCGTGAAAGCAACACCGCCGACTTGTTTGTAAACTGTAGCGAGAAAACCCCCAAAAAACAACAACTTGTGTTTGTGTGTCTGAGAAGGTGCGAGTGTGTGTCTGGCTTTAAGCAAACACTCAGCTGACCCCCACCACTCACCTCCCCCCCAAGATCATTTCCTCACTCTGTTGAGCTCAATGACCATAAATGAATGGACGCCAGTTGTGTTCACGACCCATTGGGTTCTATAGCGTCAATTTGAAGGCAGGTTTCAAACCTCATGGCTTTGGCCATCCCTTTATAAAACATCATCACAACAGCTTCAATATAAAAAAAAACAAGTTACATAAATTTGCACTCCTTTTACAGTTGTTTATAATTTATCAATATAAAAATGTGAAAAGTATTACAAAAGTTGATTTCTGTGTTGTACATTATCAGCATCAGGACTTGTACACCCCACTAGTGCTTATCCCACTATGGTTTTCAAATGAGCTTCAACGTGGAAGTCAGTGGTTTGTCCTTATCTTGAACTTTCCAAAACACTGTTGCCTCGTTTATTGCCGGGCGTTTCTAAAAATAATCCCCCCAAAGTAGGATTGGAGATTTGTTAGGGAACTCACAGCTATATGTAGATTTAGAATGTTGGGTGCATTCGGCACAAGAGAAACGGCACAGAAGACTCTGATTGACAGGTTCAACAGCCAATCGGGACGCATGACACATTGCTGAAAAGAAAAAAACCTAGAAAACGTAAAATTGCTTTCGAAGATAATCAGTGAAAGGTGAACAGAAATATGGCAATGGACCACTTTACTGATATTTTATTTTGATGAATACGTCAAAAGATTAAGAAAGTTAATACATTACATTAAATCAGGACTTGTATACCCACCCCCTTGTGGCTACTTGGTGAACTGACCCATCTTAACCAACACTGATTTTCACACGAGCATCAACGTGGAAGTTAAAGGTTTGTCCTTTAGTTAAGGTTAGCAATATTTCAAATAGGAATAGTCTCCTTTGTTTTTTAAACAGTTATGTGGAGAGAAAAAAAATCAAATTTTTAACTCTTTCCAACATGGCTTCCTCGAGTTAGACTTCATCACAAAAAATGGACGATACATATTTTTGCAGCTCGGCGGGAGGCTGATGACTATAACATGACCGAGCAAACAAAGCCAAACAGAGGCGAAGCCTTGTCGACTTGAGTTAGAGCATCTGAAGAGTTTAGCAGCTGAAGCTGATAAAGTCCCATTTGTCCAACATATTCCTGCTCGCTTTTCTCACATGCTCCCTGGTCATGGCTTTCAGCACCACGTTTGTCCACATATTCACACGTTCTGCCGCTAAAGCTCTGAGGGAAAGGTGCTTTTGACTTTCACTTGGGGGGAGGGGGGGGTACTTTTGGCCAGGAATGCCGCTGCCTTCCTTTCTCCTTTCTGCAATGTGCAATTTATTCCCTCCGACTCCCAGGCCATCTGACAAGGCACTATTGTATGGAAAAAGGAAGAAAAAAAAATGACACTGTCCTGTATATTTTCTTGCTCCTGCCTCTGTTTTGCCTTCGCCAACACTGTATTCTTCCTGTTGGACAGAAAAACACAAGTGTGTTCCCTGTGGTGAAAATGTCTCATGTGCCATCCAGTTAACGGGGTATTTTTGTCTGTGAGTGGGCAGCAGTGTCACTCGGCACACTTTGAGCTGCAGCACAGGGAGCTGTGAAAGCCAGCCGCTAACAAGCGGAGAGACTCCTTCCCTACATCCTGCAGCCAGATGCCTAATCTCAGCAGAACCCTAATCACGCTTTATGATTACTTAAAGGCAAAACGAAAGATACACAAATCAGCTTCGTGAAGCCTCAGAGGCCCCATCACAAGCTGTGTGGAGGGAGGCGGCAACAAGTGGAAAGAAAGTCTAAGAAGAATGGACAATAATTAGATACAATGCAGTGGCCTTGGTTAGCTTGCAAAACAGACACCATTGCTCCAGGCTGGCCCTGCAAATTGGAGTCATTTGTGTTTTGGGGCTGATGTTGGGAAAGGGGATGATGGCTGATGGGGGGAAAAAGACTGAATATGTTTATTTATAATATGTCTACTTGTAGGATTGGAGAGGCGGCCTGGTTAGAAAATACAGAAATAAAAATAAAAATAATGATGCATAAAATCCTAACACCTTCCCCTGCCTGTGGCCTAAAGGATGACAGGCTTGATTCCTGCTGGTGCCTTGCCAGTGCATTGCCGGATGCCCACGGGTGTCTGAAACAGCGTATCCATTAGCCACCGGCGTGGACGGATGCACGGGAGACTGATGTCTGCTTTTCTTCTTTTTTGCTAAGACTCCTGAGCGCCCACGCGTACACACACAAAACCACACACACCTGAAAGCTACCATCTGGCCGAGAAAAGAAGACCATGCTGCTGCTGCCTCCAGTGGTGTGACCACCAAGCCCTCTTCCTGTCACTCAGCCTCATCAGGCGAAGCTGTCAGCACAGGTGGCATTCCACTATTCCTACTCTGCAGGGGGAAAAAAAGAAGGAGCCTGGTGGATATTATTAAGCTTTAGGCAGTACATGGTGAGTAGAAAAAAAAAAGTATCTGTAATGGGAATAACTACAGCACCACTGCAACAAAGAAAAGTCCTGCTGACTTTCAATATCACTGGAATGTTGGATATTCATATTGTGCAAGAAATGTCTCAGAAAATCCAATAAATGTTTTTTTTTTTTTTTTACTAGAAATAATAATTGAAATAGTTAAATATAGCAAAAATAAAAACTTTTCTTCATAACAATGATTGTTGATTCATTTACTGTATTATAATCAACTTGTTTTGCCTTATTTGTTCCTAACTTTATCGAAGAGGTTATGTTTATGTATTTTTATTATATTTTATTTTGGAGATGAACTTTGAAAAGAAAGATTTGCACTTGACAAATTCACTTTTTTCAAAATGGCGGCTTTTCTGTTGGTTTTATCTCAATAGCAACCATCTGATTTTTTTGTTCACCAGGGAGTGACGAACAGGTAATTTTTATAAGAATCAGCAAAAGTAAACTTTTGGATCTCCCTAGCAACTGAGGTTTTTGTTAACCATGGCCACATTCCTTATACGTTCATATCGTACGCCATGTTGTCTTGTTCAGCTTGACCCAAACAAACCGTGTATTAAATTTCCACTGTATTCTGCTTTAAAAAAAGTGTGAGTAACTGTAAAATGCCACTTTTACTGGCTCGCCGGACTAACGCGCTAGTGTTTGAAGAGTTAGGACACCTTGGCATATTCACAATACCTTCAACACTCAGCCTTGTTTCCTACAGGGAAAACCAAATAAATAGATTCTGCTAAAACAAACATTACTGTGACTACGCTAACTTCCAACCTGTTAGTAATATGTAAAAAAAAAAGTGTGAGCAACAGTAAAAGGCCACTTTTGCGATTTTAAAACCACTATGTTAACGCTTTTCAAAATCTGCAAACACTAAAACCAATATTTTTCTCAAGTAGCTTCCCAATGTTGCTAATTAGCATTAGCTGTGATAGTGTTAGCTGTGTTAGTGTTAGCTGTGTTAGTGTTAGCTGTGTTAGCGTTAGCTGTGATAGTGTTAGCTGTGTTAGCGTTAGCTGTGTTAGTGTTAGCTGTGTTAGCGTTAGCTGTGTTAGTGTTAGCTGTGTTAGTGTTAGCTGTGTTAGCGTTAGCTGTGATAGTGTTAGCTGTGTTAGCGTTAGCTGTGTTAGTGTTAGCTGTGATAGTGTTAGCTGTGTTAGTGTTAGCTGTGTTAGTGTTAGCTGTGTTAGCGTTAGCTGTGTTAGTGTTAGCTGTGTTAGCGTTAGCTGTGTTAGTGTTAGCTGTGTTAGCGTTAGCTGTGTTAGCGTTAGCTGTGTTAGCATTAGAGCTCGAGTTCATATTCACAATCCTGTAACTCCCAGGCTTGTTCGTTACACATAAGAAAAAAAAAACAGATTCTACAGCAAACATTACTGTATCTGCACTAACTCCCAATCCGTTAGTAACAAGTAAAAAAAAAAGCGGTGACACTGCTGTGTTAGCCACTTCAGCGTGTCGACAGTAACACCCTACCAAACATTTTAATGATAAACTTTTGTATTTTTTTTTTTTGGGTAGTAAACTGCTTTTTGCTTTGATTATTTCTCGAGCTGTAAAGTATTTGACCAAATCACAAAATTTGAATCAACTTACTGTACAAATAAGTTGTTTGTGTAGTTAAGGTATCTTACTTTGTGCATTTTTTGTATTGCTCTTTTTGGAATAGTAAAAGTGAATGTAAGGTTGATTTATTATTAGTCTCCCATGCTTCTAAGTAAATAGAAAGTACTTTTTTTCAGAAAGTTGATGAAAGTTACGGGATTGAGAAACAGCTGTTCGATCCAGATAATGATGGGGATGACGCTGTCATCCCTCGACAGAACTGTAGCATCGGCGCTGCGCACATGTCACCCAAGACGCTTGTCAGTCATTTCTCGAATAGCTCAGGAAGGAGTCTAGGCTTCCCAATCAGAGAAACTCCCCACCCCCTACTGCACAGCGGGCCAGGGAGCGAGAAGCGGAGCGCCATCTGGAGTGACGGTGAGCCGTTAGCGGGCAAGGCAAGCAAAGTGATGACATGCGGGGAGGAGAGCTGAATGCTGCAGGATGTAACAAGGGCACTTGCCTGTATCACACCACGGTCTTGATTCCAGTGGCTTATTACCAACTGGCAACCCGGTTGCCCGCACCTGAAATCGGAGGACCAAAGCGAGGACGCCAACTAGCATGACGGGCAGAAAACTGCCACCAACAGTAAAAAAAAGGTGCATGACATATTCCCCCTATTCACTCTAATTAATGTAACAGACCTTCCATCACACACACCATATTTATCAGTGATATTATAGATCTCTAGCTGCAGGGTGTCACTTTGACAGTTCACAATTTGCCAACTCACACCATTACGGCTGGAGGAGGAAAAAAATAAGGGAAGTGGCAAATTTGAAATTATGACATAAGTCTGATTTGCTGGAAAAAGATAAGAAAAGAAAAAAACTCCATTAAAATAAGTTCTGCATGGAATGATCTCCATCCATCTCTTTTTTCCTTTTTTTGTGTAACAATGATCTGTAATTTTTCCTGATAACAGACAGTTATGTGAGAGATAGGAAATGGAATCGAATGGAAATTCTTTGCGCTACATTTACCGAATCATCGCTGTGATTAATAGCGGTTAACACCTCATAAAAATAGAGCCACAATTACGGCGGAAAATTAAGGGGGCCCAGCGTCACCATCATGCTAATAAGGGCCGACTGTAATTACATTTATTGCGGTATTGTCACTGAGATTGATAAATTCATGCTCAATCTCGTTAATCTCTCAATAACATCCAGTGCAAAAATGTTTTAACAATTATCTTTGTCGTCCTGAATGGGTGTGTGGGAAGGGGGCTGAGCCAAAGTAAGGAGACATGCTCCTGTCCGTCCGGAGTACTTTTCATCCTATTCCCAGCCGAGAGGATATAACAGATAATTACAAACTCTAAAAACTGTGTCTTTGTGTGCGCCTCTGAAAGGAGAAACTCTCCAGCACTGAAGAGATAAAGCTCAAAACAAAAGCGGCCTGAATTGGACCAGGATTAGCTTTAATGGCGGTAATTACCAGAGGGGATAACAGCTCTGTCCTCTCTGCCCATCACTGAGGCCCAGAGCACAGGACAGCAGGGAAGGGAGGGCCGACAAACCCTGAATCTGGGCTGCCAGGGTGGCTACACAGCGGCGGTGCTTTAGCACATTCAATTGTAAAACACTTGGACGACCCATCTACGTCTGGCATCTCCTGTGCTAAAAGCCACTACTGCATCCACGCTGGCCCAATAATGGCTGTGCATAAAAAAAGGAGCAGGCCCTCCACACTGTTGCTTCTTGAATTACAATCTGGGCTGATGGCATGGATAAGAGCGCCCTAAATTACAGCAGCGGGGGCACTGAGGCCTTTTTTTTCCCCCCTTTTGCGCGTCTCTACCACATCTTTATTGCAGAGTATCAGCAAAGCCCCACTGTGTGCGCCCCAATAAAAGGTTATTATTTGGGCTATTGACAGTGATGGAGCCTGCTGCCTAAAAACAAGAGAAATTAAAATGTGGCACGGTCCCACCTTGCACCCTCGCCGCAGTTGGAGGGCCCCGGGAACAAAGGAGGCGAACGTGAAAGACATTCAGCTGCTCGCTCGGCTCTAATTCACCTCCTTTCTTTAAAATTTCTGCCACCAAACTGTAATTTGAATGTCAGCCCTTGAGCACACAGTGGGTGTAAATCAAATATACAGTATCATTGTGGTCCGTCTCAGTTCTGCCACCTGCAGAACTGCATTTCTAGTGTCCACATTCGTCACTTGAAACTTGTGCAACCTGTTTCCCGAAGCGTGGATCGATACACAACAGCCCACCTGGTGATCAACTCTTGGGGAAGCTTGATTTATTATTATCTAGTGTGTCCAGCTTTAGTCTTTTTTTTTTTTGGTCTTCTGGGCAAAACCAATTTGAAAGACAATTCGTGAACTTCCAAAAAACCTTGCTACCACTCATCTACATCTGGTTTGCGACAATAGTTTTTATTTAAGCTTAAAACGATATCGTAGATACAACATCTGCATGAACGAGTTAACTTCGCTTGAGTTTCAGCTCCCAAAAACACACAGACTAGTGTGATTCCCTCCACAGTTTGGGCCCTTGCAACAAGGATTGCAAAGTGTGGGACTTCCATTATTCTTTCTCTCCTTGCTTTGCATAACCCTCGTAATTCCTGGCCAATGACTGAAGAGATCTTTAGTCACATGGTTTTGTTTACAAGCTTTGGTTCTTTATAGAAATGTCCGGTTGATGGCAGTCTGAATACAGATGAAGGTTCAGGCCTCTGCGGTCCAGACCAAAGGACTTTTCCAGTCTGAGTGGTGTTTTTGAGATATCGAGTATTACACAAAGTGTATTTTAACTAACTTATCACTTATTAAAAACAGCAACGAAAAATAAAATCCTGCGTTTGATTTAATGTGTTCCAGGCTGTCTAAAGATAAAAAGGGCATTTCTATCTAGTGTTTAAGACTTTATTTTAGATTTGATCTCGTAATACTGGGCTTTAACTCAGACTTTATGCCACTTGATGCAACTGCAAGGAAAAGCAAAATGCAAGTTGACACTGAGCCTCTTTTTGAAGATGTTTTACACAGAAAAAGAAGCTCTTTTGGAAAAGCAATGATCTGTCATCTTTCTGTGACCGCCATGGTTCACTGACAGCATATTTTACTGATCTAGAGCTCGGATCTAAGAAGAGGCAATTTTCCTCAGTATTTACGTTGAGGTCTGACTTTTAACAATGACGTATTTAAATCGTATCAGAAATGCATTGGAAGATGGCTCAGCAGAGCGGACTTACAAGTCAGCATATGAACCACTTGTACAAATTCCTTCAGGCTGACATCAAACGTCCAACCACATGTCTCTCTGCCCCTGTGAGGAAGTCAGAATGGAAATCCCCCTCCTTTCACCATCCCCTCTCAAATACGTTTGTGGTTAGCGTCTTTCTCTCACCCTCATCCTAATCCAAAACTCTGCAGATGAAAGCGGGGTAATGGCGCTAATGTGAGTGATAGTCACAGCCACATAAACCCACCACAATAAATTAAAGACCTCAAGCGTTCATCTCGGCCCCATGCGACCAAATCCCCCCCAGATGCAAACAGACAAATACATTGTCCTCCAACGCCCTTCAAAATAAAACAACAACAAAAAAAAGCCAGCAGGCAGGCAGGCGCCCCCGCTCCTCACGCTACTGACCTATCTGGGTTCTGAGATAAAACCATAGATCTGACGCATTGATGGGACGCGAGTGGTGACAGAAAACGCAACATTTGCTGCACTATTTTAGCAATCTGACGGGAAATGGTTTCAATCTTGCAGTTGGTCGCTGAGAGTCCAAGGTACATCTGTGAACTTTTTTGTGATTTATGTCCAATAAATCTACAATATCTATGGTGCAATTGAAAGAAATGCCCCTCCTGCACACTCATGCTGATGTACTGACAATTTATGTACCCAATTCTATCTCTGTTTGGTGCACACATACACAGTACCCCATAAAATCCTGTCGTCTCTGAAGTCCATCCTTTGTGGGACCTTATTGTCCTGGTTATTACCCAGGGTATTGTTACAGAGAATTGGTATGCTTATCAATGCCTGTGGACTAAAGTTGATACGCCATTCGCCTGGCAGCTTCATTAAGATTGATATCCTGCCGCCAGAGTGCTGGGATGAGCTGATCTGGGATCAGTGAGGTCACAGTGGGCGGAGTTAAAAAGAAGGAGAGATAAAAAAATAAAAAAGGAGAATGTTGTGTGGCCTCCCACGTAGCTACGTACTGGAGGCCACTCGAGCTCTGGGCAGGGGCCAAGCATGCATACCTCTCTTTTAAGGCGCAGTCCAGGCCCTGTAACCTCAACCTGCCTGTCATAAATTATGTTCTTTTCACAGTGGATGCACAGAAGGACCAGTATAGCCACTCTACGAGCAATTAAGGCCTCAATGTGATAGTATTACGCCACCCTGACCTCACCCAACCTCTCTTGTCATTGTCGTCTTCTGAAAGGTCCTCCTTACTTTGTCCCCCAGAGTGCCACAGCCCTCAGGGTGCATCGTGAACCACCTATGGCAATACACTATCCAAAAGGTCAAAGGTCGGCCAGACTGGAAGCGTTCCTTGTGTGCTGTTTATGGTCATGTTTACTGTCTGAATACTCCAGTCTGAACTCCGTGTTTCTCCCTCCATTAGCCATGTGACAACATCCCTGTTTCATTTAGAGAGATTATTTTCATTCCTCCTGAGGGCCTTCCCGGCCATTCCATCATCTGAGCCACATTCACCCCGCGCAGCAGAGCGGAATGCAACTTCTGCTTTATGAGAAAACCAGAGCACCAAATCCATCCAGTGCACAGGTCAGGCCGGATTGCAGTGTGTACATTAACCTACCGTGCTGGCGTGTCTAATTTGTTGCAGTGGACCAAACAAAGACGCGCATTGATGTCTCAGTATCGAGTCAAGCAGGGATTTGGTGGATAGACGTTTTGTTTCCCTCCCCTCTCCTCCCACCCCAACCGAACCTAACGATTCATTGCATAACCAATTTGCATGCAAACTATCTGATGGGCAACACTGAAGGTATACATTTGGAATCATTATGTTGTATGTCAATGTTTTGGTGTGTCTAGATCCATTTGAGGCGCAAGAAGGAACAACGACATGTCCGGTCACAGCAAGAAGTCTGATTGTCTTTGTATTTTCCTCTAATCTACGTCCACACCGGGTACGTGTCGCTTTTAGCATATGGTGTTCACACTGGCCTGTCGCTACACGGGATGGCCATGGTGCAGAGGTAGAGCAGTCAACCTCTCATTGAAAGATAGATCGCAGTTTAGGCTCCTGCCTTGCCCGCCAATGTGTCAAAGTGGTCAAGACACTGAACCCCACATTGCTCCTGGTGGTCATATATAGGTATACTGCATAATTCCCAATGGACCAAAAATTTTGAACAGCTCAAAACCAATTTCACGTAAAGACCTGTTGGTATATATCACGCATGTATCATGAAAGACCAAAATTTCATACCTGGAAAATGCACAAAATGTAAGTAGTGGCTGTGTGACACGGCCTTTAAATAACCAAAATGTTCTTTTAGGGGATGATAAGACCATTAGGTCAGATTGAACTTCTTTTTTAAAACAGCATTTCTATGACACCGCCTTTTTCTGCTGGCCGTCAGTTACGTCAATGCAACATTATGACCATTCCAGTTTGTGAAGTCTTTGCAGGGAGAATGACACTGAGCGCTGAGCTTCACGTGGCGAAATGTCAAGCCTGCTGACCATAGCTGCAGCACACAGAGTAGAGGGGGGGTTTAGAAAGTAGGGAGGGCAGATGCAGCAGGCCCGGCTGATGGCCTATAGAGCGCGCCCTGTATGCGCACAGAGTCATTGGACAGATGTGACCTCGTCAGCACACAGAGGCTCTTTGTGTCCAAGGGGTTTTGAGCCCCCTGGGCCTCCTGACTATAAACATTAACAGACTTGCTGTAGAAAAGAAAAAAGAGAATAAGACCCTTACTCTGCTGGCATGCAACATTAACGGAGGCCGACTCTTTTCGTACTTAAAACATCAGGAATGGCCCCGCATGTGCAGATGCATGCAAAGAGGTGCGCGGCGGGTTGATGCAAGGACACCGCTCCGGCTCGGGCTAATGAGGTGGAGCCGAGTACTTAGCGGAATTATATCAGTTACTGGACTGAGGATATATTTTTATGCAGCTCTTCACACGTGTTCACATGTAGTTAACAGCGGCAATTCACTTAGAGAGGGTCCAGCACACACACATAAACACACACTCTCCTTCCATTTCATTCGTTTTGTTTATGTTGCAGTGTGAGGGGAGGTCAGCCTTCGTAACACAACTCAGCCCCACTAATGTTGTTACTGATAAGGCTTTCCAGGGGACACACTGGAGACGTTTTTCAAAATAAAGGCAGTGTGATGAAATTTTGGTCTTTCGTGTTACATGCGTGATATACGTAATTCGTAAGTGTTTCTTGCGTCCTTTATACGTCGATGTGTGCAGATATCTGTCAAAGGTTCTGGCCAACAGGAATGAACAGGAATTCAGTTTTATTCTGTTTCGAATTTTTGTTCAGTTGAAAATCAGCAGTTTATGCATATTCGACATAGCTCATAGGCAATTAATACGTAAATTTTACGCAATGATGCGTGATTCTTGTGCATTAGAAAATGTGTGGCTTTCCATGACCGGTCCACGTATGTCTAACACACTTTTCACGATGGCGCACACATAACATTCGAATTACGTAATTGACGCACACGTCACTGATGAATTGCACATGAACAGCGCATAATCATGCACGGTTCATGTTCTATGTTAATTTACATTCTCTGCGTGGTTTATTTTTATTTCTTCTATGGCTTTAACGTGGTTTATTTGTGACACATCTGTAAAATAAAAAAATCACGTAAACACCACAACTTTGATGATTTTTTTCCACTTATATTCACGTAACACCAATTTTCATCCATGCAATATGCGCAAACTGTGGCTGTGTGACACGGCTTTAAAAGACTGTTTTTAATCGATTATTCCAAACTATGGTGGAAGCCTTGTGATACCCTCATCATTTTTGCAAATACTAATGACACCCTATTTGCATAAAGGAAATGAAACCGACCATATTTGCATATATTAAATATTTATATGTATGCATATCATATGTTTGCTCATTTTCAGGAAACCTGACGAGATAACAGCAAGACTAAGGCAGGAAATAGAATCAGCAAAGATACACAGTAAATATTGGCCTTCTTTATCAGCCTACCCCCCCTCCCTTTCTGATGGCAAGCTGTATCATTTTTCGCCAAAGAACCCCCCTTGTTTTTAAGGACTAGGCCAGGCCTTGCTCTATTAAATTATCTCCCTTACTCCACAAATACAATTTCCTGCATAAATCACTCAAATGATCCTTCAGACCGTCAGGTCCAAAAGAGCCTTTTTCTATCCTATCTGCCTCCGACCAGGTTATGCAAATCCCCGCCACACCGTGTTTGGCGATCTATTGAGATGCTTCAATTGTGTGCGTTGGCCCTAAATCCTCAGCTTGTCCTCGTATTACTCCCCTATCTCTTCCGACGAAAGTGACACTAAACATCGAAGTCAGTCATCCATCGGCGAGCGGAAAAAAAAATGCTACGTGCCAATTTAACTAAGCCAAAGACACTGACCCTGCAACCTTGACATTGTAAATGGTACAATAGGGGGAGGTTACGTTTTTGCTCACTGGAGATGTCATCCGGAAAGCAGTGGGAAGGGCTTTTTTATTCTTTTTCTTTTTTTACAGCATCTGAGCTGAATTCAATCACGCTGAAAACCTTCACGTTGGGTCATCTCGGCCTAAGACCCTAAAACAAGAAAAAAAAAGCTTCAGCCGCTTGGATGTCTGCATTATCATTCTCCCCACATCTACCTTACAAGCGGTCTAATTCCAAAGGATAAACATCTGGAAAGCTTTGAGCCAAATGGGAGCCAGCTTAGCGTGACTTCAGCTTGATCCCAGACAGCTGTTTAGGGAGCAGCAGCGGTCTGACTGCAAACTGGGGGTCCCGGCGTATGTCCTGAAAAGGAACCTCAAAACACCCAAAGGGACAAAAGAGGCATCCTGAACAATGTTCCTGCCCTCACAATGGTGTTGCAAAGAGCGCAAGGGGCAAAGGAGCACAGCCCATTGGAGGCGGTGAATGACCAGCGCATTCCTCTCTAGTCACCAAGCAGGGAGCGGAGTGACCACGATTGACAAGCCTTTACGCTGCTTTGTTGACACTCTGCAGGCTTTGCCTGTGCATACCATCTCTTTTGCTCCCTTTTTTTTTACATCTGTCAGGCATTGGTTTAGACTCTACAGCTGCATTTTTCCTCTCTTTTTTTTCTTTTCTGGGTTGTTTGGATACAAAGGAAAAATGTCCTTCTCAGCACAAGTTTAAAATATAGGAAACAAGATGTTTTTCCCTTGTTATGAGTGAAAAAAATCCACCAATGGAACTCTAAGAATCTCTCTTGGTAAGATTTTGAAAAAGAAGTTGTGATGTCCTTTTCTGTTAAGATAAAATAAATCTTGATATAAGCTATAAACGCTAAAATTTAGACAAATTGTTCTGGTTGTTGTTCATTTTTATCTTGAAATAGGGATGTATTGCCCAAGGGACATAGTGTTATATATTTAAAGTAAGTACAGTATATTGATATGCTTCCCCCCCCAAATGTAGTTTAAGAGTCAAAACCGGACTAGTATTCTCATTTCTGAACAGGGGCGGAGCTACAGGGGGGCAAGGGAGGACAGCTGCCCTCCCCAATAAAAAGCTTAGCATAGTATCATTATCGACAAAGATTAAGATATCATCAATCAATAAAACTTCTTCAGCATTGCCAAAAAACTTGAAGCAAAATTTTTAAATAAAATAGTAACAAAGACGTACGTATTTTTAATCCTTTCATTTGCAATGGCTGTCACTCCAGTCTTCTGTTTGGCTCCGCCCCTGCTGCTAGACCATAATCATTCTAACCAAACATGACTGGTGCTGCAGGGGCATCAAATTTCAACATGAAGTCAATGTACTGACACAAACAGAGGTAATTTTTTTTTTCTTACTTAACTTGTCCTGTCCAATAGCTGAGCAAGCAGATAGAAGCTGAAGGCTTTTTGTGTTGGACAGATTTTACTGTTACAACAGGTACAGCGGTCCATTTGAGTATTGGGTGCGGGGCGGCAGTTGGGCATTGGGTTGTAACCTGGCGTGTCAAGAGTGTAAATATCTGAATTTCGGCAAAGAATTTTTGTCTCATCAACCAGTTTGGCCTGTGACATGTTGATGATGTGATCAAGGGAGGAGTCCAAAACCAACGTGGGGGAGAATCTTATCCTTCTCCTCCTGAACTTTATAAAAAAAAAATATTTGTATAAAGTCAATATTTATGAAAAAATAAAAATCCTCCAATTTTATTCTTTTTTTTTAATTTTTTCTACTCCTCAGACATCAAGTGGTTAACCTGGGTCACAGAAAGATGGAAGTACCGCAGAAAGCGACCGTCATTCAGACGCAGCACCGGGAGTAGGCAGTGAACCTTATCGTGTACAGCAGGCCACAACACATAAACCCGATCTGTGTCTTTATTTTAGCTCCTCCCACATCCGGTAGGAGTAAATGGTTAATGCACATACTTTTGGATACGCATTTCAGAAGGAAATTGACATGCAGTGTGAATGTAGCATCAAAGTTAAACTAGAGTTACATATTTTAAAACAAATTTGTCATAAAAATGATATGTTCGTGTATGTTTATTTGCTCTTGTCAGATTCATTTGTACCACTGACTGTACATGAAAGCTGGACCGAGCAAGATTATGAGATCAAGTGTGACATCATCCACAGAAAATGACTTACTTCCAACAAAATGTAGTCAACTCAGTTCCCTTTTTCAAAATATTATTAGTTGCAATGTGGACGCAGTCATGTTGGAGCAAGATGATGTAAGTAAGCAGTGACTGGTCTGTATCGTCGTTTCTATGACAACAACTCTCACCAATCAGGAGGGAGTTTGTTGGATGTCCACACCCCTGCCACTTGCAAGCGAGTTAGGAGGAGTCTGTCAATCAAAATATTTGAACGTTCGACGAGCTTTTAGAGGCATCTGATTGGTTAGTTTATAACTTGAATAACGTGCAAAGATTAGCAAAAACGTTCAGAAAAGGGTATCAGAGCAAGAATGGACAAATGTAATACTTGAGTAACAGCTGCTTATTTCTCAAAAAACGTTTGCTTCTTGGAGCCAACAGGTACTTCCTGTTTAGAATACAAGGGGGGGCGGGGCGACTCAGTCTCATGCACAGTCAATGGTTTTTACTGTGTTAGGAGTCAAGTAAAGTTTCCAGTTTCCCACTCACCAGTCACATAACAAAACAACAACAACAAAATCATCTGCATGATATTCAAGATTTATAGTCTTAAAACACGTTGGTACAGAAAAGTTACTTAGGTTGGTCTTATATGACGTTTAATAACACATTTAAACTAGAAATAAAACTGAAAGAGATTTTGGTGAGATTTTCTGATTTATTTGTTACTTATAAACACGAGTTCATGTAAGGCCATTGCAGACTGAACCCATTCGTTGTCCACACAAACTACAAGCTCATCAAAAATGGATCAGCATGACGTATGGGACATCAGGAGTTCATGTGGAGGACAAAAAAAAAAAAAGTCTCTTCCTTCCTCTCTGACTGGGTTTCGTCTCCTCCCAAACACACACACACACACACACACACACACACATGGAAGGGTCTGATCAAAAAACTCCCAGAGTCGGAAAGACTTACAGCTCAGCATAAAAAAGCCTGTCCCAGAGTATACATTAACTTATGATGAAGTTTGACAGTTGCTTTGCATTCATAAGGAACTCATTTAGAGAATCAGAGCGGCGGAGTCAAGCAGGGGCTGCTCTGGACGTGTAACCAGTGAAGATAAAAATCCTTTCCTTATATCTGTCAGACGGTGATCTTATCTTCATGGCACTTATTTGTTTTTCTTGTAAAAGGAGTAGAACTAGGATGGGGACAAAACTATAATAGTATCCTAATACTTGTAAAGGTTTCAAACATTGTTTTTAGACACTGAAGATATTTTACCAGGTTTTAAGTTGTTTTATCTTTGTTACAGACCAGGGGTTTGCAACCTTCAACCCTTAAGAGCCATTCAGGCCCATTTCTCACTGACTACAACCCAATAGAGGCCACAACGTCTTATTTCACCCTGTCCAAAAATAAGACACAGATTTGTCATTTGTTACAAATATAATTAATATATATGAACTTTGTTTTCTTTTAGCATAAGCATAAATAGTATTTTTTATATGAAATAGTTATATAACTTTTTATAGGGGTTGACTTCCTTTCAATATAAAAGACATCCTGTACCACATGGGATCATGCCAATGCAGAATACGCTGTAGTAAATAGCGTAATGTCAGTCAGCAGAGCTAATTAAGGGACCCTTCCTGGATTTTTTGGACCTTAATCCACCCTTAAAACTCTTGAATTTGCTTTAAAAGAGAAAATCCACCTTAAGTCTCTTTGTCTTTACTGATTTTCGGAGGAACAGTGAACTCAAAAATCTAAGTACTTAGAAAAACTTTGGTAAACTAAAGCTGGAGCCAAATTCATTTCTTACCCCTCTGGCTCCTCTCTATTTCTCCAGCTATAGGGACATTTGGAGCTTTGGCGGTGTCTGAACTTGTTTTTTTTAAGGCAGAGTTGTAGTGACTTAGGGCTGGCTATCCCTCCATCAGTAGAGAGATGGAGAAACACATTTCTTCAGGTGGGTGTGCAAGTGCAGAGTTTACATTTAAATGTATTGAGTTTTTGTTTCACCATGACTTTTTGAAGTTATAACACCTGTTGTTGTGTATTTTCCGAGTGTTGGCAGCTACACACTAATGTAAATGACCGGCGACCATTGATGACATCATCAGGTGGTAGTGATGTAGGAGCAGGGAGCTCAGATTCAGCATAAGAAGCAGCACTGTTTGATAGTGTTGGAGCATTATGGGTACTGTAGTCAGGAGCCTCACAAAATGATACACACTGTGCTTCAACTGTTTGTGAATAAGAGAAATAAAACTTTACTTACCCAACTCTTAAGAAACCTAATTTTTAAAGTAAAAAAACATTTGATATTTTTTAACCAAAGAGCCACAGAACAGTTCTCTCATTTACACCTCAGATCTAGAAATAAGGACATTTTTATTCAAATTAATCCAAATCCTTTTGCTCCACACTCCTGACAATAGAAAAACTCAACTCAAATTGCAAAGATTTATGGTTAAACTTTGAGGAGTTTATCTTAAAGTTCAATAAATGTTAGACTGGCATTCATCAAAAACAAAAATGAAGCTTTATATTCAAAGAATAAGTGCTAGTTTTAGATTTCATGAGGATTTATCAAGATGGACCAAGATCATACTCTCATTTTGTTCACATTTTGTTCTAAAATAAGTACTTATCACACTTGTTTTTGTAATAAAAATGAACTATACAATTACATAAATAGAAACAAAAAAAAATAACATTGCTTAGAACTAGCAAAAAAATGTATGTATGTCTTACAGGGTTGTATATTAATCTGAAGTAAATCTATCAAGCGGTTCGCATTTTAACTTCGTTTTCCATTTTAAATGGATTTGTTGTTTCTAGGATTTGAGATCCTATCAGATTTCGTCTTAATTAAAGATATTTTGCTGCATGGACAGATCATTTAATTTTTTCTTTTTTTTCTGGCAGGAGAGGGGAAAAACAGAAAAAGAAAGAAATATGGGGTTCATGAAAAATTAGACTTTAGATCTGCAAAAACCTTTTTGAGTCACTTTAAAGGAAAGAAAAGTAGCAGCTATAGGCAGTAAATCCAGTATTTGGAGGGGGGTAAACTGTCTCCCCCCCCCTTTTTTTGTAGAAGACTACTTCTTAATACAGTGTTTCCTTTTGTACTTTGAGATAAATGGCTTCTGTAGTTGCACGCCGTCTTTGAAGGTTGGCTGTGATGGGCGTATGCAGGCGTCTTCTTGAAGAGTCTTAATTTGACGCTTCAGCGCTGCACAAACTCCCATTTGTGTTTCGCTGGCATCTTAAAAAAAACCCCAGAAGTACGTAGCATCCATACCTTCTGCGCTTGTTTTAAAAGCGAAAACTGCACCTCAATCTGCAAAAATGTTTTTTTTTCTTGTTTTTTTTTTGCCTTCAGTGAGATGAAAGTCTGGAGGTTTTTCATGACACTGCTCCATAAATGGAACATCCAATACAAATCTTCCATGTTTAAACACCAAGAGTTACTAAATATTAGTGGATTGGTAGTGGCATTTTTTGAACTGTTTTAAAAAAAAAGTTTAAAAAAATAACTCTGCTAGGAGTTTATGGTGGAGAAGTCTCAGATGTTGAAGTTTTGCCTTTGACTTTCTGACTGAAGCGCACTTTAACCTAAGTAACTGGAGTTCACAAAATAACCACAAGATGGCGTCATCTATACTAATTGCAAACTAGTTTTTTTTTTTTTGCCTAAATGGACACTAAGTGAAAAAAAAAGATTGCACCTCTTTGGCTATGTATTTGTGTGAAAATGTACAATGTGAAATCTATGAAGCTACAATCTCTACGCGATTCGCCGAGTGGGAGAGTCAAGTTTCAATGTTAACTCTTTAACACAGGCGCTTTAGCTCTATACCTTCGACTACCGTGACTCACTATTAACATAATTCCAGTGGATTCTGAAATAAAAGGAAAAGCAGCCTCTCGTTGATATGCAACATTTGCAGTAGTGAAATGCTTAAGTGCAGAGAGAAGCGACTGTGTACTGCTATGCAACACTTGTCAAGAGTGTGAGTTATGTACCGGTAGGTGTCACGAGTGCTTAAAGAGTTGTCAGGTTTTTTGTTTCTATGCTACATCTTGATAAAACACCTGAAACAGTCTTACAAACTGGGACAAGTAAATTAATGTACTGAACACGTGAAAACACGTTGGGAGATCCTGCGATGCGTTTTGGACATTAGGTGGAGCAGTCTAGCCCTTGTGCTATCCTATGGGGTCCAGATGACCCGATGCTTATAAATTAGAGTGGTTTTCTTGTATTTTCAACTGTGGGAAGTGTTAGAAAATGAAAAAAAAAAAACATAGGAAGTTCCTAAAAACATGCTCAAAAATGACTGAAAAATTGGATATTTGAGAACAAAAAATTCCTAAAAAATAATAAAATGATGCTCGAACCTTGGTCTTTGGTTCATCCATTTCTGGGACATGATAGACTCTTTAACACACGACATATTAAAATTCATGGAAATTGTTTACTATCGCAGGTGCAACTTGCTTGCTCTGTGGTTAATCAATCAATCAAGCTCTAGTGTCACTTGTCTTTCATCAGATTTGATTTAATTTGATTTGAAATAGTTTATTTCAAGCGATCAAATAATAATAATACACAGACTTAGGGTAATTAAATATGAAATCAAAGATTGCTTGAAAGGGAGTAGAAGGAAGCAAACTTATATAATCCCACCCCTGTAACCATTTTATTGCATGATTTATCCTTATCTGGTTCCTAACTTTTATCAGACAGAATTAAGAATTCTTAGGTATCATGACAAAGATGAAATACTTAATTATTATGTAAAAAATAACTATTTTAGAAATCAACATGGCAAATGCAGATCAGTTATCTAAAATATATGCTTGGTTTTTTTTAGGGGTCATGGTCAGCTCTCTTCTTTTTTTTTTTTTTTTGGAGAAAATCAACTTTTAAGTCACTTGAAGATAGTTGTATAGCCGCCGTGATCCACACACGTCACTGTAACGTCGCTGTAACCCGGAACCCGAAGTTGAGACGCTTCGGACAGTGAAACAGCGTTTCCTGGGACCACAATAAGATAGCATACTAGTAAAACACCAATAAAAAGAGCAACCACACTCACACCTAAGTCTCCTGACCTCAACTACCTCCCATCCTCTATTTCAACTTCAAACTTTTCCCATACACCCATCAGCATCGATTTATCCACTTGCAAGTTGCAATTGTCTGGGTCTGTTTTGTTCACTGTAATGTAGACGTTACGATCATCAACCCAGTGTAGATATGTTCCCCTTGACACGTGGCTGATGTCCCATGCGTCACCGCAGTTCCTGCTTTTCAGTGAAGGTGTAGTGGATCGGAAGAAAACCTGGCTGGGTGCGAGGCGACATGGCATGTGGGCAGGGCCACGCGTGTGGGTGGGGTGGAATCTATCCGGCACAATCAGTGACTCCCGTGATGAGAAATCTCCTGGTAAATTACGACACAAAACATAATTCATGCGATAAAAAGAGGAAATATTGCAGAGATGGAGCAGATTATTAGGCTGAAGGCAAGTGCCTCCAGGCCATGAATATCTGAACTACCTAGTGTTAGAGATAATAAGCACCATCTTAATGGTTTATGAATCTCATTTGATTTATGGTTATTAACCATAGGAGAATTATAGCAGCTCCCTATTGATTAACGAGGGGGTATTTCAGGATAGAGCACACATGATTGAAGTGATATTGCCTGCCAACTTCAAGACGGGAAGAAAAATGGGAAGTGCGACTCCATAAATAACATAAAAATGGAACATTTTTTTTTACATAAAAGTGACTAAATATGAGGCTTTAAGACAATCTCTTTTTGGGTTAGTGTTTTGAAAAATCCCAAAAATCAAGAGAAGGGGAGGAGAAACTGATGTTTTTTTTTATTTTTTTTATTTTTTTTACAAAGGGGCCAACACCCTACCCATCCTGCACACGCCTCCAAGCAACCACATCCCCCTTGTCGACCCTCCCCCCTCCTCCTCCTCTTCCTCTTTCCTTCCCAGCCACCCTTAAAAACAAGGAGCATCAATAAAAGAGCTGTGGTGGAGGCAGATTTTTTAATTTTTTTTCTCTTCCACAGGATTTCAGCGGGAGACACGAGGGGCAGAAATCTTTTCTTTTGTCTGCCGTTCAAATGGGCCTGATGAGCCCGGAGCTGGAGGCTCAGCTTGTCATAGTGGTCCTGATCTCTTGTGAGAATTGATTTCCATCATTTCAGGGGAGCAACACAGACTCGGGGTATATGGTGCCTGGGAGACCAAGATAAGGGCCAAATGAACTAAGACCGACTAACTGGCTAAAAAAAAAAAAAAGAAAAAGAAAATACAGAGGAGGGCTCTTTAGTGCTGAGAGAATAAAAACAATAAGAAAAATAAAAAAAGTTGTTTCCCAGTCCAATTCAAAATGCTGGCTTAGTTAGGAAGCCTCGTCGTGTTGTGACGTTCTGTCTCTGCCAGGCATTTCATCTGATTATGAGTACTTTGCAATCTGCGACAGCATGATTGATGCTCCACTTTCATGAGGGGAATTTTAACAGCACCTCTTCAGCGCTCAATGCGCACCCAATTATGCGTCTGAGCTGGTAACCTTGAATTTATGTCGCCATGGCAACAAAACCCCTGGTCATGCATTATGGATTATCATTGAAATTCTACACCCCTACCTAACATAATGAGAGCCCGGGACTTAATCAAATCAGCCCATTCTGTGTGACACAAAGTGAAGAAGGAGCTCTCATTGTGTTGGGGCCGAGGCTGGGAGAAGGCAGGCGGGCGCGCAGGGAAGCGGGTGGCGGTCTGGGGCTGTGACGGCCCCGGCAGCTGCAGAGCCAGCAGCCTGATAGATGGCTCCCGTATACATCAGTGAACATATAGACAGATGGTCCTCAATGCCTGGAATTTTCAACCCAGGAAGCAGCTGCTCAGCCTAACCTCTGCTGTCCGAATCACCTTGTTGTCATGGAACATTGGGCAGGGAGAGGAGAATGTGGACGGGGACGCGGCGCAGAGCGCCGGAGCCCACGCTGGGCTGCAGGGGCCGGGCCAGAGCGTGGCACTTTCCCACTACTACCACCACCACCTCCCTTGTTATTTTCCTGAGGTGTTGGATGTCAAAACAAAAGCGCAAGCCAAGAATTATTTCGCAAATCTCCGCTTCTCTGTGTCTAACTGTGGATGGATGACGTAATTGTTGCAAATCACCACGCAAGATGAATGCAATCTTTGTTTTTTTTACCTTCTGATTCTCTGCCTTTTGAGTTGTTGCAGAAAACAATCGATTGCTCCTGTGTATTTCTCTGATTGTATGTAAGCATTTTTATTAGCTAGCAGGCATGCTGAGAAAACCAATGTGCACCCTACTCCTCTGGCTCTCTATAAGCACTTTTAATAGCTCAGCAGATTTGTTTTCCCCACAGTTCCCGTGAATTATCCCTGTGGACTCCTGGGAAGCCCAGAAGAGTCTTGCATGGGAATACACTAGCTTACAAACAGGAAACCCTCCTCCAAAGCTTTTTCCATGATAGCAGAGATGCGGGGGTCTTGGTTTTTACCCCCTTTTTTTTAATCAACCTTAAACACGTTCGCCTCTACAGCAAGAGTCAAATTTATTTAATAAAAAAAAAAGTAAAAAAAAAAAGCTTTATATAGTAATGTAGGGTGTCAAACAGCCAGGACATTTATCAAATTGATTCAAACTGCAAAAAAAAAAAAAAAAAAAAAAACTGTGGAGGGGGATTTATATGAGCTTTTGATTACAATCTTGTGTTAGTAAAAACCCACTCTGATGAAAATGTTTTTTGTTGTGACATTTTTCTTATGATGGAAAAAAAAATAAATGAGAAAAAATCATCTGCAAATTTGATTTCTGTGTCTTTAATCAAATCCCTGTGAATCAAGAGCAGACCAAAAAAAAAAGCATATTTGTGACACAAAATACAACACAAGGTCACAGCTCCGCCCCTTGTGTCCACTTGTGGACAACTAGACCCCATCTTCGTTTACCGCGTCTGAGCTAGCATCTGGGCTAGGGGGTGAGAGTGTGAACAGAGAGCTCTCAACAAAGGGGGCGGGCCTACTCTGCAGCCGTGATCCCGCCCAGAACTCAGAGGTGAATTTACATTTAACTACTGCTGCTCTGCAGAAACTATCTCCCAAAAAAACAACACCTTTCTTCTCAATTGTTTTTGGCTAAATAATGAAATAGAAAGACCACTGGGAATGTTTTTAAAATAGATCAAAAGATGATCAGAGTGGGACTTTAAATGGAAAATTCCAGGAATTAAAAAAAAAAAAAACACTGCAGTTTATTTATTTTATCTGAGGGGAAAATGTGAGAAATTATTCATTGAAAGCAAAGTGTGTACAAACGTGCCATCCCAAATAAATTAGTGGCGTGCTTGATGAAGCCCCTTCGTCCCGCCTGTAATGACATGTCGATCTCTCTCATGTGTTATGCATCCCACCTTGTTATCATCTCTCTGTGAGCACGGCTGTCACCATGTGTCTTCCAGGTTTCTCCGGAAGCTTTGCACAGGCTGAGGGGATACATGACGGAAGGGGAAGGAAGGTGTCATTCTCAAGTATTTTTGCTGAGCCCGCCGTTTCCTCTTTCCCAGACTACCTCCTTACAGAGCATGAAATGGATGCAGAAATCAGCCAGGGATTGCAGGTGTGAGTGCAGTGTGTCTGAGTCCATTCTGAAGATGAATTATTGATGATACCCAGATGTTATTAGACTTTATGTTCATGTTGGTGCAGAGAATAGCCATCGCATCATTTCACCACACCTATAAAGCATGAAATCATAGGGGCTTTGAGTTTAAATCTAATTCATTTTGCACTGAGGAGCAAAACTGATTTATTGGTCTGTTTGTGTGTGTGTTTAGTGTTAGTAAAATGCATTTCCCATTGACAATGTTTGTGATTATTTTCTGCACATCAGTTAAATATTATATTTATATTTTCCCTTGTCAAACAACTTGTGCAAGATCTTTTGTTTTTGTTGTGGAAATGAAAAGAAAAAAGAAGTCATTAAAAAAGAAATATAAGAGGATTTAACTGCACACGTGACTTTCTATGAAGCTCAATGGTAAATGTGTTATTTAATGTTATAGAGGTGAATCCGTTGGCTTGATTTCATATTGTCATTGTGCTGTCTTATGGGGTCCAGATGACCCCACCCTTACATTGACGTGTTTTCCCTACCATGACAAAGGTTGATATAGGTGAAAAGAATTGTATGTAATTCATGGCCACCATGGATGATCACAAATCATTGGAGAAAAAAGGTTCAGCGCACTGTCTACTGGGTCTAGATGACCCCACTCCCAACGTTAACGTGCCTCCAAGGCATGTTAACGTTGGGAGTGGGGTCATCTGGACCCCACAAGATAGCACAAGGGATAGATTTAGCCTTAAAAGAAGCTTGATGGACGGACGGACGGACAGACGGACGCCGAATAGAATAGAATAGCTTTAGTTACATAGCACTTTTCCCAGAAAGAGTCACAAAGTGCTTTAAAATAGAAGGATAAAAGCAAATCCAGACAGACAGACAGACAGAAAGATAGATTTATCCTTTGATAAAGCTTCCTTATGAGGCAAAATATATGAAATCAAGCTAACAGATTCCCCTCTATTACTTTAACTGACACATTTCCCATTGAGCCTCATGGAAAGTCACATGTGCAGGTCCTCCAGTCTCATTTGCATAGAATTAATGTTGCGTGCATATGTAAATGAGCATTTTAAACAATGTTGATGACTGCCTACGTATTCACAAGTCAACAGCCGCATATGCCTGACATGCCACTTTTGGAGGTAATTTGCACCACAGCAAAGGGCAACCATCAGCGTCTCTCACGTCTTCTTCTAATGACTGCTGGCAGCAGTGAGAAGTGTTCTCTTCACACGCTGAGTCATGTTTTGTTTACTAAGTTCATTCTTTTGCTTCAATGGGGACAAATCAATGCAGTCAAAAGAATAAGCTGTATTTGAGTATTGTAAATTCTACATTTACTTTACTTGTTTTGGAAGCTGGTGCTCAATATCTTTGCATTGACACTTGTATCTCGTGTTCTGGTCTCCCGCTCTGACAAAACACAGCAGGCTCAAGGTTTTTACAATTACTCAACTGTTTGTGTTTTTGGTGATTAGCCCTCAGCCTTACTTAACTGGGTGGTTTTCTGTTTTTTGAGTGCTACATGTTTTTGTCTTTACCTCATCACGTTCAGACTTTTTTTTTCTCCCTTCTTCCATGGTCCATTTAATGTGTTTTGTTCCTTTTGGCATGTTTATTTCTTTCTTTATTTATTGATTGTTTTCTTTGATGCCACTAAATCTCTATTTATGACTGTGTGATTTTAATAGAACTTTTACAAGTTCCAGTGTTAAAGCTGAGAAATTGTAACCAGTTGCCATTTAGTCAGGAGGCAGAAGATGCAATTTCACACTGTACTTTAGATGGATAGGTTTGCATTTTCACATTGCACTCTAAACGGTACCTTCAAATTAAAAGACTGCATTGCAAACAAACCATTACCATTTAAAAAAAAAAAAAATGACCAACATATAATTGACCTTTGACCAGGACCTAGAAAAATCAGCTCCTTCTCTGATGTAATAATCAGTAAAATTGTGAAGTTTGCCTCAGAATTTAAATAAACTTTATTAAAATAAACTTTATTAAAATAAAGCAAACATACTTGGTCTGTGACATACAGACTCAGGGGGGATGTGCTTTTGAATCATCATTATTTTTTAGACTCCTAATAGGGTTTTATCATCCTCTGCATCATGCCATGCATATTTAAACTGAGACGTACTGCCAATAACCCTTTTGGTTCAGTGCAGGAAGATAACATACAACAGAGAACTAAGAGACCGTTACATTTCAACATAAAATATAATCAAGAAAATTGAACTAAAAAGTGCAATGGTTTGCTGAAAAGTAATTGCTGCTGTTTTGATCTTTCTATCTCAGTTAATTTCTTTACAATATTTCACAATTTAATTTATATTTCACAGATGCGTTTCACGTGTATTTAAAATCTTTAAATAATGTGGCATCAAATCTATTGATAAACAGAACAATGAGTGTAAAAAAAAAAGCTAATTAAATGTTTGTTTTTTTTCTCTTTTCATGAGTAAGCCACTATTTATGACGTGTTTGAAATATGAGTTTTATTTATTTATTCTTCTGTTAAAGCCAAAAATTTAATCTGATTTAAGACTCAAACACTACAACTATGGAATCTTATTATGAACACATGATGTTCAACACTCTACGGTTTAAAGTTTTGTCCTGTTAAGGTCCAAATGGAAGCCCTAGAACAGTGTTTTTCAACCAGTGTGCCACGGCACACTAGTGTGCCGTGGGAGATGGTCAAGTGTGCCGTGGCAAATTGCCCTCATTAACTGATCTAAAACCATTTCCCATCTCCAGGATATCAGCTCTGTGTTCATCCAAACAGGCCCTGATAAAACACTGAGTAGTTAGGAATATAAAAGATCATAAAATTACTTTTTCTTTGTGTTATTTTGATTCTATTAAAGACATTTTGATAAGAATCACGGTACCACCGCGATTTAGCTGCAGCTATACCTGTTTCCTGAAGTCCCGCCCCTTTAACTGTCTCCACCAATCATTCTTGAAGGTTTAATCACATGTCATCAGTCTGACCAATCAGAAGTGCTTAAGTCTTAACTTCCTTGTCCCAATTTAGCTCAAAAAGTCTCTCAGTTCTAACAAAATTACCAGCTGAAGCTCGTCTTTAGCGGTGTAGCTTTCCACAGAATCCGGGATCAGACCGTGGAACAAGAGAACAAAACCATGAAGCTCTGAGACGCTAGTCTCTGCCCTTTTGCGGCAGTTTCACACTTCATCTCCCATGATGCATTAGGTCACGTGACAGCGCCTCGGCGTACAATGAGTCGTCCTTGTTAAACGTCTTAAACCACAACGAACATACAGTTTGTAAATTTCCTAACGTAACCTTTATTACATCTTTTAGAAAAAAAAAACAGCTGCAACTTCCAGCTTTTTCTGGCACAATTATCACAAAAATGCGCGTCAGATTGCGGCGGCGGCGGCAGCCGTGCGGGGGGGGGGGGGGGGGGGCTGTACATCAAAACAGACTATGAGTTTCTGCTTTTTTTATTTTTTTTATGCTGGTGTGCCGCGGGATTTTTGTCAAGGGTAAAGTGTGCCGTGGCTCAAAAATGGTTGAAAAACACTGCCCTAGAAGGTTACGTTTGTGCTTTAGGTACATAATCTTCAGTACTACAGTAATACTGCAGCCCTGCATCTGACCATATATGAATATAAGGGGGAAAAAGTGAGAAAAGTTGTGGTCCTAACTTTAAATTTTAAAAGTTGTCTTTCCACATTCAAACCACGGAAGAAATAAACTACACAAACATTATGTAAATTAACGTAGAACATGAACTGTGCACAATTATTGTGCTGTTTATATGCAACTCATGACTAGGGCGTCACTTAAGTATTTTGAATGCCATGTGCGCCATATACATCAGTTGTACATGTGTGAGAAGTCCATTAGACATGCGTGGACTGGTTTTGGAAAGCCACAAATTTGCCTATGCATCACCCAAAAATCCCTCACAGTTACTTAAGATCACTTAATTGCGTATAAATGACAAAAAATGCGCGTAAACAGCGTAATTCTCAACCGACCAAAAATTTTTGAATGGCTCAAAACCAAATTTATGTAAAGACTGGTCGGCCGAAAGACTTGACAGATAAATGATGAACGCAAGAAACATTAATGAATGACGTATATCATGCATGTATCAAAAAAGACCAAAATTCCATATGCGAAAAATGCGCAAAATGTCTGGTAGTGGCTGTGTGACACTTTGGTATGAATTTTAAAGTAACTACTTAGTCCTGTTGACTGACAAATGTCAAACCATCTTTTAATATCAAACATCAACCAAATAAAGTGAATTAAACATGACTATTAGTATGCAAAAGGGTTTTCCAGCCTCATCGTTTGCATTCCATCCCAACAGTATTCCTAACATGCGTTTTGTATGTAAACTACATTCATTCTTTGACCCTAAACACCTGCATGAACACGTTAAACATGTTGGCCTATTTCACTTGTATATCTTGTTATAAAACCCTTTAAAGGCATGGTTAATTTTTAATGCATAAGGCTTGAGCCAATCGTTTTGCTTGTAAAGGCTGCCATCTATAAAAACCTGTATTACAATCAATATACTAATGTAGTTCTGTTTTATGTATATATATATATTATTTCTGGAACCTGACAAACCAGTAATGAATGCTCAAGGGATGTTTAGGCCATTTAGATTTCATAGAACTTGGTGTCTGCATTGATTAATGTGCATCTAACCTATGTTTTCATTATGAGAGGAGTCTGTTGTCCGTGTGTTTTGTGTGCGCTCGTGTGGTTTTGAAGACCAGTCGGGGGTTGGGGGGGGGTATTTTGGCTTAGAATGATTGAAACCCCTGTGCTTGCGTGTGGAGGTAATGAACCTGAGGACATGTCTGAAAGCAGCTAGCCTGAAATTTCCTGCATTGGGAGAGCATTGGGGTATTCACAGGGACGGTTCGGTCATTTGTTATCGTTAATCTTTCCATTTATGGCAGCAAATATGGTATTAGGAGGTGTGTCTTGTGTATTTCACCTTGAGTGGACCATGCTCCATGATATATTGATTAGGTCAAAGGTCAAATCATATTTTGGCATGTCCGAAAGACATGAATGAATACCTAGAATTTTTTTGTTTTTGTTTTTTACCATTCTCTTTGGAGGTGATCCAAGGATCCGTTTAAAGTCGGTTGCATTCAAACCATGCGGGGAACAAGCAGAACAAAAAGTCCTACAATGACCAGCCGGTCTCCTTCAGATGGATTCTTAAAAATCCTATCTATTTTCATTCTAGCATTTTAGTGCATAGTAAAACGCCACGCTGAGATGGATCAATTTCAGTTTGGTTTTTGTGATTCATATCCATAGAGCTCCTCTCCAAACTTTTTTTTTTTTTTTTTTTTGTCATTTCTGTTAAAGATGCGTCAACACGCCCCTCCATGGATTGCTCAACACAAGCCCAACAAGTCGATTCCGGCATTAAACAGCCGCAAACATTTTTATAGGTGAGCTGCAACTTCCCGATGATTCATGTCCAAGCCGGCGTCTCGTGCTCTATAAAGCGGAGACTCATGTCTTCTGTGAGCCATAAAACAACTGTGTCTGGATCTCGATCAATATATCGAAGTCTACAGCTGTGACAGCAAATGTTGTTTGCTGGTTCAGGCGAAAATCCTTCAGTGGTCCAGGCAGCGACGAACAACACACCCAAAATGTTAAATGAATGGGCAACATCTGCCTTGACTATTTATGCACTCATAAAAACGTGGTTTTGTATCAGCAAAGTATGTCCGTTCTCATCTACAGCTGGGGAACTTTTGGGGAACTCATTTGTCAGGGCTTAACATTCCTCCACTAACAAGCTGTTAAATTGCTGTGGGTCACTTGAAAATAGAAAGCATGGAATAAAAACGTAAAACACCATGATGCTATACACAAAACAGCATTGTTGTTGGTTAGTTGCCATAAACGATGAACGCTGTCATTCTGATTCATAACTGGAATGATCCAAACAAGGTTTTACCCTTCAAGTATATTTTGACTGTGAAATTTCATTTAATTTTAGTTGAAGTCACTTGACTAAAATGTTGTTAGCGTTAGTCATGTTTACGATCAGTTTTAATTGACCAAACATCATGGGTTGTTGTAGTTGATCAAACTGCAATAGAATTTCAGTAGAGGAAAATATTGTGACAAATGGAAGAGACTTTTTTTATGGAAATTGAAATTTAAAAACTAATTTGTGTATAAACTTGTTAGAATACAGAAAGTTACTTTTTTTTAAACATTTTTATTAATTTTACTGTCTTTTTCCTTTATTTTTTTCATAAAACAGAGTAACAGTTTAATCCCTCAAACAAAAAGGTAAAATTGTTTATTTTGGTCAATTCTTTACATGAATTAATGCATCTGAACCATTTTTTCAAAAAAAGAAAAACATTTAAGTGAAAAAATATTCACTGTTCATTTTGGGCATTTTTATAAAACCTAGACACTTGTATGAATAAACACATTGAAACAAACATAATTGTCAATTTTACATTTTTAACATTCTTAAAAAAATATATACACTTGTAGCCTATTCCTGGGCGTATAGGTGTTTTTTAGGGTGTGGCTTGTTTCTAAACAGAAGTGTAAAGTGGGTTGTTTGACCGTGGTTCATAAGGGAGGGGTCATCGCAGTGCCACAGAAACAGAAGCAGTGTGGGCGTTACCAGGAGCACCAAACACCCACCATTCTGGCCTTCCTGCTACATGTACTGACACCACATGGATCCCAACCTTGTGGCTTAGCCCATCACTCAAACCTTGAATAAGCATTGTGGTTTTGCTGCTACCACACTACTATGTCTTCTGCTTCTCCTAGCTCATGCGCACTGACCCTGAACCCTGAATGTGTCTACTTTACACTTCGTTTCTTCTCTTCCTGGTTGGCCTTAGTTACTAGGATGGGTCCAGCTAATAGTCACTAGGATGGGTCCAGCCAATAGTCGCTAGGATGGGTCCAGCCAATAGTCGCTAGGATGGGTCCAGCCAATAGTCACTAGGATGGGTCCAGCCAATACACAACAAGTATAGTTTATAAAGTCCAACAACAGGTGCGGTACACAGAATGCCTAAGTCACTGGGACAGGTACAGGCAACATACGACTAGTGCAGTATATAAAGTCCACAGCAAGTACGATACAGAGAATTGGAGACAAAAAAAAGCACACAATCTCTGTTGTGTAACAAATTGAAGACTAGTCTTCGCCTTCTTTATGCAACAGGATTTTCCATCTGCATTTGGAGTAGAAGTTGCTCACTACTCTGTGCTGAGTGAACATGTTCAAACTTTATTACTGTACTTTTACCCTATACAAAAAGAACGTCTAGACCGACTGCCACAAGCTGCCAGTGTTCACACTCCTCTGTTCAGCTACAGCAGGTGACCTTCTGTCGCATATTTTGCTGAATCCACTAAAAACCTTTATTCTCCGTTGTGTTTTACTTTTATCTCACCTTTGCTGAGATTTCATTAACACAGGTGACACAGCGTTATAAAGTGTTACTCAGCATAATGTCCCCAAGTTACGATTAATGAGATACCCAAGGCAGAATCTGTTATCTTACACATCTTATTGATTGCGTTGCCTTTCATCTTTGCAGGTTACATCTCCCAACTTTCTCCCCAAAAACTCATCTCTACCCTCTGGCTGTTCCTCTCTTGGTCTTACCGTCCCATTCCCTCCCTTGAGTCCACTGTTCTCAGCTGCAGGGATTTTTGATGGTTGAGCGGTCACGGCATGTAAAGTGCAAGTCTGTCTGGCTACACTTCTATTATCTGCTCCACACGCGTGCTAATAAGTCATCATGAGTCAACAACCTGCATATATTGCGCATCTTGGTGAAGTGAGCCAAGATGATTTGATGTACAGCTTCCCTTGTTGATCGTATTTATGACAGACTTCAAAGGTTCTGCTAATGCACAATTACATCTTGGTTTTAGACGTAGACTTAAGAGCAGCTGGAAGCAGGAAAAGTGAAAGTCCATACCTCGTGAAAGGGCATTGCATGAAACCCTGCATCTGGAGTTTTGCAGGATCTTGCTCAGAAGACTATCTCTTTGCAAATTCCTCGTTTTACAGAGGAAATCGCCTCAGTTTTACGGAAACAAACAGGATTAGAAGTGACACGGCTTAAACGAGACCCGTCAAACAATTAAACTGGGTAAATAGTACAAAAAGGCCAATGATGACCCTGGCTGTCACAAACTATTAGGGAAAGTCAAGTTTCCTAAAACGGTTGTCTCGCCTGTCTGCCCTTCAACATAGAGGACAGATGCTGAGAATTATTTTTGGAAAGTCAGTTGAAAACATTTTTTTGGACCATTTCATATGCTTCAAGACTATACAGCAGTGTGATAAATGTTTATTTTTGGCAACTTGAAAGTAAAATTCAAAATTGCTCAAAGAAAATGGAATAATTTAACAGAAAGAAACAAAATAAGAAAAAATTAAAGTAGATATGAAGCCTCCTTTCCACTGAGCGGTCTGGTCCAGTCCGGTTCGGCCCAGTAATTTTAGTGTTTCCTCTATAAAATGGACCCATTAAGCTGGACCAAACCATACCATTTGGGGCCCCCATTGGTTGGTTGTAGGTTCATAGAAAAAGGAAACGGCCTGGTTCTAACAGAGCTACAGTTGAAACCCATTAATTGGCTGAAGGTCAGTACGACAAAAATATCCTCCAAACCTCTTTTTGGCTGTATTCCTCCTCACCGCCTTCAATCATCTCTCAAACAACGTTAAATGTCTTGTATATACAAAGTACCAAGAGCCAAGTGGAAAAAAATGAGCTGCTGGATGACCTCCATTGTTGTTATTGTGAACTGTGTTAGCCGAATGTACTGTGATGGTCTAACTTTGAGTGGAAATGCTCCCCTGAATTGCCTGGGCCATTCTAAACTGGACCGGACCGCTCAGTGGAAACAAGGTTTTAGTGTTCATTGCCTCAATTCTTTTTTTGTCAAAGATCCTTGACAGATATGAGCCTAACAACATTAAAGACTCTCCTGGAAGTCATAGAGCTTTGATGCCCCTGAGCCTTAAAACCTTCCAAAGAACTTGTACGATCTTCTGTTTGTCGAGTCTAAAGCAGATAAAGCAGCTAGATACAATATCAAGGTTTTATATTGTTCGGCAAGCCCCTAGTACAAAAATGTCCATGCACTGTTTTTTTATTTTACATTTTTTACACAAGCATGCTGTAAGTAACAGGTCATAGTAAATACTTATACAACAAGCAATGGTGAGTAGGGGGGAGGTGGGTGAGACGCAGGTATAATTTACAGATTTTTTATTATTTTAATTCCCCCAAAATCCTGTACAAGGAGCTCATTAGTACTGTTGACATGAGTCCTTGTAGACTCCTTGTGAATGTTAGAAATGCGGATTTAACCCTACTGCTATCTTCTGGGGTCCAGATGACCCCACCCCTTACATTGACGTGTTATTCCTAGCATGACAAAGGTGGATGACGGTGGAGAGGATTTCATGTAATCCATGAACACCAGTGAAGATCACAAATCATTGAAGAAAAAAAGGTTTAAGCACTGTCTTGTGGGATCTAGATGACCCCACTCCCAACGTTAACGTGCCTCCAAGGCACGTTAACGTTGGGAGTGGGGTCATCTGGACCCCATAAGGGATAAGACAACGAGAAAGTAGTTTGTATTGGAATCCCTACAGATAATTGCATATAACAATCGCAGCACGTGCGTGAAGCATTGCATGGTCAGTAAGGAGCCAATATGCAAATCTTCCTAACAGCTAATGTGCAGTGGAAGGCCACCGTACAACAGCATCACCTGTACATCATAAGTGTGCGCAACTTGCATTTGCCTCTGAAATACTTCACGATAGACTTGCCACGGTAAAATTATACGTTCCACTGTCATGACGTCCCTTGAGGTGGCCGTAAAAGCCAGAAGGCATGCTACGACGCTCCACAGGCCCAGACAACCCAAAAACCCACAGCACAATCAGCCGTTTTGTTCCACTGAAAGCCAACAGCTTAGCAAGTAGCTTAGTCCAGCTCTGACCATCCAGGTGGAGCACCTTCCTTTTTTTCCAGCTTTCCCAGCACTGATTGCCTGGATCTGATGTGCTCGGTCAATCAGAACCTGGAATCAAACGGTTCAGCTAACCAGCAGTGGGGAGACCCTCAGAGGGGATTTTTTTTCCTTATGCACCAAAGCTGTTTCACAAGCATTTATTTACCTATAAACCTGATTAAAAGATGGTATTGTACGATGAAAATTTGATCTGAGATGACTTTTTTTAATGTGCTTTTAATTTGAACCATTTATGTAACAGTCTGGTGCACAGCAAACTGTTTCGGGTGTTTGTTTGTTTTTCTTCAATAAGGTTTTGTACATTCATAGAAATTTCCCCAGAAACTCATTAATCAGAGACCTTAAATAACCACCTCTCCTACCTAACTTTAAAGTGCGATCTGTGACTAGAAGCCTGTTGGGTTGCCGACTTTGCTTTTGCTAATCAGGAGGCCTTCACCCCCTGCAACATTTGCAAACGACAGCCTCAAAAGGGTGGGGAGTGCAGAACCTTATAAGGTGGGGGTCAGTGGGGAGTTTCTTTCTAGCTTAGTCTCAGGGAAAGAAAAAAAAAAAAGCTCTGCACTTTGGCTTAATGCACATAGAGCAAAACGATGTCCCTGATGGGACCCAGGATCACATGTTTGCGAGTCACATGAGTCCATCGGTACCATTGCAGCTTCAATCCTGTTGGGTAAATAAAAAGCAAGAAGGAAGGACAGAAAACTTAAATATTGAGTCATAAGAGGATAAGGTTATGAATGCAGATTGATGGAGGGAGGGACTGGAAATGCACATTAGTGGAGTTTCTTCTCTAGGATGCAGCTCTGCACTTACAGTGTCTGATGGAGAACTAATTCAATAATTAATGTTGATAACTATCAACAGCAGCTCAAATCGATTCTTATCTTCGCCCGCGTTGAGCAAAGCTACATTTTTAATGCGGGCACCATTTTGATTAAGACACCGTCGTTGCCTTCTGTCCTCTCCCCTGGGTCAGAGTTCACAGACGTTGGTCCTCTCTGTGCAATTACCTAACTTATATCATCGTTTGCTTCAAGCTTACCTATAGACTCGCTCGACACATGCAGGTCATTACCGCGACAACGAGGTGTAAAACACTTAACATGAACGCTAAAGGGTGAAGTTGCTTCACCTTTCCCCCTTCAATTTGCAGTCAAATATTTGCTGCCGTTCGAGGGGTGAGCAGATTTAGTCAGCACTGAGGAGAGCTCCACCTTACAGAAAATAACCTCTACAGTCAAAAATCATTGTTCATTTTAATTTTTTTTATATTAATCATCACACTTTTATTTGGTAATATTAAATACATGTAACTATATTTCCTTTATATATATATATATATTCCACGGAGATGATTTGATTGTCCCTTGAATCAATGGACCACATGCAGCAACCTGTAACACACTCCATAGCTAACAAGCAAAGGTGCACCACCATCACTCTGTCTGGGAATATTGAAAAACGGCTCATTTCTTGTAAGTTTGTGACATCATTTCAAGAAATTCATGTTTTCTTTATATTGTTCTCTTTTTGTGATGTTGGCTCTAAATATAGTGCTCTTTTAATCTAGTTGGGCACAAATCTGAAAGCTGGGAGTTTATTTACCAAACTGACTTTGGACGAGCTACCTGCCAAAAACATTGCGGCCTACAATTTTTTTTTTAGTTTATTATGAGATCCTTGGGCAGTCAGGATAACTAGACGCTAGCGCCTCACCTACTTTACCATTTCTTTATCCTTGCATGTTGTGAAAGTGTTTCATACGAGCTGTGGCTTTCATCAAAGAAAAAACCCACCAAAATACTGCCCACATCTAGACGCTAGGGCAGTTGTGATTTAGCCATTAACTCCTGCAATTTCTGTATACATGGAACTCCAGGTGATCTAGCAGCTCAAATAAACCACACGTGAGGAGTCAAGCTTGTTCAGTTCACCAGCATTGGGTCATAAGTGAGTTTAGAGTCTAGCCATCCAAAAGTGCACAGCATTCGAAAACACCTGACCAAGCAACACGGCAGCATCTTATGGTAGATGCAGAAATACTGCAAATGACCAGGACCCTGAGGGCTCAGGCAGCCATGATGAGGAAGGATTAGGAAGCTGGGGAGGTTGTCAGAAGGATGCATTTCGGTGAGTGTCTGTGTGCGTGTGTCAGCTATTAAGGGAGAAATCTTTCCAGTTGGATATTGAATGCCTGCTAAATCTAGAGGGAGAAGGATTTGAAGGCCTTTAAACGTCCTTGCACCTGAAATCAAGGAATCAGCTCTGAAAGTGATGAGGTATTAAGAGATGGATGTGTCCATAAATTGGGGTCAGACCAGAAAAAAATTTGATGAATCTTCCCCCAAAAGAATCTCCTGTCATGATATGCAAAACAAGTCCTTTTTTAACACAAACCTTTATTTTGACACTTTGACCACTTCAATTTCTACATCATATCCATTTTCATCCATCGATTTCTATACAGCCAATGAAGCCAGACGCTAAAACATCAACTGTGCTCAGTTGTTTCGCTGTTCCATATTCATAAACTCTCAACATGACATTTTCCCACTCTAGTGTGATATTTCTGTGTCCACACAGCACTGCTGTTCGGAGTGTCTTCTCATCCAAGCGCTAATTTAAAGCCTGAAATTATGGTTGAGTTAAATGTTCTGTTCCTAATGCACTGAAATAATGCTAAATTACAGATGGTTGGTTTTATTTGTGTGAATAAATTTGCGAGCTTAATGGTTTGTAAAACCATGTTTTTTGTTCTTTTTTTTAGCGGAAAGTATACAAACAAGTACAGCTATGGAAATCACAAATAATGTTATGGTTTTACAAGCCCAGAAAGGGCAGAAACATGTTTTCCTATTCAACTGATGAAACTTTACCTACCAATCCCAACTGATCAATAAATAGATATTTTTCATATAGAATAATGACAGCAGATCCCGTACTAAATCCGATCACTCTGTCTAAAATGATATCTTGTCCTAACAGATGGTAAAACACTGCCCACAATTAGGGAGCACATGGCCAAGATCTGTCCATTTCTGGAAAGTGCAGCTGACATATTTTTCTGTTATCTGCCAGTATCTGACATTAATCTGGCAATAGAAAAAAGCATTTGGCACGGCCGGCTGTAATCATAGTGGTGTGCACTTCCTGCGTGCATCTTCTGATGGAGCGCTATCTGGGGGCAGATCTTTTTTTGCTTACACAGAGACTTGGGAGAGCAGATTTTTTTTTCCTTCTGATGCCTATATGAGGGCTGTCTACTGGTGTAATGATTTCCATCTGAAGAACAGCTGTTTGCTGACGGAGGAAAAGCGCTCCGCTCTGAGGTTCTGCGGGTTCGTCAGACAGACTCCCACCGACCTCATATTGGAATCGTCAATTATTGGTAGAAAGGCGTATATTTGAGGAGCATCGATCGCTTTTACTGGACTGGAATTTTTGAACGTGCTAACCTCCAATAAGTGTTGATGGTGGATGGCCCGAACAGTGGTTGATAAACTTGATAAACAACAAATCAGCTAATGCTGCAGATGGCTGAATTGCCACCTCTTGGAAGGACGAGTACTTTCCAGTCATCAGATCTGTTGGTTTGTGGTTGACAGTGTGGTTGGGTTGAGGTTGAAACAGCAAACAGAAGTCTTAGTCACACACACTCGTATGGGGTTTTGACTTGTAGGGGTGCTACAGATTTTTGGGTTGTCCAGACCTGTGTAAAGTCATAGAGGAGTGGCTCCATCTTAAGGGGAGTGCAAGTTTCTTAAGGCTGGTGCAACCACCTAGAGGGTGGTCATGTCATTGGGTGGTACCATTGTCGTGTGTGTGTTGTAAATGTACTGTAAAGTATTTATGAGGCTTATGTGATTTCCAAACATTCTTTCATACTGGGGATGCTGTCATTTGGTGCCCTTAGGCCACACTCTGGTCCTTCGTAAAGTGCGGGCACTGACTCCTTACTGATAGCACGCCAATGGCACCCCATTCACAGACTGTGCCCTAAATACACAAGTGTCCTAGGGGCACTTGTGTATTACGTGTATTACTTGAGTTACGCAAGTGGCCGTAGGATGCCCACAAGCTACCATCTGATTGTCTATTTTCCTCAATTATAACATTCAGGTTACACGCAAGAACTAATGAACCTCTTACACAGTGTGGGATTTAAAAAGTGAAAAATCTGTGTATACCCTACTTCCCCCTTACCCATACATATTTAGTGTTCGCTACGATCTGTTTCTCTTGGGGATGGAAATAAAATTTGCACAAATATTTTCAGCCTAGCGGTCTATGACTTTAAAATTTCCTGTGGGCCACCTACATACCCTGGAGTGACCCAATTTTTGGGTCACAGACAGCTTGCATCCACCCCTAAGCTGCGACTCAGGAAAAAACTCTAACCCTCCCCCAAGCAGTGGATGCAAGAGTCACCCCACACAACCTAGAGGAAAGGGGGCGGGTTCAAACCACTGCGAGAAGTCTTTTATTTTTAGCTACCAATTGAACAAATAAACTAGCCCCAGCGCTGTGACCCCCTAGTGGCCTCCCCTGGGGTCATGAAATAGTGCCCCGCCCTTCACAAATACAACTTTTTTACACACCAACCACTACAATTCCAGGAAAAGGAATAGCTTGTTTGCTGAGGATGGGGGTACCAAAGGAGGAGGAAAGAGTGGGTGATGATGGTTGGGTGTGTATGTGGGGGGAGGGGGGGGGGGGCTTTTCTGTCGCATATAGTACTATGAGGAACAGATGGGGCTTGATAAATCCTGAAAGGGAAGCATTACCTGCCCAAGTCACCAAGCAGCCACAATTATCACAGGGCTCTGGGTTCATTGTCAATTAGAGTGGCAGTTAAAGCAAGGCAGCAGCTGTGGCAGATGGCTGTGATCCAGAGAGGCTCGGGGAGGCCGGGACAGGGGCCAGCCCCCAGGCTCTTTCAACAACTCCTCCCACTTTTTTTTCTTTCTCCATCTCTGCCTTTTTGCTCTTGTACATCAAGCGAGGTTGTTTGTTTGTTTGTATTTATTTTTCATTCGAACGGACAGAAGAGAGAGTCTTGAGGGGAACTGCAGCAAATGATCAAATAAAAATCCAATATAGGGAGAAATATGTCCACGAAACTGCCCGGTTTGTATTGTAGTCAGCGGAAAAGGCATTCAATATTTGAGTGACCTATTACTGCTTATGCTGATATGGAGAATGTCACGGTTGACATTAGGTGATAGGATGTTATAGGGGACGGGAGTTTGATCAATAAGCAGTGAAGATGAGCTGTTCTGCTTCAGCAGGTGGGGGGGGGGGCTTTAAAGACCCACTGCAATCATCTTTTTTTTTTTTTTTTAAATGTCTTTTTCTGGGACATAGTTTCTACAGAGCTGCAGTAGTTCATTATAAATTGGCCTCTAAGTTGTGGGTTGGGCTCCCCGTTGTTGAGAGCTCTCTGTTTACATGCTCTCCCGCTAGCTTACAGCCCCTCGCAAACCCAACTTAACATTATCAAGTCAACAAAAATAACAAACGCTGTACAGTTTTGAGACAGATGCCAGCTCTGATGAGCAAAATGAGGTTTGAACGGAGCAGGATCCTGTGGCCCCGCCCACTGTATTTTCTATGTCACAAATATGCTCTATTTCAAACGTCTTTATATTGACTGCTCCTAATTTACAACAATTTTGTTGTAAATTTTATACAATTGTTTTAGATAGTTTGGTCAGGGTTGGGACTTGTATTCAAGTGCGACTTGTGTGTGGGTTTGTTTTTCCTCGAGGATAGATGGCAACCATTGTTAAAGGGTACTATGGGTGTATCATTTTTTTCTATGAAAAAATAAGAGGTGCTTGGTCTTCTGCTACGTTCTGATGTGTTTGCACATTCAAGTGCGCGCTTTAAGCAAATGGTGTTCACAAAGATCTGTACGTACATGCCCTAGTAACCTGTAGCAACAATTAGGAACAGTCTTGGTGCGAAATTTCAAAGCAATTCCAATCTCACAAATCTTCCTTCAGATTATATGACTGACTTATTAGTGTTGTAGAATTCCAACCACACATAAACCGCAATTATTAATTTCCGCTCTGTGAATAAAAAGGGACGCCATCCATACGTCACTTCCAAGTCCGAGTCCCTGATTGATCAATGTTTGACCAGGTTTACCTTTCAACTAGCATCAGTGATTGCATGTCTTGTACGTAGAGCCCAAAAATGATCGTAGAAACTTGCATAGCAATGCATTAACATGGTTTTGCACAGACCTTTAATTAAAACACTTGAACATGGGTTTCCAGTGGCGATGTGAATGCAGCTTTCTGGCTGAGCTCTGCACAGGAAATGGAGTGAATTGGTACCAGAGTTGCAGAATTCTAACCAAATAACCACAAAGAGTCCAAACATTTTTGATTGTCTTCATAAACCTGTTTAAGCCCCCCCCCCCTTTTTTTTGCTTGTGTGCCTTTTGCCGACTTCGTCCCCATGATCCTCCAAGCCGTCTCCTTTTCCCGTCTGAGCCAAGGCTCACCAGCAGGCTTCACTTTCAGCAAGTACCACCATTCATCACCAGGCAGGGGTGCTGGATCAGGGGGCGTGGAGGAGGAGGGGGGCTAGGCAGGGGGCCAGCAGCGGGGCAGTGTCCCCCCTCGTTCACCCACCTCCTCGTCCTCCTCTCCACAGGCTGTTGAGAATATAAGCCTCTGCCACAGACAGCAGCCACACTCCTCTCTTACAACCTTTACAATGGAGCTCCAAATGTATTCAGGGGAGGAGAGACCTGCTACCTTCCATTGCTCCTTCGCCCTTGTCTGTTGCCCCCTCCTATTCAGTGTTTTTTTTTGTCTGTGACGCCTCCTTCCCTTGACTCTACTCCCTCATCCCTGTCCCCTCGCTTCTACCCCCCTCCCCCTTTGGGGCATCATTCCTCCTACTTTGTTCCGCCACTCTTGGACCCCAACGTCTGGGCAGTCCTGATAGCAGAGGAGAAGCGGCGGCCTATCCATCTGCCTGCCCGGGCCTGCCAATAAAGGCGCAGGAGCAGAGGTCGTCATTCATAACAATGGCCATTAACAATGCTAACAGCGCTGGGAAGTGAGGAGTTGTTTGGGGAGGAACAAGGGCCTTGCAGTAGGGGCCCCGAGTGGGACCTAGGGTCTGTCGCCGGGCAGAGTTGGAGATTGCAGAGATCCGATAGGTTTACGGGACACACAAGGCTCTAAAGCCTGTTGTTGGGGCATTAGGCAAGGCCTCAGCCTCCCAGGTCTGTAAAGAAATATTGATTTCTCTCTCTTTTTTTCCTTTCTTCCTGTGGTCAGACAGCATTTGAAGTCCCGTCCATGAGAAGCCAGACGCTCTCACATTTCCCCGTGGCTTCATGCCCAGTTACTGCCGAGTCGGCAGTTTGGTTATTTTAGGTGTTGCTGAGTGTTCTTATATTCCAACCTGAAAGTTCTTGAACGTGAAAAGTAGAACAGAACCAATGATGAAAAAAAAAAAAAAATGAGGGGGAAGTCATTGACTGGATCATCAAAGATGCACCGTCGATTCTTTGAACTTGTGACAGCCACACAATAGCTGTAATGATGCCCAAGTAGGCCAAATTTTACCTCTAGTACTTCCCCGGCTTCCCTCCCGAGTTTTGACACATTTTCGCATTTATCAGGAATGCCTGTCTGTCTCCAATAACAACAAAAGGCAACCCCCCCCCCCAACCTCTAAGGAGCAGCACCACGTGAAGCCTCCTGTGAAACAGTTACAGTAGGCCTTCCGTCACCGTGCCTCACATCCCTCCAATCAAACTGTCAAAAAAGCACAGCCCCCTTTTTTTTTTTTTCTTTTTTTTTTTTTGTATTGGGAGTTTTTAATTAGATTTGGATGGATTTCAATTCAGCTCTTGTTTCCTGGAATGCTTCCGAGGGGAAAGAAGAAACCCTGCAACAAGATTAACCACTAATCTATCCTTTGGTCACCGCCGCGAAAATCTGCCCATCTGGTCCATTCAGTCGCCCGCTGGATCCCTTTCATGGAACCAACACTTTCTGACTTTCAAGTTTTATCAAAATAAAATCATAGGATGGTGTTTTTGTGATCTCGTAAAGTTAAGCAATTAGTTGGTATTGGAAAACGTAGACTAGTTGCTCAACTTAAGCCTGACTGGAGCCATTTCAAAGTCCTAAGTCATACTTAGTCATAACTGCTTTGTCGATCCATCCATCCATCCATCCATCCATCCATCCATCCATCCATCTTCAGAACTTTCTGTATCCCTTTCGGGGTCACAGGGTTGCTGGATCCTATCTCAGCTATTCCAGTGCTATGGTGGGATACACCTGAACAAGTCGCCAGTCTAATGCAGGGCCACACACTCCCACATATACATCTGGGGGCAATTTAGAATCACCAATTAACCCATGAAGCATGTTTTTGGACTGGAGGAGGGACCCGGAGAAAACCCACACATGCATGGGGAGAACATGCAAACTCCACACAGAAGGGTTCCAGCCAGGATTCCGAACCATGGCCCTCTTACTGTGAGGCGAGAGCACTAACCACTGTGCAGCCATTAAATGAGGGTGTCAAGATTAAGATAACCAGAAGACAGTTTAAAGATCATCTCTGAACATGCAGCATGTCAAAGCCTGAAGCTAATTGGCTGCAGCCCCAGACAACCCGGTCAAAGAGTCACGACTATGATGAAACGTGAGTAAGACCAGCTGACTCAGTCATTGTTTTGGAACATCATAGCCTGATGTGGCGTCAAGTCAGACAGTAGTTGGGATCACAGCCAATGGAGGATGTGATTGCCACCTGTCAGTCAAAGTGAACTCTAGCTTGCTGAAAATAAAAGAACAAGGCACAGTGAGGAAATCAAGGCGACACAGTGGTCCCTCACTATATTGTGGTTCATCTATTCTTTGGTGATTTTTATATATTTACATATATATTTTTTTTACATTGTTTTTGCATGTTTTAAAATGTATTCATTCATTTATTGCCCAGGTTAATAAGGGTTTATGATTCACAGGCTAAAAGGAGAACTACCAACAGCTGCAGTTCCTCAAATGACCACTGGAGATTGGTTGCAAAATTATAATAATGTGAAGTCTGGTTACAAAAATCTGTTTGATTTGTGTCCCTTTTTTTTCCATTCATTTTCTATTCCGTTTATTCCCTTTCGGGGTCACTTGTGGGAGAAGGCAGGGGACGCCCTGGACAGGTCGCCAGTCTGTCGCAGGGCCACAATCACACACCCATTCACTCTCACATCTATGGATAATTTAGAGTTGCCAATTGACCTATGAAGCATGTTTTTGGACAGTGGGAGGAAGCCGAAGAGCCCAGAGAAAACCCACGCATACACAGGGAGAACATGCAAACTCCACACAGAAAGGTCCCCCATTGATGTTGGGTTTTTCATGTCCCCCAGGCGGGACTTGAACTGGGGGCCTTCTTGCTGTGAGGGAAGAGCGCTAACCACTGTGCCACTGTGCAGCCGTGTCCCTTTTGTTATCCAGTAATAAAAACTGGAGATTTAATACAGCTTTTTTTTAAGGCCGGGTTCAATTCCAGAAGAGAAACTGCCATTAGCTCAATATATCTCATCTATATCATGATTTAAGTTATTTGGGTTTTAATCTACCTCTTAAACAGATTTGATAAGTCCTTTTTGCTTTTACGTTGAAATTTACTTTTTCATGCAACATATTTTGAGTTACCTTTTTTTAAAATAAATTTTGTTCCACCGCTAAACAGCCTTCCCCAGTTCAATCCTTTGATTTTGGAGACGTAGTTGGCGACACAAAATGACTTATGGTCACTCTTCGACTGTGACCATATGTCATTTCCATTGGAATAACGGAAATTGGATAAATGAATGAAAGAAAAATTAAAGAGTAACTGTAATTCAAGGAAATTCAGTACCGGAGCTAGAAGTGATCATTTCATATAAACTCCACTTGTGCATTGTTGGTTGCAGGTTGCTCAAACAGCCAGTGAGTGGAGTCATGGCTGAATGCAGCAGGCAACATTTTGACTTTACTTTGTCCGATTTTGGGCATGTCGCAGAGGTGGGCGGAGTAAACTTCACCTGCTCCACTACGTCAGAATCCTAGTGGTTACATCAGATTATCATTTGAGGAAATGTGTACCGCATCTATGGGAACAAACACACAAAAGACACATCCAAAGGAACCAAGACAACTATCCCTTATATTTACTCTCTTAGTCCTCGGCAGGAAACAATCAGAAACATTTCGTCAGCCTAATAGCATATCTGCCTAACTCATTTTTTTCAGGTTTTTGGAAAAGAAGAAAAAATACCTTTTTTTAGTTAGGCCAATATCTCAATTTGGCAAAAAAATGAGTAAGGCAGAAATGCTATAAGGCTGACGATATAAATAAAAAGTTCTTACAATTTGGTGAAAAAAGGTGTTTTTTCTTCTTTTCCAAAAACCTGAAAAAATGAGTTAGGCAAATATGCTATTAGGCTGACGATTTGCACTTTTAGTTATTACATGTTTAGAATTGTCTTAAAAAGCTCTCTCGGATCATCTTTTGATCAATTTTCAAAGCGTTCTCAGTGGTCTTTTAACGATGATAATGACATTGTTAACCAAAATCGAAAAACGGGTCATTTTTTTAGGACAATGTTTCTGCAAAGCAGTAGTAGTTCATTGCTTCTGAGTTTATGGAGCAACACTGCCTCCCCATCCCGTCACCTATTGCTGAGAGTTTTTTGACAACATGCTCTCATTGTACTCCTGATTTACAAGGATTTGAACAAATAACTTCTCAAAAGTACAATTTGGAACCTAATTTTTGAATATTTGTCCTCCATAATGAGAAAAATGCCACAAGAACATATTCAAAAGAGGATTTTTGTGGGAGGAGGTCTCAAAGCAGAAGCATTTACATCTATTTAAATTTGTGCTTCTAAGCTATCTTAAGATCTATTCAGTAACCTGTTATTTGCCATACTTTTGTCACTTTTAGGCCACATTTTCTGCTCTTTTTTTCCATTTTTTTAAACCCTCTTTTTAGTTCTTTCTGCTGTAGTAAAAATAAAGCCCTTTCTACCGATCTCCTGTTCCCTCCACATGCAGTATGTTATAGGTAGACCCTCGCTCCTTCCATCAATAAAATTGAATTTGTCCACAAGGCGGTGAGACATATTGCATTCCATCAATGACTCTGATCAATATGAACCCATTATGGCAACTTATTCTTTGTGGCATAATCCATCCGGCACATTGTCGACAGCGCCGTCCCACTGACTTAAGCACCCCCTGAACTTTAAAATACAGGCTCTGAATGAGCTTCAAGTCAGGAGCGGCTCAATGTGATGCAGAAAAGCTTGCAGCGTCCGCAGCAGCGTCCGCAACGCTCGTTCCACAGCAAGTTGGTAAACAGCTTAATGGCTCCTGAGGAAATTGCCTGGAAATCCCGATTCGGAGAACGCACAATTTACCGACTAAATTGTCAATGGCTTAATCATAGCGGGGGGAAGAAAAAAATGTCGGGAGTGTCACATCGTTGCAATCCATTTCTAACATGTTCATCTGCATTGGCAGCAATCTGGTGCCACAGATCCCTCACCGCCAGCTGAAATGTGAAGTCAACCTCATTTTCTGGCCAGATTTCGGTCAACCGGTTTGTCCTTTCGCCATTTAGAAAAAAAAAACAAAAATCAGCCAGGCCCTTAATGTACCCATAAAATAATGAAAAGCTAATCCAGGAAGTGAAGCTGGAGCAACCAATTAGCATGTTAAAAGGCTTACTGGATGCCAAACCACTGCATACGTGTTGGTACTAGTGATACATGATTTATATTTGAATGAAACAAACCAAACCTTTCTCATGCAAAGACTTTAACATTATTGTATTTTACTTAGCATGTTTCCAAAAGCTGAAGGTTTTTTCTACCTGTGGTGACAAAAAATGGAAAAAAACAAAAATCTGATAGATGACTCTTCTATAGGAATGACGCAGCTTTTTCCCTCATTTAGTTTTTTTACCTGCAAACCCAGGATTGGTTTTGACTTAACTGATACTGGAATGAAAAAGTTTTAACCAAAGATGTTGAAATTTTTTGTTTTGTTTTTTTGACACTGAGGTAAATTGGAAAGATACAGATGTTCAGATTCTATGGAGAGTGAAAACACAAGCTGAAACAAAACATGTTAGAATTTACAGTTTAACCCCAGGGGTGAGCCATATGCGGCCCATTAAACTATTTAATCTGGCCCGCCAAAATGGAATAAATTAGATTAATAATCGTTTTGTTTCATTTTTCTCTGTATTTTTCCTTTAAGTGGTGCACTACAGAAACAATAACCTTTGTTTAAGTGCAGAAAATTAAGATTTGTTGTTTTTCTGACGTTCATGTGTGTTTTCCAAGTTGGACAGGCATTTTTCCAATCATCCCAACACCCCATAAACGCAGCATTTCTTTGACTTTGCATTGTTTTTCCTGACGGATATCAATCCATCGGTGCAGTTGGCACTAAAATGAGAGTAAAAAGTCAAAGGTTTTTTAAAATTAAAAACTCTAAAATGTTCAGATATATACGAATTTTTAATCAAAATGAAAGAAGTTTTTCATCTGAATTTCATGTTTCATGTCCATGTATCTAATCCTGGTCCGGCCCTCCTGTCAAATTTTAGAACCCCCTTTTGGCCCTCCCCTGGTTTAACCCGTAACCACGGCGACATGTGAATAACACGCGCTCTTTGACCGTGTGCTATCAATGTGAATCAGCTAGTTCTGAGAAAAGCAGCCTTTTTGTAATACAACACACACACACACAAAAACAACACTTTTCTAAGTGCATATCAGTGCAAGGATGCTTTTCTCTAATTTAGAATCCGTCAGAATTCTGTTAACTCCTTAAACGGTTACTTTAGATGATAGAATGTCAACACTGGTGTTAAAAGGCTAAAACTCCACTAAATCCAGGATGTGTGAGTCTTGTTCCTGTTTCATCACCACCAAAAGAGTGTCTGGAACTTCCTTTATTTGGTAAAAAGAAGCCCTATTTTTCCAAGAATTGAAGTTTTTTCTCTAGAAACCCCCCCTCACACACACACCCCCCCGGCAAAATCGCTTTTAAAAAAACAGAAAATCCAGTGTTTGACTAAGGCAGAATGTCTGTTTTTACAAGAAAATCTTTGTCTGTCCTAATCAAATGTATGTAATTAATCATTATTGTAATGTTAAAATTAAAGCTAACTATTGTAATAAACTAATGATAATGACCTAAACAAATGACTAACCTTAGTTCTGTAACTCTTGATGTGTCGGGTTTTAGGGAGATTGACATCTTTTTTTCTCTCATGTTCACATTTGTTGACGTTTGCCCGTTTTAGTCTTTTTTTTTTTTTTTTTACAACAGGGGTTTATGAGTCTTCTGACACACCAGGCGTGTATTTGAAAAAAACGCTTTTGCAATTTATACTAAACTTTTTTCATTTTAATTATATTTGTAACACATTTTTAAAAGACGGATGGAACAGTAGATCCAGATAGGGATGTAAGGTAAGGGGAGATAGGAGGGTGATTATAGAAGAGTGTTTGATGAAAACATTTTTGCACAAACAAAAAAAATTCTGATGTATTTAGTATGACTGGAAGTCTTAAAATAAACAAAAATTTGTATAAAGATCATCTCAAGGAGAACATCTCAAAGTTGACTGGATTACAAAAAAATGGTTTAAAAAGAAGTGATTCACTTCAACGTTCATATTTTAATGTTTAATTCGATTAATCTCCTAAAACATGATTCTGAAAAGAAAAAAATGGCAGAAATAAAAAAAAAAGTCTTTTTTCTCCAGTGCAGCTCTGATCTAAAAATTCCTTTGCAAAGTCCTCAAAACTGGCAGGAAAGCCATTTCAGGTGAGCTGGATTCACACCGGAGGAGCCTGAGAGTCAGGCGCCAAACATTACTTAATAACTGGAAGCTCTTGAAACGTGTCACAAAACATGAACTCTGCCTGCTGATAATGAAGCAGGTGACTTGCTGCGAGGCTCCCGAATCATCTCGAATGCGCAGGCCTAATGAGTGTGTGTGTGTGTGTTTGCGCGTCTCCCATCCTTCTGCGCCTCTTTCAGCAGGCTCCTGTCAGCTCTGTAATTGACAGTTTAAGTGGGGCAGCGGCGAGGCCAGGCCCTGTTAATTTATTTTCTCAGACTCTGCATCCATATTTATGAGCTCCCGGTGTTTTATCTATCACCGCCGATCAAACTTACTGTGTAATTGTGCTCGCTAAAGAGCAGGAGAGCCCTGTGTGAGTGGTCACTCGACCTGCAACATTATTTCATTAATTCATACCAGAGAAGAGGGGCCAGCGCCCGGCGAAGAGGAGTGAGCGAAGGATGCCAGTGGCGAGCGCGATTAGAGATCAGGAACGGAATAAGCTGCCAGAATCTGGTCATTATGCCAGCACCCTCTGATCTGGAAGAATCTAATTGCTGTGTTCCCCCGTGGGTGCAGGGTCCCCATCTCCTCTTCGCCCTAATAGCCATGTCTATCACGGCGTGGCACAAACTCATTAATCATAAACCCTCATTAACACGCTGATATTTTTAAATACAATCAACCTGGGCTTAAGGGAAAATCTCATTTAAACCGATAATCGTCTGGATCATCTCGTTTTAATGTGCGATCACCTGTCATGGGAAGGCTAACGGCGTCCGCAGATGACACGCCGCACAAGGGGGACGTGTCTATGTTTACCTCCTCTACCCCGCCTCCTTTGATAAACCTAACAAACTCACCTCGGATTGCTATATGTGCTATAAAATTTGCACACACCTAATCCCTGTGATGACATCACAGAAAAATGGATGACATCACAGAAGAAATGATTGATGTCAAAAATCATTTAAGGAGCTAAGACAAAAAAACAAACAAAAAACTGTATTACACATAACGAAGCCCAAACGCACATTTCTGGGATATCCAAAGGAAGTTGTGAAATTATTATGGGATGGCCACTGGACCCAAGGTTTGGTAGCCATTTTTTGGGGGGGGCAAATTCTGACATTTCTGATGTTTTCACATAGTATGGAGTGAAAAAAATGTTTTAACGATCCTTATAAAATTTCCCTCACACATAACCAGGTCACGTCTTCAACCACAAAGGCATTTTCCGTTGACCTTTGACCTGGAGAAGGCGCCTTCGTCATTATTTTGAATTTTCCAAAACATCACTTTAAATGACTTCTACAAATGTAAATTCCTCCTAGGGATTTTGACCTATCACGTCCTAACTCCTTAAGCATCGTAGGAAGCTACTTAAGCTAGATTGAAGGTTTTTAGATTTTGAACAGCGTTAGCATGGCGAGCTTGCAAAAGTGGAATTGCCTTGTTGCTCGCACAAAATTTACTGGAATGTTGTGAAAATGTAATGCACGAATCCCTGGCTCAAGCTGAACAGAATGATGTGATATACGATATGAACATATTAGGAATGTGGGAGTGGTTGACAAGAAACCTCGGTTGCCAAGGAAATGCAAAAATGTACTCATGCCGATTCTTCTCAAAACAACATAGAAATGTTTTTCACCCCCAGGCGGCCAAAACACATAATGGTTGCTATGGAGATAAAACCAATATAAAAGGCTGTAAGGCTGTTTTGAAAATCGGGAGGGGTCCACAAGGGTGGTGGTGGGTGCTGCTTGCTCTCTCTCTCTCTCTCTCTCTCTCTCTCTCTCTCTCTCTCTCTCTCTCTCTCTCTCGGAAAAGTTGCAACCCATAATAGAAAACCCTTACTTCATAATTATCTTGTTTAGTGTAAAAGAACGACTCAACAAACGAAAATCTGATTTCTGTGTCAATGCCTGAGACTTGACAAGTCACTGATAAAAAGGCATAACATAATACGCACTGGATGAATCATTTAAGTCCATTTATTGGAGATGAGAAGCATTTATTTGCTTTTTAAAATCACATTTTTTATCCTTTTTCCCCTCCATCCTCCTCCTCCTTTCTCCCCATTTCAAAATCTTTGAGAGCAGTTACTAATAGCTAAATTGCAAGTTATAAAGTACAAATGAATTCTCTTCAGTCCAAATGAAACTGACTGCGATATGGGTTCACAGCATGCACTGATGATTATAGAAACCCTCCCCGTGAAATTGTCTTTGTAATTGTCTTACAGCTCATAGTAAGAAAACCCACTTTCCTTATAAAGCGTGTTGTGGAGACAATAAAAGGCTTTAGATAACTTCAAAAAAAAAGGAAAAAAAAGCTGACTTAAATGTTGTGCCTGTAAACTTTTATTAGGAATCTTCATGTCGTTTTATTTGTTTACAGCATGCTGCATATCACTGTCACTTGCGTGCATGCAAGAGTAAGTACTACAACTGGATAAAACTGACTTTTAAACCCCCACTCTGGTGTTTTTAACATGTTCTTATTTCATTTTCTGATGATGGAGGACATATATACAGAAAATTAAGCATTAAAATTGCATTTCTAAGGATTTCTTGAATCAAATCATGCACTTTAAAACATGTAAATGTTCGGGGGGGAAAATACTTAAACTGGGAGGGCACACTTAAATCTTTATTAGTGACAGGTCAACCTAAAAGTCTAAGCTAAATTTCTGCCTCAAAAATGTGAGTAAACTGGATTTAAAGAGCTACTTTTTTTTCTAAATAAAAAACACGTGTTAGAAAAAGTTTAGTTCCCTTTTAACTTGATATCTTTCAAAGTTATGGAATTAACTGCATTGCACAAGAATGTCAACCGAACGTGCAATTGGTGCAACTTAACTATATTGACGTATGCGCCAGACGGAACTAAAAAACGTTGTCTGCAGAGCTAAAAGACCAAGAATGTTGCAGCGGCAAATCATAGAACATGCAGGGACTAGGTCAGGGGTCGGCAACCCAAAATGTTGAAAGAGTCAAATTGGACGAAAAAAATAAAAAACAAATATGTCTGGAGCCGCAAAATATTAAAAGCCCTATTTGAGCCTTATAATGAAGGCAACACATGCAATATGTATCTATATTAGCCTGCTATCAAAATGACTTAGTTGCTACAAATACATAATGAGAATTAACGATTAAATGTTCATTTTCCCTGCAGTGCATTCTGGGAGAATGACGCGTCACGTGACTGCTCTGTTGCACAAGTTTAACTTCATTACAACATCAATGAATTATGTTTCATAGCTTTGATAAAATTAAAGAAATGTAATAAAGAAATCCGATTTTTGATGTCGTTTTTATTTTGAGGAATGGAACAAAAAACCATTAAATGGACCGTGCGTGCCCCATGACAGTCAGCTGCGCTCCAATGACAGAACAGCTTCAAGCATTTGCGGCGTCTGCAGACTTTCATTCAGCTCATTCAGGTTGGCTTGTCACAGTCACATCCACCAAAAAGTGCAACTTTTCCAGCCACTCAGTAACTTCCAGTTGCGGCTAGTTCAGGTCTTTGCTTTTCAGGAATGTTTTCACGTGTTCTAAACAGACGACAAAGTGACGCTAAACCTCACCCCTGGACAGCCATCAGACAGTACGTTTGTCACGCTCACACAACACACGGCTGCACAAACAAACTGTTATGAGTTTTTTTTCTTGGTAATATTAGGGAGCAGATTGTCTTGATATTTAATGCCCCAGCCGTAGAACGGCGTTGTGACGTTCCCCTCACTTAGTGGAGGGTGAATTGTTACAAAGCAATGCACGGAACTGACAGTGGTTCGATTTCCATGAGCCACCTGCCTGGCGGTCCGCCGCCCTGCTGGTGGTAACGGGTGTCGCAGACTATGACGCACATCTTCGTTGACAGAAATGTTGAAATGTAATATTTATTCTACACATTCTTACAGCGTTGGAAAACGTTACTAATGTTTGTGTCTTGTTTTTCCTCCTACATAAACCATATTAAAACAAAAAATATATTTCTCTCCCCCATCTTTTTACATTTTCAGACATTTTTGAAAATGCTCCAGGGAGCCACTAGAGCAGCGCCAAAGAGCCGCATGCGGCTCCTGAGCCGCGGGTTGCCGACCCCCGGACTAGGTCAAGTAAACACTGATTTAAAGCAAACACAAACAATAGTATCATCCCTGTGTCAATAGTAAGTAGTGGTTATAGACTCATTTGACACTTGGTGAGCATGTCTGATGAATGGTTACATAAGTAGTGTATCAGGCCCAATGAAGCTTCCCCTCTCCTCTTTCGTGTTCTGAGAGACGTGAACATTTGCACACAAGAAATATCTTCACAATAAATGTCACATGTGCCGAAATTCATCATCTAATTCATTCCCTTCTTTCTCTGTAGGGTCCAGGAGCAGTTTTCTGTAGCTACTAAGCCTACATTCTTCTGGAATCTATCTATATTTGCATGAGAGTGATCAGCTGTCTCTTTGATATTTAACATTAAATAGAACGTTACGTTTTGGACTTTTTGAGGCAACCCTTGCGAGACGCACTCATAGTTCTACCAATGTAATCATAAAACAGAGAGAGCAGTAGTTAGACTACATTTTACATTTACAGTTTTTATCCAAAACACACAAAATTTATTTTATTAACCTTTATTTAAGCAGGAAAAGTCCCGTTCACTAATTCTATTTTTCCTGGACAGCGACCGATCAATACAAAACATAAAGGAACAACAACAGTGGAATTCAAAATCTATTCAAAACATTTACAACTTACAGATTTTGAGAAAAAGTCTACACTCTCTTACTCTCTTATTCTTTAAATTTTCAGTACTTTTGTAAATTATTCCAGGTTGAAGGGGCAGACTACTGAAGGGCCACTTTTCCAGCTTCTGTGCGAACACTTGGAACCGTCAATAACAGTGATCCTAGAGAACATAAAGAGTTCTTGGTTTAATGTATTCACACAAGTATGGGGAGCAGATGCAAAATACTCTGAAGCATACATATCCAGTGTACCTATATCTAAAACCAAACTACTTGTGACTGCAATAAATAGAGTTGTTTGTTCAAGAACTGGCTGAATGCAGGTTCTTAACCGGGATATGGTGTTCACACTAGACTAGCGATTACTCACAGTTGGAGGAACGTTAGAGCGAAATGTCAAAGTGGTACAGATCTTATTTCTTTCACAACTCTATTCTGATATATGAAAGACTTGGTGTCATGTCATTTAGACAAGGCACAAACCACAATTATTAATTTCTCCTTCATGATCAATTTTCAAACAGTTGGTACTTTCATGAATTAAGAAAGACACTACCCATGTGGCACTACAAATCAGAGTTTCTGATTGGTCAAAATGAAACTGGTTTAAGTTTTCTCGCACATTCAACAACGTTCACACGCTGTGCTTTTTGAACGAAGCGCCCAAAAACAGACTTATGTTGCCCAGCGTAGCATTACGACAAAAGTTTTGAACACGCTGGCCGCCTAAACACACGTTGCCAAGGCTGGTGTAAACGTATCCATCCATGCATCCATTTTCTAAACCTACTAAATGCCTTTCAGGGTCACAAGGTTGCTGGAGCCTATCCCTATTACTGTTGGCCGAAAGCAGTGCACACCCTGGATGTCGTGGCAGACCGTGCATTACACACCTGGGTCCTCAGTAGTGCTACGTCTGAATCTTTATTAACCAATTTACAATCCAGAAACGAGCATTGCATTGCTTATTGAACATTCCTGTAGCCACAATGAATGCCTCTAAATAAACACAACAAACAACACAGTTAACACATCTCGTTATACAACTACAGCCAGCAAAAACATTCAAAATAACCTCATACATTTGAAATATTATTTATTATGATGTTTATCATTTCACTCATTATCATTTATCATGATATCAGATTATTTGAAGACAAAATCCATCCTCATCTCTTTCCTCAAAAACAGTTCGATCACCGTCTCATGTAGATTATGGCGCTTCAGTACCGTCCAGAAGTCCTTTTCTATTCCATCAAGGCCAGTGCTGAGAGCCGAGTCTGTCCAGTTGTGTTTTTGCGTAGGTTTTAATTTCCTTAGAGACGAAAATGTCCGCAGTGGACACAGGGATGGTCAGCGCCAAAAACACAAAAATCTGCAAAGCTGCTTCATGATCTCGTTCCGATTTTTCTGATGAAGGAAATCAAGATCAGTGGGTGATTTTCCTGCTAAGTCCTCCATGGTGTACATCACAGTCAGCTCTGTTTTTAACTGAGATAGATCAAAAAGTGCTCCGTGGCTCTGTGTCAAACTGGAGAAGGCTGCATGTGACTTCCTGAAACGTCTGTCCAATCAGAAGTTCTGATTACTGTGACTAAGCCTGCTAGAAGGCCCTCAAAATCTGATTGGTTGAAAGAAATGAATAATCAACATTAATTTTGCATTATGGAGCCTTTCAGAACTAATAAATAAGACCTCTTTAACTCTGACCCTGCCTGGCAACAAAGTACAGCTGAAATGTGATTGGTTAAATGCTCCAATGTGAAAATAGGTCTGTCTGGAAGCAGCATAACCATCACAAATTAATTAATTTAAAAATAATAATTTGCAATGATTTAATGAGTATGCATGGACAAAATATAATTAACACATGATTGAGATATTTTTTTCAGGCCTTCAGAGAAGGCCTTGAAAGCCCTGACGGCCCACCACTGCCTGGATGAGTCGCCAGTCTAACGCAGGGCCAGAGATTCATTTAACTATGAAAAAAAATGAAGTTATAAAAATAAGTCACGTACAAAAATAATCTGTTTGTCTCTTAAACTTAAAAAAAAAAACTTTTGTTTGAAAGTATCCCATTTATCCAATTTTTGAAACAGAAATTAATCCCCAGTCTTGGAAAATGTAAATCTTTATTGAAAAAAAAAAACTTATGTTTGTTAAAGTTGAGAAAAATATGTTTGGATGTAAATGAGAGTCCAGGGGGATAAACTTAAGGAACTTAATGTGATGTAGTGTACCAAATGAATAATTCACCCTTAAGAAACTTTTTTTTAGAGGCATTACTTTCTGTGCCTTCCATTCAACTTAAACTTTACACATCTATTGTTCCTAAAGACTAAATAAAATATGTTTGTCTTCTGCACAATAAACTCTTGAACCTTTTTCTTTTTAATCCGTGGCTGCAACCAAAAGGGAGCTTGAAAGGGAGATTTGAAGAGAGATATGAGGAAAGTAATTAAGGACAGGAAACAGCTCCAGACTACTGGAATGTGTCCCAGGTGAAAACATGTCATTGAATTGACTCCTCTGAGAACAGAGGTTGAGCCTGCATGCCTTGATTAATCAGCGCACTGTGTTTACTCCCCCTTCTTGAACCCAAGGCCGAGCCATATTTCACGGGAACAAATTGAGCAGGGTACTGACACAAGTCTCGCTATAAAACCAAAGGTAATTAGGAAACGCTGGAAGTCACCATGTCAGAGTCAGACACGGGGGTCAGACTTGGTCAATGCACCTAGTAGAAGCGACACAGGGACCGACAGAATTGGTTGCTTGCAGATTTGGTGGGAGATGCCATGAAAAGACAGTGGTTTTACCGTATTTTCCTGAATATAAGTCAGAGTTTTTTCATAGATTGGGCAGGGGTGTGACTTATACCCAGGAGTGACTTAATTGTGATATTTAAACATACATAGTCTCGTATATTTGTTATTCTCTCACTAACAACTGGTTGCCTTATAGCAGTTGTTTCCCACTAACAAGTGCTTTGGGTTCTTGGGTTGTCCTGGTCCTTTGAAGGTCATAGAACGGAGGGAGGTGCAGATCTGTCTTGCAGTTCCCTTGAGACTCATACGATCACCTTAAGGGGCCGTGGGACAATGAAACATTGTTGCACGTTTGGTAAGTGTATCAGGAAGTATATGTAAGGATAATATCTAACGCACTGATGACATATGAGTGACGCCGTCAGGCGGTGCCCTTACTCAACATTGTATTTATCAGTAGGGAGCAAATACTCACCCTAAGCCAGTGTTTTTCAACCTTTTTTGAGCCACGGCACACTTTAACTTTGACAAAACTCCCGCGGCACACCAGCATCCAAAAATTAAAAAAAAGGAGAAACTCATAGTCTGTATTGATCTACAGCTCCTCTGCAATCTCACATGCATTTTTGTGATAATTGTGGCAGAAAAAGCTGGAAGTTGCAGTTGCTTTTTTCTAAAAGTTAAGTTAAAAGATTAAAAACTGTTTGATGTGTGTTCGTTGTTCTTTCAAGACATTCGACAAGGAAGACTCATTGTGCGCTCAAACGCTGTCACTTTAACCCAATGCATCATGGGAGATGTAGTGCGAACAGCCGCCAAACGCAAACAGACTTGCTTCTCTGAGCTTCATTGTTTTGTTCACTTGTTCCACAGTCTGACACCAGATCCCGCAGAAAGCTGTACAGCTAAACACGAGCTTTAGCTGGTATTTTTGTTGGAACTGAACAACTAAATGTGCAGAATCGGAACAAGAAAGTGAAGACTTTAACCACTTCTGATTGGTCAGACTGATGACATGTGATTAAGCCTCCAAGAATGATTGGTGGAGACAGTTAAAGGGGCGGGACTTTTCAAAGAACAGCTGAAGCTACAGCTAAATCACAGTACCTTCATTCTTATCAAAATGTTTTTAATAGAATCAATAAACACAAAAGAAAAAAGTATTTAATGATCTTTCATATTCCTAACTACTCAGTGTTTTATCAGGGCCTGTTTGGATGAACACAGAGCTGAAATCCTGGAGATGGGAAATGGTTTTAGATCAGTGAATGGGTAATTTCCCACGGCACACTTGACCATCTCCCACGGCACACCGGTTGCAAAACACTGCCCTAAGCGACTGTGCACAAATGCCACATGCATTGGTGTGGGCGTAAGTGCCCGTAGGATCCCCACACAAACTATGGTCTGACTGTCTAATTTCTTAATTCTAAGAGTCCAGCTGCACGCAAGAAGCATGAACAACACAATGGGCTTCTTACACAGTACTCAGGATTTGGGGGAGGCTGGTGAAACAAATGAAAAACCTCCCACGCGTGTGTATCGCCTACTTCACTCTTATTTACACTTGTGTGTTCTACAAGCGTTTGCTACGACTTGTTGCCCATATCATGCCAGTAAAAATAAAATGTGGCTAAACATTTTCGCTCTACGTAAACATTTTCTCCGAGTGGATCTACGACCTTGCTAATTCATGTGAGCCACCTGCGTCCCCCTGTTCAGGTTTGCCCATTCATTGCTCGTATCCTCTCATCAGGGCAGTTGTGACCAAGGCCTAAAAAAACCAGCATCACCGACCCTGAATCGCTGCATTGGTTTTGACGTGTCTTATCTTACTGTCATCTCTTCATTTTCCCTGTATGCTAACACTCGTTACTTGTTGTTGTCCAGCATTGCAACACGAGAAGAAGGATAAAACGTACACTCTTGATTGTGTGGAGAGTTTCTACAGGATGAGAAAAACACGAAAAGGGACAGTGACCTATTAGGGATTTTTGTTGCTTTCACCTCAGTTCACCGCTGGTTAAAAAGTCCCTTCCTCATTATTCCGCCTCTTATGAAATCTGCTAGAGCGTCTCCTGCAGCCACGTGGCGAATGTGGCTCGACCAACAAATGGTCAGCTATTTGTCCGTCTGTCCTCTGCTCATTACAGTGTGAGGCGCGTCGCCAAGCTGCAGCTCTTTCCTTCTTTTGATGTTTACATGCATAAGTAGAGAGGAAGGAGGAGCTGCAGAGTGCACTGTAAGCATCTCAGGCCACTGTTATTAAATCTATATTTAGATGTATGAATACGCGAGCCCCAGCCGTCTTGCCTGGAACTCACTTTCCATATTAATGCCTGTAATTTGATCATCTCCACAGTTTGGATATTGGAACACGTCAACATGAGAGATCAAATAAAAATAATGAGGAATGGAACAAGGAGGAAAAGAGGTGGACGGTGATTGTCGAGAGCAATAACATGGTTTATACTTAAAAATCACAGCTGACACACAACTATACAAATGTACACAACCTGCAGATGCAGTGGCTGCGGTCAGTTGGGACATTTGCTGTCAGTCATCTACAGTTTTAGTCACATTTACTTTTAGCGACTGCTGGGTGCTTAAGGCCGTGTCACAGAGCCACTAAGTACATTTTGCGCATATTGCACGGATGAAAATCGATCATGAGAAATGAACCACGTTGAAATCCATAGAAGAAGTACAAATAAACAACACAAAGAACATGTAACTTTACGTAGAACGTGAACTGTGTGTGAATATTGTGTTCTTTAGATGCAATTCATTAATGATTTGTGATATACAAGTTACACATCAGTGGTACATGCATGAAAGTCTTTTAGACCTACGTGAAAGAGTCGTGGAAAGCCATATAGTTGCATATGTATCTCACAAAAATCACGCACAATTGTATAAGATTTACATAATGATTGCAAACAAACTACATAAAATAGAAATAAACTGCATAATTCTCAACCAATCAAACATTTCTGAACAGCTGAAAACCGGTGTAGGTACCATAACCATTCGGCCTGCAACAACTGTTCGGGCTCCTTCGACTGAGGCTGACGTCACATCATGTGATCAGCTGTCCGTTAGTCCAGTGACGTATCAGATAGTGATTGGTCTGGACAAATTCCGATACGACCATAGAAGAAGATATTATGAAGTCCGTTGTAAACAAACAGAGCTCCGACACAGAGGGAGATTGTCTTCTAAACATGCTTTTATTTTTGTTATTATTTTTAAGTGCATTTGCAGCTGAACGGAGATGGGTTCGGATTGCACACTATGACAAAGCACCTTCCCTGCCTGCAAACACGGAGCTACGAGACTCCAGCTGCTCCGCTCAGAGACACAGTTGGCTTGTGTGGAGCAGCCGGTTCATTCTAACAGCCACAGATCTTTTTTACAAATGGGTTGTGGCAAAATCTCTCTATAAGCATTACAAAGAATAATGTCAGACACAACTTATGAAGGAAAAGAACTTTAGGTTACAAAAGATTTTTTAATCACAGTGGCGCTCTGGATTGGCGAAGCAGGGAAGCCAGTCTGCTTGGGTACAGACAGCAGATACCACTACGTACATTTTGCGCAATTTCCACATATGAAATTTTGATCTTCCGTGATACATGCGTGATATACGTAATCCATAACTGTTTCTTGCGTTCGGCATTAGTCCATGTGTACAGATGTCTGTTGAGGGTTTAAGCCAACAGGTCCTGATGTAAATTTGGTGTAGGGACCATAACCATTCGGCCTGCAATAACTGTTATGGGTCCTTTCGACTGAGGATAACATCACACTGCGGTAACCCCACTTGGACAAACCATGTAGCGTGGAGATCTGCTCAGGCTCTACATATTTTAATTTCACGTTTCCTTTACTAAAAAACCAAAAAAATCCTCAGATAATGAAAACAAAATAAAGGGAAGTCGATTTTTGGAGGAATTCGTTATATTTGTTACATGTTTGTTGTACAAAACCAAACGGAGAAAAAGTTTTATTTAGGAGTATTCTTGGAGAAAACACTGGAAAAAAAAAAAAAGCAAAAACAAAAAACAGCCCAATATGAAATTCTTTGTCACCCTGGTTGAATATTTCTAGAAGCTACCACAGAATTCAGGCATACTTCCTAGATTGCATGGGCAACATATGTGGCAAAACCTTCTGCAGGAGGGTTGAATGGAGTCACCGAGTTGATGTGCAAGCCGCGTGCCGGGTCCTCAGATGTGTGCGAACCCCCCCTGGGAAGAGCAGCAGAATGAGATGCCCATCACTCTGTGTCTCTGCAGATGCACCTCACAAATGCCAGGCTTTCAGCTTCATTAGGCCCGGATCTGATACATACCGAGGAGTGCAGCCTGGGGCTATCAACCCAGCCTCCCTGCCATGCAGACACACACATGCATGAATACGAGGGCGCGTTCATAGAAACATTTGGAATCATTTCCGGAACAACATTTGTGGAAAGGCGGTTCTTTTTTGTTTGTTTGTTTCAAATATCAGTACAAAAATCTAAAAGTTGCCAAAAGTTCAACTAAATTATCAAACTCAGTGATTAAAACTGTGAAAGAAGGCACCGCTCTGGAGAAAAATAAACTTCGGGTCATCATCTTTTTCCACTCTGGGGGCCACCTTGATTGATAAAGAGCAACGCTCCCCTCAGTGAAATGGAACGCTTCCCTGCGAGCAGCTGGACTTTTATCCATCACCAGTGGAGACATTCCCACCACGCAATGTGTAATTAGTGCGTAATCCCCTGTCTTTAGAAAATGAGCCCAAAAAAATGATTATGCACAACCAAAATGAGATATTAATTCAGAAACACTATGGATAGGCATTTTGCTTTCCTTTTTCTGCCCTTCCTCTCTACCTCAATAAAGCAGTGACGTGTAAGTTATTACCAAAGCTTTTAAGTAGAAATGGTTATTACAGCAATTTGTCTGGGCAACCAGTGTTTCATTTCCACTGCTGTTTCTCATTAAAGCCTCAATCCCTTTCTGTCACCGCTTTGTTTATTTGGAATATCTTAATGGTCGTGCGGATGGTACAGGAGGGATAAAGATATTGCATTTTTGGGGCCAAAAGAAAAAAGAAAAACATTGGCTTCCATCATGCCGTGTGTGTCCTGAAGCAGTTGGCACGGTCATGTTAAAATACCCCCCCCCCCCTACACACACACACACACACACATGTGTCTCCTGGCTACCGGGACCCATCACTGTGCATCACAATTTGAGTGATTCCACACCACAAAGATTTCCGTTTCATCCAAAGGGATAAAAGCTTCTGACAAATGAATCGGGGGGGGGGCAATACATGAGATGTCCATATATGATTCATGTCACCAACCGTGTCTGACTAATTGTGTTTGGTCAAATTGTCTTTCTGTGACGATTCATCTGAAGGACGTGTCACACAGCCACTACTTACATTCGGAGCATTTTCCATGCAGTACATTTCAGTATTTCGGGATACATACGTGAAATACGTATATACGTGTTTCTTGTGTTCGTCAGTCGTCGATGTCCGCCGAGGATTTTTACATGAATTCAGTTATGAGCTGTTTAAAACTTTTATGTAGTTTACACGCAAACATTGCGTGAATCTTGCGCAATTGTGTGTTATTTTTCCAAGATGCATACACTGATTTGTGGCTTTCCATGATCGCTCCATGTATGTTTAAGAGACTTTTCACGCATTTATCAGGGACTTTTATGTTGTGTGTACCAGCGCACATATCACATTCAGATTACGTAATTGACACACAAATCAGTTATGAGTGGCATATAAAAATTGAAATATTCCCGCACGGTTCACGTTGTTTGTTGATTTACGTGTTCTTTGCCGGGTTTATTTGTATTTGTTCTGTGGTTTTAATGTGGTTCATTCGTGATACATCTGTGAAAATTTAACATAAAGACTACAATTTTTCAACGTTTATTCACATATGACCAAGTCTCATCTGCACAATATGCACAAAATGTACATAGTGGCTGTGTGACACGGCCTTTAGCTTCGGCCTTCTGCGGAATTTGGTTTGACAGTCGTCGCTTTTAATGGGCAACACAATATTTTAATAAACAAGCTAAAATTTAGAGTGTCTTTTGTTTCTTTCCCTCTTTCACTTAAAGAATATATATATATAATTTTTTTTTTTTTTAAATGTACTTTTCCTTGCACAACAAATCGTATGTAAGACTATCCTTCCAATGAAAACATTGTTCCCCAACATTGATTTTTGCATGTGTGGAGACATATTTTTCAGCACCAAAGACTCCCATCACACATTAGAGGGAAAAGATACACTCCGATTGCAGGTTTGGCACTATAGCAGGAGTGTAATTGAGTATGTGTGGGTTTTTCTTTAGTGCACGTGGGTTAGTGTGTGTTTTTAGGGGGACTTGGGGTTGGGGAGAGGGGGGTTCAAGGGGGCTTTAAGAGAGCTGGGTCATCCTGTTGCCTGGTAACAAGCTTCAGATTGACAAAAGGAAGAGCAATTTAGGGCTACTTTCCACAGAAATCAATACAACAGGCCTGATGCGATGATGTGAGATTAGCCAAGGGAATGAAGCCAACCTACATGGCAAGGGTTACTTCATAACCAAGAGAGGAAGGTGTGGAGGAGATTGAATCTAAAACACTGAATATAAAAATATAGGATCTAGGTATCCAGCTTCTCAAATCCTGGTAAAATGAGACTTTTCTGGCCGTCGTCTCCCTCAGGTAATGACAACTTTAGCAAAGTGAGAGCTCATAGGGAGGAGATAAATCTGATTTTAGCTTTGTTGTTTAATACCATCTGTCAGAGTGGCGTTAATATTGCTCTGGGCGAGGGGCTGTACCGCACAAGGATGTAATATTGGAAAAAAATTGGTATAAGAGAGAAATTCAGGTTGAATAAAACTTTCGGACAGCTGTATATATGTAGACTCTTTTCATGAATAAAACATTCCCACTGCCGACTGATGAAAGTAGAGGATTTGAGTCACTGTACTTGGAAAAGTATTCTGAAATTTTAAAACTGTTGGCAATGGTTGAATAAAGCAGGGAATGTGGGGTTTTAAAATATTTTTTGTTTATTTTTTAAATTGTGTTTAACCAAAAAGGCCAATAAAATACTTTTGAAATGAACACTTTTTACACTTAAAGTCCAACTACATTTTTACTTTTTTAAAGTTGCTTGCAGTGGACTTTTATTTATTATTATGCTGTTTTAGTGAAAATCAAAAAGCCTGTGTTTGTTTTTTTAGACATAACTTCTGCAGAGCAGTAGGAGCTCATTAGAAATGCATTTCTGTTGGCGCGGAAGTTAGCCTCTGGCTAAATTCCCATCAGCCCCTCGTTTCCGCACGTCACAAGCCCACACTAACATTAGCTAACATTAGCGTGGCAAAAATAAAAAAAATAATAAAAACCCGCGTGCAATAGTTTGGAGCCAGATTCAAGCTCAGACAGGGAAAATTAAGACGTACATGGAGCTATTTGTCTGCAAGTGGATACTTCAGAATTTGATCAAAGACAAACTGATTTGCAGTTCTAATCGTAAATTAATTGATTTTGGTCCTACATTATGAGAAAGGACAACAAGAACTTTAAAAAAAAAACAACTAAAAATGTGACTTTAACCAGTCTGACACCTTTGTAACTGAGTTGATATATTTATTGAAGCAAAAAAACATTTCCTTTCATGCAAGATACTAATTAGTTTGGTGAAATAGCAAAACAGTAACCTAAAGTAAACTTAGCTAGCAGCTAGCCTTCTGCTACCTTATCTGCCACAGAGTAAAAGTAGCAAACGTCCACTCAATTTGTCTTTGCTGTAACAAAAAAACAATAGATTTTACAGAAAAAAAAAAAAATCACTTCTCAATAGCCCGTTGCATCAGAGGCACTTAGCAAATAGCCTATTTTTGCCTTTTAGCACAGATAATATTTGGATTTATGCAGGATTTAAACTTAACACACATGATGACATCTTCTGGCATCATTTTAGTATATGCGACGCAATACCAAACAGAATATCACCATTGAGTATTTCTTTAGTAGTAAGTTACTTATAGTCCAAATTTATAATAGCCTGATAATCAATTTTTTTTTCATATTTTGATTTATGTTATATTACTTTTGGAGTGAAACAAATAAACGGGTTTCTTGTGGAAGATTAGGAGCCCCTTTCCCCTCTATAGAATAAAGTCAGTCAACCATTTATCAGAGAAAATCGAGTCACCCAGAGATTGCGAGCTGCTGACCACCTCAGGGGTTCGCTACACGCAAGCCTCCATAAATTTCTATTGGAAGTCATGCAAGCAGCTTGTCCAAAGACATCTAGCAAAGGTGAACTGGAAAGTCTAAATTCGCCTTGAGGTGTGAATATAAGTGTGAATTTGTTTATCTGTCTTGGCCGTGTCAGCGCCCGGTGACTGTAGTATAATGCGTGCTGCGAGCAGTTCGGTGCAGCAGCCGTGACCCTTACTGGAATATGAATTTATAGATGGATGGATGGCTGCGCGCATGGTTTAGCAACCCGCTACCTTCACATACAACAATGCTTTCAGATGTCAGGGTGCATGTAGACATATTTTTTAATACATATTGCACAGAAACTGCTTAAAATGTTTTGCTTTTTTTTTTAAAGGTGAATATATTATGGGGTAAGATAATTGTCAAAATGAAACTCATGTTTATGGTAAAAAAAAAAAAATACAACCTCCTGGTTTTACGTTAAACATATCTGTAGTGAATACAACTTTATTATGTGTTGAATACCAAACTTTCCCTGTTAAATTACTGCCAAGAACACATCATGGGGTCATATATCAAGTCATGAAATATCGATTTTGACAAAGTCTGCATGCACACAGGCTCTACATTGCAAAAACGTCAGCGATTAAAGACACCTTTGCAATGGAGTACAAACATGTAACAGTTAACACGTTTTATAAACAACTTTTCTTTTTAACATTTGTTAATGTAGATCATTGATTGCAAAGATTTGTCACCAACCTCCTATGTGGTGGTAACATCCTAAACAAAGCAGCTGATACTTTAATGTTGTAGATGTCGATGGTGACACCTTTGACCTAGCGTAACTCGTAACCGTTTACGTGATTAACGTGAATCCGCTGATTCTGACAGAGAAAAGCAACTTTGTGCTGTTATGCAACACTTTATTGTAAATCGTATGTAACATTGCTTAATCAGAGTTACTTCATCGTTACTACACCACGATAAAATTTGCGTCGATTGCGTAAGCATTTCACTATTGTAAAGTGTTGGATATAAGCGCAAAGCTGCGAACTGGAGTTACGTTAACTGCATAAATGGTTAAAAAATTGTAGTTGCCGAAAGTGGAGCTGAACATCTGGTGTTAAAGGGTTAAACAAACAATATTCCAGTTAAACCACATTTATGGGTTTGTAAAAGAAGCTAAAATAGTTCAATTTTTCCCATTTGCTAGCATTTTTTTAAGCAAGAAGAAGGGGTGAATAGACAATAGGCGCTTGGTGCATATTTTGCTGAATCAATGTCTCGTTACTTGATATTAATGCCTGTAACCCTGTGATGTATTTTGTGGCAATATTTTAACAGTATTCAAGACAGAAAAAAGGCCTTTTCTGGGACATTAGACTGTTGGTGGGGAGCAACCCCGCCCCCCTTTTCCCCTTAGTTGCTAAGATCTCAAAGCGGCGATCTTGTGGCCCGCCCATTGTAGTTTACATCTTTTAAACTGCATTTTTTTTTCAATTTTCTCCTGATTTACATCAATACTTGATGTATAGTTTTTAAAATATATGTCGTCCATCAGAAAAACCACACTCGAACATTGGAGCGAGTCTTTAAGGAAACAAAAGGATCTTTTAATAACTAGAACACAAAATCCAGCGTCAACAATTACCTGGAATTATACTGTGAAACTGTTGCTTTTGTTACTCAGTATGCGAGTTATGCATGAGCAGCCTGTATGGATATATAGACGAAAGGACACAATGTAAAACTCAGATGTTTGGACATAATGGGAGGGAAAGACACAAAGTCTGGTTGAGAAAACAAGGATTACAAAAGAAAAACTTTCACACAGGCTTCTCTCCTGTCGCATTTCTGTGTAACAAGACCCTTTCGAGGCTAGACAGTGAGGGCTCTTGATGGGCAGGAATGTAGATCCTGAGAAACACCAGGAGATTGGAGGAGACTGAGAGAGAGAGAGGAGGAATGTCTCAGCTCCCGAGCCAGTGGGAACAGAGCGGCAGGAGAGGATCACGGTGACCTGTGCTGACACCTCTGTCATCACACGTCCTCTGCCTCGGGTCCAGGGAGGGAAAAAAAATAAAAGGGTAATGGGGAGACGTTGAGGAGAATAGGGTGGAGGTGAATGGGGAGAGAGGATATCTTCACCACCAACAGCAGGAGGCAGAATGTAGCCAAAATCCAGAGGAAAGGATGTCTGCTCACAGAGATTTCCTTCAATGATTCAGTATAATTAGCATATTTTGGATTTTTTGTCCACCCCCACAAATTAAGAAGCTGTTACAGTATTCTGCAATCGCTATTTCACATATGACTTCTTAGTCAATTAACTGATCAATAACCAGAAGACGGCCAGGGTTGCCTGAGGATGACATACTGTATATCATAGATTGCTGTCAACCAATCATCCTTGTTGGGAATGATTTGACTCGCATGAACAGCCAATCAAATATCCTCTGAAACAGACTGTTATCATTAGGCAAAGTTAGCCCATTGCCAAGCCCAAACTGAAAACTTAATCCAAATATATTTAGAACCTTTGTCATAAGAAACCCAAATGCACTTGTTTTACATTGTTGTGCAGTCTGTGACTTTCATAATTTCTTCTTTTTTCAAGCAATTTAAACAAATTTATGAATTAAACCAATTTAACTTTAACGTCCTCTGTCTTATCTGTCTGTCTGTCTATCCGTCTATCTATCTTTGAAATGACATAAGACTTCCCCTGTCCCTGTGTAGCAATGGACTATTCCGTCCACAGCAAATTGGCGAGCAGAGAGAACCTGTTTGAAGACATTTGAAGAAAAAAATGGTTAGACAAAGAGTTGTCATCCAGGAAGCTGAGTTAAAAAAATAAATAAATAAAAATTAAGTGAGAAATTTGTTGCCACACTTCCAAAAGTGCAGAAGATGAAACAAATTCCAATGAACTCAAAAAGTAAGAAAGTAAAAAATGAAAAATAAGGAAAGGAAAGGACAAGGGAGGGCCAGAAAATTATTTAGATAATTTCCCTCTTTTTTAATTTACGCCTCTCCATAGTGTATTGTTTTGTTCCTTCATTCAAGTATTCCTTTTAACTTCTTTAGTAGAATCAGACAAATTAAATAAAAGAAAGAGGAACGTCTTTTGTTCCTTCTAGAAAGCGAATGGGTAATAAATGAACGCATTGAATAAACTCAGTGATTGCTTTCCAAGTAAAAGTAATGTACATGAAATACATCTTATATTTATATATGGAGCTAATCTGTTCAAAATACGCAGAAAAATGTTGAGACCCTGGTCTTTAGCTTTCACCAAAACAATGCTGAGGCAATCAAGCCTTATAAGCTCTCTCTCCTCCCTGGCCTTTGTCCTTCCCTCACTAACATTTCCCATCATTTAACAATGTCTGCATCATTAGTCTGCACGGACAAGCCCCTCTGGAGTGATCTCTGTGTCGGGACCTGCCACATTAGACTGCCACACAGGTGCCATAATTCACCTCGGGAAGAGGCCTGCTGACTATTAACCGCTCGGGGAAAGATGGTCAAGTTGTGTCGGGGTGGCCGAGGGTCAGTGGTGCTGAGCGCCACACAGTACAGACAGGGGATAGTCATGAAAGCAATCAAATGAAAGAAGTTTGCCTGAAAGTGGGTGGTGATACGTTAATAAGACATTAAAAAAAATGAAGCAATTGGGATTACAAATACATCTTTTTTTGTTTTTTCAGCAATAAAAAAAAAAAAAAGGCGGCAATGATGTCACTTTTATATTAGATAAAATCACTTATGGTTTTCTGTGTTCATTAATATTTGGTTAATATGTTATACATCAAATCTTTATAAAGATTTTTAAGTTTGACCTTTTTAGTGCCATAGTTTTGTCCTACTTTACTGGACCGTCTTAAAAGCTGAGAGTGTTAGAGCACAACTGCTGCTCTACTGTGACATTAATAATATTAATATTAATAATATATTTTGTTTATAGGGATTTTTCATGGCACTTCCAGGTTAATTGAATAGTTACAAAGACATATAAAACATCAACAGTTAGAAATAAAGTTCATAATTTGCCTATTTTTAGCTTCAACTGAAAAGCTTTAAGCCAGAGGTGATGTTTTGGAGAAATTTCAGAAACAAGGAACAGATCTGCTGAATGCCCTGGACCTCCTGATGGAAAGAGGAGCTGGTGGAGCTGAGAGGAGTTGCAGGTGAGGGTAGATGGAGCTGGAGGAGATCAGAGTGGGCCTGGCTGTGAAGAATAACCTCAACCTGTTCCCAAATGTCATTATTTTACAAAAGCAATGCATTTTCTTAGTTAATTATAAAGGAATAAAAATAAATTGTGATGCCAGAGTGTGACGTTTGATTAAAAAAATTAGCTATTAGTCTCTTAATGTTAAAGAAATGTAGTCAAGTTGATATTTTTGTGAAGCGCTGCGGATTTGCAGTTTTAGTTATTAATGCAACTGTTTTGTGTTGGTTTACACATGGGGAGTCGTTTAACTGACATTTCATCTTTGTGAATCCACATTCCTCACATTCATCCATAACAGCAGATCCTTACTGCACCAGAGTCCAACCAATAACTCCCTATTCCACCTCTGCAAACCGGACTTGGATTGAATTCATCACCTGCGCAGGCGCTTTAGGGATCGCCCAAAAAAGACCTTGCAATCAGGATAACAAGGTGCTTTACAATGAAAAAGAAAGAGAACAACTTATGAACAAGAACTAAAAGTAATGGCAAAGTTACGAAGGGCAATACAATACAGAAATAATAATAAAAAAATAACTTTAAAAGCAAACAAAAGAGAATATAATATGTTTATAAAAAATCATTCTAAAAAGTTAAGTTGATGCATGTTTTGCACTAGAAGCAGGGCCCGCCCATCCACAAATCAGGCCACCATTTTTTATTTTTTTTTTTATTTTGTATCAAACTGGTAATTGTTGTACCATAGAATTGCAAAAGTAGACATTACAACTTGGCCAGAAAAAAAATCTGTGGATTGGGTGACTCTGTGCCTGTGGATACTGCCTGTATCCACAGGCAGTGATGCAATTACTGACACGTCTTCAGCATCAGTGAGGCAAGTGCAGCCATGTACCTCAGTGCCGAGCACCTCTGTACTCGGCTGTGTCAGAGTGGCCACCACTGTATGGCAGCGGCACTCGGATTCAACCCAATCGGGAAATACAGTTTCTCCTGTCCGTGGTACCAAAGAAGACCCTGGTTAGAATATTCTGTTGAAACTGATGCTGCAGATTTACGCCCACGCCAGGAGTGCATCATAATTTTATTTCATCTCAGTGATGTTTTGTGAACTCTCCTGTTTTTATGAATTTATTAACATTAAAGTTTCGAGTTTCTGCTGTCAGAAACTCAAAAGATATTAAAAAAAAAAATAAAATCAACAGCTCCCACCACCTAAACTCTTCTGGAGCTGGATCTGAGTTGACTTTTAAAACTGTTAAGGTCTGATGATAAGCCACGCTCTGCAGGAATATTATTTCACAACTGGGGGGCCGACTACTAAGAATGCACCCCAGTGTTTGTGGAGTGACCTGGACGCAGACCTTAAAACTCTAAAATGTCTAAAAACAGTTAAAAGACCATTAAAATCTTTTAAAAACAAACAGTAAAATTTAAAGGGAACTCCATTGGATTGCATGACTACAATGACGAGCTTAGTTATCTTCACCTCCGGATAAATCTCAATCCTGGACAAAATGAGAAACTGCAACTCTAACTGAACTAGAAGCATCTCAGAATTAATAAAAAATAAAATAAAATACATATCATGCAAAGCTCGCGAATGGATTTTATTGAAGCTGCAGCTCGCTGGTTTATGTCATGTGTTTGGCTCAGTTAAGAGAGAAAATGACTTGGCGCTCTGCAATTAATCAGTTTAATCATAATAAATCACAATTATATATATATATATATATATATATATATATACACAGTCTTCTCTTTGTTTTCCACACTATCCCAACTCAGTGTTGTTTTGCTGATAAGTTTGAAAAAAGAAAAACAGTAGAAAAGCTGCATAAACGATGCATTTCTACCAGCTTGTAGCCAGTATGAGGGGTGGAGCTGATGGCTTTTGCACATGTGCAAATGGAGTCAAGCCTTCAATAACTATGGAAAAGCTTTCGTTGCTGCTCGTCCACTTTGGACAGTTTATAGGAGGTTTGTACTTTAGTCAGGATGCCCTCCAGATGCCTTCCAGTGCTTTTTTGTTGTTGTTTTTCTGTCTTTTTCCAGGTGTGTTCCAACGAGTGGAGGGTCCAGAGGCAGACCGGGTACTCAAATGAGAGATGAACTCTCTCCGCTGTGCCGGGAACACATTTTTGTTCTGCCCCCCAGATCCCAGATCAGCTGAGAAAGGTGGTGAGAAACAGTTGCATAATGCAGCCCAACCTTGTAAATGCGATGGAAGCCAGCCGTATAAAAACACAACTGTTTTCCTGCCCTATAGACGTAAAATGAGCCGGAAACACGTTGTACATGCTAAAAATGTGGACTTAGTGTGTCTTTCATCAGGACCACAAAGATGACTCCCATTCAATTTCTAAATAACATTTTTCTACAGTGAAGTTTCACTTGTGCACTGTATGACAACAACCGTATCATATATCATTATGCATTTAGGTTTTTTTTGCAGGGGAAATGAACTTTAAATATGTTTTTGTAATCACTCCTCCCAACAAGCCAACTTCAGATTGTGGTAATATGTGTAAAACCACAAACATGACTTTGCCTCTGGCTGCTTTGCTTTAATACTTGGAAGGAATTTGGCTCAGACTTAATAGACCAATAGTAAAAATGAGGTTTGAATCATTCTTTTTACAATTATTTACAGGATTTATTTTAATAAGGAATCGTAACCAAAAAGGAAAGCACAGAATCAATATATGACAGTATGAAATGAATTGGTTCTGTTTTCTTTTGAAAAAGAAAACTGGTAAATTCTGTTCCTATAATTTCTGAATAATGTTTCATTATTTTTACTTTCCACATGGTAATGCTGGTATGGGAATGCACATATTTTGGATTATTATTTTGGATTATTATTTTATATTATATATATATATATATATATATTTATATTCAATCTGAAATTAAAAAAAAGAGAAAAAAAAAGCAAAAAAGCTAAACAACAATACTGTAGATGTATGTCTTGCATCAATCAAACAATTTTATTTGTAGGTAGAAACTATTTAAAAAATCATAAAACATTCATTTAAAAGCAACTGAAATCAAAAGACACATAAGACGGTTGGAAACTCTGCAACTAGTAGTTTGAGAAGGCACTGTGTAGAAGAAAAGAAACAACAGGTAATTAATGTAAACCTGAAAAACCATAAAAATCATAAAATATTTCAATAAAGAAGGACATTAATTATGTCAACGTTAAATTAAAATATTTTATTTTATTTTTTTAGATTATTGTCTATTCACCTGCCTTTTTTTTCTTTCAATATCGACTCTGACATGTTGGAGCTCGGCGTCATTAGTCAGCAACGATTGGTCGGAGTCAATTTGAGTCGACGTTTCTGTGGCAACCACTCTTCCCAGTCAGGGGTGAGCTTGTTGGTTCACACCCCTACCACTTAAAAGAAGGCTACACAAAATCTTTCAATCAAATATTCAACATGAGACCACATACTTTTATTGAGGCACCTGATTGGTCTGTTAGCTTGCACTAAAGAAAAAAATAGGAAAAATGAAAACAGAGCAGGAATGGTTATTCTGACGAACAGAATTTAGAGATAGAAGTCTTTGGGATTTGGGCTTTCTTGGAACCAGCAGATACTTCCTGTTTGGAACACAAGGGGAAGAGGGTAGTCAGTCCTGTTCTTTTATAGAGTCAATAGGGTCAAGGTGGGGCCTTTACTGATTGTGACTACAGTATTTTGACTGTTTGTTGTAAAAGTATCCACAAATAACAATAATGATAACTCCATTGCTAATGCTTTAAATATAAAGGTATTTAGTTTGACTCAAGCTGCTGAGTGAAAGCGACAATTCTCTCTGGTGATCTGTCAAATGGATTTTTCTAACTCAGCAATCGAAGGGGAGGAGACAACTGTCTCCATCTGCAAAGTTTTGAATGTCAAGATGGCCAGAAAGTGAGTCCTGACGTGCGGAGGCCCTTCCTCATCCCGGCTCAGCGTTTTTAAAGACGCATCTGTACATCAGGAGGCAGCGAACCTTCAAAATAAATGCCATTTCAGTCCATCGACAACAGCACACCAATCTGGTACAATTAACCAGTTCCGATTCAAAACAAAAGAGGCAGGAGCTTCCTCAGTCGTCCCGATTACCACACTGATATCAGGAACAGGAAATGGGCGTCTTGTCTGTCACTTCCAGTTCATTTTTTGTGAAAAAAGACACACAACCAACTGCAAATCTTCCGTGTCTGTTCTTCTGTCTCGCTTTCTTGATGAAGGAGGAGAAAACTAAAAGTCAGTTGAGGAAACGAGCGGCTCTGTCTTGGCTGGCAGTCGCTGTGACTCAAATATCTGTTAACAGACTGTTTCCTGGCAGAGTTACATCAGCTCTGGCACCATCCAGGCACACAGAGAGAGACATTAGTCAGCACTGTTCTCTCTGCAGCCACAGCCACTCAAGGGGTTCAGAGATGAGCTGTTACCTCTGAATTTAAGCTATTTTATTTCAAATAGAGAATTGGTCCCCAACATTTTTTTAGGCCACAAACCGGTTTAATGTCAGACAATATTTTGAAGTCGACGGCTCTTTTTTTGTCTTCTCACTGGCTCTTTCCAAATGTTCCAAATACTTTTGTTTTTGTTAACTTGACTTGCTTGGCGGTTTCAGTTTAGCTGTCACTGCATTCGCTTTAAGAGGGTAGTGGGTGGATTTTCGACGGGTGTTTTTTGACAGTGGTTTTTCAAAGTAAAACTTCATTCAGAATCAGATTATAAATAAAACGGAAAAAAATTAGGTTTTGTTTTTCTTCTTTCTGTGGCCCAGTATGAACTATCCCATGGACAGGTAAAGGTCTGTGAGTCAGGTGTTGGGGACCACTGAACTAGAACACCAACAACATTTGACCAAATTGTAATAGATTGGAGTTGCACAGTGGCATGGTGGTTAGCACTCACAGCAAAAGGGTTTCTGGTTCGAATCCCAGCATGGAGGCCGCATGGAGGCTGCATCCATGTTTTCACAGGTTTTCTCCAGGGGTTCCAGCTTCCTTTCCCTCGGTGTGTCTGAGAGTGTACGGTCCTGCAACAGACTGGCAACCTGTCATGGGTGTACCCCGGTCGTACCCAATTTTAGCTGGATTGGCTCTAGCATCTCTATGGCCCAAAGAGGAATAAAGTGGATTCAGAAGATGATTGGAAGGATGATAATAGAGTGAAGAAAGCATTCAACAAGTGAGGTTTTGTGCAAGGACACTTATTCTCCTCAAACTTTTACACATACAACCAAATCCACGATCTTCTCCTAACCTTTCGTAGGCTAGCCAGTTTTCTTTAATAGATCCCTTTATTCTATGGAAACACCGCCCAAAGCCAGCCCAGAACCAAAGAGACGAGGAGAATGCAAGGAATGAATCCTCTTGTAATCTGAGGCTGGATGTGTCATGCTCAGGAGTTTTATCACTGACTCAGCATGAGATGAATTCCACCGTTTTCTCTCCACAGGGCCATGACTGAGTGCTTTTTTTTTCTTCCTTTAGAAAACCCCAAGGGAGGGAATAGCAAAAGGAATTTTACAAAAAAAAGGAAGGATGGATGGACTCAGAGCTGTTGATAAACTTTCAGAATGACTCTCTGCTGGATGTGTCTGTTCTGAAAAGAGAGAAGAAAAAGAGCAATGAGGGAAAAAAAGTGAAGGGTTTTCTTTGCCTAATCAGAAACAGCCGAGCGAAGGGCTGTAAGTGTTGTTTCACTCTTTGAGCTGTGTTTCAAATTACCCTAAAAAATCCATGTGGACACAGCAATTTCCCTCATATAATGACAGGGCTAACATCTGTTTTTTTTTTCTTTTTTTTGCTATGGCATTAACCTCATTTTAAATACTTACATTTTCATAAGTAATTTCGGAGATGCTTGAGTTAAGAATCAGAAGAAACTATGAGGAATTAAAGAATTAGTGCTGTTGCATTCGTGGAACATGTACAGAAGTTCAAAGGAAGATTTGCTGGGTTGATAGAAGAGACGTTCCCTTCAGATATCCGCCTCTATGAGATTCCTGATGGCGAAGGGGTTATGTCTCTGTTCTTACAGCATTTGATAACTTGTTTCATCATCATGTAGGAACAAATGAGAAGTGTCTAGACAGAGACTGCTTTGTGCATGGGGACGGCAGCACCAGAGGCATGAATGACTTCAGATCACTAGGGGTAGATCCCTCAGCCACTCTAGGCAAACATTAGTGGCTGGAACCTGATTTGAGCAGCTATGGGCAGCCCGGGTGAGTTCAGTGAGCAGCGGAGTGAAATGAGTCTTCTCTGGCTGATCAAACACCAGATCAGGGAGTCCCGCTGGGCATGCTAGGAGATCTGATAATAGTGCATTTCACTATGTAGGGGTAGCAGATAACCTTGACCTATAGCAAGAGTGCCATAACTTGAGAGCAACACACCATGATATTTTGAATGTTGCAAAAAAAAATTTTTTAGTACAGTGGATAAGAGGCAGTGGTTTTTACTGGGAACTTTCTTTATGTTTTAGACGGACTGAATAGTTTAGTTAAGGTTTTGTCCTGGGTTGCATTATCTCTTACAGTTATATGTGTCAAAAAGACCAACATTTATGCTAAAATAATATGGTCATACGCCAATAAAGGTATGTACAGAAGAAGATGCATTTTATTAGTTTGGCCACTGTATCTAAGTGGAGGAGCTAATGGAACACCAAATGTCTTTAGGTAGGCTAGTGGCCCGTCTCTTTGGCACGCCAAATTCCAATAAATCCAGTGTTTTTAAGAAATGCAGATATAAGTAAATAGACTCCAGTTTCCAATTGTAGCTGGTCTTTTTTAAGTGCTAGTCTGTCATAAACATCCCCTAAAAAATGTCCTCCTACCCACCACCCAGGGGTTGAGGGGGAGGCCAAGAAGAATGTTTAAAAACTGCCATCTTTAAAGCTACGTTTACACCAGACATTGACACGCTTACCCATGGTGTTCACGCTTGACCCACAGGGATGGGCTTCTTCTTCCTTTTCTACTGTTTACTAGTGCATATTCGCCACCTGCAGTTTGAAGAGGCTTTGTGCGAAATGTTAAAGGGATGAAAATCTCGCGAATCTTGCTCCACGCTTATTCCTTCACAGCTCTATTCTGATATCTGAAAGACTTGGTGTTATCGAATTCCAGCTGGGCATAAACCGCAATTATTCATTTCGCCTCCATTATCAATTTTCAAGCTGTTGGTTGGCACTTCCGTGAATTAAAGGGGATGCCATTCATTCATCACTACCAAATCTGAGCTACAGTATATGTGGCTATGCGTGAACATGAGAGTTTTGAATGTGGAAGCCCAAAACACGATTACTTAGACAGTTCATTGAATGTGGCCGCTTGAACGGTGCAGGGAGTGGTGTGAACTTAGTGTGATACGTCAGTTTGGTCCTTTGACAAGGGAATAATGGGCTGGATTGTGACCGGACAGACAGCACATGGTCATGTGGAAACTCTACATCCTACCATCGCAAATGCGATACCACATCATACTATTATGGTACCATGTGTGTTTTTTGCCAAACGGACCTTGTTTACCAGTCATCATTTTGTTCGTGTGGCGAATAAGGACCAGTCCCCAACAACTACCAGTTCTTTTTACATAAAACTATCCCAATACTTTTTTTTAATTAATGCCAGGGCTACTATAGGAAGATACTGTATATGGTCTCTCTCTTTACAATTAAACTAATACGGTGAATTTTGAGTCGTGGTTTTGAGTTGAATTGTCTAGACTAAGTATTAACTGGCTCATTCTCACTGGTTTTTCCATTACACTTGAGTGCCACCTCTACATGTATGGGCTCAAAATAGCAAACTGGGGAAAACACAAACACTTATCACCTTTTACAGACAATAAGGCAGAGTCTAGACCACATGTCCTTCTATTGATGTGTGTAAAGCACATCCAACCCAACTCCTCTAAGTTTCAAGAGGCAAAGAAGTAATAAAAATCAAAGTCACAGCATGGTACACCACCTACTGGAAATGCCATAAATTCCAGTAAAGCCAACCCAAATCTCCGTAAGTCATCACTGATGGAAATGCACCAATAGAGGATTTCTAGTTGAGTGGACGGTGTCCGTGACCTAAATGTGTGACTGCAGCAGCCCACTGTAGATAAACTGGTCCACACAGCAGACAGTTTTGGGCCTAATCTGGCTCTGTTGGCACAGAGAGTAGTATATCAGGCAGATATGGCACTGCTTTTATGATTGGGTGCCACGTGTGGTCCAACCTTGTTTGGAAACATGTTACCCATTTCCATCCCATCCGAACACACATACGAATTCTTTTGTTCAGTCTTTGAAACGATTGAAATATAATTTCAGTGGTGCACACTCCACCATCCCAATTTAGTCATATGGTCTTTATGGTCATTTTCTACACACAAATATACAAAAGGATGTTTCAGACATGTCATGACTGTGAGATAGGAATGTTTCCAAGCTTTGGTTGTGTTTATGATGTGTCCCAATACAGGAAGAATAGAAATAGAAATTAACTTGAGGGATGGAACTGGAAACAACAATGAACCAAATCTCCTTGTTGTCAATAAAATGTACAGAAGACTTATTTGTGACACTCTGAACGCAGCTCCAAACTTCCCCATTCTCAAACAAAGACATACATGTTTGAATGATGGTACAGTCAAAAGAAAGATGGCCCGGAGGGGTTTGGTAGGAAGTACATGTGGTCGGACTGCTGCATGTCAGGAGTTCTGATATCTTTCTCTAAGTGAAGAGCGGTGATTGATGGAGGGGCGGTAGACATGCGATGTGGTGAGCGCTCTGCCTTAAGGACTGGCCTGAGAGGCTGTTCCACCTTTGTCACTGCAGAAAGCAGAAAACTGACCACCTGATGTACGTTTTACCTTTTTTGACAACACTCACAAACGCTAGCTGACAGAATTCTGGCAGGTGAGGTAGGATGGTGATATTTTGCAGCATTTTGTGCTTTGACAAGAGACAATGTTCTCCAAACAACTCACCCTCTAAAGGCAATGATTAGGCAATGACTTGCTGTAATTATCAAGGCTTAGGCATTCCTTTCCGATTACTTTACTTTGTTATCACAGTAAATACATTTATCATAGGAACTATACTAAACATAAATTATTATCCTAAGGAGTAATAATTGATTTAAATGAGCAAAAACATTTTTTTGATCCTCTTACATGAATTATAATTACTTTATTTACATTTTTTAAATTTAAGTGACCAACAATCAACTCAGTGGCCTTGTGGTAGAGCGTCCACGCTGAGAGTGGAAGGTCATGAGTTTAAATCCATGGTCGAATCATACCAAAGACTTAAAATGGGACCCTGCTTGACACTCAGCATTAAGGGGTTGGACTGTAAGGTTAAACCACCAAAGAGTTACCAAGCTGAGTCTGCAGATTTGCTCCCCCAGGTATGTGGATCAAATGCAGAGAATAATTTAACTATTGGGATTTTAATATTAAATTTAACAAATGAGCACTTTTGTCATTAATTTCTGTGTTAACGTGATTCAAAAACGTGGCACTTCTGTCAGTTCATTTAATTTTAACAGATTCTTCTTAAATGTTCCGACTTATTTGCATTCATTGAATCAGCCTTCAGTTATCCAGGCATGCAATTCAGAGTAAATACGGGGGGGGATCATCTGTATCTCCAGATGTCACCTTCTATGCCGTTTCCACTCTTCACTTCCGTTTCCACTCTTCACTTCCCTGCTTCTTAGCCACGTCTTCCTGGTCCAGTTCTGAACAGACTGTCAGAATAAGATGAAAAATAAAATGATTTATGTAGCCCCCCACCCCCCACTTCTTTGGTTTTTCAAAGTAATGAGATTCCATATTTCAGCTCCTTTTGTCAGATGGATTGGAAATTAAAAACAGTCGACAAGTAATGCCTTTTTGATGCCCAACTGTGAAGACTTGGCACAAGGCGATTGATTTCAAAACTTTAGTGACAACATGTGCTAAAGAAAACCATATTCCCGATAATAAATGTGAAGTGTCTGAGAATTACCTTTCCAGGAAGCCTTATATTTATTCATCGGAGCTTATTAGAAGACTATGGGTTCGATAGTTACAGGAGTGATTGTTGTCAAACCATCGAGAGGCAATGCATTATGCATTTCTGGTTAGCCGGGATGCAGTTTGATTTTTGAGATAAATTTATTCCAGCAATAGAAACATCTTTTTGACTGAATTATCAGGAGGATGTTGCCAATTTTAAAAGAAACTCTTAAAGGTGTTTTCTTTTGTCCTCCCCTGTTAAACTGCATTTAAATATTTGGGGATTTATTTTGGAAGATTCTCACCAAATATGTTTTACTGCATTTACTTGTATTCCTTCTTTATTATATATTTTTCTTATTAATTTCTTTGCATGTGACCTTAAGATTTAAGCTGTCCTTTTTCCTATAAAAGCAGTCCTGTAGCATGTCAGCACTGTCAGCCAATATGACAGAATAGACAGCTGTCTATTGCTTTAGAGGAGACCGAGTGAAAATATCGAACCGGTGCATGCATGCGGCCTGAAACACCACCTGCATAAGAGCGTTTTATTAAAAAAAAAGAAAAAGGATTGATGAGCACAGGATTTGCTGCACTTTCAATTTTTTTTTATTCATTTAAGGTGAGCTTGCATTGAAATGACTGGTGCCAGCAGTAATGTAGGCTGTCATCTGCCTCATAGAGACAATACTTTTTTTTCTTTTCTTTTGTACATGAAAGTGAGTGATTGAGTGTGTCAAAGTGGTATAGAGGTCATGTTGATTGGATCTGCAGAATTGTGTTTCTTCTACACAACTGAATTCAACTTTTACTGCCAAAACAATTACACAAATTCATGATTGAAGTCATCCCTCTCCTCAAACTCATTCATTTACAAAGTATTTTAATTTTCATATTTTATGATACGTTTACATACATTTGACAAATCCTATTTAAAATTTTAAACGATATTTATTAGGGGTGCAATGGTTCCTTTTCCCCATCATTCAATTTTTGGATCACGATCCTGGTTTTGTTTAATTTGTTTATTTCAAAATTACAACAAAGACAAAAAATGTTGGAAAAATCTTTTTTTTTTTCTTTTGCTCATAAGCAAATAACTGACAAAACCTGTTTAGTTGGTTTATACTAAGCCTGGTGTATGCAGTCAGTTTACTTTGTCTCTGTTGCGTCTCCCCTCTGGCTCCTGGAGGAGTGGTATGTCCTGCCATCTCTGTGTCGAGTAGTTCGTCCGGCTCTCTTTGCTCATCCAAAACTGAAGCAATCAGGGCCCTTGCCCTCTTCTTCCTTACAAAGTCCTTGTAAAATGCATGTTAGCACAAGGGTTAATGTTGAAACCCAAATGTGTTTCCAGATCTCCAACTCCAATGGACTAGAACTATAGGACTTGAAATAGAACTAGAACTAGGACTCCTGCGTAAAGCTTGCGGTAGGGCACGGAGAGACGGATGTCAGATATACATACATACATACATAACAGTGATGATGTCAACATTCCAAATGAACATTCTATTCCTTTGTGTCAACTCAAAGGAGACGCACTGCAGACAGACCAGTGGAAAGCAGCCTTGAGTCTGTAGAGGGAAAATTATACATGCACATTTTTTTTCTTCTGGCATGCTACAGTTGACAGGTCGTAGTGAACACTTCTACAGCACACAAGGGGAGGTAATAGAGCAGTAAATAAGACCCGGTGTGTTGTGTGGATTTATCATTTTTAGTGCAAGTAAGTACTGTTCACATGATAAGTGGACGCTCCTTGCGTGTAACCTGACTGTAATGCGTGAGAAAATTAGACAGAGGGTAGACCTACGCCACATGTATAGTCACTTACAAATCACCCGCACATCCTGTGTGTGCGTCTTTTGTACATGGTCAGTGAGGAGCCAGTGCACCGTACTAACAACTAGCATCACCTGTAGCTCAGAAATGCATTGAACTTACCTTATGCAATGCTCTTACCACATGCACAACAATACGTTAAGGCAGTGGTCCTCAACCTTTTTAACGCCACGGACCGGTATGACATCACACAAAACTTTACCGGTCACACAAAACTTTCACGGACCAGTCTTTCAAATTTAGGCGGATTATTATAATAGCAATACGACCATGAAGGAGGAACAAAGACGTGACGAGACAAACCCGGAACTTTTATTTTGACACGCATTACATTGTACATCGCACAGGTGTCATCATCCTCTCCCCTTCCCACACTCACGATGCAAATAAGAAGTACTGTCTATTAAATGTAGCTTTTTATTTTTAATTTTTTTTTAAGTTGAAGGATCCTCTTCTGTCTCCTGGCTGGGCGCTTACCCCTTGGCAAAGACACTTTCCAAAGACGTTTGCTTTTTACTCATTTTAGCTCCTGGGTTTTGGTTTAGCGGTAACCTATCACGTGATCAAGAAGAGTGCCTTGGCCTGTGTCGAGTGACGTAGATGGATGTCACAGAGAATCGGGCAATTTTTCAAAATAAAACATCTTTCAGATTCCGAAAAAAATAAAACGGAAGTAATGCAAGTTATTTATTCTTTCTGTGCGGCCCGGTACCAAATGACCCACGGACCGGTACCGCTAAGATGCATTCGTTCCTCTCTATGACCCTCTATGGGCCCCAGACAACCCAAACACCTGCAGCAAATGTACATGTGATGGACACTTAACATCCCTTCCATCCGCTGCTTTCCGTCTCCAGGTCCTTATGACCTTTTTTTTTTTTTTTCCCAACATGATAAATCCTCACTGCTCAAAATCATCTTGAAATGCAAATCCAAAATGCACCAACTGCTTGAAAGCGCTGTCTCCTTAAATGAGATGCATGATTCATCACATAAACAAAACAAAAAGAAACACATACAGACAAAAACACATAAAGGCAAATTCCAGGAGCTGCCTGCGAAGCTCATCTCCTTCTAGTGTCTCTAAAAAACAGTGGGCACCCTCATTAGGCCCAGGGATGACATCGTGTGATTCATTACCCACTTCATACAAAACCCTGCCATTAAAACTCAAAAAACCATTAGAGAAAATCCATAATGAACCCCGCTGGCAGCAGCTGAACATGACGGGCTGACTCAGAGATGACACCACAACAGCGCAGCGTGACAACCCGGGTCCGTGTTGGCCATTAGCGTCACCACCGTGGACGTCACTACCATTTTGCTGCAGCTAACGGCAGATGCTGCGAAGAAGTTGTCAGCGAACAAAGTCTCACCCCATCGCGCTCCAATGGCCATGCAGCAGAAGCTGGTGAAGCTGTTGGCACAGCGTGTAAAGGTGTTAGTCAAAGCTGATGTGACGGTATCGACTGTTTGCAGAGGGGAGTTCAGAACGGGATCAGCTAAACATACATTCTTGTCGATCGATACGAGCTAAAGAACGAAGAAATGGGCTTGATATTAGTCTGGTTTCGGCGTTTCACTGCTTAAACTTTGCTTCCAGCAGCCCCCCCCCTCCGCCAAGTCAACCAAACGAACCAATAACAGCTGGAGGGGAGCTATTTTCTTGCAGCATTGATCTGGTGTGAATCTGGTCTGAGGCTGAATAAACAAATACCTCAAGATCAACCATTCAGAGAGACGAGGGGAAAAAATAGCAAATGGAAAACAGAGCATCAGGGAAGGGCAGAGAAAATGTGGATTTGGTCTCCTGGGTCTTGGCTCCTCATCATTATAACCTTAGTCATACTTCATACTTCCTTCCCTTTTATCCCTGACATAGTCCATCTGCTTCCTATCATGTGAAACCCCAATATAAATACAGCGGCAGTTCGCAGGGCCCTAACAGCATCCTAAGGCATGATGTTTCTCAGGTTCAAGATGTATGTTCTTTTTTTCCTATAGGTTTTAGGCTTAAAATGTATTTAAAAAAATGTATACAAATCGAATTTGGGAAATGGAAAAACAAGGTAACTCTGCAGACTCTCCAGCCCGATTTTGTGTACGAGCACCTCCTGGGAAAGCATGGGTCAAGACCCCCCCCCCTTATATCCTCCGTTCAGACACAACAGCAAAACAAGTGTTTTTCATTGCAAAGGGTCGCGGTGTTCAGGGGGAACCTTTTGCCGCCCTCGGACCACTCAGCCCGCGAGGTGTGTGGCTAGAGCCGCAGCGCCGGTCCTCTGGGAGAGGAACCTAGAAAATGAAGTTTGACTTGAGAGGCTGTGATTGCCCCCTCCACGGCACCCACCTCATCCCTTCTTCTGAGCTACGCAACCATGAAGTCAACCAGCGTGACACCAGGACATCAATCAGTCAAACTCCCGTTGGGCTGACCTGGAAGCAGGCAAAAAAGAAAGCGGGGAATAAGGGAAGCAGCTATATGTGGTATATGAGCTCCCACCACAGTAAATTTATCATTGGAGTGTACTTTTTAATCTCCAAGGTTTCCATATTGTATTTTCTGATTAAAATGATACATTCCATTTAGATCCTCCTATCTTCCCATTTCACATTCTGCCAAAAGGAAAGGAAATCAGTTTTTTCCTTTCTCGATTACCAGGTTTGCATCCTCCCCCAAACAAATCTCCTGCTCCGAAGGGCCCTTGGCCCCATTAATAATTCCCTCTCTAATCTTCCTCTTCCATCTGATCAGGTCTTTTCTTCAGAGCCCCCTTCTCCATTTCTCACCTGCCCAGAAACTCCATCAACACCTCCGTCCTCTCCCCCTGTGCAGGTTTCGCCGCTTTTGATGTCCTGTTGTTAGCCTAAAATGAGTTTTAACAACTGTATAATCTGAAATAACATTGCTTTAACCAATTCCTGGAAGGACAGGCCGGAGAATAGGAAGACAGCGTGGCGGAAGAAAAGAGCACGGCCTGGGCTAATGCATGCTCCATAGATGTGTAATGCAATCATTTTTTGTGAGAAAAAAAAAAAAAAGAAAGAGGTAGGAGAGTACAAGGAGAGAAAAGAAGATGAAATGGACGGACATGTAAGGGGTTGGGGATGAGGAGAGGGCAGGGTGGAGAGCAGAATAAGTTAGAAGAGGAGGGGGAGGATGGAGCAGATGGAGCCAGGAAGAGGTTGGGCTGATTTAATCTATTCACAAACCCTGTGGTTGCTTCACTCAGACCAAGCTGACAGACAGGGGGGGGGTTGGCACACCGATCAAAACTATCACCTCACACCCGTCTCTCGTCTAATTGACAGATGGCTCGCATGTTGGTGCTCTCGGACCAACAACGCCGTTTAAGACCCACTCTGATGAAAATCGTCTTTTGAACATTTTTTTTTGTGGCACTTTTCTGATGATGGACATATATGAAAAAATTGAGCTCAAGATTGCCATTCAGAGCATTTCTTTATTCAAGTTGTTGTGAACAACAAAAATGGAGCTAGAAAAAGATCATATTTGTGATGGAAAATACGCTGGGCGGGCCTCACACTGCCTGCTCCAATCCATCCGGCTGCATCTGCGTGCTGATGACTAGATCCTGTACAGTTGGGTAGCTTCAGTATTGCTCACCATTTTTGTTGCACCGCTAATGTTTCGGTTGGGGGTATAAGCTAGTAGGGCAGCGTGTAAACAGAACTCCGAGGCAAATTTTTAATGAACTACTACTGCTCTGCAGAAACTGTCTTAGGAAATGACAGGTTTTTGGACAATAAAAACATTAAAAGACCACTGGAAACACTGATGTGCAGAGTGGGTCTTTAAATAGAAAATAATGGTGTATTTATCTTCGCACTTTAGGGCACACCAGATTAATAAAACACACCCTCAATGAATAATCTGTTTATGAATTTATGTCACAGACTATATGGTGCATTTAGCGAGAGTCTGAGATAAGTTTGTCAGTCTGTCAGACTTTACTAACTGTATTTTCGGTAACGGCAATGGCTCAGGCGGTTAAGCAGTTTGGCCAATGATGGAAGGATGAGTGGTAACAATGGACTTAACGTTGGGGCCCAGGCCGTCCCCGGCCTGCCCCTGCTGTGAAACGTGTTTCCACACCTTCCCTGCTTTGTCATAAAGGTTGCCTGGGTTCTTTCTGTCAACTGTTGTTGTATCCTTGGGCAAGACACTACACTCTACCTGCCTTTAACCCTTGTGCTATCCAAGGCACTTTAGCGCTGGGAGTAGGGTCATCTAGACCCCAATGATTTGTGATCTTCATTGGCGTCCATGGATGACATGGAATCCTCTTCCCCTTTATCCACCTCTGTCATGGTAGGGAGAACACGTCAATGTAAGGGTGGGGTCATTTTGACCCCACAAGATAGCACAAGGGCTAGTGTTGCTCCACTGGTGTGTGAATGCATTTGAATGTCTCAGCGATGGTCAGAGGGGCCTCTGTCAGTCTGCCCCAGGACAGCTGTGGTAACATCAGCACTTACCATCACCAAGTATGACTGAGGATTGAATGAATAACGGACACATTGTAAGCTCTTTAAGCATCTGGAAAAGCACAGAAAAATCCAATCCATTGTTATTATTATTATTAACTATGGGGTTGTGTCCTTTACTACCCGCTATATAGAGCACTATATAGTGCGTTCGCCATTTTGTAATGCTATCCAAATCGACAATTCAAAACTGAGGTGCCCTAAAACTATCCAAGAAGTCTGCGAAAAACCAGTGTGCATTGATGCACACTAAATTGGGAAATATAGACCACAATACATTGCATTTGAACAATGTTTGCAAAAAAAAAATCTAAATGGATTTTTTAATAATAAACCATCAATATCTTCATCGTCGGAAAATACCACATTCATAAATAGTCATCACAAAATGCTCTTGTTGATTGGTTTCCACATATACAAGGCGCACTGTTGTTTTTTGAAAACTATTAGGCTTTTAAGTGTGCCTCATAGTGTGGAAAATACCATAAGTGATCTATTAAAGGAAGGGTTTTCAAACTTTGAAGAGGGCAATGCAATCCTCTTCTTGCACCCTCCTGAAAGAAGTTTGAAATATTCCATATGTGAATTGTTTATGTGCTGGGAGTTCTCTGGATGAGCTTGCACGCCTGGTTGGAAGCCCCTTTGATGTTTAATTTATAATCGTTATGCAACTCAGCACCGGGCTAGCCTTTACTCGACCTCTGTAATCTTTGAGGATTTCATTAGCACGGATAGCCATTTCGAGTAATGCGGAGGAAAAGGGACCACATCTCTAATTCACTCCAGCATGACTCATCATTACACTCCAGAGCTTCAGCAAGTATCTGCACCACCTCCTAACAGTCCTCACTGCTCCTAATTCCCATTTGCTTCTTCCCCTTAACCTAGCATTAAGTAGCGGGCGCTCCTCCTTCTCTCCATTCAAATTCTCGGTATTGGATGTCACTAACAGCACTTACTGGTCTTGAAGTACAGCGATGAGGCCCGAGCTGCCTGGCTGACGGTCCCTGGTGTGGTCAGAGTAGGAGGCCAGTTGTGGCCGAGTCATTGATCGCACGTAGTAATGGATCTGGCTTCGGCTGATAATGCATGATGTAATTGTCAGAGGAGTTTAATTATATGCTTATTACACGAAGACCCGCGCATTCATGCCTCTCTGACTTTACAGCTCACTCAGTGTAATGGCCACAAGAAAAAAACGAGTTATTTAGGAAAAAAGACCCAAGGTGTATTGTTTTACTGGCTCATATTCTGAGGTTATTGATAAAATAAATAAATAAATAAATAAATGCAAGTGGGCTATTTATTTTATGCAGTTCTTTCAAGTCTGTGTGTAAGTGAATGTGTAATATAATATTGTTTTGGTATGTTTGTTTATTTCAATGCATCAAATAAAAAATGTGAAAATATAGAAATGCTTAAAAAATTCATTAATATTGAAAAGTGTAAATATGAAAACATTAGTTTTTTTTCTTTATTCTATGGAAAACTAGAAAAAAAGGGAAAAAAAACACTTCAAAATACTAAAAAATAACAGAAGAAATCTATTACAAATATTGTAATGGCTTTTCCTTATTGAACAATCAATATAATAAAACAAACAAACGTAAAAAGTAGCCTTGTGAAATCAACTACCTTTGACATAACTCCAATTTGATTCTCCTGTGTATATTTTTAAACTGGATATATCTGTTCAACTTTTTATATCATTTAATTGTACAGTCCAGAGTTTAACACCAATAAAAGGAGAAGTTTTAAAGTGGTGCGAGCAACTGGATACTTGAATCAAATCATCCTATGATTTAAAGCTTCATAACTAAAAACAAAAATCTCTGTGGCACAGCTCTATTTTCAACACTAAACATACCTAACAGAATTTGTTGTCCTCTTAAGTCTAATAATTTGAGAAGACTAGACTTGAGAAATAATAATCTTGCTAATAATGCTTTCACTATACCCATTATTTTAATGATTTGTTTTTGCAATAAAGATAATGACATTACCTTAAATTAGTTTTATAATAAACCAAATAAGCAAACAATATAACATTCTCAATGTCTTATCAGATAAAACTTAACATTATTTAAAACAAATATATTTTGGGACACTTTAGATCTAACCTATGCTATATGAGGTTTCCAAGTTTAAGTTTAAATAAGTTTTTTTTTTTAAGTTTTCATGTAAAAATAGCTGGCCTTCAAATCCTGAACCATAGACCTATATATTACAAAATAAAAATAAAATGGATCATATATTGACATGAGCTATATAGCCTTTCTACTCATATACTGACTTATCGTTTCAATTTGTCAAAGTTCAATAAACTGCATTCTGACTCTTATTTTTAGTCCTGAGCGTTCGAGTTGACCCCCTGCCCGACTTCCATTTGCGACACACTTTGACGGAGCGTGAGTGAAAACGGTAAGTCAAACAGCTGGTGGCTAAAAGCTGCCGTCTGACGCTAACTGCATCCGAAAACTCTGCATCATACGGTTCTGACAAAATTGTTGTCAGGTGAAAAAAAATCCAACACATAATGTAACTGCATAAATCAAATCTAGCAGTGGTGGAGGAGGTGAGGATTCCTGAAGAAAGGGTGGAGGTGATAGAGCACAATCTCAGTGTGTTCATCTGTGCAGCTGGACGGAATGAGAATGTAATGCCAGGGCTGCATACAAAGAAGGACGCAGCACTGCGATCTACTTCAGGCAGCGTACTGTAGGTATTCCCATGTTTGGGGGAACTTGTATATCTTGAATGTCTGGAGGGCAGTCATCTGTTGTTGCTGCAGCGGCATCAGAGTCGGTGACTCGGAAAAACTCAACAAGCTAATACAGAGGGGTTGTAAAATGACTCCCAAAAACCCCCTTGAGGGCATTGTGGGAAGAAAAAAACGATGCTTATGTTGTAGTCATAATGGTCAACACTGCACAATATCCTTATGGAGCGGCTGTCAGAGTCTTATTTGAGGCCGCGTCACAGAGCCACTGCGTACGTTTTGTACATATTGCACGGAGGAAAATTGGTCATACGTGAATATCCGTAGGAAAGTGTTCTTTACGTGAAATTTTCACAGATGTATCACGAATGATCTACGTCAAAACCACGGCAAAAGTACAAATAAACCACGCAAAGAACACGGAAATCTATGTAAAATGTAAATCTATGCTCTGCTTATATGCAAGTCATTTGTGATTTATGAGTCTATTACTTATTTAAAACATGATGTTTGAACCATATACATGATATAAACATTATACATTGGTGGTACAGGCGTCAAAATCTGTTACACGTATGTGGAACGGTCATGGAAAACATGACTTTTTTTTTAACGGCTCAAAACTAAATTCACGTAGAAACCCATTGGCCGAAATTCACACCTGACATCTGCGCACATCGATGAATAACAAACGCAACATCTTATGATTACGTAAATCACGTTTCTATTACGAAAGATTTACGAATTTCACACGTAGAAAATGCTCAAAATGTACATAGTGGCTGTGTGACATGGCACTTTAAAACGGATCAGGAAATTCGTAATCACTTAATGTAGATTTGAAGCATGTCGTGTCGGTCTGGTCCAGTTTCCACACATAGTTCGGTGAAACCCTGAACACGCTCAAAAGAGAAGCGGCGGACAAGAGTTTAATGGCCGAGTTGCGTTCGGTGTGAACGCATTTATTTGAAGGTGTAAGCTACGGACACACCAGACATGTAACGCGCGATCAACAATGCCTTAAAGGCGGGTTCTTGAATTTATCCTACGATGTTCACACTGGACAAGCAGGGAGGGGCTTCTTCTTTCTCTTTGAAGGGGACCTGGCTGCAGACAAGATGGTGCCCAAAAATCAGTGTGGAGCAGAAATTCCACAAGTTCTGAGAATTGTCTCACCTTCTAATAAAACTTTTTGATGTGAATAAACTGTAACTGCCACGTGTCCAGCGACAAAATAAAGTCTTAGTTTGCAAAATGAGCTTATAAAAGGGGGGACAAATGGTTTTATTCCTTTCAAATAGGGTTTTCACAAAAGTGTTCAGATTTATAAAAATGTCACACCTAACCTTTAGCTCCTTTGACTACGGTAACTCTTCAACCCTTATTGCAGGGGTTCTCAAAGTGAGGTCCGGGGGCCACTGGCGGTTTTTTGTGGCCCTCAATAAAAGAGAGCCAGATTTTTTCCTTTAAGGAAAAAAATGTTGTGTTGGTGAGGAGAAAAGGCGCTTTCAAGCTAAATGGACAAATGGTTACTTTGTTGTACCTCATGGGCTGATTAAAATCATGTGCCTGATTTGCAAGCAGCTAAATGAAATGCTCAAAGAATTCAATAAAAATCGCCACTATGTTACAAATCCTAAAAACTATGATACATTTACCGGCAAGGAGCACAACAATGAGCTACAACAACTACAACGAGGCTGTGCTGCACAGCAGATAATGTTTACAAAAATGGCTAAATCCGGTAAAGCTGTGACAGAAGCTAGCTACATTGCGGCTTTGCAAATGGCCCGGCGTAGCAAGCCTTTCAGTGACGGGGAGTTTGTAAAAACAATATATGATGAAAGTAACTCACAGTGTTGGTCTAAAGCAAAATAAAAAGTTTGAAGAGATATGTCTGTCAAATGATACAATTACTAGACGAGTAGCAGAGCTGGGCAGCAACCTCCGACCGCAACTGGGAAAACATCTGGAGGGCCTGGTTAGTTGTTATAATAATAATTGATACTTTATTTATCCCACAATTGGGAAATTCTTCTCCGCATTTTGACCCATCCCCTGGGGGGGGAGCGGTGAGCTGCAGACTAGCCTCGCTCGGGGGGCGACAGCTGGCTGGGGCGAGCGGGGATCGGTCCGCCAACTCTTCGGTTGTTGGACGACCTGCTCTAAACTGCCGCCCTGCCGTACACATGACACTTGGTCATTAAAGTTATTAAAAACAACTTTTTCTGTCTGTCCTTTTTTTTTTTTTTTTTACCAATTGTCCCCCAGTCTAATGTTGCGTTTCTAATATGGCCCTCAACTACAAAATCCTTGACAACCCCTGCCTTGAAGCAATCAACACAAATCAGCTTATTCTGTCACTGAGAAAAGCGGCTTTGTATGCAATAATTTAGATTAATAATAATAATACTATTAGTAATGAATTGGATTTATCTGCGCCTTTCGAGATGCTCAAAGCACTTACAATGTGTCCATTAGGGCGCCTAAGATGAAGGTGAACGCTGAGCTGCAGCGAGACTGAACGAGAACAGGAAGTTGGGCTAGTCCTTAAAATTCGATTCAAATTTTAATATGCGTCTCCCCCTAAGTATGATCTGTGCCATGTTGTTTTTTTATTTTAATTTTATTGTTTTATCAATAGGTATTTTTAATTGATTGTCTTGTATATTTTCAATTTTGTAGGCAGACAATTTTAACATCAGTCCAGGGGAAACAGATGACAAATTAGCCACTGGGCTAATTCTGGCTGCCGCTTTTAATGTACACTGTCCCAGAGAAATAAAACAAAATGAAATGGAAGGAAACTTTTAAATGAAACAATAAAACAGAGAACTACAGAGGATTTATGGTGCCTGTACTTCTGAGTTCCTTCTGTTGCATAAATGCAAATTTTGGTCTGATGTTTAGCGTTAAAACCAAAATGATTATCAAAAGAAAAAAATAAAAGAATTTCAAGTCAAATAATTTCTAATGATAAAGTATTCTGAGTGATGTTGATTTTAATGACGACAACTATTTATATAAATAGAAATCTTGTTCATTTTTTCATTAATCAGAATTTCAGAAAGAGTTATAAAAAAATACACACCTTTCCTTCCTTGAACGCCAGCCGTTTCTGATCAGAATCACTTTAAACTACAAGAGCTGTCAGGACACTGTTTCCCATAATGCATTGTTATGCAATGATCAAGGCAGCTCGCAGCCAGTGCAGTATCCAATTTACGCCTGGTGTCAACCAACTGACAAAGGCAGACACACCGCAGACGGACCAGTGGAAATCAGCCTTAAGGCTTCATGCAAGTTTTATTCAGTTTAATGACCACCCCTGAAGGATCCCTGGAAAGCAATCGAGCTTGTTAAAAGCAAAAATTCAGAAGCTGCAATTGTTACGTTTGAGTGTTGCTGTTTGTTCTCATTTTGTGACTCCACCCAGTCACTAGTGGATCCTGTTGAACAGCTACAGCTGCCTGCACTCGGCTCATCAGCCACACAGCATTTAAGGGACTCTCCTTCAGCACCGCTTTGTCCAGTGTGACATCCAGTGCTTCTGAGTCCACGCTCTTTAGTTATGCTTCTTGTAAATAAATCCTTGGATTTTTTTAATTTTTTTTTTTACTTTATCGTGTTGGCTTCCATGTTGGTCTCATTGTGACAAAATATGATTTCTGATGTTAGTTTACATTTTAAGGACCACAAGTAGAATCAAAGCTTGGCCGAATTTAATATTTTTTTGCAACACAGTGCCCATTATTCCCCGTTATTGCTTTTCTGCATCTGTTTCATTGATTATGAAACATAAGTAAAACAAAAAAAATACTTAGAAATTGTATCTTTTAATAAAAAATGCATCGGGTTCCACCTGACATGATGGAGAGACTTTGGGTTCCCGTTAATCTAAAATTTTCATCGCAGCACACGGCTGCTCTTTTCCCCCTCCATCCACTCGTCCCTCCAGGCCACACTGAGCCGTAATGGTGGCCTCATCGCATGTCTGAGTGTATACGCTACACTGAGCAATGCTTTTCAATTACCCCCGCGCCGGAGCCCAGGACTAAAATACGTAGCACATATTTCTGAGGCAAAATGCTTAGGTCAGATGCACGGAGAAATAAAGTACACCTCGTGTCATTTAATTTGACAGTTGTCCTTTCCCAGCTGCTGGATGGAGGTCGTCTCATGTTCAACTGTCTCTGTGCAGCAGTGTGCACGTCATGCATCCACTCGGTGCTGGTGGTGATTCAGGCTGCCCAGCTTGGGATTTACCTTTGAAATTAAATGGATTTGAACAGTAAAAAAATCATGTCTACAAAGGAAAAAGGGAAGAAAATCCCAATCTTCCCATAGAACCATATGTTAAAAGCGCCTGGAGTGTCTTCTTTAATCCTTTCATCTGTTGAATTCCAAGCAAATGTAACGAACTTTACATAGTAATCTATAAAAAAATGTTGGTAATCTATCAGAATTCAGTGTTTTCCACCTGGATGATTTTGATAAAAAAAAACTCTTTTTTTGTGTTGTTTTGTGAGTTTTGCTACTTTCGTGCTGCAAAAACTTTTTTTTTTTTTTCCATTTTATTGATTCTCAGACAAAATATTACCAAAATGTTCTCCTGTTTTTGGTACTTCATACTATTCGGGAGCTAGCTTTGCGCTTTGGCATCGTCATGGCAACTTGATACACTTCATGTTTCAACTGTAGGTGGCTCAGTCTCGTGCGAATCAGAACAAAAAACATTTATTTTTTTCTTCAAAAGTGGTGATACCATCCTGAACGAGAATCAAAACCATTTTTTTTAGGTTTTATATATATACATACATATATAAGTCAATGTAGATCACCCAGACTTAAAATGGAGCAATAATTAGTCAGAGGTTTTTGGCAGGTGTGCATTTTGTTTGTTATAATGCACCCAAAAGGCGGGGTTGACCCATATGGGTTTTTTCTGGGTGTTTTAGGGTGAGCGGCCACATCTTAAAGGGAGCTCAGGTGTGTTTTAGAATTCTCTTAAGGGTCATGCCGGCAAGTAATAAGTTGCACACACTTATGACATACTGGGGGACGCTGTCGTAGAGTACCCCAACGCCCCACTGTATTTGTCAGCAAGGTGTGCACAGTTGCTCCTTACTGATTGCACGCAGATGCTTCATGCACGGGATGTGCAGGTGATGCATAAGTGCCCGTAAGACACTGAACGCAAGATTCAGGGGGGTTGAAAGAATTAAAAATCTGCACGACATACCTGCACCTCACCTACTTCCCCCTCACTTACCCCTAGCCACGTGTTGTTTAAATGACTACTGCAACCTGTCGCCCGCAGCATGCCCATAGAAAACAATATGTGCCCACGTTTTTGCTCCATGGGATCCCCTCATTTCGATATTTCGAGCAGGATCTGTCCATATCCACCTTTTTAAGGACAGATATAGATATAAACTTCCTTCTTATTAAACGTCATTTCACCGGAAAGCAATACGAACATCAGAAATCTTCACAAGGGAGACATAGTAGCCACACAAAATCAACACATCCCATTTAAATGATACAAATCACTAAAATAAAACACAAATTATTGAAACGGAACAGCTTTTATAGGAAATCAGATTTTTTTAGCCTCTTCTTTGATCCTGTTAAAATCCCTGGTGGTTACAAATATTAAGAGTGTGTGGAGATTATTCCATGATCTTGGTACGTGGATGGAAAATGTAGTTTTCTAGGAGTCTGCCCATGCTTGGCTAACATTTAGAAGGAAGAATTTGAAGGATTTCAAACATGGTAACTAGTAGATCAGAAAAGCAAGATGTTTTACAGTTGAGACGAAACATAAAAAAAGGCAGTCCCGGACTCTTTGAAGTTCTTTAAGGTTAATAATGCAAACTGGTGAATCTCAAAACCAGATTTACTTTCTTGCTGAAAAGCTGTTTTCTGTGGATTTAAATCCATTTTCAAATCCTGCAAAGCCCATTTTGTTTTACATTTGCCAAAAACTGTCGTATAAATCATAAATTTGTCAGCGGAAAAGAAGAAAAGCAGGAGGTTGGGGAGGGGTGGAGGTGTTTGATATCTCCCGGTGTCCGCCCATGTTGGGGGCTGCATTAATGAGCTTCAAGTAGGGAATAGAGACAGAGGTCTGGGCTCTAATGGTGCCCTCCTGGAATAGACGGGGTTGTTTGTGAGAGTTGATGAAAAGGAGAAGCCGTTCCGGGATACGTGGGGTTGTGCCAGTAGGGGAGGGCGGCGGCGGCGCCAGCACGGGACACCTCTGATCACTGGATCTAACTGGCGCAGTCCTCTTAATGCACCCACAGCGTCCCGCTGAGCTGAGAATGTGGACAGATTCACATTCTGGGATGTTTTTTTAAAAGGGATTTGGCAAAAAGGTTGAAACACTAAAATATAATAAAAAAAAAAAAACCAAGGCGTACTTGAACGCAACATCGAATGGCCTCCTGCAGAAGTGTTTAGACTCAACCTTTAAGCCATTAGGTTAAAACTCAGATCAAATATGGAGCAACAAACAGTGGCAGTTATCTTTTTATGATCTCATGTATGGAAATGAGTTTAGTTTTCTCCTCATGCAAATGAGATTTTCAATTACCTTAAAAAAAATAAAAAAAAGCTGGGACTTGGCAGGAACATTCAGCGCTCGTCTATTGTGTCCTCCTCGCGTGCAGAAATAAATTATGAATACCTAAATAGCATTTCACATTTGAGATAATTATAGAGCTGGGACTGCGAGGGAGTGAGAGAAAGACGGTGTTTTTTTGTTGTTGCTTTTTTTTTTTAGGCATGCAAATAAAACCCGGCGCTTTGTTTTCGCCGGCAAAGATCAATCATAATTGGGCAGGTACACACAATCACTGGGGTAATTTGATGACCTATTTTATTTTTGGATCACGCACCTCATACGTCTTTGCTCCTCTCCCGTGTGCCGACTGGAGACAAGGAATAAAATAAAAGTCTGGTTATCAAAGGCATCCATTGCTGACAGCACATCTCAGTCTCCTGTTCAAAACTTCAGAAAAAACATTTTTTTTTTACCTGTGTATTTAAAAAAAATATAGATTTTGCTCTCCGCTGCTTCATTCCAAAGATCTTCTTTTATAACGGCACATGAGTAATCAACCAAAGTTGCACTCTGATCTCCCGTAATTCTAAAATGATTACTTCAATGGCAGAGTTAAGAAGATAAGGGCCCAGGAGCAGCTCCTTACGCAGTGCTAATGATTGTTCCGACGGTGGATTTGTCAGTGAGCACCAGAGAAGCCGTTAAAAATGAGTTGTGTTCACATTAGGAGAACAAATGCACGGAGCTTTTCATAAGGGAGATTCTACAGCTTACCGTAGTTGCAAAGTAAACCAGGCTGCACTAGGTTTGACAAACATTATGAATGCATGGCCTTATGTAATCCAACCCCTCCCTTAGCCCTCTCCGTTGGCTTCTTCACACTCCCTGTGGGCTTTGTCAGAATCATAATTGCTGTTTCTAATGTTATCGTCAGGTCAGCACTCAAAAAAAAAGTACTTTAGGAGTTGGATTGACAGCAGGAAAAACGGCCAAAAGATCATAAAGGGGTTAATGGCTTTAAATGTTCTGGGTCTCCGATGTTTGCCTGTCGGCGTGTGTTTTCACACATCTGTGCACAAGTCGTGTACATGGCAATTCGGTGGTGCGTCTTGGTTATATTAAAAGTGCTAAAAGCAGAGGTCTGACTCAGTGAGGCTGGAGGTTGGGAAGTTGCTCAAAGATGCTTGATGCTTGGATGGTCTGACAGATTTTGTTTGCTCAGTTGGGAATGTTTAAAAAAAAATTTGATTTGGTAACACATATAGGTTCAACAGATGGTCTTTTGGTGGTGGTATTTCCCAGAATAAACACTAACTTGGACAAAATAAACATAGTCCAGCTATATTCATTTTCTAAAGAGGTTTAATGGGTCACCGGGTAGCTGGAGCCTATCCTATCAGATCAGGTGGGGTACCCCCTGGATTGTTTACAGATCCATACAATCACATTCACACCTAAAGGGTAAATTAGAATGCACTCATTCAAGCCCCTCTTTCATGTAACACAATTAAATTCTGTTTGTTTTATTTAAATATATTCATTTTAAAATAATGTATTTACATTTAATTGACCTAACACAAAATGTATTAATTGTTTCACCTATAAACGCCAGTAATCCAAAATAAATGAGTTCAAGTAAGGGGCATGCTGTGTGCATGCTAAATGCTGTTTTCCTGTTTCTCTTTATTTATTCTTATTATAGTATCTTCTGCAGTTTTTCAGCTACAATTTTTCACCAATTTTAACCATTCAACTATTAAAATGTTCAGCTTTTTCTTCTAATGCCTGCTATGGCTTTTGGTCCATCAAATCCTTCGACTTTTCAAAGAGAGAAAACTTTCGTTTCAACTCGGCTTCTCTTAATAAGACGATACACGACAAACCTCATTCATAGAAAAAATGATTCTATTTCTTTATTCTGGCGGCTATGAGTTGCCAGAAAAGTGTTAGCTTAGTGGATCAGTCAGCGGGATTAGAATTCAGAGGTTCTAAGTTCAACACTGATGGAAGACTTGTCTCAGATGATGTTTTTTGCCTTGCTTTTCTTGATAAAATTGAGTTCGACTAACTCAATTATATTTCATTATGTGGAAGAATTTTCTTTGAGCTGGGGCTACTCATATTTATTGGATGGAAATCCTGCCCACAATTAAATTGAGTTCATCCAATGAGTTATTTTTTTGAGTGTGGGATTGGAGCGGACCAAACGCTCATAATTGTTCACACCTGAACGAAAAAAATAAAACCATCAAATCAACAAACTGCAAGTTTACAGCTTTTTGTAACCATTATTTTGTTGGTTCAACGCACAAAGGAGAGATGGGGAAGTTCCTCACTGACCAACTAAGAGAGTCTTAATTGGCTCTTATACTTGTACGTTCAGACAAAATTTGTTTGTTTGGGTGGGAATGTTAAAAAAAGAAGAAGTTCATGTTGGTGTAGTAATAAATGCAGTTACAACAGACTGTCTTTTAAGGGTGGTATTGATGAATCAGCACTAACCGGAAAAAAATATATAAAATCAAATCAAACATTATTTACAAAGAACTTTTCCTATGAAACATTAAAACAAAATAATATAGAAACGAACACGAAAATTAAAAGAGCCCCCTTCCTAACAACCTCTCCATCCCTTTCACACCTCCCACCTCCTAACTGATGGGGAAAGACATAAAAAAAAAAAGAAATAGGCTGAGCACGAAAACAGGATGTTTGTTTTTGGAAACGCTAATAATAATTGGAGTTCAGCTAGCCATCCATCAATCATTTTATTTTCAATTTTTAAGTACGCTTTATTCGTTTTGGGGTCGCAGAATTGTTGGAGCCTGTCCAGCCATTGTTGGAAAAAGGTGGGGTACACCCTAGATCAGGGGTGTCGAACTCCAGGCCTCGAGGTTTTCCAGAAAACCTGCCTTACCTACTGCTGATCTGGTGTGTTTGGTCATTGAGGAGCTTCAATGGCAGGTTGGTTGGAAAACACGTTGGCCCTCGAGGTCTGAATTATGACAGCTCTGTCCTAGATGGATTGCCAGTCCATTACAGGGCCATACAATCACACATTTCAGTTTTAATTCAACTTTATTGACATCTTCCTGCTAAAGAGCACCTCAAAGCGTTTTACATAGTAAAATAAATAACAGTAAATATAGTAATTACACCTAAGGGACAATTTGAAGTCACCAATGAGGCATTTATTTGGACTGTGGCAGGAATCCAGACCTAAAAAATGCACACATGCACAAGAACATGCAAACACCACACATAAAAGACCAACCTGGGATTCAAACCTTCTGACTTAAGAGGTGAGTGCTAACCACTTCACCATTGTGCAGTCAGTCAAGATTAATCTATAATGTGAGCACAATATTTTTTCTTGTCAAATTAGTCTATGTGCAATCCCATCATCACTGAACCACACCAGGGTTCACTTGCACGTGAACAGAGATCCTGGAATTTAAGAGGACTTGATCCTCGCAAAAGCTCAAAATTGTTCACCCCTGCCCAAAAGAACTGGACCATTCCAGCAAATGGACAGCAAGTTTCCAGATCTTGTAAACCTTCTAGTGTTCAATGCATCAGTGTTTGTATCTCACTCAAACTGCACGTCATCAGCTCAGACCTGGTGTGAAAGGGCCTGAACTTCACGATGTTTGAGTGTGGACAACTGGGGAACGCTCCCTCGACTGGTGTGACCGCTTTTAAGTGTTTGCTGGTCGACTTCTACTGTACCGAAAGCCAATTCTGCAGCTTTTCACGCACATGTATCAATCTTGGCCGGAAGTTAACTCCCTCCTTGATCTGTTTCTTTTATCCTTCCCTCCTATATTTCCCTTAACTCATTCTCCCCTCCTGCCTCCGCCGCTCTCCTTCTCGCCCCTTACTCTCATCCTTCTTCCTTTTTATCTGACCTCATCCCTCCACTAAATCTCTCTTCTGTCAGCCGAAGCACCAGGAACGCGGAAGTTACGAACTTGTGAGGAGCGAGATCAATGAAGCAAGGACAGGCCGAACGATCCGCCCAGAGACGATGCTCCTTTCGTGCAGAGGATGGGCATGCCGAGCCATCAATCCTGCCATCCCAGGGGGGGTGCTCGTCTGCACCCAGGCAAAAGAGCGCCGCCCGTCATCAGCGTCGCCGCAGGACTCTGTACACACCGGCGTCAGTCCTCCCATCGCTTGCAGTGGGACAGATAAATCCGTATTAGCAGGAGTGATGAAAGAGAGTTTGATGAATGTTCATAAATGGAATCACGCTGGTGAAATATGAGTGGGTGGCGCCGTATATGTCATGACAACATACTGTTGATGGGTTTTCATACGAGGCGGGCATATATATAAATATATATGAGATGAGCTTGGAATAAGCCGCTGATGATAAGTGTGATTGGCGACCGAGTAGGAGCGCAATCTGCAACCTCTGGGAACGCCATCTTTGACCTTTTACGAGCTTCCATAATGATCCGTGTTACGGCGGATGCATGCTGATCCGCTGTCAGATATGTAAATCAAAAGACGCATTAAAAAAAGAAAAGAAGTGGACTAGAATTCAATATCACAACTTTTTTTTTTTAGCAGCAGAGTGTGTGTTTAATATTTAAATGCGGGTTAGGAGAACCGCCACCAAATATTTTGTTTGTATTCCATACATAAATAGCAGGCTGCTTGGTCCCGTCCCAGCAGTCTTCATATTTCCTAGCGACATTATCAGCTGTCTCCATCGTGTGCAGCGCAGAAAATAAATTGCATTTTTGCCAGCGGTTGTGCGGCTGCAGACGGCAGGAGGAGCATTATAATATAAAACATGAATAAACAAAATCACTCATGAGCAAATGTGCAGGAGCACAGGGAGGTAATCTCCTTTAGGCATGGTCCTTGAAATTAACTCAAAGAATCGGCACATGAAACGTGTTAAGAAGATTAATCAAATATTTCTCCTCCCTGAACACTACAACCCCCCCACCCAAAAAAAAAAAATCCCTCCCGTTTCTTTACAACCTCCTTTTTTTATTTTTTATTCAAACATTATGGTAATAGCTTATTATTTTGCTTACATGAGGAATATTGCTTGGCCACAGGTGAATCGGAGTGAGGCAAAAGGATAACGCTAGATGTGTGAAATTGTAATATCATCTATTTTCTAATGTGGCTTAGGTGGGTGCGGAAAACGTGGACGCGGTGCACGGCTGAGAAGAGGGGCGCATGCTGTCTGCAGGGACAGTGGGCTTGAATAAGCCAGAGAGGAAGTGATAAACTGGGAGTATAGTAGTTTGAAACTTTGAGAAACTGTAATTGGAAAAGTTGATATTACAGAGGAGAGGGCAAGTGAGTGGGTCAAAGTTTCAATAAAGATTTCACATGGGATTCAGTGGGTTTTTTTCTTTAGTTTTGTTGTTGTTTAACCCTATAGCGCCTGAGATGTCACCGGCAACCACTAAACACGCCTTTTGACATCCCGTCACTTTTTGATGAATCCAACCAGATCGACCTTTGAGGCAATTAAATCCACAGATACTATCATAAAATCATTTCAAAATGAAATAAAGCGGTTACAATCCATATTGGAAACTATCATTTGGATTGAGACACGATAGGCTTATTCTACTATAACGTAAAAATGACCCACTGTCATCAAAGCAACACACATGTGATGGCAGCAAAAAATGATCAATTCCAGTCCAATGTGTGAAAATACTTAGAATTTTGCAAAGACGTGTGACGACACAGTGAAGTAGAATTTTCTAAAAATGTTCAGTGGAAAAACAACAGTGAGGCGAACTTTATGAAACTAAATTGTGAAAGGATTTGCCATCTATTCTTGTTTTTGTTTGTTCACATATTTAATTTACACTTGATAATCTTGCAAGAAGTGAAAGGAATGTGGAAAACTTCACCTGCACTGTTCAGTACCCAGATATTTCTCTCTGAGTCCCACCGGTTGAAGTTTTGGCTAAAGATGTCTGGATCGATTTTAGGTCAGTGAATCAGATCGTTCTAAATGAATCAATATCGACTGTGAATTGTATCATCAACCCCAAGTTTTGCTACAAATCAGTCGTTGTTAAAATGAATCGTTACAGCCCTACAAATCATGTAAAACAGCTAATTCTAACAAGTGTCAAAGCGTCATTTCTAAAGCATGCTTTTTAAATTATAACCAAAAACGTTAGTGTGTCGCCCTGCAACAGACTGGCAACTTGTCATGGGTGTACCCACCTTTCCCCAACAGTGGCTAGGATAGGCTCCAGCAATCCCAAGGTCCTAAAAGAGGGTTTAGAAAATGGATGGATGAGTGGGAATTAGGGTGGATTAGAACCGCATCGCTTTGGAGGATCGCATAAACTCTTTAATACTGGAGATGTCGATGGCGACATGAAATAAAACGTGCTCCAACCAGCGAACCTCTTTGACTGTTTGCATAGTAAGTAAGTCCAGTCATTCTAACAGATTCTGAAGCAGAGAAAAAGACACTGTACATTAATAAAGTGTCCCAAAACTGGTCCATGTCAGAATCAACGGATTTACGTGGACTGTGTGAGCACTCTACCAGATACTGGCGCATGTTGGAAGAGGCTTAGTGCGAAATGTTGAAGCGGTGCAAATCTTGTAAATCTTGCTCCAGGCTTTTTCTTTTTACAGCTTTATTCTGATAGTTCAAAGACTTACTGTCATACAATTCTGGCTGGGTACAAACGGCTATTAATCATTTCTTCTCCATGATCCATTTTCAAAAGGTTGGTACTTCCATGTTTTGAAAAAAATGCAAGCATACGTCACCGCCATATCCGAAGCCGTGATTGGTTTGACTTTTGCTGTATGTCCACTGGCCACACATTTTTTATGCAGAGCCAGAAAACAGACTTGAAACTAATGTAGCAATGCGTAAAAGGTAGAGTTTGGGCACAGCGACCCCAAAACGCACATATATATGTGTTTATATAGTCTTTTTTTATTGGAAGTGGTCGGTTTCTGATTGGATGTCTACCTTACAATTACCTGTACTAAGTCCATTGAGACAACTGTTGTTGTGAATTTGGGCTATATAAATAAAATTGAATTGAATTGAATGCTCGTTTCCAACCCTGATGTGAACCTAGCATTACAGTAGTCAAAGGATGGAACACACTGTAGCTAAAGCTCTGGTGTTAAAGGGTTTACATCAATGCTATGCACGTGTTCTTTATTCAAACAAATGCTGACTCAATCATGCTGGAGATAATAAATGTAAAATTTGCTGCATAAGCATCCGTTGTCTTGCACCCTTCATCCATTCCGGGACACTAAGAGACATTGTTTTTGACATTTACAAGATTCCCAATTGGATGTCACTCAAAGCTCCCTTATCAAAGACAAAGACTGTCAGACAGAAGCGCAGGTAAATCACTCATCTGTCCATGTAATCATGCAAATTGATATTATCTTTCACGTCCCGCTTACCTCTTGTCACCGGTGCACACATGTTTTCTCTGTACTTCATCGACCATGTCATGTTGGAAATGTGTACTTTTTTTTTTTTCTTTACAATGTTTGACAAGAAGGGTCGCATGGGTGGGACCTTTCTGTGTGGAACTTTGCATGTTCTCCCTGTGCGTGTGTGGGGTTTTTTTGGGTTCCTCCTACAGTCCAGAATCAGGCCTCAATTTTGATTGGTGACTCTAAATTGAGCAAGTGTGGCCCAGAAACTGACCGACAAACGCTATACCCTACCTTTCCCCTCAAGTAGCTTTGATTGACTTTTGCAACTTACAGGAAATTATACTCTTTAAACTCCTCTTCTGCAAGTAAAAGTTACCAAAAAGAATCCACTATATATAATCAACAAAAAGAGGCAATAGTGGCTTCATGTATATTTTAAATAGAGCCAACTATGGAAAGTCACACTATAACCTTGTGATTCAGGGCTGTTGTTCCAGCAAATTCCAAGGAAGTACAAATGCAGGAGAGACAGACAGAGGCTGAGCGAACGTTCCCGGTGACCAGAGAGTGTGTACAGCTGATCAGTCTGTGGCCCGGTCTACTCTGCCATGACTGATGAGTTGCCAGTGGACCTTGGAGGTTTGGGTTGATAGCCTTTCAGTGTGTGATTCACGGGGAGCGCCCTCTGCGCTGACATCCCTTCGCGCTGTGATTGAGTCCACAACCGGGGCGCCATTCCTCCAAAGTGTGCGCGGCTCCCAAACCGATAAATGCCAGAATTATAGGATCCCAATTGCAGGACCGTTGCTTTAAACAGTCATACAACCGCCTACAACTCAGATAGGCTTATCTGAAATGGTGTGGTATTTTACTCTTGTTCCCTGGTCAGAGGTACAGCCAGTTTCCAATCTGCTGCTGGATCTTTTATTTACATTATACGTAGCACAAGAACACAAAAAGCTGCAGACAATTTGAATTTGCTTACTTGTTTTTAGTATTTAGCGATGTCAACTATGGTTTTACCTGCAAAAATTGTAACCTTTAACAACTGAGCCGTCCCCTGCGACTTTAAAATAACACACACTCTTTAAACTAGCATAACCTTTTAATCATTACTGTTATTAACGTAATTCCAACAGACGTGGAGAAAAGCTCCCTTTGCAAATTTAAAGTGTTGCATAACAGTGCAAAGCCGCTTTTCTCTGCTTCAGAATCTGTTGAAATGACAAAATTGCGTCAGAGTAATGGCAATTTAAAGAAATACCTTTTAAATGATTCATCTCTGTCTTGGAAAAGCAAACTAAATTTTCTCTCCACTATTGCCAGCTTTTACTTCTATTTCCACTTTTTGCAGTTGCAGCAAATGCTACATTGGGGGCAGTAAATACGAAGAACAAAAGCTAAAAGAAGAAAACCATGATTTGCATCGTAAGACATTTTATAATACTCTGTGTCTCCTTGACTTTCTTAATAAAACTTAATTATGGGTCTTCTTCCCTTCACATTTTCTGTCTGTAACAAATGTTAGGATCTAAGGCTTTTACTTTCTTGTTTTTTTTACTTAGTAAACTATCATAATCTACCATTGTTATCTTAAAATAGACCATGTTTTAGTTTGTCACATTTAACCCTTTTTCCCATGAGCTTTAGGTGTTGACGTTTGAATTACGTAACTGTTTGCAATTAACGTAATTCCAACAGATTCTCAATTAAAATAAAGCAGCTCTGTGATAATATGTAACACATTAGAATAATTAAGTGTTGTATTGTAAACCAACTGATTCTTGGAGGTTTTGATTCTGTTGAAATTCTATTAATTGTATAAATGGTCAGAGCGTGTTATTTATTGTTGTGTTATTACCCTTTCAGTTTTTCTGCATATTTTTAAGTATTATGTTTTATTAGTTCAGTTTTAGTCACTTTCCTGAACTTTGGTTTTTCCATTACGCACAAAAAAAATCACACCAAGGTTCACTTTCAACCCCAGGCCCTTCCTTTCAGGTGGAGCAGAGTTCTCCATTGATCTGCACGCTTCAAATGTGCTTTTAAGCAAACACAGTTACAGAGTAAGCCTAGTCTGGTCTGAAACAAACATCCCTGGTGGGAAGGAACCCCCAGACCTAAACAGAAAATACGAGAATACATTTAGAAATGGATCAAATTGTATTGAATCATGACAGGGTGGCAGAAAAAACAGGCTTTACTCACAAGTGATTTACAGACTCCTACCTATGCTCTTACACAAAATCACTGTAGGGGAGCAACCACGCATTTTATTGTTTTCACTTTTTGATACGTATTTATTCATCACTGCAAAAAAAGGAGAAAAAAAGCAGTCCATTTATGCTTATTTATAAACCACAACAGTGTTCCGTGGTTAAAAAAAACTATTGTTTTTACCTGTGTAGCTATAATATCCTTACCTTTGGCTATATATGTACACAATATTGGGCCTCCCACAGCTCGTGTGCAGATACCCAGCATGCAGTCAAGTAAAGATGCACAATGTACTTTATCGTTGTGTGAGGTGAGGCAGTAAAATAAGAGATAGTGCTTAACAGGTGATAAAACTGGCATGAAAAAAGATTAAAACAGAGCGCAGAAGTAATGGCATAAAGCAAAAACACAACACGTCCATCAAACATGACAAGCTTAGGTTTTTTTCCGTTTTAATTATTTTGCACCAAAGAAGTAAGGCTGCTTTTAGACCTATATCATTTTACACATTTGATTAAAAAAAAAAGCGGATTGGTTTAATGATTGATTAAATCAGACTCACCTTTTTACGACACTGTGAGAACTTTCTCTCCTTTTTTTTTCTTTTCAAACAAGAACCAAAAAAAAAAAAATGCAAGATATCCTACAATCACATAACAGAAATGATAAGAATGTTTAAAATTCGAAAAGCGTCATTGAATGAATCTGAAGCTTATCAGTTCCTAGCCCCTTCTTCATATTGGGTCTAAATATACATAGAGGTCTATAGATCTATACAGAGGGTATGAACACAAAACACAATCAATATGACAAAATGGACAGCAAAATAACATTTGTAAATTCACAGGCATACAAATACACATACAGTATATGCAAAAGTACCTATCTATAACAATCAAAGTATTTTATTAGTTTCTCATACTTATTAATTACATTGTCCTTTATTTTTGCTTTTAATTTATGTTCGGTTTGACAATTTTTAATGTCTTTCCTCCAATTATTCCATAACCGCACCCCAGTTGTGGAGATGCAGTGATTTGTATCACTTTATTTTTTGAGTTATGTTATTAGTGCTGTGGTGTAGTGGTTAGCGCAACACCTCCGAAGGTGGTAGAGAATGAGAGGGCAAAGATCCTGTGGGACTTCCAGATCTGATAGGATGGTAATGGCGAACCAACCAGACATCGTAGTGGTGGACAAAGAACAGAGGAAAGCCGTTGTTGTGGATGTGGCAGTCCCAAGCGATGGGAACATCAGGAAGAAGGAACATGAGAAACTGGAGAAATACCAGGGACTCAGAGAAGAACTGGAGAAAGCCTGGAAAGTGAAGGTGACAGTGGTGCCTGTGGTAATTGGAGCACTCGGGGCAGTAACCCCTAAGCTAGAAGAGTGGCTACAACAGATACCTGGAAAGACCTCAGACCTCTCAGTCCAGAAAAGCGCAGTGCTAGGAACAGCTAAGATACTGCGCAGAACCCTCAAGCTCCCAGGCCTCTGGTAGAGGACCCGAGCTTGAGTGAGAAACCACCCGCGGAGGGTGAAAGGGGCGTTTTTTTTCTTTCCCAACACTTATATTTCTCATGTGCCAGTCAATCACTTGACCAGTTTTTTAAAATTCTGGTGTGGAGCAAACTGGCCTAATAATGTCCAAACTGCAAGTAAGCAGTGTGTCACGGCAAACACGTGCATCATCTGTTAACTTCCTTCTATGTCCTGTTGTGTGTCCTCTGACTCATCTGGCAAACTTAATGTCCTTGTCATCATCCCTATCATCCTCCATCTCCTGCCTCCACCTTCTCCTTCACTCCATCCTGGTAATGGCTGCTGAACTCCTCCGGACCGCCGTGGACTCGCCGTCTCCTTGCAGACAGACCTCTCGCGAGCGCATTCAATATCATGTAAAAAGCGGATTTGCACAAATAGCTTCATAATCTCCAGCAGCCAGTAACAGGGTGACGTAACCGTGGCTGTTAGTGAATAACGAGGCAATATGGAGGTGAGTCATTCCTCAGTGAGAACGGGGTCTTAGCCAAAGACTTTAAGCAGATAAGCCTGTTTGGGCTAATGAATGGGCAGATTCAGAGATGTCATTGGAGATTTCTCTTCCTACATAAAACGGCAAAGAGGACAAATTGAAGAAGGGCACATAAATGGACTGGCATAAAACAATCCTAGTCAATAAAAGGAATTAAAGAGTATGCCATTTTAAAAATTCATAGGAAAAAATAGAATCTTGTTATGATTTTACGGGTAACTTTATTAGAACCGCAAGGAAAAGTATAAAAAAAATGGCGCAAAGAAAAGATGGCTGGCTGTCTTTTATGTTAAAGGGATTTGGAACGCACGGCGGTGCAGTCACCGCATATCAAAGCAGCCCTATCAGCACAGAAACATTTGTTTCTCCCTACAGCACCCTTGTTAAGAATGAAATTAGCCGTGCGGGGAATGAGCGAGAGCCGCCTATTGAACTCGTCATAATACGCCGGATCTGTGGACGGCGATAGGAATCAAGAGAGCAAAGCAGGACGCGGGGTTTGTGCAGACCTCAGATGTTCCACGTGAATGCTGCTCATCTTATCGGCTCGCCTGGAATGGCTCTAATTGGGAACATGTCTGTATGAAATGGGTATAAATTGACAGTAATTGCTTTTGGGCGCGTGAAAATGCAAACGCTCCTTTTTTATAATGTTTATCAAGCAAGACAAAAGTACTCCGGCTGGTCCCTGTATCGCGGATGAGAGGACAATAAACACGGATGTAAATTCAAGACGGAGCCGCTACATCTCATCCTTTTTAAGTGCTACTGTAGTAATTACTTGCTGTGGCCTACACAACTGTCACATCCACATGAAACAGTGTGTGTTCTCTCCAAAGAGTGGCACATAAAAAAGGGGTTTCGGAGCACTTTTCTGAAGCAATGCACCCACTTGAGATGCTGACTGCTTGTGATAACTCCTGGGTTCCTCGTCCCATAGGCAGAGCTTTGCAATAATCCATTCTCCATACAGATTTCTCCCACAGTAGCTGCTTCATCCTATTATCACAGGCATTATACAAATGTATACCGCTGTAATCCACACTCATAGAGCCAGATGCTTTTAGAGACATTTGTGTTTTTCAGCTGCGGAGACGGAACAAGACAAACCCAGTCACCCCACCGGAAGAAGTCTGCTCTATACTTTCGCAAAAAAAAAAAAGTTTACAATGACTTTGTATGCACATATGGCAAAGATGTGGCGGGTAATGCACTGTTTTCAGAGGGAGATGTCGGGTTGGACCGTATGGGGGTGTTTAGCATATCCAAAGTCTCCAGCAGAGACAAACACAGACACAAGCGGGTCATGGGGGATGGGAATGGCTCTGTGAACTCAGCAGGTGGTTGAGCATGAGATGTGATAACTAGATGTTCTGGATGACAACATTGCTGGAGCTGGTCTCTCCTAATGTAGCGTATTTGCCTAATAACCCAGCGGGCATGCAAAGGCAAATCTGTGATGAAGAAGGGGCCCCCACCTTCAAAAACATGGAATATGACGTACGATCCATGGAAAAAAAGAAAAAAAAAGACACAAAAATTTTTCAAAAAAAGCTTCCAGTGAGTGGAGTGAATAAAATTCGCTGGGGTTGTATTTGCAGATGCTGGTGGTAGAGTCGAGCTCGCCAGCTGATGGCTCGCGATTCATGCTTCACTGGCTCGTGTGGACCTCAGGGAGACATCATCCACTGGCAGATGCGCACAGCTCACCACTCTCTGCCACTTTTGTAATTGACATCTGCATGTAAGAGAATGGCGGCGGCGGCAGCCGGTGCCATGTTCCAGGAAAATAAGGTGGAGGATAAGCAGAGCACATCCTTGAGAGCTTTCACGTCAACTGTCTTCTTTCTGATGCCTGGGAGTGCTCTGGCATTAATGGCACATATTATTCTTTGAATTATGGAATCATATACAGCAGCTGTTGGTCCAATTTGGACCCAGAATTACATGGAGAACAGCTCCAGGGGAGAACGATGAGTTTTGTCTTAAATAGAAAGAACCCCCCTTATTTTACTGTGAAATCTGTGGTTACATTTCATGACTTTATGCAAAAGTCTTCCATTATTTGGAAGCAGATAATTGCAGGCCCCAGAGGGTGGTAGTGTTGAATTGCTACAACGGAATGATCAATAGAACAAAACAGTCTGTGCGAGCTTACAGTCCTCTGCACTCCATTGAGTAAATCTATATCAGCGTATCTTGCTATTGGATTCACTCTGTCGTGACAAAGGCTACCAAAGTTGGCCGATGCCTTAATGTATCTTTTCCTGTTGGCCTTCTCTATTGGCTTTGTGAGAAAAAAGAACTTGAAAGGCAACTTCAGGATCAAAACCACATCCAAAATGTAGCAAGAAAACAAAGTTTATGGTTTTTGGTACTTGGACGTGTTTATGAAAAAAAGGTTTCTTGGATCCATAATAGCCTTACCCTGAATTTACACTGGTCTACGTGCGGTGCCCAAGAAACCAAACAGTGCTTCTCCATTGCAATAGAACGTCCGTTTATCAATCAGAAGGAGATCTCCTTCCTCATGCCTGTGTTCCACACCGCAACGCAAGCGCTACCCCAAATTTACACTGCTATGCCTGTGGCGCATCTGCTTTGCCTGAGGAATCCGTCTTATGACCGTCACTTCATTTCCATAGACTCCATCGCATCTCTACACCAAAAATGTAAAAACTCAGTTGGTTAAGGGCAAACCTGGCACATGAGAAATCTGGGTTTGATTTCCAAGGGCCACGATGACCCCAGTATGGGTCCTTGCGGGCGAGACTATTCCTGCTACTGCCTAACTATGTAGCCACAAAGGGTCCCAAGTCTAAGTCCCACCGTGCCGGTCCCCAGCCCATCAAAATACAGGTTTAATTTAGGAAGGACCCCTCCCCCTTGGATCCCAGGAGTGGTTTGTCCTGTCACCCCCATGTCAAGTAGTTTGTCCCGCTCCCCTTTCTCATCCAACATTTAAAAGATCAAACCACCATGCCCTATCCCTCTAAACTGACTTTATATGTAAAACACATGTTTTGTGTCATATATGATTATATGATTTATCCGATATGATTTTAAACTTTCGTCATCCGTGGTGGTGGTGACGTGCGTTGTTCCATCACTGTATATATGAAATTTAGGCTATTCCATTACTAATCACTACATACTGCCCCAGATAGTGCGTTTGCCATTTTGTAGTGCTGTCCGAATCTACAATTCCAAAATTGAGTGCCCTAGAAATTTTCCAGAAGTCCCTGCGAAAAACCAGTGTCCATTGATGCTCACCAGACTGGTGAATATAGACCACAATGCAGATTTTTTTTTTTTTTTTTTTGTGTTTAAATGTATTTTTTTAATAAGCCATCAACATTTTCATCTTCAGAACACCAAATCGTCATAAAATGCTTGTATTGATTCGATTCATGGAATCCTTGATGTCACATTTGCCATAAAAAAAAACATGTTGTCCGAATTACTTTCTAAAATCTGGGGCATTAGATAGTCTCTAAATAGTTTTTAATAGTTAAGGATTAGGGACGGAAATCGGACATGAACAAGTTTTATTTTGAAAGTACAACTGAAGTTTTTGCAGAGGGATGGACATGGAACACAGACATGGCGGAGGCGATGTTAGCACTCCAAATGATTAATAAACGTTTTTTTGTTTTTTGTGTCAACACAACGGACACACCCCAAAGACACACCAGTGTAAATTCGGGTTAAAGAAGTCACATTCACCCATATGGAGGGTTGACCTGTTTTTCTGAATGGCCTTCTTGGCTGACGCTTCGTCCCTTTTTGGTTAAAGTGGATTATTGTTTAAAAGTAGTAAAAATGTGACCTTTTAAGAACTGCACAAACTTCAATGTCTACTTTTGAAGGCTCTTCCTCATCTCTGGAACTATTGTGTGCACTCTGGGCAAAATTAACTTCTACCTTCAAAATGGGATTAAGTATAGACACCATAACTAATCAGATTTCAGTGACAGAGGGAATTCCTGGAGACTTGCAGTGGGCTTCTCACCATTTGGGGTTAATGAGTGTCTTCTACAGTTTCCTCATAGCCATTTCATACCTTGGGGATTTGAATAATTCCCATTGATAGTTTCCAAATCTCAAATGAGACAGGATTAATCAAAAGCAGAAAAAGTAAGCTGATGAGGGTGAGGTGGCACGGCGAGGATGAGGATACCCAAATCAGGAGGAAGGTGACTTGTTATACACAGTGGGCAACATATTCATTTCATTTTAATGGCTGTGGAGGTCTGCGAGGGAAACTGCGTGAGAAGCTTCGCACAAACGTGGGGGTGATCTTTAAAGCAGCGATGACGACGCTTTGCCATTTTAATCAAAAGACATTTTAACTACAGTTTCTGTCGTTTTTAATAAAAAGGGAAGAAAGCCCATGATGCCCCCCTCCTCATGATGCTAGAGTTTAGGGTTTAAGAGTGGGCTGTTCATTATGGCACCACTTTATAGCCCAGTGGCAGTTCTCTTCTTTTCATCCTTTTACTTCACAAGTACCATATGTGTAAAAGTTAAAAAAAAAAAAAAAAAAACCTACGCTCAAACTAAATAAAGTCAGTTTTGTGTTTGTTAAGCAAAATAACTTACTGTGTTGACATTAATTTATAAAAAAAAAAAAAAAAAAAAACATCTAAATGAGGGTTTGTTGTGTTTCTATGTTTTTGCTTCCAATCAGATTGGGTAAAAAATTCTCACTATTAACCCTTTTAACTGCCTCCTTAACCAGACGATGGAGCAGATTTACAAGACATAGGCTGTGTCCAAATTCGAGGGCTGTGTTCTTCCTGGGTTTCATTTGAAGGCTGCTTACATCACAGCGCCATGACAAGTGCTGTCCAAATTCAACGACTCCTTCAAATGCAGCCAGCAATTACCGTCTTCTTCATCCCAATTTCAAGGATTAGTCTATGCTGTCCATATCCCAAGATGCATTGTGGTCAAGCCCGGAGATTTTCTAACAAAAATTGCGGACTGTGCAGTTGGACCCGGAGTGGGAAATAATTACCCCTTTTTATGCTTACACCTTCATGATTAAAAGTTGGAAGGGACTGTTCGGGACTCACGTTTGCTAGGCAGCAGGATGTTCCCCAATGGAACGGCTGGAATGCTAGACCCGTCCAATTGTTAACATCGGGCCAGCCCGCTCATCGAACAACCTGGCAAACATCCACCAGGAAGTCTGCAGCCATTGAAGGATGCAGATCTCCAGTTTGGACACACCCATAGTATTAAAACCATTAATTGTGTGTCTTACTTCCCCAAGGCAATAACCAGCAGAAACACATTTTTTGAAATTGATTTAGTCCTGGTTGGTTAGTTAAGGGGTTAATGGTCAAACCAGACAAAAGGAGTTTGTTGTTTTGCTTTCACTCTGCAGCGCTGCTTGAAAGAAACAAATCCTCTAAATCCGCCCAATGCCTTAGAAGATTACATAGTTACTGTTGAATGAAGGTAAGGTTCACCCTTAACAGGTTGTCAGTCTATTCATCAGTTAACCTATGAAGCATGTTTTTGGACTGTGAGAGGAAAGCGGAGCTCTGGGAGAAAACCCACACATGAACTGAGACAACATGCAAACTCCACACAGAAATCTCAGCCTGGATTCAAACCCTTCTGACTGTCAGGCAAGAGTGCTAAGCACTATTCTGAAATAACCCCACAACTTTTCACATTTTTGAAAAACTCAGAACGCTACTAAAATCTGAAAATGTACCCCCCCCCACACGCCTCTGTGTTTCTGTGCGTTGAAGCTCCGAGTCAAAAAAGGGAGCTAATTAAAAGATAGCCAGCATTATAAAGAGTATTCACATTTGTCTTATTTGTCAGAATAATCCTTCTTGCTCTGCTAATTTTTTCTAACATGCATTTTTGTTGTTGTTGTGGAAGTTATTCAACTTATAAACTGGCCAATCAGATGCCCCAATAAAAGAATGTGGTGCCTGCTGTCCCCCATGTCAAACGTTCATTGACAGATTCTCTTAAGCCCACCTTCAAGTGGAAGAGGTGTGGTCTTCCAAAAGCTCACTATTATTGGATTACAATGTATATGATATTTTTTTTACTCACAAACTTAGACAGTATTGGTGTAAAGTACGCAACTAAGCCTTACAAGCAGGGGCAGAGCTAGAACATTTTATATGGGGATGGAGGCTGTAGACTTTGGAAGGGTAGAAAAACACTAGACTGGAACACAATTACAAATAAAATGAAAGGGTCAAAAATATTTACTTCTAACAGTTTTATTATTGTTTTTATTTCATTGAAAAATATTACTTTTGTTATGTTTGGTATGTTGTTATGTTTTAAAAAAAAAAGCTTGCATTGATAATTTTTAAATCTATGTCTATATTTATACTAATATTGACTCAAAAATTAGGGGTCAAGCTATTTGCTGGGGGGGCACCTGCCCCCGACCCATCCTCACTCCACCTCTGCTTACAAGCATAAGATGCTCCCTTTACTTATAAAATGCCGTTTGAGACTCCAGTGCTGCAAATAAAGGTTTTCAAGCACTGTTCAAAATGAGCCTGTACTCCCACTACCACTCTGCATTCATCATATAGATGCCACTATATTGCTCACAGCAAGCCTTTTAAAAGGATGGACAAGTGCCACTGCTGCAGGGTTGCTTGTCCTGTGTCATACTGGCTGGTATTTAAGTTCCCTCGGATAAATCATTTACATCAATTCACTTACTGATGAAGCGTGAATACATATGGCAAACTCTGTTCAAATATGATTTATTTTAATTGTCACGCGGGGACCAGCTATTGCACTTCTGCAGAACGGGTCACTGCGTTGGAAAATTGCAGCAGAGGCCCTCATTTGAAATCTATTTGTACATTTTGGCCTGTGGTATAAAGATGTGCTGAGTGCATATAAATGCCCTCCCAGTGTGCCCTCAAACTTACTCTGAACTGGAATACGGTCACCTGGGTGCATGGCTCCTTCACAGGCCGGCGTGCTTACTCAGTGGGAACTCAAATTAAGCTGCAGCAACGGCGCACGTTCCACATGAGCGAGCGCACATATGTGATGGCAGGCTCCGGTGTGAGGTCGGCGGCCGGAGGCTACTTATGTTCTGGATTTCATGGGCTAAGTTTGCATGGATCATTTAATACTTCTCTTCATCTACTTTTGGGGTGGCATCCATGGAAGCTGTGGATAAGTGGAGCTCTTGGCAGTAATCCCTGTCCTACCTGGGACTTGTGGAATTAAAGTTTTACGATGTAAAAATATCAGTCAGAACTCTCTTTTTGAGTTAGATTTATGTCGGAGTGCCGAATAGGATAAAAGACTGAGTGGTAAAAGAAAGAGGCGCCAACTCTTTTGTTTGAGTCCATTCCCAGAAGATGTGCTCCCTGGTGACGTGTCATATCTTGCTGGCAGACAGGCTAGGACCCTGCAACCTTGTCTGACAGGTTAGATTTTTAAAAAGTGCTCTTTCACATGGCCTCTTGTCTGCCATTGTCATAAGTGTCTGCTCCGTTTTGATGGTTCAAACAGTTTGGGTTCGCACAGTGTCGAGCTAAAGATACACACTGGCTATGAAAGAGAAACGCAGCGCACGGTTCAATTCTTCAAGGCTTGACACTTTTTATTCCCAGAGAATTAAATTCAAAGACCCACTGTGATCATCTTTTGATCTATTTCAAAGTGGCTCTAATGGTCTTTTTAGTTATAATTTTGCAGTTTTTAGCCAAAATAAAAAGCCTTGCGTCGTTTTCTAGGACATAGTTACATTGATTTGAATCACAATTGAATTCTGAACTTCAAGTTTTTCGCTTTCATTGCTCACCCACCACAGGCGATAAAAGCATCCACATCATTGGACGGGCTTAACTTTCTCATTAGCTGCAAATGAAAGCCAATTGAGCACCATGCCATGGAGGACAAAGCCATGACAGTCATTTCAACAACACTCATGGATCAAAGACTAGCAGTTGATAATGTGTTTACAGCCCTTTGTACATGTAAAGCATGTTTAGAAAATATTGACCGTAATTTTTAATTATGGTTTACTTTCTCTGGTAGACAAGGGCAGAACTAGAACATTTTATATGTGGGTGGGGGGGGGGGGGGCTATTACAAAGGCTATTACAAATGGAAGGATCAAAATGTGTATTTAAAACACTTTGATTTTGTTATTGTTATTCAAATAAATTATTCATTTGAGGGGCTTGAAGAAGTTTGTATTGATGATTTGTTCATAATGATACTGATATTGACTCAAAAAATGTAGGGGCACGGTGCCCCCCTGTAGCTCCGCCCCTGCTGTTAGATCCATTTAGCCCTTTAAGACTAGAACTCTTGAACCAATTTTGTAATCAACGTAACTCCAACAGATTTGCACTGATGTGCGTCACTTTATAGAAGTGAAGTGTTTAAATCAGCTGATTCTGTCACGAAGAAAAAACGACCAATAATAAAGCTTGTTTTCTCTGTTTTAGAATCCATTGGAAATACACTAAATTTGTAAAGCGTAGCATCCACTTTAAAGTTAATTGACTGATTTAAATATTTTAACAGATAATGATTGATGCAACAATTACATATTTGTCATTTATATCTTACAAATTGGTATGGAATTGTATAAATAAGAAAAATGTTGTAACATTGTGTTCCAAAGCATTATTGTTTTCAGCCACTATTTAAATGGTTATAGGAGTGTGAAAAAGAATATGTTTTTCTTCCTCCCACTCCCTTGTAATCTTTGTAAATCATAAGCATTGTTTATGCATGATATCTGTGGAAAAACTGTTCAGAAGCTTGGAATAAATCACGTAAATCAAATCATTTTAAAGACCTTACATTGGTTTATAAATGTTTTTGTGGTCTTAGGCCATCTTATCTGATATGGTTTTACAATATGAGCCCCTAAAGGGTTTCTGGTACAGGTAAGTCCTGAAGTAAGAACCAAAGGCTACAGTGAGACTTCATTCAGTTATTATGGACCTCGCCTGTGGAACATCCCACCAGAGAGCATCAGGCCCGCAGACATTGTTCATGTCTTTAAAGGAAGGCTCAAGACCTACCTCTTAAATCTGGCTTTTAGCTGCCATTTAGTAAAATACAGTACAGACCAAAAGTTTGAACACACCTTCTCATTCAAATGAATGGGAACGTGTGTCCAAACTTTTGGTCTGTACTGTATTTGATGTGAACATTATTTCATGTATTCAGTTATTTATTTGATCTTATTTATTTGTAATTAACTTTTATTGAGGAAACTTGTCTGCTAAAGTTGATGATTATTAAAGTGGATACATCTTTGCATGAAGGTATGACTACTGATTGTATTGTTTTTTGCATTATTCTTGCTTCAATTGCTTGAAATAAACCATTTCAAATCAAATTCAAATCAAGTCAAAAGTTTATTTATCTGGTTATTAACCCCTTTAACCACTTTTTCGACTACAGTAACTCTTCAACCGTTTACGCAAGAAAAACTAGGTATGCAACACTTTATGTTAATAATGTGTCGCGGCTTTTCTTTGCATCAGAATTAGCTGGTTTGGTGTTAAAGGGTTAAACAACAGCTGTCATATGCTGCTGCTTCTCTGTTGATGATCCAATCTGTTTCGGACAATTTTTGTGATGAGCAGAAGACTTAAGAAACCCCCCCCCCCCCCCCAAAAAAAAACCATTCTTGGCAGACCGCTAACCTTGAATCAGACATTAGATACAGTTGACACTGTTTTTATTACTATTTGAAACTCCCACACATTTCACATTGAATTATAGAACAAAGACGGACGTTTTTCAGTGGTAAAAACGTCTTGGGTATTTATTTTTACTTTTACTCCAACATCAATCCCAGTTGCTCCAGTGGCTTCATCATAAACCAAACACGCCATGCTCTGTTTCCAAAGCAGCGGCGTTTTGTTTACAACCTTCTTAGACGAGCCACCCTCACACATTTGTTGTCCCAAATATTATGTGCTGTTCCATTTTTTTATTTTTTTATTTGCAGAGCAATGAACTTTAGTTGAACTTGCTAAAGTGGACGCCATCTTGAATAGATTTAGCTTGTGAATAATCTGTCTTCCTCAGGGATGATGGATTCTAAACTGTTTTGAAACAGTCCTAAGGCACTCCTGCGTTGATGGAAAGCAGAACCTCCCTTCCTAACATCACCATGAATGTCTTTTTTTTTTTTCGACATTGTGCTAAAACACATAAACCAGGGATGTACAAACTTTTAGCAAAGAGGGGCACATTTGGTGAGGTGAAAATGTGAGGGCCAACCAATGGGTCTGCATTTTTTCAACCCGTATAATAACATTAAATACAAATAAACTATTTAATGAACATTGTTTTGATATTGGATGTCTTTATATAGAACAGAAATGTGTCTAAATACATCCATCTATCCATTTTGGGGTCACAGGGTTGCAGGAGCCTGTCCACCCTAGACAGGTCGTCAATGTGTCGCTGGATGTCTAAAACATTTGACCAACTTTGAAGTTCTTGAATATGACAAATAAAATGAAGAAAAGTCTGTCTGTAAAAAAATGTTTTGTAAACATTAAATGTAAGTTCATAGAAAATGTTATATATTATTTCCATTACCTGTTCACTGTAAACTTCTTAATGTAACCCTGTGAACAGGAAAGTAACACAGTTATCTTATTTAAAAGTACAAAACCGCTTTGGTTTTCATCACAGAAACAAATTTGTTTTTCAGGTTTGGCCCTTATATTGTGTTTGGGTCAAAACTGGCCCATTTTCACGGCTTAAAATGGGCCAGTTTTGACCCGAACACAATATAAGGGGGCTTCAAAGGTCAAGTAGCCACAGGTTTACAGCAGCTTATCATGACTTTACATGAATCCACTGGGTTCTGATGAGGAAACCTTGGAGGAAAAAATGTACATACAATTTTTAAATGACAAATTGTTTATCATGCGCAATGCATTGGGGTCTATATTTGCTAACCTAGGGAGCATTGATGTATTTTTTGCAGAGACTTCTGGGACATTTTCAGGGACCTGGATTTTTGAACTGGAGTGAATTCGAACCCATTTCTTTATCGTTTATTAAAAAAATGAAAACCATTTTGGGGTAATGTGTAAAACACCAAATAAATGTTTTTCTTTCTTTTTTTTTTATTTCTAAATCTGAAATCAATTACTTCGAAATGAGCTTTTGTTCTTGCAGCGATGAAACATAAGCAGTAGGTCTGAAATAATGACATCCTTTTTTTTTTTTTTTACCTTCAGTCTACTTTTGCCCCGTAGTATCAAAACTGAGTTAAAGTAGAGAGGCAGAGGGAAGATGATAGATTTGCTGAGAAGTTTTTCTGACAGGAGCAGCAAAATAGGAGAAGGAGAACAAAAAAAAGAGACCAAACGAATAGTGGCTGTTGGATCAAAAGCTGGATAAAAGTGCTGTGTAACGTGCTCCCCTTTTTTCCGAACCAGAAGGTCCACATTTGACATCTCAAAAATGTACAAATAAGATCACGACAATTGGAAAAATTCCCGGGAATGTCATTCAAAGCTAAAAATAGCAGGCGAGGAGGTTCTTAATTATGTAGTTTGGAACTGTAGAAACAGACCATAAAGCAAAAACAGAGACTGGACAAGTTGGGAAAAGTAAAGTAAAAAAAAAGAAGTACATAAAATCTGAATTAAATTAAAGACATAAATCTAATCAAGAGAGTAAATAGCATTCAGATGACATTTATTTTATTTGCACTTTTCCCCCTTCAGAAACTCATAATCCTGCATCTGGAATGTCACCATTTGCATAGACAAACATATCTTTGTTTGTGCTTGCACCGCTTGATGTCAGATTTTCAAAAGTCTGATGACAGTGAGGAAAGAAAAGAGCACACAGAGGCGTCAACATTTTGAGTTTTGGACGCCAAAGAAACCTCTCTGGCGGCATCTTCTGTCATCTCAACCACAGACGAAGAGGATTTTTTTGTGGCTCCAGAACGTCCAGCTTTTGGGTTTGTTAATAAAAATAAAAAAAATCTTTCTTTACATAGCACTTTTAGTATGTAACATAACACAGAGTGCTGAGTGAACACTCATGTACGGTGGCCTAGAAGGGTCCAGTTGTAGCTGACAGAGAATGAAGAGCATCTCTGGGACCAGAATGGGTTAAAGAGCATCCTGACGCATCTCTCTGCGGCTGTCAGGGGGAAGCCACAAGTCAACCGAGCCAAAACCCAGCTGCTAAAGGGGGGTCAGGCCATGGTGCAATACGGAACGAACGCCAATCAGCAATCCACACTCGCAAACAATACATATCCAGAGATTCACAAACAACAACATTGACTGTGCCACAGAAGAAATCAAAGATCCACAAAAACCAACAAGCACTTAATTTGTTACAGGAAAAAAGAACTTGACATTACACCAAAGGAAAACAAAACCATGACTCGCCTTTGACATGTGGCGTGGGTTGAAATGGCCACTGACCCCAGAAATGGACTGGCACCAGGCCAACTGGAAAGACACTGCAGACGTTTTCCTCAGTCCACGATGGCTTGATCACTCGTTAAAGATTTTGTGATTACAGAGTTTCCCAGTTTTCCAGTGGTGGCAGCCATGGAGTGGCTGACCAACTGGACCAACTGGCCTCAGATCAGCTGATCAGATGCTTCTGGAGGTACCGAGGTCCAGACGGAAGCTCAGAGGGGACAGAGCTTTTGCTGTAGCCGCTCCAAAGCTGTGGAATACTTTGCCGCTGGCCATTAGAGAAGCCCCTTCACTGTCCACTTTTAAAACCCGTTTAAAAACCCATTTTTATGCTCTGGCTTTTAACCCAATATGAGACCACTGTTTTTTCCAACTGTTTACTGTTTTCTATAGTTTTATCTCCCTCTGTGTTTTTAACATGTTTTAATGTTTGTCTTAACATGTTTTAATGGTTGTCTTTTACTATTGTGTTCAGCACTTTGTCTCAACTATTGTTGTATGAAAGTGCTATATAAATAAAGTTGAGTTGAGTTGAGTTGAGTGAAGTGTCTTGTCTCAAATACATTTCTCTCAGTCACATTTTAGATGAAATTCAAATGATGCTTTTTATTTTTATTTAGTCCATATAAAACAGTAGTTTAGCTCATGCTTGGACTTCTTCTTCCACCTCAATCATGATAGAGACATGAGGACTCACAAAGTAATCCACTTCTCAGCTTTTAGACCAACTGGCAAAAATAAAATAAAAAATGGAACTTATTTTGAAAAAAGAGATTTAACATAAACACAGGTCAAAACATATATATACATATATAATACATTATACATACATATATATATATATATATATATATACAGACAAAAAGTTTGGACACACCTCATTCAAAGTTTTCTTTATTTTCATGACTATTAAAATTGTAGATTCGCACTGAAGGCATCAAAGCTGTAAATTAACACATGTGGAATTATACACCAAAAAAGTGTGAAACAACTGGAATATGTCATATTCTAGGTTCTTCACAGTAACTACCTTCTCTTGATGAGCTTCAAGCGGTGGTCACCTGAAATGTTTTCACTTTACAGGTGTGCCCTGTCAGGTTTAATAAGTGTGATTACTTGGCTTATAAATGAGGTTGGGACCATCAGTTGTGTTGTGCAGATTCAAATGGGTACATCTGTGTATAACCTGTATGTTTATAATCCCACACGTTTTAAGTAAGCGTTAATGGCCATCGAAGAATGCATTATCACTTTTTATACCATGGTCCGGGTGAATACTCGATTCTGATTGGCTGCTGGGTATGCATTAAAATCTGATAACCGCACGGTGAAAAAAGAAGTTCCGGTCGGCTAGCTTAAATGTTTTGTATCACTGCGCCGGCTTCTGTAAAACAACCTTTTGCTTCATCATCTGAGCAAAAACAAGCGGTAAGCGATTAACTTTCCCTCTGAATTGATGCTTTATTCAACCCATCGGGACGATCAGCATATATATATATCGCCGAATCTTGACTGCAGCGGTGGTGCTGCGCGACGCGGACTATATGTTACGTGACGTGGCGCATCGCGCCGCGTCACGTAACATATAGTCCGATTTTTGTGAGAAAAGCGATCCAAATCGAAAAAAAAAACAAGAATTAAGGACTAAAACCTGGTTAATATGTATTGCTTTTGTAGGTGACCATGGTATAAGCGGGTTAATGGCCTTCGAAGTGTGCGGTTATTACTAGTCGGACGGTTCAGGCTTCCACGTCGTGCGTTAAAAAGTAGTAACCGCACACTTCGTCGGCCATTAACCCTTACTTAACGCACGCCGTGGAAGCTTAACCCGTCCTCAGCGAAGCAGTCAAGCTTCTGTGATATAAAGCGATATATATATATATGCTGATCTTTCCGATGGGTTGAATAAAGCATCAGCTCAGAGAGAAAGTTTCCCTCTTACCGCTTGTTTTTGTCCAAATGATGAAGCAAAAGATTGTTTTAAAGAAGCTGGCGCAGTGATACAAAACATTTAAGCTAGCCGACCGGAACTTTTTTTTTTTTCACCGTGCGGTTATCCTGTGGTATATCACTTTTTAACGCACACCCAGCAGCCAATTGGAATCGAGTATTCACCCGGACCATGGTATAATTAGCTCTGTGGGCAGGGCTAGAGAAGGGCGTGCTTGTGCCCACAAAAATGACTCAATGAATGAAAATGAATGAATGAAATGAATCAAAACAAGCAGTCTACCTCTGTTCCGAAGACACTGAACCCCACTTTGCTTCTGGTGGAAGGTTGGGCCCAGTGTTCAGCAGCAAGTCTGGATTTTCTTTCTGTTTTGTGCCGGTCTTGTATTTATTCTCCATTTTTTTCATTCAGTGTATTGTAGTTTGGCTTTTTTGACTTCCTGTGCTCTTTAGCTCCGCCCCTTTTTTCTGTCCGGCCTCAGTTAATTGTTCCCAGCCGTCTTTAATTAGCAATTGCACCTGCAGCATTTCTTCTCATGAACTCAGTCTCTATTTAATCAGGAGTTTTTCAGCTCTGCCAGGCTTCTGTGTTGCAAACATGTTCTTTTTTTTTTTTGTTTTTTTTGTTTTTTTTACACATTTACATTTGGGATCTTGTACAACTACATTCTGAGTACTTCTATCAGAAAGAAGTTTTAAAATGCATAGGTCTTTCCAACACTCAATTTTGCAAGGACATAAGTTGCTGTTTATATTGCATGAATCTGTATGATTTTTTTTTTCTTTTTAATGCCTGTGACGCTCCACATTTCAAATCTTGTGATTGGTTTTGAGACATAACACATATGTGATATGTAGGTCACGGGTGTTCCAATAAGGAAGCCAAGTTGCCTGGAAGATGACCAGTAATCCACTTTGCTCTGGCTCCGGCCTGGCCGCTGACCCCTACTGACCTCCCTGGAATTGATTTTTTTGCGCTTGAACCGAATGCATGCACACATTAAGCCAAAATATCACTGGGGAAAAAAAAGAAAGAAGTTGGGGATAAAAGACAGTGAGAGATCCAAGGAGAGGAGGCAAAAGATTGAAAAGAGAGGAGCAGTATTGGCACACTGAAAGACTGTGTTTAGCCAGAGGAAAGATGGATGACTACAATGACTTACTTTCATAGAACATCTGTAGTGTAGAATAGCAGGACAAAATGATGAGGGCCCTGTGAAAAGCTGTAATTTAATAGCCTAATTTCCTGCCCGGCCCAGCAGAAATATAGGCCTGACACTGACAGCAGATGAAAATGCACCAGGATTTGATTTTCTCCCATGTAGAGAACAGGTTCAGGCCCATCTCCTGCTCCTCAAAGCCCCACTAGCAATATTGTGCATCTGTGTGTGTGTGTGAATGTGTGCTGAGTTAGAAAGGGCTAGATTAAAATTCAGATACTCTTGTGGTGGAGACTCCCACCTCAGGGCTAATGGCGAATTTAGTTATAATCACCCCATTTTAACTGATGTTTCTGCACCACTAGTTCAAAGCATTGGTGGATTGAATAGGAGGTTAAAATAAATAGTTTTGCGTCTGTTTAACCTGCATTCACCTTTAGGGCTAAAATGCATGTTACACTGACCTCTTGCACAAAGAAAACTGCTCACAGCCACTGATCTGGTGCATGAAGTGCATCTGCTGTTAAACTGCCATGACGTGACGGCTGGAGATGGTAAAAGATGACATACAGTAACGACAAGGGCTTGTCCAAGCTTTTCTGTGGCCAAATGAATGGCGTTTGGGTTTATCTACCAGAATTCTTTGAAGCTACATAAATCTGTCATTTTTTTCTCCAATATTGAGCAATTGAGACTCTTTGCTTGTCATTTGTATTTTTTTTAACATTTTAGTGCACTTCTATTGATTGTATTTGTCCACTTAAGACCCACTGGATTAATAAAATCAGTGAATCGATCTGAATCGATCCAAGCTCAATAGATCAATAATCAATCCATAAAAGTAGAGATCGATCTTTTATGCCTTTTTTTTTCCGGTGACCCAACGTATAATGACAGTAAAGTGAAAGACCGCTAGCTTGATGTCAGCGTATAATGGAATTTCCCATAGGACGGCCTAAACATATATTGTTGACTAAATGAACAGCTTTATGTACTCACAAGAAATGAATTTTCCAAACTCTGAATGTGGAAACATTTTTTTAAGCAACTTATTGTGGTCTAATGCATCGTTTTCTGCTAAAATCTTCTGAAATAAAGTTTAATGGAATAGTGACCAAAATGAAACGCCGTCCAGGAGAGGCAGAACATAATGATCTGCACATTTTTGTTGGAGCTTCTCCTTTTTGCAATTTAACAGTATGTGAATTATATCAGATATATCATATATATATATATACATATATATATATATATATATATATATATATATATATATATATGTTTTATATTTTATTTTTTATATTTATATATTGTTTTATATTTATATTTATATTTTATTCCTTTTTACATTTTGTTTTATCTCCAGTGTTTTTCCTCATGTGGACCCTCCACAGTGATCAGGGTCGGGTCCTTGCTGTGATCAGGCATCCTATGGTAGCGTCCTCTGTGGATATGAGTGGTGTTTCCTCATGTCAGTATTCCGCCAGATTTCTAATTTAAATCTTTTTTATTTATAATATTTTGTTTCCTGTGTTGTGTAAATGGGGGTTGGGGGAGGTTGTGTGAAGGTTTTGTTTTTTTGTTTTCATGTCAAATAGTGTTTATATCACATAAAGTGCTATATAAAGAGCTTTATTAAAAGTTTGATCTGATTTAAATGGGTTATTAAAATAAAAGACCTACATATTAAAATATGTTAAAATGTAAAAGGTGAGATTATGAAATGTAATCTAAATTTATCAGGAGGCCCCTGAAGATGTGGTCGGGAAATCTTATCTGTCTCGACAGGCTGTATGAATCAGCACTCTGGCATTGTTTGGACGCCTGACTAAAATGATATCACAGTCATGCAGGTGGATGTAATAAATACATAAACCAATTTGTCGGAGTCACGTTATGATAGAATGTTCCCCTTTTTTTTAAATATATATCACATAAAAGAAACATGACTGATCGCAATGCTTGTTTGATGCACAACAAATATATCTCCAGGATGCCAAATTTGGCTAAATGGAAGGAACATTCATAGGGTCTTGGATGAATCGCATGACCCTTTAGGGTCCATTATGGCCCCCCACATTTGAAGCCACCCAGATGGTACCAAATATTGCAATTCTTCATATGACCAGGTTGCACAACGGAGTGTTTCTTGATGGCTCCCATGTTAAAAAGTCAAATTTTACCCCCCTTAATATTAGTATTTACAGCCTGGTTTCAATTACATATTCTGTGTTTTTTGCTGGGCTGCAAGATGGTGTAGTAGTTGGCACACTTTTCTTTGTCCAAAAACATTCTTAACAGGTTAACTGATTACTCTAAATTGTCTCTTATTGTTGCCCCAAGATGACCTGTCCACAACAGTAGCTAGGTAGGCTCCAGCGACCCCCAAACAAGAAATACTAGCTTAGCTTATTTACAATATAAGCCAACCATGCTGGAATCCTGTATTTTTTAAGGCAGTGCGAAGGGTTTTACCAAAGGACCCCAAATGTAGTTTTTTTTTTTTTCTTTTTTTCTTGATTTGTTACCTTTCCACAATAAACCCTACCTTTTTTTTTTTTTATAAGAAGATGTATTGTGGGACCCACACTTCTCACTTTAACTCCGTATGTATGTATGTATGTATGTATGTATGTATGTATGTATGTATACATGTATGAATGTATGTATGTATGTATACATACATATGTATGTATACATGTATGTATGTATACATACATACATACATATATACATGTATGTATGTATGTATGTATGTATGTATGTATGTATGTACTACAACATACAGACAGACATACAGACAGACAGACATATAGACATACATACATAACATACATACATACATACATACAACATACATACATACATACATACATACATACATACATACATACATACATACACATACATACATACATACATACATACATACATACATACATACATACATACATACATACATACATGTATGTATGTATGTATGTATGTATGTATGTATGTACACAATGAATGAAGTCTTTTGATTAAAAAAAATTAAATCTGGAACGATTTGAGTTGATAAATTACATACATTTCCTATTTTAAGGCAATGAACAGAAACATAGCTTAAGGCCCCTTTCTTTTTTTTTTTAAACAACAGGAATCAATTCAAAATGGTGATTTACAATTTTAATAGTTTACATCAAGATGCATAGTGTGGGCTCAGCAACAAATGACAAAGTCTCTATAAATGTAAATCAGACCAATAGGATATCCATACAAGCGGCCTGCAGCTGAGTGTTGCCATCAAGCAGTTCACCTAATGTGATAAGGAACATCAATAGTTGATTTTTAAACCTAGTGGTGCAGAGAAAGAAAATGAGGATGATGAGATTAGCACAGCTTGCCTCCAATGCCGAGATCCAGTTTATAAACGGGCACAATTAACACAAACTGTCATTATACTGAGGCTGATGACACGAGTTGGGGGAAATTGATTAATAACTTCCCAGGTCGAATGGGAATGTGCTGCAATACAAACACAGACTCGTATTTGTATCTCAGAGTCAACGCTGACATTTGAACTTCTGGATGTGATAATTAATCATTAGAAACTGTGTGTAGACAGAAGGCTGCACGCCAAGGCTCACGTATTCATCGCATGTTGATCTTCAGACAGGCATAATAATGCGCTTTGACAATCTCACTTTATTTTTTCACTAAATTAGCAGGTGTGCTCTTTGGCAAAAGCACCTCCATTAATGCGACATCCTGAGCTACGTTCCCTGAGGTGGACTAAGCCGGGTCTTAACTAATTATGTGTTAGTGGGGAACGGACACAGTTTGTACAGAAAACAATCTTTTTCCTTTTTGTTTTCATACATACATCCTTTTTTTATTTGATTCTGTGTTATTGTACAGTTTTGGCTTCAATTGAGATGTTCTTGTTGAAATTAGATGAGATGAAACCTTTTTTTTTCCTAGGTTTTTTTATTTTTGTGTCCTAATTACAGGCTACAGCTGTCACCATCTATTAGTGCAGCTTATGTATACAATTAGAACACAGGTGTTGGTCTTCTGCAAAATGCCGAATTGGCAGAAAAACTACTGGCGTAGTGGTGGTGGGGGGGGCTTTCTGCTGCCAGACTTTTGATATAGTAACTTCAGAAAGCAAAAGGCATTTCCAAAGCACATTTTTAAGACAATTGTGATTTTATGTTGTTACTTTTTAAAACGTAACTTTTTAATTTTTGTTTTTCCAATAGTAAATCGGAAATGATACTCAAAAGGATTTTTGTGGAAATTACACACGTGTGCAGACGTCTACTGTGTGTAGGACAGAAATGTAGACAAGTAAAACATTGCTAGTGTTCTAATGTATATTAAATAATCCTGACCTAAATATGTATTTTAGTAATTAGTATGTAGTAATATTATTTAGTATGTAGTATATTTGGTGCTTAATACTCTGACCCGAGCAAAACGTCCTTTAAATAAAAACTGTGTGGTTTTTAGGGAGTAAAATGCTATTGTTTTGGTTGTTGTGCACATTGCAACATTAGTCACAGCTCCCAGCTTTCCTTCCTGGATTGGAATCCAACCACAGAAGACCAAGTTTTGCATTTCCTTAATTGTCCACTAGAGGCTGGTTGCACAAGGAGAGCAATGTCCTATTGACTTCTATATTAAAAAGTTATATTGTGCACCAAAAGAAGACTTGATTATCTTGATTTTAAACTAAATTTTCAAGCCCTCAAGGCTTTTTATTCTTGAAACAATGCAACCAAATACATTCAGTACTAGTACAGTCCTGTCCAACCAAACATCATTCTCTTCAATGATAACTTCTCCTTTCACCTTATCATTTCCTTCAGAATCCACATTTCCTTTAAGGATTCATTAAATTATGATAGAATTTCATTTAGTCTGTAATTGTTCTACTTCTCTACCGATGATTCACTTCACACAACATGACATGCTGTCAGGAAAAGCAGGACAGGGAGGGCATGCGCTCGTATACCACGGCTCTTAAACAGCCGGAGGAGTGTTAGGATGGAAACATTTTATATTTTAAAGGGAAAGGTGTTAAAGCAGATTAAGCTTTTGGGCTTTCTCTGTCTCTCTCTGTCTCTTCACTGCCGTTTAGATTAGTCCGGGTAAGATGACTCAGCCATTTGATACTGTCAACAGAAAGAGCTTACCAGAGGCTTTTTAACAGGCGCCAGGTGATCTAATAAAAGCTCAACTACAGTGTCCTCAGGGCCAGCGAAATGGTGGTTCATTTCTCTTCCTTAATAAAAAATAAAAAGGGGGTTGTGCATACAACATCTCTGTCTTAACTTCTTCTTAAAAACTCTTTAGCATTTTAAAATGCGACTTCCACCTCCCAACTACAAATGCCGATTTTGCTGAAAAAATTCCATTAAGGTGGCTGTACATTGGCCTTTTGGGATATGTGACCGTAGTATTTGTTAGGTTTCGCCAGCAATATTCCCAGTTTTAACCCTTTAATACCGTAGCTTTAGTTTCAATTTCGCAGTTCTTTCGACTATTGTAACTCAACAGAATCAGCTGATTTATGTAACGGTCAAAGAGTTGCGATAGTTTAATGAGTGCTATTTTTGAGTTGCCAGAGACTTCACCAATAATAAAGGGTTAAACACCAGGTCTGCTATTAGAAGTTATACTATACTGTAGCGGAGCCTACTTGTGGGCGAAGGCAGGGGATGCCCTAGAGAGGTCGCCAGTCTGTTGCAGGGTAGAATGTCCACAATCACACACCCATTCACTCTCACACCTATGGTCAATTTAGAGTTGCCAATTAACCTATGAAGTACGTTTTTGGATGGTGGGAGGAAGCCGGAGATCCCGGAGAGAACCCAAGCATACACGGGGAGAACATGCAAACTCCATACAGAAAGGTCCCCCAGTGATGATTTTTTGGTCTGGGACTTGAACTGGGAGCCTTCTTGCTGTGAGGCAAGAGCGCTAACCACTGCGCCGCCGTGCAGCCATAGACCTGTGACCCCGAACCACTGAGCTGGTGGCCTTGGGATAAAAAGGCGATTGTGGTAGAGTGTCTGCCCTGTGACTGGATGGTCGTGAGTTCGAATCCAGGCGGAGTCATACCAAAGACTAAAAAAAAAAAAAAAAATGGGACCCAATGCCTCCACTCAGCATTAAGGGGTTGGATTGGGGGGTTAATCCACCAAATGGTTCTTGCTCACGGCTGTGTCTGCAGCTCACCGCTCCCCCAGGAGATGGGTCAAATGCAGAGAACAAATTTCAGACAGCTAATCGTACTTTAACTTTATTCAATCTCATGTCATAAATGTATACCTATATGTGTGAGTTTGGAGTTTATCTCACATCCTTTTCTTCTGCAGGAAACTTGTTTAACTGATAAGTGCTTTACATGAAATTCGGACCGGTGCAAGTTACTACTGGTTACATCTTCAACAAAAACAACAAAAAGTCAGCAGACAACTACTGTACATGTCTTTGTGCTTTATGAAAAAAACATATATTGCTTTAAAAATACTTTACTGATAATTTCAGACAATTTTAAAAATACTCATACAGCATTGTGGCCTCATAATTATAAGGTATTTTTTTTGTGAGAGTGTAGTACCTGCTACAAGCACAGGCAGAAGGCTGGATCCAATTGGAGCAGGTTTATTAGCTCAGCTAAAGGTCCAGGAAGCTAAATCAGGGTCAAGCAGGCAGGAGTCAATAACAGGCATAAGATCATCAGAAGAGAAACAGGGTAGTCAGGATCCAGGCGAGAGTTGAGGCAGGCGGCAAACCAAATTTAGAGATAGAACGCTCGGTAATGAAGGCAGAGTGGCACAGCTCAGAGCAGTGCTTGAATAGACTGCTTGATTGAGCAAATGAGAGGCATCCAGGAAGTGCATGCTGGGGTTGCTGGGAGGTAAAGTGCATTCAGTACTCTGGAGACGGTTCCCACTGGTGACTAGAGGGGGAGACTGAGCTCTGACTTCTGACAGTACCGAACTGTCACATAGTATACAGTATGTAACTATATCTTACTTCCAAATGAATCCTGTTTACCCAACATCCATTACGTCTCCAACGACAGCCAGTCTGTGATGTCGGGCGGTCTAAATATTTTTTTGAAGGAATGTTGGGGCCACTATTGGACGATACTGTGAAACCAGAAAGAAATTTCTGACAGTAGCCCTGCCTTGCTAAGTATTTTTAAAGAGTTATACCGCTTTGAAATTGTTTTTAAGGTAGAAACAAATGACCGTGTGCCTAAAGACACATAACTACATGTGGAAAGATTCAATCGGAAAAGAAATAAGACAGAGATTGAAGAAAACGGCCAAAAACAGACCAGGAGGGAGGGGGGAGGGAAGTGCTTTGAAAAATCCAGCCTCATGTCTCCAATTCATAATTAACTTTTCAGAACCACCGCAAAGCTACAGGCGAGAGGCTCATGCCAGCAGAAGGATTCCTTTTCTTTGGCAGATGTGACTCTTTCATTATGTTCATTAGCATGTTTTCTCTGTGGCAGCTGCATATGAGGCAGTTTGAGGAAGCGCGTGTCGCCAAACAAGCCCACAGGGGAGACAGTTTGAGTCTTGTTTGACTACTAATAAATAAAGTTTTTTTTTCATAGACAAACAACCAAATCATGTGTATTTCCATCGATGTGGATTGCATTTAAATTATACCGTTAAAAAAAGCAGCGATTCTGTTCACCGATTCCTAAAAAAACAGAACTGTATCAGTTTGCTATAGGTAACAAACAAAAGGATTTTTGAACAAATCGGATTCTGTTGATCTCCCTGTAAATCCGGCAAATTGAAATCAGTTTCGGTAAATTTGATAATTAGCTCAGATTATTAGAAGTTGGAATAAAATCCATTGTCTTCTACAATGATTTTGTTGACTTATAAAACCAACAGTAAAAAGTAGTTGCTTTGAGACAATTTCCATTCTGATGATGATGTTAATTGTCATGTTTTATTTAACAAGAATATAAAAAATGAATCATTAAAACTCATGGAGGTCTGCCCTGCTCCGAGGTTTCCGTAATCACTGACCGGTGGATGTCGAGTGGCGGCCACACGGCTCACCTTAATCTCCCCCTTTTCTCTGCTATAAATTATGCATCGGAGGTAAAAAAAAAAAAAAAAAAAAAAAAAAAAAAAGAAAGAAAGAAAGCTTTCTCCACCTCAGTGAAAGTGTCCGTTAATCCCTGGCTCCTAAAACCTGTTTAATCTGAACTAAGTCATTAAAACAGTAAAGGGATATCGCCGAGGACTTTCAAGCCGATTGGCTTAACGGTAACGTGATTAGATCATTGATCTTGGCAAAGCCTTGGGCTTCCAGGTGCGAAATGACTATTTAATGAAATCAAAGAAATCTCGTTACTAGAAAATTACTGATCAAAGTTTGGGCCAGGTGAACGGGGTGGCGCGGGGATCCGTGTTTCTAGGCAAAGGTATTCATCCTCCAGAACCACTCCAGACATTTAATAGGAATGTGGAAGATTGGAGGTTAAAATTGTGTTGGTATTCCCTCAGGAATAGCGATTCTCTAGATCTAGGCATCTTCGAGAGAAATTTGGATATAATGCTGACCTCCGCTGAAGAGGAAGTCATTAAATATCAGCAGAGCCTAATTGGTGCAAGTTTTTTTCTCTGTGTATTTATAACCTCATATTCTTGGATCAAGATAATACTTTTGCAAAAATAATCAAATTCCATTAAAGTAGAACCTGACTGACTGTTTTCATAGGAAGAAAATAGCTCCCAAATCTTGTGATTTCTTACAAAATAAAAAATGTCTTGACAGATATCTATTCCTAGCTGAAAAAGAATTCGAGGAGATTTATTAATTCCTTAAATATTATTTTTAAACTTAACTTAGCACACAGTTCCAGGATCTCATGGGTCCATGACAGAATGACCTGAACACCTTGGACCCAGCATGAGAGATTTTTGACTGTGTAATCCTCACCACGTCACGTCACGTCACATGGATTTTCCTGCAGTCATGTTAAAGTCATGCCATTCCACTAGCCAATCATTTCCTGAAGGGGATTGCCGGTCCCCATCCTTTAAGTATCCTTTTCCGATGGAGGGTCACCGGGGCTGCTCCTCTTCACTTCTGTTCCAGAGGGGGGGTCACTGGGTCTGCTCCCCTTTATGCTTCCTGGGGAGAATCGTCAGGAATACTTCTCTTCATGCATGTTCCTAAGGAGGAGTTCTCCGATACCCCCCTTACATCTGATTGGCTGCCGGTACCCTAATTGTTTTCTGGTTTAGCTTTTTGTTCCTCCAGTTCCCTTCCTTCCAAATGTTGAGTTGGGTTTGGGAATGGGGGATATGCCCTTTTGGGGAGGGTTTACTGTGCGCATTCTCTGATTTTTAAGTGGAGTTTTGGTCATGTTCTGAGTTGTCCTCAGTCAGTCACTCCAGGTTCATGTTAATCTTCCACAGCTGTTTTCATTTCTGTAAATTGTCCTCTGTGTATATAAGTGTATGGTTTTCAGTTCATTATTGTCAGGCCATCTGCTCTGCTTTTTAATGTCTCCACGGTTTTTGTCACATATTTTTATTTTATAATATGCTTTCTTAGGCCTTTTATAATAACCAATATCCATGTATATGAAAATATATTACCTTGGCCCATTAAAAAAACATTTTATAAATTAAAATAATAGTTAATTTGTTGAGCTCTTTTAAAACTCGGAAGTAAGACGACTCGATCTCTGAGGTGCCGTCTTTCACTCCCTGTGGGTGCCGCCCATTCCAGGACCTTAACCGAGAGCCGGCCTCTGCAGGAGTCTTTACATTTCGCTCACAAAAACAAACAATCGCCGAACCTTTGCAAAGATGGATTTGGGTGTTTGTGTCAGCCTGGGGGGTGGTGTCGAGAGCACGGCCTTTTCCTGGAAGGGGCTGTTCTCTTTGGTCCAAGTTAGCTCGTGACAACCCAATTGTTGCACCCAGAGCGCAGGTTTTTAGAGGAATACTCAGAAATATTTGAATGGATCAAAATACCACTTTGGGATTTCTTTTGGTAATGAATGAACATTATTATATACTTGAAAGCTCAAAAAATGGATTTTGCATGGTATAGGCCCTTTAAATGTTTAAAGTTCTGCTAAAAATAACATTCTTGACAGAGATTTTGCTGGCACTGACAAAGTATTGCAAACAAATGAATATATTGGGTCAATACAAGTCAAGACAATAAAACAAATGTGAACCAAAAGTGATAAATGACATAATAATAGAAAAAAACAGCCACTCGAGTTTAAAGAGGCGAAAATCATAAAGTTAGAAAATGAGCGAAAAAACTGTGCAAGAGGAAGATGCTTACATTTTAAATAGTCTATGGACCAGATACACTGACTATTTTTTTGTGTTTTATTTTCCTATTTATCAAACACTGCACCCTAGTGAGTTACTGCTAGAACTGCAGGATCAGTCGATTTATTTTTATCCAGTTTAATCTGTTATTCTTCTTTTGAAAGAAATTAGTTATTTTTTTAAAGAGATGTTGGTAAAAATGATTTGCCATTTCTGATGTTAAAAAAAAAATCTCCTCACTTCATGCTAACTAACGAGAACAAACAGCAAGAGCGTCCAATGATAATTTATGCCACCATGCCATCAAATGTCTCCTCTTTTATAGCTCAAAATAAATATTTGCATCACAGAAGACATGTTTTCTAATTAATAGGAAGAGATGAAATATCACTTAATTTCTTATTTAATTACAAGCCATAATATTGCCTTTATTGGTCTGCTCCCCGCCGCTGTGCTGTTTCCGGCTGCTGATGGATGTGCTGTAGATAAGAACATGCAGGCGTTTACAGTGTCCCGGCTGGTGCATGAAATTTGCCCCGATGGAAAAATTCCGTAGGAGGTGAAACCGGTGATGCACAAACACACACACAGAAAGGTGTGATATACTCAAAAGCGTCTACAATTAGGAATCTCTAAGATTAAAAAAAAAGGTTAATAAACACCCAGTAATGAAAATTAATGACACAAATCATACAAAGGCCCTGACACACTTTTTCCTCTTTAATTGCAATGGCTGGGAAGCACTCATTTTAATGACCCATAATGCAGCATTGATGTCCTTCAGTGTCGAGCTCCCAAGTTCTTCCTGTGCGATATCCTTCTTGTGATGACTTTTAAAAACCATTATCACCACTGTGACAAAGGTATTGACTTCCATCCTCGCATGAGTTTTGCTTACGCAATAACTGTTGCCATTAATTGGGGCAATGAGGCTTGCTCTAGAGCTCTCACCTCTGCTTTCTGTCTTGGTCCCTTAATGAGGCTGACAACTTTCCACAGAAGTTTTGGCCCGAGTCCCGGCTAAGGTCATCACTAAAAGCCTTAGCCACAACTCCCCTTGTCGGTGGATATGGGCAGTCTGATGGAGGAAAATGGTCAGACCTGCACGCAGGTGGGCTGCATGAAAAAGGTTGGACTGCTTCACGTACATTTATTTACTACGGGCTTCCTGCTGGCGACGCATGGTAGTGAACACTTGTACAACAGCTAATGGTGAAGTAGATGAAGGTAGATGAGCCCCTCACACCAAATCCTGGCCCGTTAGCCCTTGTGCTATCTTGTTGGGTCCAGATGACCCCACCCTTACATTGACATGTTATCCCTACCATGACAAAGGTGGAGAGGATTTCATGTAATCCATGGACACCAGTGAAGATCACAGATCATTGAAGAAAAAAGGTTCAGCGCACTGTCTAGTGGGTCTAGATGACCCCACAAGATAGCACAAGGGTTAGTGTTGTTCGAGTGATAAGTGCGCGCTCCTTACATGAGGCCTGATTGTCAGAGCGTCGTTTGTGTGAGCACCCTGCGGGCAACCAACAGTCACTTACGAGTGGAATCCTGCATATACCCTGTGTGAGTGTTGTGAGGTGGAACCCTTTTAGGTGTTTTAGTTGCATGCTTCTGTGTGTTTCTTTTTTTCTGTTCCACCTCACTGACATTAACTCCCAGACTGGACACACCTGAGATTGGACACCCAGGTGCGTCCAATCAGCAAATTGGCCACCCTATTTAAGAACTGGCAGTGAGAGGAGAAGCGAGGAGAGATGGCGGCTGTGGGTGACGACAGAGGCAGACAGCAGAGGCAGATGACACTGGAGCCCGTGGTGTAACCAGCTGAGTGGGTTTTCCCCAGCAAGGGGGGCTACAAAGCAACATATCCTCAGAGGCAGGGCAAGGAGCTCTGCCGGAGTGTGAGTACCGCCCTCCTGTCTTGTGGCACCCCAAAGCAACATAAAGTTTGGCTGGGTCTTCTTCAAAGTACGTGGATGCTGGCAGGATTTATTTTTATATTGCAGGCGGCTGTTTTAAGGACTAACCTGCTGCGCCTTTGAGTGGACTTTGGTGGCTCAGGAAGACCAAGAGAGGACTGTGGCCCCCTGCAGGATCTGCCTCCCCCTGGTGTTTGATGGACAGTTTTTCCATTCGTTTTTATTTTTGTCAACACATTTTTGTAGGGTACTCTTTTATTGGGGTTTAACTGCTTTTTTTTATCCTTTTTAAACGAATTGTTGTGGTTTTAAGTGTTTTACTGGGCTTGCTGTGATTTGCATGGTTTTTACTTGATTAAATTGCAATTGAACCCTTAAATCCATTCTGGCGTTTGCTGTGTGGTGCTCTTCCCCTGATCCTGAACCTTTTGCAGTATTCATCTAGTAGGCCCCCCCATTTGGCAAGGGTGGGGGCCGACATGAGCAGCATTTGCGATATTAGTCGGGAGTCAGTACATGCACCTTACTAATTACTAGGGGCCTAGTAGTGTCATAATTGCGTGCAACTCACGATATACTTAGCAAACACGAAAATTGCACGTTCCATTTTCATGACGTCCCTTGAGATGGCCATATAAGCCTCATGGGAACTGTAAAGCTGTGTTCACACCGGGTTTGTGGGATGTTTAGCATATGATGTTCAAACTGGGCTGTCATTACCCCGTACTAGCACATGTCCAGCACCTACAGCTGGAAAAAGTTTGGTGCAAAATTTGGAAGTGGTCCTAATCCAATAGTCACTACCAAAGCCAAGTCCCTGGTTGGTCAATTTTTGGTTTAACTTTCAACGCATGTTCAGTGGATGCATATTTTGCACGCAGAGGCCCAAAAATGGTCATAGAAACATCTGTAGCTACCCGTGAACGTGAGAGTTTTGAACAGAGAAGCATGAAATGCACAATATGAACCTGTTTATAGACTTTTAATTGAAAATGATCGTTAGAACTTGTGTATCCAAGAGCAGTGGGAATGTGGCTTACAACCCTTCACGGGCTCAGACAACCCATCAACCCGCAGTATCTATACAGGTCAACTCTCGCCATATGGGTCCATGCGACTAAAGCTGAAAATAGAGACGTCATTCAGTTTCACTATGAACAGCTAGCTGTTTTCCTTACACCCTTGTAGACTGGCTTGTATGACCATATTATTATATAAATCAAATAACTGTAGCTCTTTTTTTTCTTTTCTTTTTTTTTTTTGCAGCATTTGAATAAATCCCTGCTCTCATGAGGCCACACGATTGCTCCACTTTATTAAAAAAGGCGCCAAGTGACACGAACAGCTTATTCAGCAAGGTTACAAATGTCAATAGAGGATCGATTTATAACAACAAATGTGCTTTAAAGGGAACTAGAGGCTAGACGGACATTTAAATGAAAACAGATTCGTTGGGTGCTGGTGATTTAGTAGAATTTCCTGAAAGGCTGATACTAAATTGTTTACCAACGACTGTCTGGAGTCATCTCTAGGGAATGAATGAAACTGCTCCACTTCCAACTTGCTGATTTAGCACACTTTCCAAACTTGAAGGAAAAAAAAACCCTACGTCCTGCTGCGAGTTCATTTTGATGATTAATTTTGAATAGCACAATATGATAAATTAGCCAATACTCAGCATTTGACTAATTAATTATAATTAATCACGTATGAGTTTTCAGAGGTGTAGCCAGTGATAATGTTGTCTCGTTGATGTATTGTGCGCATGAAGCCCGGCGTGCGGATTAACTCCCCATCTATGGGCGGAAACCCTCCCAGTAAACTGTGGTCGGTGTGTTTCACCAACTGCGTCCTCATTTGACTCCACAAATGGGATTTTGTTTTAATTGACAGTTCCCCACATCCATTCGTCAAGATGACAAGTGTGGGGAGGGGAGCCCCTTCTGCACACACTCAGCTATGGAGGTCTCTCATTGGAGACTTTCATCTATCCTTTTTCCTGTGAATGTTTGGAATGTCTTTCTCAAATCTTCGTGACAGGCACCGCATAGGTCAGTTTTTCCACCAAAACTCCAGTGTTGCATGTTTATTGGAGCCTGCATGCATGTGTATGTGTGTTTGCAGGGAGCAAAAGCCCAGCAACCCATTGATCTGAAGCTTTTGCTGTGAAACCTGGCCTTTGTCTGTCTGTTTGATCTACCTCTCTTGCCATCCTTCTTTTTGCTGTCATTCCCTGACACGCCACTCTGACAGATCCTGAGCGCTGCACCGGTGGGAAAGTAACACGTATTTCTGACCTCTTGAACTCCTTTTTCTCCAAAAGCCCCCCGAGAAAGAATGCTTTAGCTGCCCACGACTCTTCAAATGTCTACCAAGGGACATTCTGACAAGAGAGGGGGCATTTCAAGACAGGTATAGATCCTCAGCCGGTGTCAGGTGTGGGTATTGAACAAAACAGCCGAGGATTTATGGCATGCACACTTCATGTATTGTGCATGGACTGCAGGGAGACAAAGTTAAAGGCAGTATTGTCAGCACTTCCCTGTTTGACTTTTTTCCTCTGTTCTCTGTTGAGCGTGCACGAAGCTGCACAGTTTTTTTTTTTCTTTTTTGTGGAGTTTTCTGTCATGCTCAAGTTTCATCCAAAAATACCTTTGATAAGCACTTTTTACAAAGCAACAACAAAAGATTATGGTTAAATCCAAATGTTACCCCTTGGTCCTTCCTCATAAACAAAAACCCTGGACTAATAACCTTGTTACCTCATCCATTGATCTTGGCATAGCAAAAATAAAGTCGGAAGTGGGAAGGGCAAAATGATCAGTTTACTTCGCCCAACTCAACAACATTTGGCGGAACAAAGTAAATGTTGAAATTCTTTTTGTCCATGTATCATCCAACCCACCTGCCAATAAATAATTGATTTTATTTATTCATCCTCCAGAGTTAAAAAAAAAATGTAACAAAAAAACGTAAAAAAGTCTTGAAGAACCAGAACTTTAATACATTTACAGGAGCATATTTACTGTACTTAAAAATACAGTGTACCATATAATTCAGAGTGCTTTAATATATGAATTAATGTATATGGTTGAATATTATTATGAATACCTTAACATGGCTAACGTGTAGCAACGTCGGGACTGTTTTTGTTTTTATACTGCAAACATTTCGGAATTAGCATTATCATCATTTGTTTTAGTGCTACCAGCCTGTTATTTTACGTGTTGCAAACAAGATTGAGAGTTACAGGAAATGTGAATACGCTAATGAAGCTAACGTTTCTAACATGACCAACATGTAGCATCTTCCTAACAATTTCTGGAGTTAGTTTTTGTATCTCTGACTCTTGTCTCACTTAGGGCACCTTATATATGACGTAAGTTAAAAAAACATACAGTTTATTCCCTTAACCAGTGCGCCCTATATGGTAAAATATGGTAAGTTTTTTTATTTTATTTTATTTTTTTATTATAAGAGTCAACAGAGGATTCTTTTCTTCTGTAACCTACCTCTAGTGGTCATTGTGACGTACTACAACATTTGATTGCATCGCGTCAGAGAACAACTGGGGGTGGATGCTTAGTTTGTTGTTTTCAAAAAGGGATGCTTATCATTGTCAAATACTAAATCTGTTAAACTTTTATGATCCAAGTTCACAATTCATTTTGATTTACGATTAAATTACAATCCATTCATAAAGTCAAAATTAACAAGTGATACTAAGGCAAGATCCAACTTTTGTTAAAATATTTGAATTCCTACAGTAAAACTAACCCAAAGTTGTTACTTGCCTGGAAGAAATAAGAGGTATTACAATAAAGGAAAATCAAATCATGGAAGTTTTTTTTACTAATAATAGATGTTGATTTTTTTTAAGTAAAGGTGATTCCAAGTTAATTAATTAATTAATTAATTATTATTATTATTATTTTGTAAACCTAGTTTTAATCCTTTGTATTTATTTCAAAAGCTTAAATGAATTGGTACTGCTGAGTAGTACGTTTGAAATCCAGATAAATCCCTTTAAAAGGAGACATTTAGTTGTAATTTGTCACATTAAAGCCTCTCAAGGCTTGCTTAGGATTCTTCTGGACCAATTCCCAGAAACTCCAGAAATTCTCCATTAGAAAAATAAAAAAATAATTAAAAAAAGGGCTCAGGAGTGACATCGCATGAAACATTTTCTTGGATCAGCTCTTTCCAGCGTTGACACCCATCCTCCCCATCACTGATGTATACATTTTAGGAGGCGGGGCATGAAGATTGGTTGGAGGCCACTCCACAGCAACAGAGGACAGCCTATGGAAAATGCCCCGAGATGGTGATGTCATCAGAGGCGAACATGCATTTCCATAGGTTATCTCCTCTGTTGTATGTGTGTGAGTGGTTCTGTCTCCTCTAAGGGAAATCAACACACACACACAGCTGCCATATGCTGTATCACCTTCAGGCTGTCCTCAGCTCTACTGCAATGAAGTGACTTTATGAATGATTCTCTCATGTTTACTGAATGAACTACACAAGCACCTCATGTTCATTGGTGATCTCTTTTTGCACAGGTGTTGCATCGATACGTCCATTAATCAAAGGGTGACAGAAAGCCATATGTAGAAGAGATGATTAGTGTTGATAACTGCCCCACCCCTGCACATAGAGATGATATTCCTACAGCCACACCTCAAAATACACCGTCGCGTTCTAAAGTGTCCTGGAGTACGCAGAAGGTGATCTCAGGGGCGGCGTTGCCCCTCTTGAGCTCACTCTTGGGTCAGCGTACCAGCAGCGAGAGTGTCGTATCGCCGTGGGTAGCATTTTTGGGACGTTTGAAAGCCAGCAGCTTGCCCTTTCATTCTTTTCTTCTCTAATCCTTTTTGTCCGCACAATGGCTCGACAAAAGTCGAAAGAAATCAAAAGGCACAAGTTGAAGCGTGGCCTCCATGTCTGGGCACTAATTTCATGCACAGGAGGACAAGAAACAAGTCTGTGTGTGCGACTACAAACAGAGATTTATCTATGCCAACCTGGTCGTCTAAAAGCTATTATTTGCACAGAACAGACATATGTGTTGACAAATTTTTGACTTATCAATCTTGAATTTAAAACAAAAAACTAGAAAAGGAAACATTTGTACATCTACTGTATTTTCCGCTCTTAAAAGCCATATTGTTTTTGCTTTTTCAATAAAGACTGTCTTAGATAATCTGGGGTGCCATATATATGGAATAGTTCTGGTTGCGCTTATGGATGTCGAAGCAATTTCGAGACATCCTGCTAACGTGTAGCGGTGTCTGACCGTGTGTATGTGTTACTTATTCTGGTTGTGCTTACTGATGTTAAAGCAATTCAGAGAGCAAAATGTTTGGTTGGATTATTATGAATATGCTCGTGTGGCTATCATGTAGCATTTTCAGACAGTTCTTTTACATGTTATTAACAAGACTGGGGGTTAGCATAGTCACAGTAACATTTGTTTTAGCGTTATCAGTCTGTTTTTTACATGTTGCAAATAAGGTTGGAAGTTCCAGGTGTTCTGAATACGCCAACGCAGCTAACGTCTCACAAAAGTACTAGAATTACTGGGAACGCTGTTAAAAAACTTTGACTCTTCAGTCTCGCTTAACGTCCTTTGTAGTTCTGAGCGCTTTATATTCGATATAAACACAAAAATAGACGATTCATTGATTGTGCTTCTTATAATCCAATGCACCCTATAGAGCAGAAAATATCGTATACATCTCCAGGTAATGCTTTTTATTCATTTTGTGAAGTCTTTCACTTTACACCATTGTAATGGAGCAGCATATCCCTTAAATTGAAGATCAGACAGTGGTCAGTGAGGAACACTTTGATGTGTGAGTGGATTCTCATACGGCTCGTGTTTTTCTCCGCTGGCAGGGAGCAGCGGCGGAGCTGATTTGTCGCGGCGCGTTACGCTGACAGATCGACTGATTGTTGACAAACGGCTCGACTCGGTGCCAGCGCCGCAGCGGTCATCTCCACGCCGCTGCCCGACTCTCCAGCAATTTGCCGGGGCTACGCCGCATGACAACCATGCTTCATCCCTCTCTTCTTTTTTTTTTTTTTTTCCCTGCACGGTTAAAAATGTTCCTCTGTGACAGTGTAATGATGACAAAGAATAACCGGCGAGCATCCAACCCCACAGACAGGATAACCAGAGAAAGGATCGAAAGGGAGGACAGTGGAGGGGGTGGAGGCTGTGTAACAGTGGCTGGGCAGGGGTCACTGAGGACAAAAATCAACTCATCTGTTCATTCATCTTCATGTACCTGAGTCCTTTATGACAACTGAGGACTAAGTAACCCCAGAGGGTAAGGATGCAACCTTGTGCCCGTATCAGCATGCATCAGAACTGGCACCACTGGGTTAAAAAAAAAAAGATCTGAGGCTGACATTTGTTTTTGTTATACAACAAAGTGAAACTAACGATTAATTGGAACTATTCTGTCTGGATTTGTGCTTGCACTAAAACTAGGAGTGTATCTGAAAGCTATAAAAAGAGTTAAGCCCAATAAGCTCTCTAAGCTGCAAGGAGGCTTTGATCTAAAAAAAAAAAAAAAAAAAAGATTTGTATGCTCTGTGATCACAGAAAACACCATGGGGTATTTTTTTTTTTTTTTTTTTTTTGCAAGTCTACAATTGTGTTTGCCTAAAAGCTTTAACAGATTTTTTTTTTCTGTTTCTTTTCTGCACCTGAAATAGAGAGCTCACCTGTGGATGAACCTGAGCTGTGCACATGTTTGCAGGCTGTGTCGGTGAGACAGCATCTTCCATGTTTTTCTGACTGTGGGAGATGATCTTTTAGGTCCTACAGCAGTCTGGTGTCCTACTGGGATAACAAGGAAGGAGGGGGTGGAGGTGGTGTTGGTGGGTAGGCTGATCTCATCGTGCCTTGGCTCACTTTGCCGGGAAGGAGGAGAATGATGTAATGTTGTTGTGCGGCGGTGCGCACTTATCTGATGCGCTGAGGAGAGGAAAAGCACACAAAAAAATATATTAATATTATAATGTCACCTTATATACATATAGATATATACTACAATATACGATTTTTTTTGTAAATTTTGCTTAATTTAATTTTTCAAAAATGTTCAAAATAGCTGCAAAAAGCAGTTTACCAGTTTTTTTTTTTTCTGGTTAGATCACTCACTGAAGTAAAAACCATGTTTGAGACTCTTTAATGACGAATCATATATTTTATCTGGTTCACCTTCACCTGATGTATTAATATATAAATTAAGTAATTGCTTTTTTTTCTACCAGGAACTCACAAGAGCTCATAGATTTGCATTTCCTTCACCCCCATTCCCCTCCCTTTTTCCACAGCTTAATATAGTCACCTCCAGAGAATCATACCACTCCAGTCCAGTAAAAGATGGGGGTGAGAATATTATACTGTGGATTTTATAGTGGGTAATTAAAGAAATCACTGTTTTATGTCAGAGGCAGGAAAAGGACCTTGTCTGATTCACAACCTCTGAATTTGAAAATGGGAAGAGCTTTCTCCTCCAGTCTTTAAGTGACTGCCATGCTGTCCTTAATATTTGATGCCTCATTTTTCCCTGAGATATTTAAGTGTTGCAGATGCATTCAGGCAAGGCATTATATTTGTCAATAATTCGATGACGAGTAAGCTGGCGTGACCTCACCACCTGTTTTTGTCTCATCTTGGCACAGCCTCGCAATATTACTTAACGTGGCCCCTGCGGTATCAGGGCCCAACCTGGATTCCCAAGCCAGTGTCTGGTAGGTAGAGCGTGTGTCAGAAGTCCGGGTGGAAGCCAGGAAGCGGGAGATGAGTCAGATGAACACTTGTCAGTTGATGTCATCTCAACTGAGCGCTGATGACCGGCCCCAGCTGTTTTGGGCGCGCTCCGCAGCACCTGTCGGATGGAGGTTTCGGCGCTGCAGTGCAGTGCAGCACTGGGGCCCCGCTGCTCACAAAGCTTTTATTACTCCCCAGTGATGAAGTCAAATGGGGCAGACAGTACATCTTCAGTGGAGCATGGCTGTGTAGTGCCAGTTTGTCTGTGAATGAGCCATAGAGGACACTGTTGTTTCCTGGCACAAAGCACCCTTCCGTTTTTTTTTTCCTTTTCTGTCTTTGTCAGAGTCACAGGTATTAGCACCCACTGATGTGAGCATGAGGACATCTGATGATATCATTTCTGACACACTCACTTGTTGGCATTACACAGAGATGAAGTCACACAGCCTTGATCCAACAATTAAACAAGTTCAACTGGTAAAAAACCCCACAATATTTTCACACAAAAGGTACACAAACTTGAGCTCTGTTCACACGGAACGCCAATCATGTGGCAGGGGCGTCCAATTTCGATTTTAAGTCGATGTGCAGACGCGATCTGACTTTGCGCCATACTCCACTCTCAAAATGCGCAATGCGTTTCTCTAGCGGCAGCGCAGAAATTTTGATGCATGGCGCAGTGTTTATACTTCTGTTTATACCAGAGTACAAATATCTGAAACATTGACTGCATATGACAAGAAGACTGAGTGACCCTGCCCCCCTCCCATTCCAAACAGGAAGTACTCGCTAGCTCCAAGAAGCCAAAATCCTGTGGGCTTCAATAGAGAAATACACCGCAATTACTCAGTCATTATATTCAGCCCATCAGATGCCTTAATAAAAGTATGTGGTGCTGCGGAGCATTACGTTGAACGTTCAAAACGTTTAACGGATACTGCTTTCAAGTGGTAGGGGTGTGGACTTTTAAAAAGCTCACTCCTGATTGGTGAGAGGGGTTGCCATAGTAACGTTGACCCAGACCGCCTCTGGCCAATCTGGTTCCAACATGGTGGCGTCCATATCTAAAAAATACGGCAACTGAATTGATATTTGGTCGTAAACCAGTAAACCATTTTCTATGGGTGATACCATTATCAATCAACACCACGGCATCCGTATTGGAAAAAAATGGCCACTGAATTGACTTTAGAAGTAAACCATTTTCTTTAGGTGATCTCACACTCACTCCGTCAAGTTCTCATATACAGTCAATGATCTGAACTTGGCAAACAATTTGCATCACGTCAACCAAAAAGGAACTCAGCTTTGATGTGTTGATGATTCAGTCAGCAGGCAGAGTCCAAAACCAACAAGACAAAGAGGATTGTTGTTGTTGTTTCTTGTCCTCCAAGAAATCCGGTCCAATCTTTTATCCGATCAAAGACACATTGCACATGTAACGGCAGCTAGTGTCTTCCATTATGTAGTGATGAGGCTAAAAGACAGTAGCTCCTCCCACATGTGACTGGAGCAGCAGGTTTATCAACCCACTTTTTGGACATGAGTCCAGTGGCAAATTTGACTGTAAAATCCATAGTTGGTTCACTATTTCTGTAGACCAAAACCTGCTATACTGTAGTACTTGCAGTTGAATCTCCCTAAAGTAATCTTTGCAAGTAATCAATATTCTTGACCAATATAATGGATGAGTATTACCATTAGCCAGGTGAGCAAATCCGTCCATGAGTGACTCCCAGCAGTCGTCACTGAGGTGGGTCTCCAACCTGAATCATCTCTGATCTCATTTTTCTCCAAACAGGTTTGGGACTCATCTTCTTAATGAACCCTCGAATCACCGCGCCATCGATTTCCATGGTGTGGGAGAATGGGGAAATGTTGGGAGGGTTGTCTGCACCGGCGCCCGCAGACACATGCTCCATTGACATTTTCGAGGAATGATTGCACACGCATGAAACCAGCGGACTGCGCGTTTGAAGCCTGCGGTGACTCAAGGTCGCAGCGGCTGACCCTTTTAGAAGTGGTCTGTCACACATTTAGCAGTGCAAGGGGATCATTACAAACTGTCCTCCATCACATTATGACAGCTCATAATTGACTACCGATACAGCTTTGCTGAGTCTACACTAAAAATTGTGTTCAAATTGCTGCAATAAACCTGATTGGCTCTTGGCATTACTCCACGAAATCAGTGCTCGTAAACATCAAAATAAGTTATGGCACTTAGTTACAATACACTTTTAAATATATATGTTTTATATATATTTATAATTTTTTTATTTAGAAAAAATCACTGTTTCTACTGCAAGCAATTTCCAGTGCAAAAGTCAGAAAAGTGTTTAAAGCTGTGAACCTCTGCTCTCCTCCAGTTGGCTTTCACAATATACAACTCCAGTGTCTGTTTTTCTCACTACATGGACGGTTTTCAGTCTTCCCAGGTTTATCACCGAGCCACATCATTAAAAGGCGCCCCTGGGATCTCTATCCACGCTGCACGTTGACTTGCTTCCTGCTAACTCCTGCAATAAAAAGGTCCGAGGCCAAGCCAAGCCCGGCTTCTCCCACAAATGATGGCACTCGCGACGGCGGTCCAGAAACCCCTCGGTGGAGGACGGAGGCAGACGATGACAGACCGCACAGAGAGCGGGGCTGTGAGGACGGATCAGACATCCAGCACCCGAAGAGCACCATCTGCTGTCAGTTTGGGTGACTCCATTCAACTGCGCTGATGAGTGCATGTAAAGGAGCACACACTGAGAGCACATCAGACTGCCGTCTGGCTCCCTGACGACACGCTGCATTATGCAGAGGAGGATGTGAAGGAGGAGCACTGTGAATGAAGACAGGTGGGACACAGAGGACACCCTCTTCTTTTATCCCTGCAGACAATATTTACTTTAACCCAAACAAGTCAGACATTTTTGTTTTTTACTTTCAGATCTATGCCGGTAAAAAGTTTGTTCTGCCAGAAAAAAAAAGTCCTTCTGGAAACGTAAAATTAAGTGCAACATAATTTTCTACTAGGGGTTTTTAGCTGCAACTCTATGGGTCAACCCCCCTACTGCCGATTTTTGGTCTGTCCAAGGTCATGGAGGGTCATGGAGAGGAGAAGCTGAATTTTAGGCTTTAGTCAAAACTTGCCCTTTTGGCCAGTTATGGGCTGACTACAGACGAAAATATGGGCAAACGTGTACAGGTCACGGAGATGGCACACAGGAGATTTCAAAGTCGAAGACCACTCTGTGAGCCCGTAGAGTAAAACTGTTTGTGCATATTCTTTCTAGTGGCATGGTGCAAGTGACATGCCTCATACACGTTTGCCCATTTTTCAGTCGCAGACAGCCCACATCTAGCCATAAGGCCAGTTGAGGCTTAAGTCAGTGCGTGGAAACCCATGTGCAGAAATGGAGTAAAACAAAAGCAAAGCAGCCAGAAGAAGTGTGAGAGCTTCCAGCGACTGTTTCTGGCTCATTTCAAACAATGAGCTGTTTACGGTCAATTTTAACAAGTACTTTGGAGGGTTGTTATCCATTCAAAACCTGTAGATGTTTGGAAAAAGATTAACACAAGCTCTGACAATAATTCATATTTTATGGCTTTAAACACCCAATTGACCTGTTTGCTTTTTAATTTTGTATGAAATAAAAAAAACCCTATAGTGGGAACAATTACCTATTTCTGCGGTGGGGTTTGAGGTCAATTTCAAAGGCGGGCTCTGATTTCATTTCTGAGCCGCTCTGTCAATAAGAATCGACTTTATTGAAACCTGGGACACCAGGCTGTCTCACCTCTGCCGCCCAGCCTCTCCCTCTCACACTGCTGTTGGTGATGGAACATGCCATTACTAAAAAGGTCTCAATTTATGAAAGGCCACGACACCGAGCTGCAGATCAATGGCTTCCATAGGCCATGAACGCGGCATCGATTCTATAGGTGAAACTGTTGCCGGGGGGATCTGCAGACGTGCCGGCGGTGTCAGGAGGGGACACGTGTTTCAAGCTGAAAACAGCCAATTCCATAGGATTTGCGTCAGTCAGACTGGGCGGTTGGACAGTGATGGGAGACCCTGCCGACCCCACAGGGTGATGCGCTCCTGTCACTGGCAGACAGGTACAGACTGCAGGGGGAACATTTTATTATGATGAATAGCCAGGTTGCTGGCTAGCTGCAATCAAATAGCCTCCCTCAGCTAAGACGGTTTCATTATGGAGAATGTTGTGTGTGAGTGTGTGTGTGTGATGGGATGGATGGATGGGATTTAGATAAGATGATCCAGACAGGTTGGTCCAAAGGGAGGTGGAGTACATCAGTTAGCATCAATGCCAGGAGAGCTTACAGTGCACATGTTGTGTTTTGCATGAGCTTTTCAAGTGATTTAAAGGCCTGGAATCCCTTTTGCATCATGCTAAGTTACTCTACACCTTTTGCCATACTGACAGTCAGGGATCAATTAAAAAACAGTAATTAATACAATAAAAATAAAACTGAAATTTGCTAAAGAAGTATGCAAACCGTGCTCAAAAACATCTACACCTTCTAAACTCAGGGTGCACGGTGGAGTAGTGGTTAGCCGTCTCACCTCACAGCTTTGTGGAGACCCTGTTTTGGACCTTTCTGTTAGGGGTTTAGGAACAAATTGATTCAGCAGTATATCGTGATATTTCATTTAGCGATATTTGTATCGATTTAAAGTGCTATTTATGGCCGTCCTTCAGCGTCAGACTCTTGTCAACTACAAGATCTCAGCGAGAAGTTGCTTGTTTTTTTATTTTGAGACATGCGCTACTTAGTTTTGACCTTTGATCATAAGATTGTAGGTTCGATTCCCGCCTTGCCTGCCCATGTATCCAAGTAGGGAAGACACTGAACCCAACATTGCTTCTGTTCGGTGTTCGGCAGCGGCAGTGTGGGTAAATGAGCCTGTGACTGTAAAGCGTTTTAGGTCTTTGATGAACGTATAAAAATTGTCATATTGAGTCACAAATAGGCAGACAACTGGTTTTAATGTGCAGCAGGTTTATTAGCACAGACAGGATGACAGGTGTCAAACACAGCTAAAGGTCCACAGAGCTAAAGCACGGTCAGGCAGAGGTCGCACATAGCAATATCAGGGAGCTGGCTTAGAATAGTCGTTGTTCAGTCGGGGGCAGGTGACAGGCAGACAGAGTCGGATAAGGAACAGGATCAGGAACGCGAGAAGACAGACCAGGAGGTAACGCTCGGTATGGAGTCAGAGCGGCACAAACAATTCTTGGCACGGAGCGAGGCTTGGTGCGCTGCTTAAGTCTGATGTGGGTGATTGACGATGAAAGTCAGGTGAGAACTGTGCGCTTGGGCGGCTGGGAGATGTAGTGTGTTAATATTCCAGGGATTGTTCTAGATGGTGATCAGAGGGACAGACAGAGCTCTGACTCCTGACATATACGCGTTTTACCATTTAATACTTGAGCATCTTTTTTTTTCCGATGTTCCTGCCTTGGTTGTTTCTGTTGATCAAATTTTTTTCTTTAGTCAAGATAGCACAAGGTGCAGCGAGTTTGTGCCATATTTCCTGTTGATTGAAGGGATAGTTCCACTCCGATGATTTTTTGATCCATTTTCAAATTGTTCCCACTGCTCTTTTAAATATGATTATATGTTTTTAGCCAAAACTCAAAAACCTGTGTCATTTCTGCAGAGCGGCAGAAACTACGGCCAAGAGTTCCTCCGAAATCTGCCTCCGAGTTGTGGGCGGAACTGTTGGCACAGCCTGCCCTGACTTCCCATCATCCCTTTGTTTACACGCTCTCCCACTAGCTTACAGCAATATTGAAACTATCCGGATGAGGAAAACGAAGATGTATATTGTTGTCAACCACTGGATGCGTCAAAATCAGAAGAAGTAGGGAACTTGCGTCACAGGTACATGCTGTTTCCAACCGCATTTTTTAGTCTGCTCCTTATTCACAACGATTTGAATAAAGAAATACTCAGGAGTGCATTTTTAGGTTTAACCTGTTTAACATATGTCCTCCATCATGAGCAAAAGGCCAAAAAAACATGTTAAAAACATAAAAAGCACGATTTTCTTTGGTCTTGAAGGAGCAGCGGATTAATCGTGGAAACATGGTTAACTCATTCACTCATTGTGAACTGTTCCCAGTAAAAAGTCAGCTGGAATGAGCTCCAGTAGATCCGACCAGGACAAAGTGAGCATAGAAAATTTAGTAGATATTTAGAAATAAATACAAAAAGAAATTGCCAAAAACCATTAAGATTTAAATGTCTCAGTTATAAACAGCCAGTAAAATATGAAATCTAGTTCTTGTTAAAAAAAAAAAAAGTGATCAATCGGTTTCCACAAACTTTTTGCAGAATTTCAGCATCCATCTCAGATTCTTGTTACAAACTAAAAATAAAAAAGGAAAACAGAAAAAGCTTTGTTTTTCACATAAGCCAGGAGACAGTTGCAAATACCTGCACCCACCTCATACATAGGCATTACCACCTCTGTTTTTTATATGGAAGTCTGTTTGAGCCAGTCACTGTTGAAGAAAAATAAAAAATAAAAAGAGCCCAAACAGAAACATTGAAATAATACCTGGAATGGACAGGCAGACTGCAGGGCATCATGAATAAATAAGGACACTCCAAAAGCAGGTCTTCTTTTGTTTTGTTGTACATGTCGATGCCGGCACAAGGATGTGGGCGCAGGGGAGGCTTGTAGAGCAAATAAATAAATAAGGGACAAGCTCAAAAAAAAAGTGCAAGCGGCTGTTGGGTCCGTGTGACTCACAAGTCAGGCAGCACCCCACATTATAATCTGTTATTCTTTCTTTCATTTTCTGTCTCTGCTCAGATATATTTTACAATTTGGTTTGATGCAAAAAAAAGGACACACTGTTCTTGGAGAGAAAATGGTGACAGTTAATATTTTATCCAAAAGCAATATCATTAAAAATATCAAATAAAATACAGAGCGATTATGAATACATGAATAACCAAGACAGATGATGTGAAATAAATCCAATTTACCATGAAGGACATGATCAATACGTTTACCTGGAATCCCACGCTGGAACACTTTTAATCAATACTTCAGTACAGTATGTGTCTGTTCGCTTTAATTGAAAGACTGTTTGTTGCAGAAGCCATAGGAGGACAATTGATAGTAGCCATTAGCAAATGATTAGGTGGACAGCAGTGAACTCGCCATCATTGATCCGACTAATCTACATTTCCTGCTTTTGCTGGAGAATAAATAAAATCACCTGGAAATTTACAGCACATGATGGTAAGTTCCTCATTTCTACATGAGAGGTTCATGGCTGAATTTTGCCTGTGATGTCATGCCACAGACCTTTCTTCCAAGATTCAGTTTATTCAAAGTTTAACTGCTAGAGTGTAAGATTTTGTTAAGGCTACGGTCACAAACACAACTGCCACTGCACGATTGGGAGGTATCGACAGAATCGTCAAAGTTAGCTGCCGCCTGATTTTTTTTTTTTTTTTGTTTATTCGGTCATGAATGTAGACGTGGCAGTCAGGCGGAGATGACGTCATCATGAAATTGGCCAGCCACAGGGCGTTGGTAGCCGGATTGGATGATGTGTAAATGTCTTTCGGATGACGGCCGTCCATATCAAGTGCCACTGGCCCCCAGCCGCCCGGTAGTCTGGGGGCTTATAAATTGTCTGTACGCTGTCCGAGTAAAACTTTCCAGTTCAACCACGGTCTCACTCAACAATTTTTTTGTCTTCCCTATTCTTGAATGAGTTGCTCCTCTTCGTATTGTTCTCAGCATAAACGGCAATTTGCCAAAGCCTTGGAGTCATTGTGGTGCTGCTAATGCCATGATGAGTTATGTGCAGCATCAATTCCGTCTCCCCATTTATATGCAGGACCCACGGTGGCCAGGATCACCAGATTGATGTCCGGTCCATGCCAACAGCTTTCATTGAGTGTCCGTGCTCCGTGGCAGTGGGATAGCAGCAAGGGGATGAAGGGGATGGATGTCTGAGATCGGCCGATCATCAGACAATTTTAGGGACCTTGGAGACCCTCCTTTCAGTCAATAATCGCGCTGCTGCCTTCCTACTACCTGCCTGTCACCGGACTGCCACTGTGCTACCTCCAAATGTGCCTGGGCAGCCACTGGTCGATGTCAAAAAAAATCGTCCAGTCTCAGTAAAATTGTAACTTTTTCTTAGAAACCTGCGGATTTTGTTAAAAAACGTGCTTTTAGGTCGCAGTGCGATGGCATTGTGGATATTGTGACCAAACTCTAAGAATGTTTGACTCAGTGGGTCTGCAATATGTAGTTCCTTCCACCCTCTCCTTCACTAATAAGTAGAATTACACACAATAGAGCAGTTTGATTGGCATATTTTTCTCAAAGTTGAATTTACCTATAAATTTTAATTTTTCCAATTCTGTCATTAACAAAGTCACAAAACCCTCCAATTTTGCAAACACTGCACTTATGTTCTCCACACCAACTGAAAGTTCCTCAGGAACTGTTCAAAGGTTATTGGATCACTGAAGTCTGTGTGTTCACCTTCAGATTTCACACTAATGTCACCCAAAGTCAACAATAAATCTTTTTCACTTTTTCCTTCAGGGCTCACGAGTATCCAGTAATCAAATATAGAGAAAAAGAGCATTTGGCGTCCCCCAAACCTAATTTGGCTGGCTTTTGCAGCTTTGACCCTGCATAACCTTTGGCATTCCGAGTGGCTTGGGTACCGAATCATTTATTTTCGTTGTGGAGACACACGGCAGATGAGGGGATTGCAGTCTCACGGCAGGAATGTTTGGAACTCAAAACACAAATAGAAGCCAAATTAAAATGTAAACAGCTTGGGCCGGCCGGTGCACCACCCAAAAAAAAAAAAAAAAAAACAGTCTAACCCTGAAGAGGGATAATTAGCATTGATCTTTGGGAGACATCGTCACCCATTAAAACAGTCATTTAGGTTATTTTCATAGAGCCTGATCAATCGGATCAATTATGCAAACAATATTTGAAATGACAGACGATGCCTGTCAATAAGTGGAGCCCAAAAGCAATGAGGCTAATATACATATCAACATATGAGGCCTTTTCCTTGTGTGTTCACAAAAAATCCATTCAGTTCAACTGAAATATTTAATTAGGCATCATTCTGAGGTCAGAGGAGGAAAAAACTTAAGAGGCAGGTTTTATCGATGGACAAAGAGCGGGATGGAGTCCCTCCCCTCCCCTCTTCTCTTTTTTGAGCCTCTAACCGCGTCTCAAGAGGATTACGCAATGGCGGCTCACCACATGTCTTTTTTCCTGGACGAGTACAGTTCAGCCTCGCAGAGACTCTCAAAGCGCACAGAACATTAAAACCTGGGGTTTTTTTGAAGTTCCCGCATGCATCTGCAGCGCTCTTGCTGAGCCTGCACTGCTTCTTCAGCACTCAACAAGCCTCGCAGCACACCCACATGTGCTGCTGAACTGCTGCTCGGCCACGTTCCCACTCCTCTCCCCCAAGCCCTCTCCCAAAATAGACACTTTTCAGAACCTCAGACTTTTCCTTTTTTTTCTCTTTTGCTTTCGTCTTGTCCACGCCTGCTTAAGAGTTGCAGCTGCTCTCTTGTGCTGCTGACCGCAGTTTCCATTGCTCATCTCTGTTTCACGTCCCAAGCCCCCACTTTTCTTGAGTCTTAAAGTTCTGCGAATGTATCACTGCTCTGACCCCTAAAGCAGCCAAAACACCAGCAGCATGACTGCAGGGATTGCTGAGTAAGCTGACTTTATGTAGGCCAAGAAAAGTTTATGATATGATGAAATGAGCACCTCTACTACTGAAACCAGGATTTGTTAAATAAATGTTTGTCTAAAATGCTTGGACTTAATTTGACATATTGTACTTTTTGGACTATAAGTAAGTTTTTTTGTATAGTTTGGCCTTGGGTGTGATGGAATTTGATTTAAAAAAGAATGTTCATATGTTTGTTATTTTACCGCTATTTTCTACTGACAGCAATGCAGAAGTAGAAGCACAGTTTAGTCTGATCAGCACTGGGCAGCTCATTCCTTGCTGCTGATTACCTGGACCAGGTGTGTTCATTCCATCAAACTTTGGAGACGTCTGATTGAGCTCATCAGCAGCCAACAGAGCTTGGAGATCTGGAATTCAGGCAGGGTGGTAGGTAGATCTCCAGGGCCAGGAATGAGCAGCCCAGGATCAGTGGATGGAGTCCAAAACCAACATGAAGAAGAATCAGACTGTTGTCCTCTTGAACTTTGAACTCCTTTCTTGATCAGTTTTTTTCCCTCCTCGGAGTAATGCGGGAAAGCAAAATGTCAAACAGGGTCACAGCGGCCGTCATTCACGGGGTATTCAGACTGAAAAAGTCTGATGGTGTGGACCGAGTCCATTTAGTTTGGTCTGGATTGAGTCCTAAACCTTGCGGTTGGTCTGTCGTCAATCGGACATTTCAATTATGAACCAAAGCTTCCTGGCCAGGAGGGCGGGGCAAAGCAACAAGAGAGTAAATAATGGAAGTCCTGTGCTTTGCAGTTCTTGATAGTTAACTTATGCAGACTTTATATTTCACTGACCAATTCTGAACATCTGTATCAACGTCAGGTCCATCACTTTTTACTTTGGTCCGGTGGAGGTATGCTGCAAGGCGGTCACTGAGAAGACAACGACTATGAAGTGTTTATCAAATATAGATTGTTGGGAAAACAATGTGAGAAGCAATGTGCATCATGTTAAAGATTATTTTGATGAGCCTGCTTTCATCTGACCAAATTTCGATGAGTTGCTTTGCCTTATCATCATGGTTGCCCAGCTATGGCGGCCATATGGTTCAGTTGTTCCTCTGGTTCACTTAAAGCCGACCAAATGTGTCCAGTCTGAATACACCTTCAGATGCAGTTCTTGAATGATCTCATGAACCCAGACATGAAGATGCTTTTGTAGTAATAAATAAACCTGAGCTTTAAACATCCTCACTGTCTTCCATGAATCTTAAATGAGATATACAGAATAATTTTCCATGTAGTGATGAGGCTAAAACTTTTAATAGTAGCTCCTCCCACACGCGGTGGGAGCGTTGAGCTTATGAACACATTTTTGGACAAGTGTTAGGCAGTAAATGCAACTTATATGTGATTTTTCTCTTCTTTTTTTTTCTTTTGCCGCTGCAACTTATCCGGTAGTTCAACCATCTGAAATCTCACTAGAATAGACGTCATGTTGCAGAAGGATCATCAGCACTTTTATTGTCTGCTTCTAGCAGATATTTTGCTTGATACAGCCTGTAATGCATACAGATGGAGATCTGGATTTTCGGCTATAAATGTCCCTGTCCTACATCACTGTCCGTTTTTTTGTTTTTGTTTTTTTTTAATCAATTTACATATCAATACTTATTACCCTTACTGCATTTCCAAAATCGCGCTGTCGTTAACTCAAGCAAGCAGATTCCCGCAGCTTCATTTTGCATCCCGGGGAATGCTGCTGGGAGAGGCGATGGGACTTATAAAGAATTTAGGTTCCACATAATGGGCGTATTAATAACAGTAATGAATCATGAGAAGGGCTGCAGAACAGAGAAATTTGGGTAAACAAATGCAGATCCAAATATAAGCCTTTTTCTAAATATCTTTATGGACAAGAAAGAAGGGAAAATTGTTAGAGACTGTTGGTCACATCCCAAAATATCAATTAAGTCATATTTGTGCTTGTTTTATTTGTTCAGTTATTCATTTGACAATTTGTTTTATATTATGCTAAAAAAAACTGGTTGTGCATCTTAGTAATTACAGAGTAATTGATGAGCTAATAGACATGTAAATTATGCAGTAGCGTGTCGGCTGCAGCGTAAAAAGAGGGGCTGTGTTGCATAATTACAAACTCCAGTTGCCAAGCTCCTGTACGAGAGTCATAAATTAAACACAATAAATTTGAATAAGTGAGACCGAACAGTTATGCTCTGTAAGCCTGGGTTTAAATATACAGATTCTAGCTCAGTGCAGGTTCTTTTGCACAGCCATGGGTTTTTTTGAGTTTCTTACCCCGTCAATCTGCCGTGCATCTCCATTGCGTTGCGTGGAGAGTCCGTGTCATGGCAAACAGTTAGTTTACATTGTCTCCGTTGGATCTCCGATCCGTCCCTCCTCCCCCTGGCTCTTGGAGGAGTGGTTTGTCCTGCCACCCCCCGTAGATCATCCCTCTTTCTTCGCTCATCCAAAACCTAAGCAATCAGGCCCCATGCGCTCTCCTTCCTCACAAATTCCTTTTAAATTCACATTGTGTCATGAATGATGTTGTGTTTTCATTTTTCCACAACTTTGGTTGTCCTTGGCGAAAATGGCTGTGGTGTGATCTGCGGTGTTAACGTGTGTAATAAAGTTTTATTTTGAAAGTACAAAGACAGTCCTCATTTTGAAACCCAGAACTGTTTCCTGTTTCTCAGGCATTTTACCGTCACATTGACGCGTCAACGAACTGGAAATAGAACTGCATGACGTTTGTGTTGCAGAGGAACGGACGTAAAATGCAGACGTGACAGAGGCGGCGTAAACATTCCTGTTGATTAACGAATGTTCTATTTTTTTGTTTGAATGCAAGAGACGCACCGCAGATGGACCAGTGGAAATCAGCCTTAAAAACATTATTATCTCTGGACTCAAACTAGTCAAAGAACCCAACAGACTACAAGCTAATTTAATAAAACAAGTATTTTTAATTGCATGACTTACATGATTTGTCTGTTTTTTATGCAAGGGACAATGGTCTATTCTGATTGGCTGTTGGGTGTGCGTTAAGTAAGGGTTAATGGCCGACGAAGTGTGCGTTACTACTTTTTAACGCACGCCGTGGAAGCTTGAACCGTGCGACGCGAAGCGTTAAAAAGTAAATAACGCACACTTCGAAGGCCATTAACCCGCTTATACCATGGTCAGTTACAAAAGCAATTCATATTAACCAGTTTTTAGTCCCTAATTCTTGTTTTTTTTTCCAAGTTGGATCACTTTTTGTGAGAAAAACGGACTATTTGTCACGTGATGCGGCGCATCGCATCACATGACAAATAGTCTGCGTCGCGCCGCACCACCGCTGCAGTCAAGATTCGGCGATATATATATGCTGATCTTTCCGATGGGTTGAATAAAGCATCAGTTCAGAGAGAAAGTTCATCTCTTAACGCTTGTTTTTGTCCAAATGATGAAGCAAAAGGTTGTTTCAAAAAGCCGGCGCAGTGATACAAAACATTTAAGCTAGGTGACCATAACTTCTTTTTTCACTGTGCGGTTATCAGGTTTTAACGCACAGCCAGCAGCCAATCAGAATCCAGTATTCACCCGGACCATGGTATAAAAAGTGATAACGCACAGTGATAATGCACGCCTAAAGAAGAAGTTCTGGTCATATTTAGCTTAAATGATCTATATCCCTGCGGTGGCTTCTTTGATAAAAACTTTAGTTTCATCGTCTAGACAATAACAAATAGTCTGTTTTTTGTGAAAAAGCGATTCAAACCAAACAAAAATGAATAACCAAAAAATAACAAGAATAAAGTACTAAAAACTGATTGAATATTGATTTGTTTTGTAAGTGACCATGGTATAAGCAGGTTAACGGCCTTCTAACTGTGCATTATCAGAGTTAACGCACAACGTGGAAACAACTCTCGTCGTTTTGCGTCGGATGGTTCAGGCTCCCACTGTGCGCGTTAATTTCTGATAATCGACAATTCGGCACCCATTACCCTCTGTTTGTTTTAAAACGTCACCAAAAAAGACAACAAATTTGAATTTATACTTTAAAAATTCAAGTCTGTTGGATGCTCTTAAAAGAGGTGTCATTGATGTAAGCATTAGAAAAAGAAGAGTCATTAGAACAAACTGACAGCTTGTACAGCTCCAGCAACACATCTGTTCCTCTCACTGTCCCACTACTTTTCTGTGCTCCTGTTCTTAATTACAGCGGTTAATCTTGTGGTTTTTCCCCTGTCTCCTGCCCACTCTCTTCCTTTCTCCCTTATTAGCAGCCCTGTTGCCCACCTGAGATTTTTTTTTTTTTTTTTGTCTTTTGACCCCTCCAGTTTTTCCTCTCATAGCTGCAGAGTGGTCCAATCAGAGTCACCGTTGTTTATTGTGATAAGTTGGGATAATGAACAAATGACCTGCCACTGTAGCACTTAGAGCTTAGTGTTAAACCTAGGTTATAAAAACCTCTTCCAGCTCTATTGATTTACTGGTAGCATTTGATTGTACCCACGGGGCAGGAGGTCTGCAAGGCTGCACAGAACTCTTACTGTTTTACAGTCCTTATTACACCAAACAAATAAATCTCCTGACCATTAATTCCCTGCCTGTGTGCCCCAAGTCTCAAAACTGATAGGCCAAAAATCAGAGCAGATTCAGGTTGCCTGGCAGACATGGCCACATAAGTGAGTAGTTAGTAGTAATGTTTCTTTTCTACGGGCCTGGTGCTATATGGGATTCACAGCCTGCAGACAACTTTGAGTGTTCTCAGACGACTTTATGAGTGCCCAGGACAAATACATGAGGAAATGATTTGAGTCGGGCTATCCTGTTTTGCAAACAGTCATTATTTCAATATCCTGTGAAGGCCTTTTTACAATGTCCCTGCGGTGGTTCTTTGAGCGGCTTCTGCTCCATGTGAGGAATGGAGACCGCTGCAGTTGGTTGTTAGCAGAAGGAAGCGCAGGCTTTTTCTTAAGTGTCAAGCTACGTTTACACCGCCCTCGACAACATGTGTTCAAGCAGCCAGTTCTGATGAAAAGGTGCGTAAATGCGCGTTTCGGGCTCCGTGTTTAAACCTATTGGGTTCACGTGTTTCAATTTTAAATGACTGTTTTCAGCCTCAACTTCAGGCCGTGTCACAAAGCCACTTGGTACATTTTGTGCATTTTCCTCGTCTGAAATTTTGGTCTTTCGTGATACATGCGTGATTAACGTAATTCATACGTGTTTCTTGTGTTCGTCATTCATCGATGTGCTGCAAATTATTACGTAAATCTTACGCAATTGTGTGGGATTTTTGCAAAATGCATACACAAATTTGTGGCATTCCACGACAGTCTAGCAAAACTTTCACGTATATCCACCGTTGTATAACTTTTATAACATGTATACGTCATTCACATCACGTTCAAATTACGTAACTGACACACTACTCACTAATAAATTGCATATAAACAGCAGAATAATCAGGCAAGGTCCATGCAGGATATGTGTGTTGTGTGGCTTTTTTTGATTGACGTGTTCTTTGCGTTGTTTATTCGTACTTCTTCTGTGGTTTTAACATGGTTCCTTCATGAACATCTATGAAAATTTCACGTAAAGACCACAACTTTTCTCACCCTTTCCACTCATATTCACATTCCGTGCTGTTTGCGCCAAATGTGTTTAGTGGCTGTATGACATCACCTTTACAAAATGCATGGCCATTGAACACGCAGTAAAAGTTAAACAAGGTGGAACTTTGACCAATGACTCTGACTCAGATTTGGTAGTGATATATAGATGGCGTCCCTTTTAATTCACGGAAGCACCAACCGCTTTAAAATTAATCATGGAGGATAAATGAATAAGTGCGGTGTGTGCCTGGCTGGAACGTGACACCCAAACTTTTTTGTATCAGAATAGAGCTGTGAAATAGAACCACTTCAACATTTAGCGCCAAGCCTCTTCCAACTATAGGGGGCGGACATGCGCTAATAAACAGTATAAAAATCAGAAGAAGCCCCTTCCCTGCTTGTCCACTGTGAACACCATGGGCTAAACACGCATTCAAGAACCTGGGTTTAACGCATTCTTGAATGTGCATCATGTGTACGTAGCGAGGAGCCAAACACTAATTTACCAGTGTTTAATGCAAATGGTCACATGACATCTGTTCAAACATATTTGGTCCTGATGTGAAAAACAAAAAGTCAAGAGAAGTTTTTGTTTCCATCCGTGAAAAAAAAAATCAGGAAACAAAAAGCTGTTTATCATTGTTGTTTATTTATGGAAGCAAATGTTGCAACATCCCCAAACTATTTCACCTATTCTGCCATCTTTCACCTGTATACAAACTCAGGTCACATCCTCATTACAAACCCCAAAGACCTCGGCATCAGAGTACACAAGTCGGTGCCAAGATGATGAATTAACTGCCCGTGACACTACAAGATGAAAGACTCCCCTGATTAGTCCTTGCCATCATCTGAATTATTACCATAACCTCTGATTGTAGGCTTATGTAACAGAGGCTCAAGAACGTTTTCTGGTCCTGCAGCTTTCTCCGGTGGAGTAATTGTCAACACATGTCAAACACGCAAATGCTGTGGCTTCTCAGCGTTGCGGATAGGAGCACATCACAATCCCAAGAGTGATGTCACCTTCAAATGAAAGACCGTGCTAACCTCAAGAACCAGCTCAGGTTAAATGGCTTGGCCGAGACAAGCAAAAACCTTAATAACAAACTGATTAAGATATATGTGTGAAGTGACGTGATTTTCCCATAACTTTTCCCACAACAGCCCCCCCCCACACACACACACAGTTCTGAATAATCAGACGAGGACCCTGCTGCTAACAGTGCAGGACTCACCACATGCAGAATATAGACGTCCTTCAAGCATCAAAGCTGCTAAGGGGATCAAAAGTAGCCAAACTCTGATTTTAAGCCAAACTTAGATCTTTTAGGGCTGACAAACAACTTTCACAATTTCTTTCCTAAATCCCCAGAATTGTCTGCTAAGGTTTGTCATCACATTGTTACAATGTATGCTCCTAATCTGAACTAATCTCCAAATTTTCTCTTAGTCTTTTCAGTTTTGCTCAGTGATTCTCAACACTGTCTCAAAGGTGTCTGGAGCCTGTCTTAAAGTTGTCTTGAGCCTGTTTCAATAATATAGTATACTTAATAAAATGGTAAATCATTTTATTTAATAATCACATTGTTAAGCATTGCAATTGTATCTCATGTACAAGTTCCTTTTCCCAACTAAACGAATGGTGCTTTTCTTTTGGTAAATTAAGAAATATTTCTGCTTAAAAGCTTACCCTGAAAGAGGGTCTAAGGGCAGGGATGCCCAGTTTAGTTTAGTCTGTTTAGTTAAAGTTTAGTTTTCTCCTATTGAATTCTATGCATTTATGATCCTTTGGTACAAAGCCTATTGAGAAGACTGTTGTTGTGAATTTGGGCTATACAAATAAAATTGAATTGAATTGAATTAAAGCTAACAGTTAGTAACAGTAACAGTCTCAAGAAAATGCTTTTTTGTATCAGTGCCTTAACCAATAATGTTCTAAAAGTATGATTAAGGTAAAAAAAAAAAGGCTGTTTATTTTCAACATTGATAATTGTAGCTTTTCCAGTTCTTTTAAAGGGTTCAGGAGCCTGAATTGTCTTTGAGCGACAGCAACGTGGCACAGAGTTTCTATTCGGCACCTTTCCCGAGTAAATCCTAAGTAGTGCATGTCTCATAACAGCAAAAACCACAAGGCTGGATCTCGCGAGATCTTGTAATTGTTTTGGTTGCGGTGTAGAACTGCTCAAAGAGGCTCCACATGGCTCACAAATAATTAATGTAATATCCTCTTGTCAACATTTTAAATCGGTATGAAATATCGCGCTATATCGTCAAGTCAAATTTTTTTAAATTTTTTTTGTTCTAATAAGGTTTCTTAAAATATAGTGACTCAACACCCTAAATATGTACAGCCTAAAGGAAAAGTTGGAAGTATATGTTTACAACATAGCAACAACAGATAAATAACTGTAAAGATGTATGTGATGGCTCTAAAAATGTATATTGCTGTCTTGAAACGATTGCACTGGATAGAAAGAGATGAAAGTAGCTTGTCTCTCATTTACTAGGCCCCACCTGGGATGGCTGCCTTCAAGTGTCTGCGTGACGCTCTTAAAGCTGGATAAAAGACAAGACCACCAGACGGCTGGCTGGTTAATCTGCACCATATTCTATTAATCTGGCAAGCCATCCTGAATAATGAATATGCACATTTTCAAAGAGGAAGACATCACAAGCAGAGACACTTTCATGTGTTGGGGGGACGGGGCATGTCTGCTATCACTAGGGGTGTCTTATAAGTTAATTCACAGGTGATTGCGACATTGTTGTCATGCTCTTTTCCAGGAGAACATACATTTATGTAGCTAAGCAGCAATTATGGTGTTCTTAGAAAGTCAAATGTAATCCCTCACTCTTTCATCTGTGTGGATGCTATAACCTCCAATGTAGACAAGAAGATCCATGACTAAGCATGCAAGCCAAATACTACATTTGATCCATTGACGTAGCAATAAAATTATCCAAATTTACATGGTCAAGTTAACTTTTTTTTTACAGCTTTACAATGAATAAAATGTTTATTTTTCAATAAATCTGGCTCGGGGACATGCCCCCAAATTATAACGATTTTACAACGTGGGCTTCAGTTCTTGGGTCCCACTCCAATCATCTTTTTATCTAATATCAAAGCAATCCCAGTAGATTTTTAGAAATAATTATGATGTTTTTAGCTTTTCTGGGGGAAATTAGAGGTGTGGACGTGAGTCACATGACTTGGGGGTCATGAATTTGATTACTTTCGACTAAATTTGGACTTAAGCAGCAGTGACTTGTGACTTCCCTTCTTGTAACTTGGACTTTAGCCCTCTGGCTTGGATAGATTTGTTGTTTTCCCCCAAATCCAAAGATTTACAAAGACCGAGTCGAGGTCACTCTGTCTCTGTTTTACCACAATTGCAAACACAGTAAACTGGGTATTTGTCATGAAAAAGTCATTTTGGATTTAGGAATGCATGAGCTCAGAGGTAATTTGCCTCATATGCACATGTAAATAAATACATAACCTAAAAGTACACATGGTGTGTGTAAATAATATGACCCCTGTGATTGAAAGGACTTGAAACATTCAACGGGAGGACTTGCACTCGACTTGAGACTTGACTGCTTTTGGCTTACTAGTGACTTGCAAAACTATGACTTTGACCCACCTCTGGGACGGAGTTTCTGCAAGAGTTCATTAGAAATTTGCCTTTAAGTTGGTGGCGGGACTGATGGCGTGGAGTAACCCCTCCCCCATTCCCATCATTCATCTGCTTATATATTTACCGGCTAGCTTACAGCCCCTCACAACACCAAACTAACATTAGCGGTGCAAAAAAAAAAAAAAAAAAGGACGACATGATTTATTATCTGACTGGGTCTTTAAGCTTTGACTGAATCTGTGACTCAAGTTACAATAATCCAGACTTGTTTTTGTTTTTTTATGCATTTCTTTTTTATCCTTTGTTCCTTCCTTGTATTATACTAATTCATTCTTCTGGGAGCAAAAGCCCCCATTTTATCTTTCAAGTACAACGCGCTACCTGTCACAGCGCACACACTCACACACAAACACACAGTCACCCCAGAGCGTAGTGCAAGAGGCATGTGACATCTGTTATCTCTCTGGTGGGTTCCTCATGTCCTCGACCTCATTCACATTGTTTCTCAGCACCTGAGAGGAGGAGGGGGGGTGGGGTTATGACAAAAAGGACATGGTGGAAAAGAAAAAGGGGATGAAAGAGGTGTATCTTGTGTGTCTGTGTGGTGGTACAGAGAGAGCATAGTCAACAGCATCAGTCAGAACTGTCACAGCTCTTCCTCCCACCATCGTCGACTTCCCTCAATTTCACAGACCTTTTGACTCCAGCGGCCCCCACACTGCCAAATGTACAGTGTAAGAGGTTGAAATGTCCCCTTTTTATAAGCTATAGTCTCCGTGAACATCAGTGAGTGTATGTAGGTGCACTCAGCAGACCTAATATTTAAATGGTACGATAGGCTGATATCTTTTCACAGTTATTTTTACAGGATAGAGAAATTAGGGCATTTAAGTCGAGATAAGTACCTCAGCTATGGTGAAATGAATGCATGCTCCCAGAAAATCGAAGCAGTAGTGCCCTTGAGCAGTGTAACCGCAAAAGTCATGCTGCTTAGCAGTGAGCCGGTACTGTACCATTATTACTTGCTGTCTAAGACTCTGCAGAATCGCTTTAAGGTGAATTTCCAGCAATAACTGCTAAATGCTGTTTAAAGACAGGTCTGGATTAGTTTATGCTGAAGTGTACAAGAAAAGTTGATGGTCACCCAAAGACATTTTTTTTTTAAACTATTGGCTCTCTAAAGCTTTGTTTCCACCCAGAATGCCTAGAAGAGCCAATAAGCAGGTGATTGGTTCAGAGGAGTTGATGGGAAGTTTTTCCTGTGAACTGTATTGTTACTGATGTTTGCCTGCTTTATCTACTATAAGCAGCCTTTGTAGGTAGAGAAGCTTAACAGATGAGTAAAACTTTATTGACAGCTTTAGTTTTAACACATAAAATACAATGTACCTACTTTTTACATATACCTACTTTTTCAGTTTATTAGGTTGAGGCATGGGCTGAACAGTGCTGTACTGGTCAGCCTTCATGCGTCATAAAAATGTGTGTTGTTGTCCTGCGATGTATCAGAGACTCGTCCAGGTTGTATCTCGCCTTTGTCCAACGGTGACTGGGATAGGCTCCAGCAACCCTGTGACCCCGGCATGGACTCAGCATCTAGGTCTGACTGTTTAGACACAGTAAGTTCACTCTCAGGCCCCTGACTACGGCAGCTGTATAGGTCCGACAGTCCCACTGGTTCAGCATCCTATTTGACCAATTTTGTGCTAAAAATATTTTGACAAATTTTAGAGCGCAGTGAACCACAGAAAATCAGTTTGAGATCAGTAAATGAAATCAGAATTTACACATAAGGCACCACAGACTTGAAAGGATTTCGAGAAAATTAAATGTTTGGATTCTCCCGTTAATGATTTCCCTTCCTCAGATACTATGTTCCATTTTTCATTTGTTTTATTTTTGCATGTTTGCAGATTCACCTGATGTCTGACATAAAAGAAAATCTAATCCGCCTATAAATTTAGTTATTTTGTTTACTTGCAAGTGAACTGTGAAGCATTTACAAATTCCCAGACCTAACAATTTTTTTCTCTATGTATTTAAACCAAAACGACAGAACTTTAAGTATATAAAAGTGGGCTAAGTTTTTTCAGCCATTTTGTTAATAAATTCAAACAGAGGAAATGATCACATTCATTGATTTAATAAAATGCTGTGTCAAACTAGTTATCAGATGACTTTTAAAGAACTAAACAAGCTTCTGAAATGTCCAATGGGTCAAACTGGGCACAACTAGTTGTAAGGATCTTTGCATCAAAACACTGGACTTTTTTTCATCCAGCAGGTGAATCATTGCTCTACTTGATTATATCTATTAGGAATGTTTGTAAAATTACAAGACTATTAGTGGCAGTTTTGGTTACACAATAAAATGCTGTACACTCCACTGATTGTCCTTGTCGATAAAAAATATACATAGTAAAAAGACGTGTAAATGAATTGAACACATGCAGTTTTTTGGTGGGGTAATTGACCAATGCCCGATTTATAAGGTTTTTGATTTAGAAAACAAACAATGAAGATGAAATGCATTCCTCTAAATCCTTCATTGCTCCAACATTCTATGATCTGCCATGTTTCTATATGATGTCAAACTCTCGTGAGTTTATTATTGTCAGACTAATAGTGGAGTAGCAACACAAATATGCCGGCATCTGGATAATAACAAACCTGATCCACACTATAGTGTTGTTTCATACATGTGTACAAAGGCTGTCCGCTCCTGCAATCCATATGTTTAAATGAACCGGGGAGCAACATCAATGTCAACACAACCTCAGTCTGAATGACAGATTGCCATTACTTGCATTTCGTAATGCGTGTCTCTCTGGATCGCCTTTTTCTGCTGGCACATTTGTTTTTAGGCGGGTGCTAAGCAATCGTTTTTTAAGTTTCTTCTCTGTTTTTTTGCTAAAATTTTCTCTTGGTAAGCAAAGACAACAATAAAAAAGCAAACGACTAACTATAAGTTGCATGAACCTAAGGAAAAAAAAAAACGTTATGTAATTTATTTCAAACCTCAGAGGTCTTTCTTTTATAGAACTTTGTTCATTTTGATCGGTGCTGATTTACCTTCATCAGTTCCAGAGAGGGGCGTATTCCCATGATGTGAGCTGCCCAAAGCGGAGCCTGTGCCTGTTAAACACATTGATTCAGTAGGGTCATGGGTTTGTTGGCTCCCGCTCAGCTTCCTAACAGCCTTTTGAAATCATTAAGTAATGAAGTGGATGCCATTCAAATATAAAAGCATCCACAGGCCGGAATCCTTTCATGTTTTAGAACATAAATACTCTTGGATTTTTTTCCCCAGAGCCAATATACCTTTTAAAGCCATTTCAAGCATCTGTTTGTCTAAAAAAAAAAAAAAAAAGTAGGATACTGAGCCAAATGTTGTAGCTGCACACCAAAGTGTTCTCTAATTCATGGGCTGCATGACGTTTATCGTCAGTTTTTCTTTAAACACCCTGTTTGATGAAAAATTGTGTTTTTAACATGTTCTTGTGGCATTTTTCCTCACAAGGGAGGACATATATACAGATAATTAAAGTTAAAATTGCATTTCTGAGTATACCTTTATTAAAATCGTTTTGAACCAGGAACAGAAGAAAAAAAATTCTTTAAAAAAGATTGTATTCGTGATGTCTAAAATAAGCTCCATACTAGCTCCGTTCTGATGCATTTTTATTTTTTCCTTTTGTTTTCTGATGGGGTTAGCTGTGGCTTCTCCAGGACGTCTCCACCTCTCACCTGTCTGTCTGTAAGGAGTGGCACACAGTTGCCTGCACTTTGACTTAATTTGTTTTTTCTATAAGCTCCTCTGTGGCAGTGCTCTATGTCGAAGGGTTTTTCTGTTGTGGTTCTGGTGGCTTTCTCACACCTTGGCTTAAGTTTGTTTCTGTGATGATTGCGAGTTGGTTTTTTTCCCTCTTGGAGTGGCACATTTTTTAATTATTGTCTTCAGTTTTGTCTCAGGACTTTAGAAAGTTGTGGCCTGTGGTCTTTACATCTGGGTCATCACAACATTCTCTTGCAGACGATTAGATCCACATACATCTTTGTTTTCCTCATCCAAACTGGCATCTAGCTCAAAACGGAGGGGTGTGAGGGGATGTAAAATATCGGGAGATTGTCGAACAGTAGCAGGGAAGGGAAGGGGGGCGGAGTGGCTCTGTGCCAACGCTCCCAACCACATATCAGGGGTGAATGATCTACCGCTGCTCTGCAGAAACTATGTCCTAGAAAACGGCACAACTTTTTTTCTTAAAAAACTGCGTAATCAGTAATTAAAAAAAAACCAAAAAAACACTGGAAACAGTATATCAAGAGATGTTTAGAGTGGGTTTTTAATTTGCTAATCCATTAGGATGTAATCAGATTTTAGAGCATCTTCCCTTACAAACACACAAACAAACAAATACTCCCAGATGTTGCTCTTACAGTTGCTTTTTTCGTTTCTGAGTGCAGCAGCGACTGACCTTGGCACATTTAACCACAGAAGCTCTCGCTCCTCCCCTCCCTCTTCCTGAAGTGGCCCCCTGGTCGACAGCTTATTGGGGGGCCTGGAGCCAGATTCCCCATCTCAGACAGGCGCTAATCTGGGAGGCAAATGATAAGGCCAAGGTTTACAGGAGCGGCTTCACGCATACACCAAAATTTGCATTCAAAGGCCCTCAAGTAATCTTTAGGCTTATTTAAATCTCAGCAAGACACTAGCAGGGGCAATGGAAGAGTAGTGGGGGGGGGGGGTGAAATTCACCTCCAGCACTTCTTTCCCCTGGCACACCAAATCCCCACCACAAATGAGTGCGGATGTGGACCTCTCCGCCGTTCTCACAGCAGCAGCTCTCTGTATTATCAATCCCATTTAATTGACTGAGAATTATTTTTGCTCTGTGTATCAAAATAACAGCGCCACGCGGGAGAAAAAAGCTTCAACCCTCACTGCAAATCCATTTGTGGAAAGAAAAAAAAAGTCCTTTTCTTGTTCGAAAACACAGGGCTAGTGATGTGCAGTTGGCTGCACAAGAATAGAGTTTTTGCTTGCATGTTTATCTGGTTGTTTTTAAATGAGCAAATTTGACTAAGCAGTTTTTTTATTTTTTATTTTTAAATTGGTCTGTGAGATTACGATAAATATGAAAGCGACACATGCAATGGGTTTTTAAGCCACTACAAAAGATTGCTGTTGTTAAACCACCTAAGCAGGACATTATTGTCAAGCAGAGGTTTTTTTGTGCTGCATTATGCTTATCACCGCTCCAAATTATATATTCAATAAAAGACCAGAAATAGAAAAGCCAATTATAAAAAGAGCCAACAGTCGCTGACAGTCCGCTGCGATAAATCCCACTTTTTGTTTATGCATATTTGCTGGATGCTGCGGCTACAGAAGGTACTATTTTGATGTCAGCATATTTGCATGTTTTCTGTCATGGAGTCCTGCAGCACAATGCTTCTGCTTAGCCAACTAGTCAGTGTCAGGGGACTTCTTTTTTTCTAAAGTTGGGCTATATGGTGCTTCCTACACATCCAGAAGGGATTTGAAAGATTAATCCTCACCTTTCCGACTGGATGTATGTAATTTGGTTTGACAAACACCATTCCTACCGAGACATTTTCTTCATTAATACTTGACAATGTGCCTTGCATCTCAGGCCGTGGGAGATGTAGCAGTTTGACGGACGAGACCATTAAAGTGACCCAGATTCTGTTTTTGTTGTTTTTTTTTTACTTGTAAGCTTTTAATATATGGTACCGGTAATTCAAAATTCAGCAGAGAGAGCAGCAAAGACTGGTGTTAATAGCCATCGCAACAGGATGAAAAGCAGGGACAGCATCCAGAGAGCCCTTCAGACAATAACATGTTCTGAAATATTCAAGAGGCTGAGGGTGAGGACCCAAGAAAATCTGTGGAATAACCTTTTGCACGCCATCAGGATTATGGTTGGGACTATGTTAGCATGCACGCCAATCCTGGGAAAGCTGGAATAAGACATATTTTGCACCTCGAGCACAAAAAATATATATTGAGACAAAATTGTTGCAAATGGCAGTTTTATTATGGAAATTGTATAATATAATACAATCAGAATGGATAGAGGAAGGGGGCATTGAAGTAACCACTATACCTTCTGACCAACTAAAGGCTGCTTTTATCAGATTTAACATGCTTTGTTGAGTAAAACTGCAAAATTCCCACCAACTTGTATATTGAAACACTAAAAACATATGACCCTACCAAATCCAAGTCCCTGATTGGTCAACGTTCAACTGGTTTAACTTTCAATGCTCCCAAAAATGAACTCAAAAACCTGCGTAGCGATGTGTGAACGCGAGAGTTTTCAATGCAGAAGCCTGAAACGCCTATATGCAAGAGACTTTTCATTGAAAGCGCTTGCTCTGAAATGCGTTTGTTAGCCAAAACATGCCTCATCCTACTTATTTAATTGACCAAACTTTAAATAATCAATTTTAAAGGTTTTATTGGGTCTTTTTTGCATAATTCACAGTCAGCAGATGGATCAAATCTAACTAAAGCTGTACCTTTGGGCAAAACGAATGCACACCAGAATGTGTCAAGGCTCAGTGTAGCAAACAAAAAACAAAACTCTCTTGTTGATTCCGGCTCCAAGAAATATAAGGGGATATGAAGGAGAAAAAAGCTACTTTTCCAAAGCTAACCATTAGCCTGGCCACTCAGTCACTCTGTGGAGAGCCTGCTCACTCTTCCACGCCACCGCCACTTCCTGCAGGTACTAAACAATGCAGACTTCATTTGGGCCACAGTAATGGCTGACTGCTTGACACAAGCCTTTTCAAGTGAGAGCTGAGAAAGGTGACACTTGACAGATGTGTAATTGCTGGAAAAGCTTACTGACAGGTGGATGAGCTTAAAGACACCTGATCTGCTTCTGAGGCTGTTGACACAGGGGATTACAGTTATAAGCAGCACCAGCTCCACAGGGTGTTGTTTTTTTTCAGGTGCACTTCAGAGGAAAGCGATATATTCCAGGTGAAATTGCTTTGATTTACTTGGGCACAGGTATGAGTGGAGAAACACAACAACAAAGTTGAAGTCACTCTCAGTAACCCTTATTTAACCCTTAGTAGACTGGGGTCTTCGGAGCTTTTTTGCTCTAATAATTTACTTTTAAGACTATTTTTTGTGGCAAAGATTTATCTATTTCTTTATGTAACCCAAGTTTCATTTTTTTTATCTGAGTTTTGTTGACTGTATTGTTCTACAATTACACAATAAACCTAGAACTGTACAAAAAATGAAATCCTGAGTGATGAATTTAGTCACTTTTTAGGGTAAAAACCACCAACCCCGTTTTCAAATGTTTTTATATTCTATAACAAAGTTTAAAGTGTGCAGACAAAATTAAAATGAGTACCATATTATATGCACCATAAGGCTGACTTAAAAGCGTTAATTTGTTTTAAACAATGACAATGCGCCTTACAATCAGGAGCGCCTTACATGGATTCATTCTGGTTGTGTTTACTGATGTCAAAACAATTTTGAGAGGTACACGGCACTGTGTCGAAATGTCAGTCTGTGTTTTACAAGTTGCAAACCAGGTTGGGGGATTATTGTGCAGCGGTTTGGAGTTAGCATGGACACAGTAGTCTTTGTTTTACTGGTGTGAGTCTGTTTATATTAGAAGTCAGAGCTCTGTCCCCTCCCCTGGTCACTGGCGGGAACCGTCACCAGGGTACTAGCCACACTACAGCTCCCAGCAACCCCAGCACACACTTCCTGGATGCCGCACACCTGGCTCTCATTCATTCATCAACCACAGTCCACTTTATCTCTGCACTGAGTTAAGCTCAGGGTGTAGTATTGCTTGTGCCACTCTGCCTTCATTACAGAGCGTTGTATTTGGACCTGGTCCTCTGTCTCCTGACCCTGTTTCGGACTCGGTTTGCTTGCAGCCTGCCCCTATTCTCACCTGGATCCTGACTACCCCATCTCTCCTGATGATCTCATACCTGTTATTGACCTCTGCCCGCCTGACCCTGATTTAGCTTCCTGGACTTTTAGCTGAGCTAATAAACCTGCTGCATTTGGATCTAGCCGACTGCCTGTTCTTGTGACAGTTTTTTTTTTCACATGATGCAAACTAGGTTGTGAATTAAGGCTGATTTCCACTGTGGTGCGTCTCCACTGCATTGAAAGAAAAAAAAAACTTTCATTCATTCATTATGTCCACTCCGTTGACGTGTCAATTTTGTGAATTTACCGACGCGTTTTTGTCGTTAACACTTCTAATGTGGCAAACAATAGCGTGTTACAAACAAGTTTTAGAATTAGTCAAACAATTAGTCAGTCTGACTGACTGACTTATCTACAATTTTTTTCGTTTCAATGCGCCTCATAGTTCGGTGTGCCTTTATATATGACGTAAGTTCAAAAGTAGACCATTCATTGATGGTGAGCTCTGTAGGAAAAAAAGGTAAATCCAAAAACAGAGCTAAGCCAAGGTCAAAACAAACAAACACAAAACTGGCTAACCTTCGCTATATACAATGTTCGAAGGATTTCTTTCAAGGTGTGTCAAAACCATTTTTTATTGTTATGTTTGTACCAAGAGTTCTAAACTAAATAAATAATTTAAAACCTTCAGGTTTAATTTTTAAATGAAAGATAGTGGGCTGGTGTCATCCCGCCATCACTGTAAACAGCCAATGTGATTGGTGAGTGCAGAGGCCCCTCAGGCGGATGGATGTACACTCCCTTTGAGCTAAACTATGGATTTGAAATCATTGGCACAGAGGCGCAGAGAGCTTTCCCTCTCAGGTCAGGTCAGGTGAGCTGCTACCACAAGCTGGAAGATAACACCCCACCATCATAGAAGACAGGAAGTGAGATAAACACTGGTTCTTTGATTCGGAGCGGGCTGCCATGTGGGAGGTGGTGCGGTTATAGGGGTGGAACAGTAAGATGTGGATGGGGGCGTTTGTGTTTTCTGTGCCGAGCCGTAATGCAAATCAATGATCTCCTTCAGTGCAGAGCAGAACAGCACAATGTCTGCACACCTGTCCATCATTCAGCATCTTCTGTTCCGCCTCTTCAAGCTGGCTGAAAGACGGAGGGGGGGGGGGGGGGTCGGTTTAGCTCACAGTCAAGGGGTTGAAAGCAGGAAAGGGGTGCAGGAGGTGTGCTCAGAGGCCCGGTCATTCACTTTTCCTTTCTGTGCCGTGTTATTAGAAGTGCAGTTACAGAATCGGGAGAAAGGGAGATGGATGCTTTTGGACGTGACCTCAATCGCACCGGCACGCCATCTCCGCCAAAGTCTCATTTCAGCAAGAAAGAAGGGGGCGAGAAAGGAGAAATTGACAATATCTTCTCTCCCATTATGCATAGACAGCAATCTGAGATTTAGACTTGATGTATGGGATGGAAGCACCCTGAGATGCTTCTCTCAAGTTCATTGGGGGTATTTTCCCTTATAACTGGGGTAGCTTTCATCTTGTCTGCCAAAAGGCGCAGCAGTGAAGAAGAGCACCAAAAGGGAGATATCACTTCCCCCCTATTTCCTGGCCCCAGACAAAAGGCATCCAGGCAGGCAGCCTGCTGAAGATGATATATTTCTGATCAAAGAGCCTGGAGTTGTCAGCAGCCAAGGCTAGCGCACCAACCTGATTGCTCCTGGATAGATTTGTCCCTTTGATCAGAGAAGACTCTGACTGCAGGCACTGTTTATGCAAAGAAAAAGAAAAAAAAAACAGTGGAGGAAAACCTAACTAGTGGTGTGTGGAAACAAGCTTGGCTTTAAGATATAACGCCTCACACAATAAACCAGAATGATCAGTTGTAATTGCTGCTAATGAGATTACAACGTTAAAAAAAAAAAAAAGAAGACAACTTGTTGCTTTGATGCTGTGTGTTGACAGCAAATGTATCCCATTATTTTTGTTCCTAATTTGCCGACAAGCTCATGTGTTAATTTACAAACACATCTGATTTATAAGCCAGACGTGAAAGGGTGATTTCATACTATTCAAAAAGTACCAAAAATTAAGTTTAAAATGGATTAGCAAAGGGAAAATGACATTCACAACAATTTTACCTGATTTATGAGTACAGAACGTAAATTCATGCATTGATGAGGTCAAAAGATTCCAAATAAAGCCTGGAGAAACAAAGGGGGCTTTCACTCTGTACTGTTTGGTCTGCACCAGCTTTGGTTTTCAGATAGTTGACTTTGTTTGGCCGGTCTGGACAGGAACAGTCAAATGACCTCTGGTCAGGCTAAAAAAATGAAGCCCCAACTTTGCTTGCAAGTGAACCCTGATGTGGTTTAGCAACCGCATGAATGCAGAAATGGACTCAACAGTGGATCTAATAGGAAAAATAACACAAATAGAAAACTATTAAAAGTCTCAATCTAAATAAGTGTCTCTTTCTAAATGTTCTTCATCTACACTTTTTTCTTCTTACCAGTCAGATATCGCCTTGGGTTACACAAGCCCCCAAATAATCAGTTTGGTTCATTTGGTTTAAAAGCAAACTAAAGGTGTGACATTCCTTAAACCCTTAGTCACAACTTCCCTTACGTTAAATACGGACTTCTGTAGGCGAAAAATGGAAAAGTCTTTTTGGACCATCAAGGTCATAGACCACTAAATGAACCTATAGAGTCACAATATTTATGCACACTGTTTATGTGGATATGCTGCGAGTGACAGATCGTAGGGAACACTGATCACAACATGCAAGAGTAAAGTAAGGGTGAAGTATAGTGTACAGATTTTTTATTTTTTGACCCCCCCCCCCAAAATCTTTAGAGAATCTATTTAAAAATTTAGATGGTCAGAGCATAGTTTGTGTGGGTGCCTACAGGCACTTGGGTATCATGTGCATTCCCTGTGTTTTGGGCTTTGGCTTTTGGTCAGTAAGGGGCAAGTACTTGTATCTTACTACCGTACCGACCAGAGTGTGGCATGAAGACTCCGTGCAACAGCATCACCAGTACATCGTAAGTATTTACAACTTGCATTAGCCTTAGGGATACTACACGATACACTTACCACACTTAACATATTCACATGTTCCACTTTCAATGACCACACTTGAGTTGGTCATGTCTTGCCTTTTTGCATGCTGTGTTAACACTGGACTGTTCCTACCCGATACTAGTGCATGTACCAGCAGTTAGAAGAGGCTTGGTGCAAAATATCGAAGTGATGTCATAGAATTCAGGCCGGACAAAAACCACAATTGTTATTTTTTTCCTACATTATCAATTTTCAAATGGTTTTCACTTTCATGATTTAATAATGATGCATCACTACCAAATCTGAGTTCCCAATTGATCAAAGTTCAACTGGTTTAAATTTCAACACATGTTTAATGAATATTCATTTGCACTCAGAGTCGTGAGTCTTAAAAATTTGCTAGCGGTGCGTGATGGTGAGAGTTTTAAACACGGAAGCCCAAAAAGTACATTTAAACATTTCATTGAAAGTGGCTGGTGTGAACTTAGCTTAAGACACACTTGCACTCCCCTTGACATGCAGCTACTTGTCTTGATGATCCTCAACAGGTCTGGAGAACCCAAGAACCTGCAGTACCCGTACAGGTCAACTCCCTACCGGTGAATGACCCTGAAGAGTAAACACTTCCTGTCCATTTGAAACACGTCTGCGTAACTAAGCTGGTGTGAGAATCTACTAAAGACTTTAAACATGCTCAAAAACAAAGATGTACAGTGCACACCAAACAGAAAGACAGAGTACTTAGTACAGTAATTAGACGTACAGTTGAAAAAGGTCTCAAAAGACTTTTTTTGTACTCCCCAAATCTACCTTATCTTGATAAATACAAGTTAAAAAAGACTGTCAAAACATTTTCAAAAGGACCCTTCAGAAAAATTAGTAGTAGTTAACGTAGGGTGAAGCTGTTTTTGTCTTCTCATTGAGTAAGCTTAGGTCATGGCTTTCAGGGCCTTCTTTTTTGCTTCTCTGTTTTCTCTGTCATGTTCCACATGACAAAAGGTTTAGCTCAGCCTGCCTCCTTCAGAGAGATGTCAACGTCTAGATTCATTTATGGATGCAGATTTTATTCCCTTGTTTGTTTATTTCAATATTTTGTTGTGTCTGTGACAGGTGCTATTTGAAAGAGACACACATTTACACGCAGTTGAGGCCACTGCAGAAAGAAGGGCCAAGTTGTTATGTAAGCTATGATTAACATATCCAGCGGCAGCATTTTAGGTCAGCCGGTGATGGGTAATTCAGGTCATTTCTGACAGTTGATGAAAACAGAAGCCATCACGCGGGTGGTGGGCATAATTATGTATTTATGAGTGGAAGAAGGCCTTGGGGGAGCAAACAGATGAGAAGAGCATATACAAGTGCCTGAGTGCTGCCTTGCCACAGTAATGACAGCTCATTTCCCCGTGTGGATGTTTTTCTCAGCTCGCATTTAGCTTTTGTAAGTCTCACCAGCTTACTGTACCTGCCAGCAAAGCCTTTTACAGACAGTACAGGAGGGTTAAGTGTTTTATTATTAAGGGATGAATGCTCTGCAGAGACTCAAACTAAAGAGAAGAAAAACAGGTCTTGACCCACACCTACCCTCACAAAACCCCCTGCCCTTTGTGGTTGCTTGTATACTCACAAGCTCTTCTGATGTAAGGCTACTCAAGTTTCTTTTTTTGTTTTTTGTTTTTTGTTCAAACATGTTAAATATCAGAATACAATCTATATCAGGGGTGTACATTACGTCGATCGTGATCGAAGGATGTAAGGGTGGATTGCGGGCCGTCAAAAAAAGAAAAAACAAAAAATAATAAAAATTAAAATTCTTTCAGCAAATAATCATTCTCACCGTGAAGTATGTCATTTGATTGACGTGCAGAACGGCCGATCGGACATTAGTCCACTGCACATGTATGTTTAACTACATTAAGACACCACAAGGTTTCAAAAGGAAGCCATTTCCCATTGGGTTCCATGTTTCGACCTAAGCTGAGGGTAAAGTAAACTACTACTACTACTATGTGTTCAGACCCCCATGAGTGATGACAGAGATTATCATTCCAATATTTTAAATAAATAGAAAGCAATCATATAGCTATTATTATTTTTTTAGCATTAGGGATAAAAACAATGTTAAGGGGAAAAAAAATTACTTACATGGCTGTGAAAGTCGCCTTTATGGAGAGGTTGCTGGAGTGACGGGATGTTCTATGCATCCCTACTCAACTATTACTGAATAGATAGATAGACAGACAGACAGACAGACAGACAGACAGACAGACAGACAGACAGACAGACAGACAGACAGACAGACAGACAGACAGACAGACAGACAGACAGACAGACAGACAGACAGATAGACAGACAGATAGATAGATAGATAGATAGATAGATGAGCATTTTTTTTTTATTTCTTGTGATCCACTAAATGGTAGAAGTCCATCCATCTTCAGAACAACCCTTTTATGGGTCGTGGGTCTGCTGGCGGGTTGCACTCTGAATGGGTTGCCAGTCTGTTGCATGTGATGAAACTATTAAGATAAATAGCAACTGAGTTTCATTTGCTGAGCTTTTCTTTGCTCACACCAACAATCTACTCAGATATTAAGGTCCTGAAAAGCATAAGCGCAGAGCTGAAGACACTAAAAGCTGCATGGAAATCTCCCGGGAGTTAAATTAAAGCCATTTTCAAATCAAATACCTTTGCAAGAGTCTGTCAATCTGCTGTGACATTTGTGATATGGGCAACACTTCCAATCTATGACGGTCGACTCCAATGGCTGGGTAAAGTTTAATGAGCACCTTTTGTGCAGCGGCATGAATAATGTATATATTACACAGCTTTAAAGTGCCTGTGGTGCATCTGTCTCCAGGACGGACCAAAACCAAGAGAGGGACCACTGAAAATTAAAAAGCCTGAGGGTAAAGAAGGAACAAAGATGGAGAACGTGAAAAGCTGAAGGTAGATGTATTAGTTTAAATGCATCCATGTGCCACTTTTAATTCAGAACACAAGCCATCAGCACTAGAAAGCACAGAGAGACGCGGATGGCAGGGAGATTGTCTCTTTAGTAATTCTGGAGAGCACAGCAGGTAGTGGCAGGAAAAGGGGAGACTGTAAGACAAATTGATGGAGATACTTTCACACCAGGCTCAGAGACACGCGTTCAAGCAATCACTTCCTATGAAAAGTCTATGTAAACACGCATAGATGCGCGGTTCAAGCCTCCACATTCAAAACTCTTGCGTACATGCATCGCTATGCGTTCGACCATTGAACGTGCGTTCAAAGTTGAACCAGTTGAACTTTGATTTTACAGTGGGGTTTGGGTAGCGCCCTTTTAACATAATGAAGATGTCAACCGTTTAAAAAATGAATGATGGGCAGAAATTAATAACTGCAGCTTGCGCCCGACCGGAATTCTATGACACCAAGTCAGTGAAATATCAGAATAGAGCTGTAAAAGAAAAAGCCTGTAGCAAGATTTACAGGATTTGTACCTCTTCAACATTTCTCACAAAGCCTCTTCCAACTGTAGGTACATCCAGTAGTATCGGGTAGGGACAATCCATGATGAACACCACATGCTAACAGTGTTTGTAGCTTGGATATTTACTAACATTATCTTTTATTTTATTGTAAAAGCATTCCCAGGGGTCTTTTAATCATGATTTTGTCATTTTAGCCAAAATGGAAAAAAAAACTGTACTGTTTTCTAGGCTATATTTTTTGCAGAGCAGCAGTAGTTCATTTGAAATTAATTCTTGAGTTATTGGCGGTACTGTTGGCACAGAGGAAAACAGGGAACTGGAGAACCACCCATTGTAGTTTGTACATAACAATTCCAAGCTATATCTTATGGCATTTTTTGTCTATTCCTGATTCACCATGATTTGCATAAAAAAAAAACTCAGAAATTTTGTTTTAATCTTCTTTTCTCTCTCTCTCTATATATATATACTACATCATGAGAAAAATGATATAAGAACATCATAAAAAGACCAAAAACTTGATTTTCATTTAATTGGGCCTTTAAGTCTGAAAACAGCGCAGATCTGCAGAGCAATGGAAGGTGAAGATAGTTTAAGGCCTACTTGGAGCACACATGTTGCCCATCGGGGGTTTTTAGGTAGCTGTGATTGCTCTTGTGCCATCCTTGTGCACTGACCCTTTTGCAGAGGTGTTCCATGGCACCATCTCAATTACTTATGGACTGAATAGAAGTGACATAACAAATCGCAAGGCCAATGGCAGAAGTAAATGTTGCCACCCACTGCACTGGCGCACGTGTTAGCTGCCTTCGGGTATACTGTCAGTCACTTTGACATTCTTTTGACTACCAAAACTCTTCAACCATAAACGCTGAAGCAGAGAAAACATCTTTGTGTTGATATGAAACACTTCATGTTAGCATAACAGTACAAATGTGATATGAAAAGCTGCTTATCCCCTCATCAGGATCAGCTGATTCACAATTGCATAAAGGCTCAAACAGGTACGTAGGGTCAAAAAGTGTCAAATACTGGTTTTGAAGCATCAAGTATAGGCCCTCTGCATTACTATTGCCCCTACTGGTGTAATGTTAGTATTGCCGTCATATATTCTGTTTCAAAAGAAGGCCCCCTAAAAGAGAATCCAAAAAATGTCACCGCAAACCAGGCAAGAAAAGCAATATTTGGAGGTCTTTCACCTCGTGTGTCCAGAACATATAACGCTTCTCTCAAACTGGACCCTCAACAAAATTACAAATCAGTGCTACTTCAGTCAGCCCCCACCATTCCAAACACTGGGGGGGAGGGAGGGGGCGCTCTATCTTCTCATAGATCTGCTTCCTGTTGAATAAGCAATAGAGCATTCCCATCTCACTTGTTCATGCCAAGATGGCCTGAGCAACCCCTCCTTCCTTCATACCCCCCCTCCTTCAACCCCTGTTTCCATCCATGCAGGCCCCCCTCCGCTGACTTCCCTCCCTCCTCTCGCTCTCCCACCCGACATGGAAACACAAAAGAAGGCTTCGGCTTAGTGGCCTTGTGATGGATGCATTTCCATAGGCCAATCTCTGTTATCTTGGAGAAACAGGTCTTGGACTCCATTCTCTCAGGGGTTTGCAGTTTTCTCTCTGCTACTCAACCCACCCTGACTTTCGTCTTTTTTTTCCCCTCTTCTCCTTCCATCCCTCTCTCCACATCCACCATATTTTTGAAGGTTACTCATTAATGCTCGTGAGCGCTGATGCTGACCCTTCGACCCGAACTTTGAAAGCTTTGGCTTTCAAATACCCAGCATGTGTCCCACAAAACGTGGACAGCCCCAAGGTCAAGGACTGGATGACATCACACCCCCCAAAACAATGGGAGGCCAATCTCTGTCCGACTTGTCCCTTTTCAGATTGATTGTCTGTGCAGCAACATCTCTGAGTCAATCAATTTAATTCATTTAATGCAGATTGGCCAATCTTGAGAATTCATCTAGTGGATTCCAATTTCTCCCAGAACCAGAGGATCGTATAGGTAATGGCTTTGTCAATCCTAATTCAGCTGCAAACAAGTATATTTCTTATCTAAATACTGCACTCTGTTAGCTTTTCATTTATTTTAAAAGAAAGTTGAGATTGTTTTTCCTTGCTGACCAACTTTCTACTTGTGCCTTTTCTGTCTCTTTAAATTGAAATGATCAGGCAGAAGAAGTTGTCCAAAGCTTGTAACACTTCGATATCCAGGTTTTTATTGATATTGACGATTCCGCCATGGAGTAAACTTTACGATCTCAAGATGTAGTAACCTTGACTCACCCTAAATATAGGACATGTGGTGTTAAAAAAATAAACATTTTACAATAAACTCCTTCATTTTCTGCTCACTCTGCAGTTTTCTGCTTCCTCATTTCCCAGCCTTGGAGTTCCACTAGGCCTCCGTGTATCATATATCTCTCTGTTTTTCCTGCGTGGCTCTTTTTAATGCCGCAGGTCAGGGGGTGAAATAAAGCAGACCCCGTTTTCAAGCTGACAGGGTCTCAAAAGCCAGAACCCGAGGGCAGCCCCACCAGCCCCGGCCTGACAGAGGCCGCGTTTGACAAAGGCGCAGTTTGTTACAAGCTTCTGAGGAAGAAGAAGAAAAAAAAAAAAAAGAAACACAACAGGGAGGGTTATTTGGTGTTCCTTTGACCCTTTAAGCCCTCTGAGATGAAAAGGCTTTCAATTTTTCACCAACGAAGACCACTTCAGCACAGAATACCAGCATGGACTTCAAAGCTCAGCAGAAATTTTAATCAGAGACAAATTACTGTATGTTGTGAGGTGCAGAATGCACCACTGCCAGGGTTTAAAAGACGTGAAAAGAGGGAGGGAAAGAAGAAGTGAGAAATGGCACCAGATCTTTGTAGGGACTGATTGAGGCTTGCACCATTGGTCTCCATAAATCTTTCGCATCCACTCCAGAAACATGCCAGTTAATTGTCAAAAGGTAGAGGGGAAAAAAGAATGATGATCTTGCAAGATTCTGCCATCTCATACGTAATGCGAGCTAAAAGCAAATAATAATAAACCAATGCTGCTTAAAGCAGCATTTTGCCTAATAAAAACATATCTATCATTTACGACAAAAGGGTAAGAGAATAAGCCAAGGAGTGTTCTGCGCCTTATGTCATTCGCCAAACATTTGATCAAATTTTACAGAGCCTGCTTAATATTTAAAACATTGGTCATGCAGCCCTAATGGTCCAGGGCAGGAATAAGCCATTCAGGGGTCAATTGTTTTATTGAGATTAATGAAGGGGAGCCAAAGGGTACATCATATCTCTGCTGCTTTCCCTCCTTTGAGTACCAGTGAGGCATATTAAAAGCAATGAGTAAGGTTTGCCACTTAGCTTATCCACGTAAGTGGCTTATGGATGTATTTGTCCGGGACACTCAAGGTACATTTTTACATCAATTCAATTTTCATCAGCTGATGAACCTACTGAGCCCACTTTAATCTATCAAAAAATGTTTGAGTTGTGCAATGTACCGGCACAGAAATTCAGAAATGTTGGAGGAGCTAAGAGGACAAAAGGGTGCATGGTAGCATTGTTGATTGGATAAAAAGTACAAAAACCTACAGCACATAGGTGCTGTAGGTTTTTGTCCAGGACTGTGGAGGGTCGGAAAGAGGAGTGGCCGGTTTGAGGCCAACCTTGAGGGGAGCACAGGTTTGTCTTGCAGTTTCCTTTCGACTCAAACACCCACGACTAGAGGTGTCAATCAGTCCCTACAAAGCCATTTTTGAGTTACGCCATGCTACATGCATGCTGCTCTTCCTGATGGGAATACTTTGGACCAGTCCTTCACGTTACCTGTCCCATCTCTGAGTAAGGTCGCTGGGGCTGCTCCTTTTCAGGTGGCTGTTCCTAAGAAGAGTTGCCAGGGCCACGCTTCATGGTCCTTGTCCTTGAGGATGGTCTCTAATTATCCGCTTTGGCCATGTTTCCTAACCCAGAGGAGGGTCACTGGGGCTGCTCCCCTTCTCGTTTCCTGTCCCTGGGGAGAGTAATCAGGACTGCTCCTCTGTGTGCCTGTGTCTGAGGAGCAACTCTCCATGTCACCGCTCACTTCTACAAGAACCTGAACTCATTCAGTCAGTCATTCATTCATTCATTTTCTATTCCGCTTTTCCCTTTCGGGGTCACAGGGCTGCCGGAGCCTATCCCGGCCACTTGTGGGCAAAGGCAGGGGATGCCCTGGACAGGTCGCCAGTCTGTCGCAGGGTAGAATGTCCACAGTCACACACCCATGCACTCCCACACTCACACCTAGGGACAATTTAGAGTTTCCAATCAACCTATGAAGCATGTTTTTGGACGATGGGAGGAAGCCGGAGATCCCGGAGAGAACCCACGCATACACGGGGAGAACATGCAAACTCTACACAGAAAGGTCCCCCATTGATGTTGTGTTTTTCATGTCCCCCAGCCAGGACTTGAACCGGGGGCCTTCTTGCTGTGAGGCAAGAGCGCTAACCACTGCGCCACCGTGCAGCCGAACCTGAACTGTTTTCTGGTTTACCTTTTGTTTTGGTGTTCCTCCAGATCTCCTCCTCTGAATATTGTGTTGTGTTAGGACATCTGGGGTCTTTCTTCTTTGGGAGGGGTACTGTGAGGATTTAGCATTTGAATTTTTGTTATGTTTCTTCAGTTTTTCTTGTCAATCTCACCAGGTTCAGGAATGTCCTCCACAGCTGTCTTTATTTAGCTAATTATGTTCAGTGCCTTAGCTTAGTCTAGTTTTTAGTTCTTCATGTCAGGTCTTCTGCTTTGTCACTTGTTTGTTCCTCCATTGTTTTTTTTTCCATGTTTAAGTTTATTTTTTTACTTTTTTGTGATTCTGCCATCAAGTCTGGACTCCTGTATATAGAATCCTACTGCACAAGTTCCTGCTTTAAGTGGATTCATCAAACAGTTATGATTTTAGCCAAGATTATTTATTTAAAGAAAATAGACAGAATAAAAGAGGACAAGCACATGAAAGACAAGCAGATGAACAGCAAAAAAAAAATAAGTAGGAGTTTCCTGCCACAAACTCCATGCAAAAATGCATCAAAAGTGTTGTGAAGAAGATAAGATATATCAGCTTTAAATTTAGTGCAATAATACACTACGATGCTTTTCCCATCATTTTGCTCAAGTATCTGACATGTTAAAATCATAACAAACAAAAAAAGAAAAAACTATTTACTTAATAATGTTGTCCACCTTTTGGCATATTCCTTCAGGGATCACACCAGCAAATCCTCTTTCTCTTAGTCACACAGGAGGTTTGGTCAATTTTTTTATGCCCTTCCTGACACAACCCTGTATTTTATCCTGGCTGGGGACCAGCACGGGGAAACCCAGACATCTGCCTCCTTGTGGCTATATAGTGGGGCAGTAGATTAATGGGTCTTGCGCAAAGACCCAAACTCGAAGAAGCTCTTCGCGCCCCTTTGGAAACAAATCCTGGTTTCCCATCGCCAGACCTACACTCAGCCAACTGAGCTATCTAGTCTCTCAATTACCTAAAATAAATAAACTAAATTTAAAAATCTATTATTTATGTAACCGTTACCATTTTTTTCAAAGCCCAAGAGCCACAATAGAGGGATAGAGGAGCTGCATGTGGCCCCAGAGCGTAACATTGCAGACCCCTGGTCTATGTCATAAATTGTTTTTTGTTTAAAGTGGAAACAAATTAGGCAAATGGTCTCCCATGAGCAAATAAACTTGAATATTCTAAGGCAAAATTAGAACTGTGTAAATAAGACCAGCACATGCTGCAGATGTTTGGCTTTGGACACAATTGAGAGAGAAAAAAGAGGGAACACTTGGTCTTCAACATGGTTTGAGATGATATGTAAATGATCAATATTTCTAATTGCAGAGAGGAATGGCTGCCATAATTATGTTGACTCTAATGAGTCCACCTGTTGGCTTCACGCAGAAAACAATTTTCCACTCGACTAAACATGGCGTACGCAAACTCCAGTGAAACGTAAAAACCCGTGGAAGGTCTGCTGCGCTCTGTCATCTGCAGCCAGTAATTATGCAGGATCCAGTGGTAATGCCAATGTGCCAAAGCAATGCTTTTTGACAAAAAGACTCAGGATGCTGTTTGATTAAAGGGGATAAGCACAAGCACGAAAAGGAAACTTGATTTTCCCTGAGAATTCTCTTAACTTTCTGTTAGCTACCCTTATCCTGCGAGTCAAAAATGACCCAACCTACCAGAGCCCCAAAATAAAGCAACTTCATAGAATTTTTTATCACGAAACAACATGTTACTTGTTTCATTTTTCATTATATTTTTAGTCTCATGAGATAAAGGAAAAGTGAGTATGTAGGTGTTCATTTAGATGTGTTTGTGTATATGTGTGAATTAGAGAGTTTGTATGTGACCTTTGAACCTTTCCTGGTGTTCAAAAGGATTCACGGGTCAAAAATGACGTAAACAAATACATACATACATACATACATGTCATGGCATTCATGTGGGCAGGTATTGATCCAACTTTCAATGAATTGAAAATTGATAACTGGACACTTTAGCATGTACTTTTAATGTTTTTTCATTGACTTTGAAGTACTCCTAACTACAGAAATCTTTTGAATATTTGAAACCCTCCTTTTGTTTTGTTGCTCCATCCTTTGGGAGCCTATAGTTTTAACTTCCTGGTTGAAACCTTACTGTAAATGTAAATGAAGGTTTGGCCCCTTAAGAGGGCACCTTGGCTTCATCTGAAATGAAGTCAAACAGGCTCCAGGGCAGCAGCGGGTCAGGTGTACTGAAAGAAGAACCTCTCCGCTCTTTATTGTCCTTCGCTCCCTGCCAAACCCGTCATTCTCAGAGCCCCATAGGGGCCTCTTTAACCCTCAACATCTGTCCCACTTTACCATTCTCAATGCTTGGGAGTCGGCTCGGATGACAGTCAGCATACTCCTCGCACGATTCAGAAACTGCTTCCAGACATCTCACAGAACTGTCATCTGTAATTGTACGCGTTTACTCCCTCAATTCATTTGTCCGCATCTTAGGCCAACAAACCGCAGGTGTGTTTGCACGGTCTCTACGAGAATGTTTACGTCCTGCACCAGCTTTAACCAAAAGATCTTTAATTGAAAGTTTGAAGCGTTGATTGTTTCTTGTTGTTGTGACAGGAAAATCCCGTTGCAGATGGTGGAAAACAAGATGCAACTCAAACGGCCTTCCTGCTTTGGCCGGCGGAGTAAATAAAGAATAAGGAAACACAAAAGGAAGCAGATGCATTATACAAGGAACAGCAGGGTGCCATGTAAGATCATAAAGTCATCTAAAGCAGAAAAACAGGATGCTGTATAATTCGCAGAGGATGTTTGTGGCAGCTAGAACATTATAATTGCATGCTAGTTTTACGGGGAAAAAAACAAAAATCTGCCCATAAGGCAGTGATAATGTAAAGGTTGTGAGGTCCAATTACATAAGAAGAGGGGATGTAAGGACAGAAAAGGAGAACGGCAAGGAATGCAAGGGGGAAGCAAATCCACTTGTTGGTTTGGGGGGCTGATTGGATGGTGTTCAGGGTGGGAACTGCACTTTTATTTTTTTATCTTTTATTTTTTTTCCCCTGTAGCTACGGAATAAAAATCAGCTTTGGCTTGTCAGTTTTCCTGACTAGCGTCATGAAACAGAAGATGCCCATGACTGCACGTTCTACCTCGGCGCAGTTCACTACCTGCCACCCTCTCCCCCTTCTCCAGCCCAAAAGCAGGAGTCCCTGCGCACACGGCGGGTCCCTCTTGCGTGTTTTTTGTTTCTGTTTGTGAGCATTTGTTCTGAATCAGGCAACCTGGCGTCTTCTGGGAGGGCGACGAGGCTCCCCGGATCGTCTCCCCGTCTGGATGCAGACCGCCAACCATCAAGCCAAAACTAATCAAAAGTGAAAGGAAGTGGGAACTTCACACACCAACATGCATCCTGGTTGCTTATTACAGTCACATACAAAAGGGGCTGCATTTGAATATCCCTCGACTAATCAGATATTCCTTTTCTTTTTTTCTTCCTTGTTTTGGGATTGGAATTGAAATTCTCGGCAGGTGAAATTGGCTCTGCTCTCCAGTCTGCTGAAATACTCTGTGGTAGGTGTAATCAAAGTAATTACAACAACAGACAGGTGTTCCAGGCTGCACACGGCTAAATATTGAATACCTTTGGAAAAAAATACACACATACACATGGCGGGGAAAGAAAATAAACTAATCTCTAACTCAAGTGTAAATAGGGTTGCTTCACTGACAGCAAGTCGACAAACAAACTACAGTATTTGTCATTTCAGCATATCAAATGAACCCTGTAAAGGCAACTACGTCATAGAATTGATGGAGAATTCAAATATTTTTGGAATTAGCATGTTTTTTTTAAACACAAAAAAAAAATCCACAAAAAAATGCAAGGTTATTTTTCACGAGATATACCGTATTTTCCGGAATATAAGTCGCTGCGGAGTATAAGTCGCACCAGCCCAAAAATGCATTATAAAGTAGAAAAAAACACAGATAAGTCACACTGGACTGTAAGTCGCATTTTGACGGGAAATTTATTTGACAAAATCTGAGACCAAGAACTAATAACTTGCACAACCTCATATGACACAATCATAGCAGACTGTTTATCTCATAATTTCACAGTAATTCTTTCTCATACTTATTTATTCCTTTCATGTAGCATCATTGGGCAACTAATACTCTGTTTTCATCCTGTATTTGGAGAAACAGTTGTCATTTTTATTGCATTTTTGAATCTATGAAATCATTGGAAAATAGAATATTATGTTGTTAGCCTTCAAGATCTTACTGTAAAAGAAAGTTTGCTGATTCTCTGAGTCACTTAACATACTCTTAACACTTAACATACCTCAAACATCAAATTGACCCAGGAGCATCATCTCTGTTCCTCACAAATGAACATAACAGGAGGGTTAACAATGTATTTATTTAAATTTATTTCTAATATAAGTCGCTGCAGAGTATAAGTCGCACCCCTTGCCTAACTATGAAAAAAAGGGCGACTTATAGTCCGGAAAATACGGTAGACATCTCATCAAATGTGTGATTTTGTACATTTTTGCTAACAACAATGCTAGTTCAAGATGCGAAAACTTTGATGTTTGAAAAAAAGGCACCTTAATTAAACCTATGTCACATATAGCAAAATGCCACCATACACCAACCTAAATGGACGTTTTTTTTAACAAAATCGGCAGGTGGTGCAGCATTTGTAATTTTTACACGCTGCACGGTGGCTGCGGGTGTTTCAAGAAAAAGTAAACATTGTATGCTGATCAGACGATTGTTTGACAATGTTCAGTGGCCACCCGAGTACCTTTGATGGTCGTGCGGTTGCACTCCAGAGGCAGATAAGACTGCCTATGGACTTGACTGGTTGACTGATAAGAGGATCTCCAAGTTCCCCCAAATCGTCTGATAATTGGCCCATTACAGACTCACTGCCTCTGTGCTGCCGTCCCCATGTCACCATTCGATTGTTGGAAATCATACAGTAGCCCTCCATGAGGGCTGTTGACATGAGCAAGGGGGCCCAGCAATGACCAGACGTCAATCTAGCAATCTTGGCCATCGTGGGTCCCACTTATGAATCCTGCTGTGGCTGGAATGCTTGAACCTTAGTTTTGGGCACCAGAGCTTTGCCCTTGACATGGACATTTAATCTTTGTCCAATCAGAGCTGCTGCGGGCCAGTGATCCGGCTGCCACCGCCCCGTGGCCGTCCGATTTTGTAATGGCATCATACTCGCCTGATTGATGGCTGCCGTCTACATTCTTGACCACGTCAGCGATTTTCAAAAAAAGCAGGCGGCAGCAGCTGTAAATGTGACTGTGGCGTTACTTATTGTGTCAAATTTGATAAATGTTTACCAAGTATTAAAAAGAATTACTTATCAGCAAATTTAGCATCCTTTCAATACAGCAAGTTATTTTGAAAAATCAGTTACCTTAAAGTTTTCAAAAATTAGCAAAAGTTTTCTTGCCAAAAGTGTTCATTTTGAAATGAGCTGTACTGCCCCTAGTGGAATGATGATGAACTACAGGGCAAATAACATGGATTAACCTATATCCAATGGGGTTGTGAGGACAGTATTAATCATGCTAAGGAGAAAGGGGTCTTAGAAATGTGTTCATTTGATATGATAGGAATGGGTATATAATAGCAGGCAGCTTTTTCTCTAAAAAGAAAAAGCTCCTCCTTTTTGATCATATTAACAAACAAAAAACAGGATAGAAAAATATTGTCTGTAAGATCATACAGATTTTTTTTTATTCCATACATCCAACCTTTTAATGTACTGAAGAAGGAGAAGAAAGTAACAAAAGCAAATAGAGAGAAAGCTGAAGGGGGTTGGGTCAATAAGAGAGACAAAAAAAAGACGATGCAATTACCAAGAGTGTAGTCTGAGGGATCAACTTCAGTTCACTTCAAAGAGGCTGAGTCTTGTGTCCCCTGCTCCACACAGCCCCAAGTACCAGTGTACTGAAGGTGGGTAAATACAGGCAGATCACAAGTCTGTTAATAGCAGCCAGATCTGAAGAGGTCTCCACCTTCCTCCTGGATTCTCAGACAAGCTCCTGCCTGGAAGGAGAGAGCTTGGCTTTCAGCTACCTTGAATGTGTGTGTGTTTTGTTTTTTACAACCTCAGGAGTATAATATTATTATTTTTTACAATTAAATTGCGCCCTATCCCTCTGCATTGACAATCCAAAGTTGCACTTTCACCTCTGTGCATTTGACCCCAAGTTTGGTGTGTTTGGCTTATAGTGTGGGACCGTTGGCACAGTGTAAACCCAACCCTGCTCTCCGTCATCCATCTGTTTACACTCTCTCCCGCTAACTTACAGCTCCTCGCACCCCCAACCTGACATTACCGGCGCAACAAAAATGGCGAGCAACATGTGAGCTATCCAGCTGTACAGTTTTGAGCCAGATTCTAAGTCAGATGAAGAAAACAGAAGACGTATGTGGATCTAGTCGTCTACAAGTGGATGCATCAGAATGGAGTGGAGCGCTTCTGGCCAGCTGATTGTAGCTCCCCTGTCACTCCTACAAGCTTTTTCAACAGCAATTTTTCATCTGTTTCAGATTCACCGACATTTTAAGCTTAGTTTTCTTTATATATGTAATCCAACATGATCAAAAAAATACAAAGAAAAATGTTAAAAACACAAAAACAAGATTTTTATCGGAGTACGTCTTAAATCCTATAGGTTTCTGTGCAAGTTGACTGTGACATCTCCTGGATGCCCTCCCACCTCTTTATATAGTCACAGCTGCCTGCAATCGCTACTTAGGTTCACTATTAAAGGAGCTGTCTTCCTGTTTCCCTTATCTGTGCAGGTTTATCTGGTTGGATTTGCAATGTCAGTATGCTGCAAAACTTCTGAATAGATCTTTGAACTTCCCTGGATCTATTTTGTCCTTCCTGCAAAGTGTTGCATCAGAATCTGTTGGAGTCAGATGCAATTACGCTTGAAGAATGAATATTTAAAGAACATAAATGCTAGAGCTAAAGCTCAGGCGTTAAAGGATCAAATAAACAATAATCAACATTAAGAAACACATTCAAAATTGACTGTTCGCACCAATATTTATCATTTTGTTATAAAACCATTAGTTTATCAACCTGTTTCGTTGATAACATATTTTTTTGCACGTCTGTAACATACAAAACTGAAACATGCAACATGTTAATACTTTAAGCTTTTTGTTGATAAGGGAGATCCATGTATTTTATGTTAAAAAAAAAAAGTCAAAAAGGTTTTAAATAAAACAAAGTATCTTTTTGCACGTAATTTTCAAAATAGATGCGGTCAGCCCTGAACTTTTTTCTTCAGACGTAGAGGAAGGGTTAAGGTTAGGATTATGGTTACAGTTAAGAACCACCAAATGGTTCCTGAGCGCGGCTGTCTGCAGATCACTGCTTCTCCAGGGGATGGATCAAATGCGGAGAACACATTTCACACACCAAGGTGTGGGATAGATAATGGGACTTTAAGTTTAATCTTAAATAAGTCTGACCAACAACAAAATGCAACCTTGGAGGCACTTGAAATATGTTTGGGCAAAGCAGCATCTTATGAGTGGCCAACATGAATTTTCATCACTTTTTGTGCTGGTTGCACAGAAATACATGCGAACAACGTTAGCCTAAAAGACAAATTTCAATATTTTCTGGCATATTTTTAGTTTGTGTCACTTTTTTGCATTAATTTCTGTCACTTTGTAAATCTTGGTTAGATAGTGACTAACTGTCTTCTGGTCTTGGCTAGTTTTACATTAAAGGGAGTAAAAAAATAAGTGTTTTAAAATTTGTCAATAGCAAAATGTACACACATTTTTTTTTTTCAGACAAGTTTGAATAAGACTCATGACTTGAACATCTAATAGACTTTAGTCATTTGACTTACTCTTTTCACTTCAAATTTACACTCCGTAGTTTGGCATAGTGGTATCCCAAAACTAACGAAACAATTGACCTTAACCCATAAGAACCCAGACCCATTTTTTCTTGAAAATCAAAATTATGAGTATTTTTTTTTTTTTTACAAACCACCACATAATCCATTTCTGATATTCTTTCTGCTACACTGATGTCACCATGGGTTCTCAAGGGTCACTACAAAGTATAAACTGATGAATTCAAACATTTTTTTTCAATTGCTCCATCCTCCCACTGCACCCGAATGTGTTGAATTACGTGGTTGGGGGGGGGGGGACATGCAGCCACATTTTTGCTGTTTCACACCCACTAATAACGTGCAGGTCCATTCAACAAGCTCATTATTATTCACTGTCAGACTAACAGCTAAGAATCATATTATTCCAGCTTGCAGCTGGCTTATTGATTTGATTTACATTAATTTCCTATTCAACATTAACAGTGACCAAAAAAAAGAAAAAAAAAATGTGGCCTCTGCCACCACTCTAAACCCCTCCCAAAACACGCCGTACCCATCAGAGAAATGTCCACTGTGTGTGAGGCACATTAACCGCCCACTAATCTGTCATCGCTGGATAAATACGATAACAGTAGCGGCGAATCCCAGGAGTTATCACAGGCCTGACAGCTAAACAGGATTAAGCTCTCGGCATTAAAGAGTGAACGGCGATATTTATGGACGGAATGGTGTTGACCGCCAGTAAGGAAATGCGGAGGATCAGCATTCCATATTACAGAGTCTTATTTATTATTATATTTCTCCCTCAATTTCTGTGTCGCATAATTCATGGAGCAACTACCTTCCGAGGTTCAAACCGACATGGCGGGGCCTATGGAGTGTCACACAACAAGACAGCCAGTCCCTAGGCGCTCCTGGTGAGCTGGGAGTTGGTTGGTTTTGGTGAGGAGGAGACGATGAGGGGGCGGTACACCGTGTTTCAATCCATGTCTCTGACCTCCCCTGAGGGGTGACACAGAAAGAGCTTTCCCCCCCTATGGGGATCAATAAAGAATCAAATTAACATACATGATGTATATCAAAGTAAATCTGGGATCAGCATATCTTTTGCATTGCTAATTGTGCCTCAGTCTGAGGCTGCTGGAAACCAAAGGTCTGATGGGTAAACAGCTGGAAAGGCTGACATCTGTTGGCGGAGATGCGTCCCTGCAGGTCAGTTGCAGACAAGCTGCAGGTTCTGAAAGCCGTCAGACCTTGTGCCCGAGAAGAACCGAGTAGAAAACTTTTAAAGTGACACGAGGGGCAAAAAAAAAAAAAAAAGAAAAGAAAACCTCCCCAAGTCGAGATGAAAAAATGCCTCCAGGCTAACCTCACAGCTGAAGCGGAATCACCCTGAGTGCTTTTAGTGCGCCTTCCTCCTCAGTTGCCATTTGTTATGTGAGTAAGCCCCTTCATGCTTGTATGAAACTTAATTCCCTGTTTTGTCCTTTAGCGCTCAACTCGCCCTCTCAGCAAGCAGCCAAGTGTGACCCGCTCCTTTTAAAAGCCAAAAAAAAACAAAACGGTATCCTCTTTGACTCTGGCCACACCAGATGTTACTCCTCTGATTTATTACACTGTTTAAATAAAGGTAAACAAATGGTCGCCGTGGTTAGAACTGCTAACACTGCTTTTCTGTTGAGCTTATCACAGGTCAGAGCAGACAAACCCAAAACGAGGAGGGAAAGCAGGTAGCCAGAAAAAAAAAAAAAAATCTTCAGAGTCGTCTAAATAACCAGAGCGTAAACAAACTCCTGCACACTTTGGCACACAAAGACACACATAACCCCGAGCCCTGACCTGTAGGAATGCGTGCTCTCAGTGGAGGACGACTTGCTGGCCGGCCTCCCGGCTCCACAGAAACCTCATTGTGATAAAGCCCAGTCAATGTTTGCTGACACACGTTATCTCCAGTCCCCTCTCTGCCCGGGCCCCCGCTTGGATCGAGCTGCCACGGCTCTTTACAACAATTTAGGGAGCCATTTGTTTTTCAAGGAGCTGTTTACACAATGGCCACCTACTATATGAGAAAGGGGGGGGGGGGTCAAAGTCTGCGAAATATAGACCCAAAAAGTGCTAGCTTTTATCTAAAACACGTCTGGCCTTTTTTTTTTTCCAGACTTTCCGATCTTTTCGGATTTCTTATCGGATTTCTTATCGGGGGATGAGGCGATAAGGGTAAACAAGAAGGGGGTTTTGTCAGGGACTGCCAATGCCACTAACTATGAGAAAAGAAGGGGAACAAAACACTTATCTTGTGTGCAGTTGTGTGCATGTTGACGAGTGGAGGTGATAAAAAGAGAATATTCCTCCTGGGGATCAATAGCTGTTATTCAGACTTTGCGTATAGGTCCCTCCGTTGGAAGCATCCACACTGTCCTGAGACTCTGCTGGCTGTATCGATTTCAATTTATTTTTAACTTAGTGATGGATATGGAACATGTCATGTGAGAAAGGCATCCGTCAATTAATTACCAACATCTATTCATTAATTGGAAGGCAAAAGAGATGGAACGCTCAATATTCATTAGGGCCTGCAAAGGCACAGAGAATGTTCTGTGTGACACAGGAATGCCGGGGAAATATGTCGATCACCTAATCACGCAATGCAAATGCGTCTCTGTGTACCGCAGTGGACACAGGTAATTGTGCTTAAGTTCACCTATTCTGCTGGCTGCATGAACCTTAAAGTCCCACCATGATCTTCTTTGATCTATTTTCAAAGCGTCTTTTTATTATGGCCTGCAGCAGTCACAACTGCAAGGACCATATTGTAACTGCTACGAGTTACGCCAATGGAGCAATGTGTTTTTCTGTGTCAGTCGATGATGCTGATCGCTATGCTAGCAATTTTAGCAATTTTAGCAGAACTAGCATAGTTAGCATAATTAGCATCTTCAACAATGTGTTTTTCTGAGTCAGTTGATGATGCTGATCGCTATGCTAGCACTTTCAGCCACATTAGCATAGCTAGCATAGTTAGCACAATTAGCATTTTTAGCAATGTGTTTTTAGGAGAGAGTTGATGATGCTGATCGCAATGCTAGCACTTTTAGCCAAATTAGCATAGCTAGCATGATTAGCATAGTTCGCATTATTAACTTATGCAGCTTTTACTATCCCTCATCAAAGGCAGGCGGTGAGGGCGGTGGTGCGTAGACTTGGGTGTGAGAGGCGGGTTGCGTCTGCGGGCCATAAAACGCCGCTTGCGGCTTTAATTATAATTATGTTGTTTTTAGACTAAATCAAAATTTTCTGGCACATAGTTTCTGCAGGGCGGGACTGTTGGCTTCCTTCCCCTCCCAACTGCTGAGAGCTCTCTGTTTACACCGTCTCCCACTATTACAGCCCCTTAAGACCTAACGTTATAGCTGCAACAAAAATGGGGAGCAATATTGGAGCTTTCCAGATGTACAGTTTGGAGCCGGACGCCAGCTCATACAAGGAAGACGTACATGAATCTAGACAAGGGGATGCATCAGATTGGAGCAGAGTAGGGAGCTTTTGCCCCGCCCTACATAGTTTCTAAGATTCTTTTTCAAATTGTTTTTTTTTTTTGTCTGCTTCTAATTTTTTATTGGGATAAAAAAATTCCACATCTATCCATCTTCTTCTGCTTATCTGGGATCGGGTTACGGGAGCAGCAGTTGAAGCAAAGATGCCCAGACTTCCCTCTCCTCTGCCACTTCCTCCACGTTGAAGACATACGTTAAAGAAATGCAGTTTTAAGCCTAATTGATCTTCTTTATATGTGTCATCCAGCATGACAAAATGGTACAAGCACACATTTAGAACACCAAGAACACATTTTTTTTGTGCTGTTGTTGCTTGGCATTCATCGTCCAATCATGCTCTATGGTGTAACAAGTCTATCTGAAATACATTAATGACTTCCTGTTGTCACTTCTGTGCCTTAAGTGATAAACAAAATAGCTTCAAAGTTTGTCAAGGAAGGAAAACAGCTTTAATATGAATGCAAATTAGCTGAAAATAGCTCACACAAATTTTAAATTATCATTCAGGCTACTGTGAAAAATTACATTAACCTCCGTTTTAAAATCATAAAGGTTTTTGTCATTGTATAATTGTATGTAAAATGTTTAAACCATGTTATAAAAATAGGAGGGCTCATGAAGCGAACACAAATAGACTTTGACAAGTGCACTTAAAATGTACAGTGTATAAAAAGTGTACAATAAACTGCATCCACTGCTTGTTAGTATAGATTTTGATAAATTATTCTACTTTATGGTGTACAACTTTGTAAAAAAAAAAAAAAAAAAAGAAAATGGTCAACCAACTCCGAAATAGATATTTCCCCCAAGGAAAAAAATATGTTTTCCCTATATACACATGCAATGTGAATATAATTAGCAGCACCAAACAGAAGTGGGATCTAAAATACTCACAAGGGAGAGACTTCCAAGTGAGGCCAACAATAGCATGTTTACCTCTTGAACATTCAATTTTATGAAATTCAATCAAAATAAATGAAGCGCAATTAAACTGGAACACTGCGATAGTGGCAAATCAAATTAACAAAGCGCGTGCAACGTAATGAGATGACAGTGTTCTGTTTTATAACCTTGGAAGTTTCCAGCCTCCACAGAATATGAATTAGGGCGTTCAGCAGACGGAAGGTATGGCTGCTGGTGCTGTCAGTAGTCGTGTTCTACATTCGCCGCGTGAATACATCATCAAAAATAACCCCTGTAACGTGCAATAATTCGCTTGATTGGCTCGGTAAGTGCTGCTTCTTTGGTGTGCAGCAAGACAAACTGACCAAAGAGGCCTGTAGGCTGTTGCAGACAGGTTCTTGAGTGCAGCCACAACACTAATTATCCTGCATCCAAGCTTCTGCGGGGCATTGCCCTTTCAGAGGAGCAATCAAACAGCCGACGAGAGGCCTCATAATCGCTTTGTACCGACGCAGCCGCGCACAGTGTCTGCACGTGTCTCCAGTGGATGCTGCAGCAAATAAATAACCTACAGTTCAAGCTTCAATAAATTGATTTTTTTTGTTTAGGATCAGTTTGCCTAAATTGGCTTTAATTTTGGGACAAAACTTTTTTGTTTGCAACAACCTGTTGAATCATTTATAATCTCACAACAGTAGTCCACTATATAAAAAGAGTTATAGCCCATGTGCTGCCAGATTAAACGAAACAAGACTTAGAAATGAAGAGTTTCCTCTGTGGTGATGCACACAGTGACAATCCAGTATTTTAGTCCTTAGTCTCATGCACCAGTGCAGCAGATAAACTGTACAATAGCTGCAGCTTTTTGGTTGTCTGGGCTCATAGAGTGTGTCAGACAGGTGTGGCCGGGAGTGTCTTGCAGTTCCCTTGAGGCTTTCGTTGTTGAAAATGTACTGTACCATTTCCATATGTATGGTAAGTGCATCGCGACATATTTTTAAGGTTAATGTAAGTTGCACGCATATTTGACGTCTAGGTGAAGCTGTCGTATGGTACCCTTGTGTCACATTCCAGTTGTAAGTAAGGCATGTGTACTGGCTGCTTGATGACCACGCCCAAATGCTGCACGTGCAGATGAAACGCAAGTGCTTGCACAATGCCCATAGGAGACCAACACAAACAACTCTCAGATTGGCTAATTTCCTAATTTTGGACAATCACGGTCTTTGTGCGCAATGGGCCCACAAGGAGCACACCTATGGGCTCGTCCCTCAGTCAGCAGGATTTGGTGGTATTGAAAAGATAAAAAATCTGTACCTACTTCACCCTTACCTACCCTTGCGTGTTGTATAAGTGTGTGTCATGTCTTGTCGCCTGTAGCATGCGCATAGAATAAAATGTGCATGACTGTTTTCTCTCACCTAGTGGTCTACAACCCTTAAATTTTGTGTAGACTACCCGTACTTGTAAGGCTACTTCATGCTTCAAAGGTTTAAAGTAAAAAAAAACGTCTTTAAACTCATGCGAAGCAACCAAAACTACATAAAGAGAAAAATGTAATTTGATAAAATTCATGTTAAATCGGTTCTATAAAATATGTCTTAGTAGCTGTATTAAGATTAAGCCTTGTGGCACTACTAAGTATTAAAGGATCTTCATATAGTTGAATTTAAGATTACTCGCTGTGAACTGTTTATTGGAAGTTTAGATTGCATGGACAGACTTTACTAAACTGTAAAATTTTGTAGGCTTTATAAATGCACTATTTGTTTTGTGGTGATGCTCACAGAAATGATCCAACATTTTAGATCCCCTATGGGTTCCCCCAGTGGTCCAGCCACCTGCCAATCAAAAAACAAAAACAAAAACAAGCACATGGATATGTACAAATTCAGAGAATTAAAATAACATGAATGGAAAATAATGCAAAAAACATCAATAATGTTTCTTGTTTTTCGAGTAAAAGCAAATGGGGAAGAGGCAAGTTGCTTCTCACTGAGAACATCCTCTAGTGGCCTCTTAAGGAACTGCAGAATTTGCTACTTTCTTGGTTTGCATTGAATTCCAAGAGGATCTGGCACCACTAACCAGAACCATAAGTCCTACACTGGAACCTGATTGCCCCCCTTATATTGCTAGGAAACATTTAGCAGTTACGGTTTTTCCTGTTTTAAACTTTATTTAAAAATCTTCTACAACTCTGAGCGCTTTTGGGCTAGGGTAAGTTGCTGCTTTTCCGTTTCTAGCCATTTATGTCAGGCGCCATCTTGTCCCTCTCTAAGATCCGGTCACAGAAGTTCCAATCTTGGTGCAGTCCTCCTGAAAGCGCCTCTAGTGGACCTATGTTTGTGATCTGAATGACAAACTGCTGAGCACATACTCACTTTTAGACTCACAAATAGACACCTGAATTCATGAACTTCAATAAAAAGTACCTTCACCGGCCAGCTGTCAATCAAAGCCGCAGCATATACTGCAAATAAGGGCAAATAAAAACATCTGTCAGAAGTGTGTGACTTAAAAATTTCTTACATTTAAAATGTTTAATCTATTGTTCTGTAGTAGTGTTGAGTTTTCTCATGCTTTTGATTAAATGTTACCACAAAAGATACTTTTGCGACCTCTAATCTGAGCTTAACTAACAGAAAATGTGCTATTAGCTTACACTAGCACTTGGTGCGTCCTCATTTCAAGGTGATTACGATACTTCTGAAAGTTTCTTTGCTGGAGAAAGCCTCAATGAAAATCATGCGTTATTTTTTTCTCTCCTTTGGTACCCGTAGAGAACAAATTTTGACACATTTCCACACTCAGCGTGAAAGTGCCATTTGAAGATGATGGTAAATCACACTCAGCCACGGGAGCTATGCAGCAAACTGCACTTTGGTCCAATTTCGACGCCAGCCCTGACTGCGCACCTCAATACGCTGGTCCAGGAGGGGGAAGAGAGGTCGTCTAAATGCCCCATCAGTGTTGAGGTTTGGCTGAGCTGATACGGAGGATGTTGGGTTCCCAAATTCCCTCCAGCTGGAGGGGAAAGTGGCTCCACCATTTCAGGTTTTAAAATCACAAAGAAACTTCTGCACATTTTTTTTCTCCGTTTTTTTAAAATAATTAGCCAGTCTGGAAGCGGGATCTGAATTCTCTTTGCAATAAACCTCATGGCTGGAGAAGTGATGGACAGAAAGAAGTGGAGAGAAGGAGGAGGAGGAGGAGAATGGGAGATACAGGAGCGAGAAGAAAGCTGCTGAGACAGGTGCAAGCCGTCCGCATACAAGGTGGCGATTAGGGGGGAAAAGTGGCCCTGTGTGAGGCAAGAGGAACATCTGTGCCTATTACTGCACCACACAAAAGACCACGGAGGGTGGAGGCTGTGGTGGTGGGGGGGTCCACAGTCTCCAACACGAGCGGGGCCTCACCAAACACCACAGGCTGAATTGCTTGGCCCAATTTGAGGCTTTCAGCAGTGCTGGTCATTAGCATTTGAAAAAGCATGGCAGGAGCTCTCTGCGTGAGGAACTCGTGGATAGGAGCAGACTTGACTTAAGAGTTTGGCAGAAGCGGAAGAACCCCCCCTCCTCCAGGCACGGCGCCGTATTTTAAGCGCTTTAATTTTGCAGAGCTTGGATTAATAAAAACAAGTTAAACTGTCAAATTGATCAAAGTATTTTTATAAAGAGACAAGATTTGTGTAAAAAATAAAGGAACCTTATTTACGATTAAAAACGCCCACGGTGGTTACAGGTGTAGGGGGTAACATCCTGATCATCTTAAAGCAAGTAAAAAACCACATTGTAAATACACATTTTTGTATTGTAAATAAAAATGCAGTTTTATTCTGAAAGTCCACAGAAACGTAAATAAGATATATTGAAAAGTGAAAAATTGTTTTATTCTGTAAGTACATTTTATAAACTTGAAAGAAATATAAAATTTGAAAAGCAAAGGAAAATTAAAAAAAAAAGGTAAATATGAAAGAATAATAAAAACTTGAGATAAAAAAAAATTAAAACCTAAAACCGTTACCAAAGGATAAATGTTTATTTGTACAACAGAAGCTGTTTTGTTAGTTTCTTTCAGTCTTTGTTGTCAGTCAGCACTTTAAAGTTTCAGATCAAACGTTTCGTTTTCGGAATTCATGCTAATTTTATGTGGGGGTGGGGCTTTGAGCCCATTGGCTACTGGGACATGATTGACATTGAGTAGGCATTGTACGTTTTTTTTTTTTTAAATGTTTGTCTTTCCTTTGGTTTTAAAAATGGGAAAATGTTTATAAGTAAAGCACTTTAAGCTTTTCTTTCCTTTTTTGGGGTTTTCAATATTCCTTAAAAGTTTGCGATGCAGAGTCACAAGTTCAAAGCTGAATCAGAATTCTTCCCCTACCCGGCCGCTCCCTATCTCTCCAATTGTAGGGGCCTTTGGAGTGGTAGGGCTGTCCTAAAATCATTTTTTTAAGGCCTAACCCTCGCAGCGGAGGGATGCCGAGCCCTCTGGTGTGAGGGTGTCCCATATCGCACTGTGCCGTGGAGGAGAAACATTTCTTTACGTGGGTGTGCTCTGAAGCACAGAAGATTACATGTTAAAGTAATCAATTACTTTTTGTTTTAGCGTGACCGTTTTAACATTATAAAAACCTATGTGATGTATTTTCCGAGCGCTAGCAGCTCCGCGCTAACATAGGTGTTTGATGACTATTGAAAACATCTTCGAGTGGTAGTAACGTCCAAATGCGAAAATACGCAATTTTTCAATAACTGTCCATTTGGAGGGTTAAATGTAGGGGTAGGAAAAAGCCATTGAGGTAGGGGAAGAATTCGGATTCGGCCTATAGTTGCTTTCTTTTTTTCTTTTTTACAATTTTTTAAAATTAACAATTTGGTTTTCTTCATTCGCTTTAGGCTGATCCCATTGATTTGAATCCATATAGGTCCTGCCTTAATGTGATTAAGTTTAAATGTATTATTATTGAAAATAATCAAAACAGCTACTTAGAGCCACATCCATACGTAATGTGGAAAACTATCCAAATATTGCATTGGAAATACATTTTGAAGAGTATACGAATTCAGCTGTTTAAGCCACAAAAAAGACAGCCTATGCTACAGACTTTTATTCTGGGCAACCCTTTCTTATCCGATGTGAGAACACTTGGGACCAAGATGTTTTACTTATTTAAGTGCCACAATGCATATATCTGTTGGCTTAAATATTCCAATTTTTTCCGCGGCAGTAAGTGCATTGCTGGAGTGAATTATGTATGCCAAATCCAGACCTTGACTTATTTGTTACGACACCAAAAGGCTCTGTCTTGTTTCATCTGTCGGTGCTCTTGCTGGTTTTTACTGAAAAGCAGGAATGTCGACCAGGAAGGAAGTGAAAAATTCTGACATCAGGGAAATCTCAACTAGTGTTGGTGCGAGCAACGCGACCCACGGCAATACGGTCAAAGCAGAAACATGACCTTCATGTCAGATTTATTTTAGATGTAAAAACGTTTCTGGTTATTTCAGGTGTTTTGACAAATTTCCCAGTAATTTAATTTGAGAAAAAATTTATAATGTTTCATAGTTGTTTTTGTCCACTTGCTTTCACACTGCACTTTTAGGATCAGACCAAAACCTGAAAAAAAATGCAGTTTCATTAGCTGCTCAGAAGGGGGCAGTATAAGGCAACCACTGACCAAACACTGAAAAACATAGTCTTAAAAGCCAGTCCTCTGACTACATCGTTTTACGTGTTTCCTCCATTATTATAAGTAGCCAAATAAATACTTTTATAACCCCTTAGGAATTTTTTAAGTATATCTTATTTTTAATTTTTTTTTGTTGCTTTTTTTGTTTTTTTAATTGTGTGAAAAACTCGTTAACTTTGCTTACCTTCTTTGACCTACCTCTGCTCTTCGTTCAGTAAAGCTGGCTCCTGGGCCTTGTTTTTTTATACATTTGTTGCAGAGTTTGCTTACATTGTAACCACCTATTGATCAGCTGTTTCGTCTGCTCTGGAATTGAGGTGAATGCTGGCTAAACAGACATGTCGAGAAAGCTTCTTTAAATATTTTTATTTCAATTAAAAAAATAGAAACAATTCACTTAGTAGGAATCTGTAAAAATCTGAAAGTACATCTTATGAATAGATGTTGAGTTTTATGGAAGTGTAAGCGTTAGTTAGTTAGACAATAAAGCAACAAACTTTAATTAATAATGGGTTACTCTATGGTTCATGCTGGGGTTTTGTTGGTCCTTGTTTTGGGCTTTAAACAAGCAGTTGTGTAACTGCACACATTGTCTGCTCTGTAAATTAAATTAATAAAAGCAGATGTGAAAGCAGACCAAAGAAACTAATTTTTTTGTATTATTTTTCCTAATGGACCTGAATCCATCCAAAAAAAAGCTTCATAGGTTGATTGGTGGCTCTAAATTGACCCTTAGTTGTGGGTGCGTCTCTCTGTATGTGCCATTGCCCTTTGATGGGCTGGTGAACTGTTCAGGGTTTACTCCACCTTGGCTTGACAGTAAAGAGTCCAGCAATCACTGTGACCTTGCACAGAGGTAAGAGATACAATGAATAGACAGACCTAATTTCGCCATCCAGTCCTGGCCTAAAGGTACCATTAGTTGGATTAAATCTGTAGGTGTACTTATTTCTGCTGACACAACTTCTGATCATATTTTGTTACTAATTACCTTTACAACACCATTCTATGTACATTAAATATTTTAACCACGTACTAATACTCACTCTCAATGCTCTGTTTAGGTTAGGCTACTTGAATGGTTGCATGTAGGGATGAGTAGTGAAACTTGGTGCCAACTTGGTACTGGTATCGATGTAAACATTACTGCCAGTACCGTATAAAGATATTGGTGCCTCATTTGAGTGCTTGGTTTAGAAAATGTTGCTCAATTTTGCTGTACAATTCTAGCCAATCATTTTACCTTTCCAGAGAATGCAGACGGGCTTATATAAGAATGGGTGAGGGTAGGTGGGGCTTCAGTCAAAAGTAAGCCAAAGTTTGGCTGTACGTTGCAGTAAAAGATTTTATCAGCAACCTGATGGATTGGAGTGACGTGAAGAATACTCAGAAAAAAGAACGTTGTTGTGATGATAAGCGGTGAAATACGTACAATAAAGTTCATAGTGTCTGTATTATTAACTGACTTCCTGGAAAACTCTGACGAAGACGGACCTTCTTAGACTGTCGTGAGACAGGTTTGTTTTACCCTACTGATGATGTGTTGTTGCAATGGAAATCCATTGCAACAGCGGTCGAAACATGTCAGGTATGTGAAAAACACAACCCATGTCTGATAACAAAAGAACCAAGAAGTCTGTGAAATACGTATTTTCTTCATTGCTTGTGAAAACTGAGATGTACAGACCGTCACAGAGAATAAAGTAAAGTATTTTAGGCACATTCAAGCGCTCTCCTTTACCCTATGTTGCTATGTTGTCACACTTAAATCCTTTGGGATAAAACTGGCGTGTTAATTTTATTTTTTTTAAAAGCACCGGTTTCGAGGACCGTTTAGGCACCAGAACAGCTTCAAAAGTACCAGTTTGGTACCAGATAAATTCCAAATGGTATCTATCCTTAGTTGCATTATGTCACAGCACGGGCTTAGTGCTACAAGCTTTGAAGTGCACAAACAGTAAGGTCTCCACACTCTCCTCTTTACACTTTGTCAGATGCTAGGTTATTGTGTCATTGGCTGTCACCGTGTCCTTCTGGGTCATTGATGGTCATGTGACCTTCTGTTATCCATTTTCCTCCGACACCTCAATGCCACTAACATCTTTTCTTGATATTGTCACAATCCCAGTCACTGCTCTCAAAGGGACTCCGCATATCAGCACACATAAATGTTTGATATGTTTGTGGAGGGATGCATGCGTGCTTGACTGAGTCTGAGAGCTGCGTTCATTGAAGGTCTAATTGTCATCTTTAGTGTGCCCAGATGACATTGTAACCCCTGCAAGGGTTCAAATGAGCTTCACACAGCTAATTAAGTTGATAAACCCTTCAACTGCTCTGTAAGCCCGTAGAGCAAAGATGTCAATGCACATTTTTCTCCGTTCTGCAAGTAACAAGTTGTAGCAAACTCCTATACAACACATATAAGGGTGGAGTAGGTCAGATGCAGGAATATTGCACAAGTTTTTTAAATTATTTCGTCCAAAAGTGCAAAATTGGCTAATGAGTGTTGTTCACATGCTTCTTGCTGACTCCCTGCACACAGCCTATTAGAAATGAGAAAATTTGATAATCATAGTGTAGTTTTCTTTGGGATCGAATAGGCATCCTCCAGGCACTTCTGTATTTTGTACCCATGTGTGTGAGGCATTCGCGTGGGGTCAGTAGAGGGCCAATACTGACCAATTGCGCATATAACTTACATTAGCCTTTCATATACTTCCCGATGCCCTTACCACGTGTATGACAATCCTCTATAATCTTCTCTATACGACCTTCCATGGGCCTGGATAACGCAGAAACCCACAGTACCCGTATCGGTCAACCCCCATACAAGTGCAAGTGACTAGGGCTATAGGTTGGTGGGTGACCCTGGAAAAACTGCTGCAACTTCCTTCACTTCCAGTGCCAAAAAATGTATCCAAAACATCCTATAACCTCACAATCAGAGAAGAAAAAGCTGTCATTTATTTGTTGTCTAAATAAAATATCCAATTATTGCACTATTTACAATAGGTCAACAGCTGGAAAATATGTGAACTCCCTATTTTATGTTATCTGGTCACAAAATGACTCAGATTTACTTACTAAGCAGAGTACCTTTGATCTAATATCACTTCCACCCCTGTTTTCTTGCAGCTCATACATACAGTCTAACTACTCATGCATATTTTTCCTCTGCATTCAGGTCTTCCATCAAGGTACAGTATATAAGCCGGCCTAATCTGTTCCATCTGATGGCTTCATCGACTGCGGCACGCCATCATATTTTTAGGTCGCTGAACTTCAGCGGCCGCCTCCTTCATTCAGAATAAATGGGGTGCACCAAGGGCTCACCTTACAATGTGCCACGTTGCTCTGATCATAATGAAAATGTAATGCATTTTGTTCTCCGCTGCCATCGCCGCCTCAGCAGACCGTTCTGTTGATATCACTCATATAAACTTGCTCAATTTTCTCCCAGAAAACGATCCACGAATGAAGGAGCAATTTCGACGTTTGGGATGATGTGAACTTACTCTGCAGGTGTCTTTGCTTTTAGATTCAATACGATTTATTTATGAGCTCAGTCTGGGATGAATTCTGACTAAAGCTTTTCTATGGAACAGATTCAGTCTTCTTGTTGAAATTCCCAGTGATTGCCAGCCAAGCATCTTATCAGAGAGCATCTCATACTTTAGTCGTATTTGTCTTGGCACCGCCCAACCACCAGGAACAATATATATTTTTTGTTTGCTTGACTAAACTCATGAAGGCGATGGATGCAAATGTAGTGGGGAGTGATTCCTCTCTAAAAGCGATCTAATATCCTCATGGGGGGTAGCTTTTTTTTTTCCTTCCATATGGCTCCAGTCCCACCAAGGGAACCAGATCCAGCAGGAAAACCCTGATTGAGGCACAGCTGAAACATGCTAATGCCTTGATTTTGTTTTCATTGGGAGGGCTCCCTGGATGTGGCGTATCATTTCATTTTTGCATGCACCGACTAGCTCCGTGTGAACTGTCACAACTCGTGTTTCTGTCTGTAGATGCCTCAATGAGCACCTCTCTTTGAGCGATCACCCAGGGGGGATTGCACGGCTGGATGTTTACTTTGGCTGAATTCCCATCATGCATTCACACCCATTTCTAAGGTTCCGAGGGGGTGGCCCAGAACGTCGCAGCATGCTACCTGCAAATACAGTATGCACGAGGCCTGCCCCAAATGCAAGAACTATAAATCCCCCTCAAAATATGTGTGTTAAAACTAATTATCGGGACATTTCGTAATCCTTCACTAATTGTATTTTCACCTTCTTTTCCAGGATTCTATGCAGGATTGATCGCTTAAAATGTGGCGCATTAAACCCATCAGGGCCCCTAATGATAGCATGTTAACAAAGCCCTAAAAAGAGTGCTCCGCTTTGCCTTTCTCCATTTAAATTCAATTATTAGGAACCGTTAGACAGCAAGGGGATAATAATAATAATGAGGGGCGCACGCAGGATGTAGGTGTGCTATGGCCTAGCGGTGACATCTTTTGTTAGGGTTTTTTCTTTTTTTTTTCGATTGGCAAGATAATGGCAAGAGCTGCCGAGGGGGGAGCCGGGGAAAAAAAGGAGCTTGCCGCGCAGGTTATCTTTCATGCTGTACAGGATAATCACAGGGTTGCAAAATCTGGCAAGCGGCAGAGATATCTTGGCGGAGATCAAGGTCAAAACAACTCAAACGAAGGTGGAAATGCAGTTTCAAAAACACTCAGAGGCGCCTGAAACGTATTGATCTCAAGCCTCTTTCCTCCTCTTACCTCCAAAGTCATTTCTGTGATAGACTCTGGGAGAAATACATTATTTTCTTGTCATAGGGCACCACAATGGATCACTGTTAAGAATACACTGCACTCACAGGGAGAGGATAGGCAGGAATTTTAAGAGCCCGGTAGGATAGTTTTTGAAATATCAATCCACCGGATGACCTGTGCTTCCCATCAATCCTGTGTCAAATAGCTTGCCCATTTCATGAATTTCAATCAATCCGACTCAAGGCGAGGCTGGAAAATTAAGAACGTTTAGAGCTGAACATCAGAGAAGACTGATAAATAAAATGACAGCGTGTCCTGTGTGGGATTGCAGCAATCAGAGTTTGGGGGTAGATAAATGTTGCATGTCCAGCTGGACTTCAGCTTGACTCTACGACAGATGCACTGACGGTTCAATAGCAGCACCCAGACCTCCGAGACACTGCAGAGGCCATGACACCAGCTAAGCCAGCTAAGCAAAGTGGCTGCCGCTTCCTTTTGATTTACTTGGTTGGAAATTGGACAGTTTTCCCAAGGAGGTAGGGATGATGCATCACAAAGAGATTAAAACATGTCGGGCATTAGGTTACGTTCAGAAGAAATTCTTTGACAAAACGTTTTGATGTTGAGGTAGTGGGTAGGTAGTACTTGTTTTTAAAATGGTACAAAGTGAGTTAAGAGCAAGAATTTGAATAGATCCCTTTAGGAGCTTCTCATATCCCTTATATCATTTGTTTTATAGCAGTCCACTTTGATTTTCTGAGGCTGTCACTCAGCTGATCTGCAAAATTTGTTTTTAAGCCTTGTTCACACTGAACGCGATTTGGACGGTAGGGGCGTCCAGTTCCAATTTTAGGTCAATGTAGAGATAAGATCAGTCGATAGTTTAGCTTTGAAAATGGGAAGCTACACCAACACTTTATTTTGAAGATTTGTTTACTTCTGGTGACAGCAGCGCTGCACGTTGTTCTTTTAATAGTTTTTTAAACTTAAAATCCAACATTATTTTGCATTTCAGAGCAATAAATACATTATTTCCAAATTGTATTTTTTCACTACAACCAAAACTACTATATTTATAGAGATCGTGAATCAGCGATCTTTGACGATAATTTGAGGCATGTCAAAAAACAGGCAGAAATGTAATAATCGGATTTGGCGTGAATGCAGCTTTTGTTTTTAGTCAAATGTTTTAGGGGTTGGGGCTTTACTAGTGTAGAGAAAATATTGGTACCAGGGGGTTAAATCATTTTTACCGGTAAAAACAAAGTTCAGAACTGAAGATGTTTTCAAAATGGCCTGGATCGTATGGTACCAACCATCAAGAAAACTCTTGATATGAACTCCAGTGTGGCTAAAATAGATTTACTCAATGAACTAAAGAACATCATCAAACCACAGTTCTCATAATATTGTTTTCCACCTGGTCAGTGTTTGTTTCGTGCAATGCAGTTGTCTCTCACTGTATTGCAAACCACCTTTAGCAGTGTTGCTGTTTCACATATATTTTTTGTGCAATTTTGCTTTTTTTTCTGGTGCAGCTCACTATGTTTTGTGTCCTGATAGATCATTGTCAATATATTGTCAATCACTAGATATTTATAGGACCCATGTGAAAAATGAGGGAACCCCAAAGAGTTGAAGTTGAGTCTTCCAATTGGAACAGAGTCTACTGAGCCATCTCTGCACGAAAGCATCCTGGGATAAACCTTTAGACTCTCCTAAGGTCCACAGACTCTGATTGACAGGTAGGTTCTGCCGCCTAATGTACACCTCACCACAACAGATTTATATTCATCTCTATAATCTTCATACTAAGCTGGAAGAAGTCTAACACAATTGTTGTTGTGATTTAGTTTATATATGCGCTACTGTCACCAGAACCAAAACAAACAAACTTCAAAGTAAAAGTATCAAGTGTTTTTTGTAGAAAAAAGTTCAGGTTATTGAAATAAGTTCTGAAAATGGATTTTGCTTTAAATATACTCCATTTATCAGACTAATTAAAAAAAAAAAAAAGGAACCGAAAGACCAAAACTTTTTTTTCAATTATTTTTTAAAATCACAAATAACTAATTTAATATAAGTGAGTGTATATAGCATCCCTGTGGAAAAAAAAAACATATGACGTATGCTCAGAAAAATACAGTAGTTGACCATTTGCTTAAAAAGCTGTTATGAATATGAAATTAACAATATTACAAAAATCTTTTGGCGTCACATGACTGTCTGCTGGCATGGTGGAGAAGCCATACTGACACGCGTTTGCAAAATGTTTAGCTAAAGTGTGAGTGCTTTCTTAGTATTTAAACTAAAGATTAAAAAATCAACTTTAGATTCAAAACTATGGTGTTTTCTAGTTTTTTCAATTTTATTGAGGTGTTGTGTCTTCATTCACTATCTTCTTGTTGTCTATGTGCTGGAACTGTTGTGTCAGGACCTAGTGGCTTTTTTGGCTTTTGTGACTTGCCATACTTGCTCAGCCTCCAAACTCCACTGATTGATCATTCAGTACAGCTGGATCCTGGTGTATTTGAGCTCCATGCCTTCACCTACACTCTGCCACTCTGTTGTGTCCTCTACCCTTAAGCAAGCCAAGCCATATCAAGTTGACATTGATGCTGATGTTGATCCCAGTTCTTGTTTTTGGTTGTCTAGTAAAGTCTGCCCCCTTGTTGATGTGTTCCCTTAGCTTAGATTTTGGATAGAATTTCATGTGCATGACCCTGGACTTTGGTGCTCCTAATTCCCCAGGTTGATGTCTCCAGTGTGCATCTTTACACAAGAGGCTATTTCCTGGAGACTCCTCTGTGCATCTCGCAGTATCATCTGGCAGCATCATTAGCCGCGTTTACATGGGCAAAAGTAATCGGAAAGAACGCCTGATCGGAAAGAAAATGTGTCATGTAAACGCGGCGCCGACTCGGAATGACTCTGCCCCGGTACAGACTCGTTCGGATCAAACTTTTCTTCCGATCGAGATAGGTGGGTTATACCGATCCTTTATCCGATCGTGGTACATGTAAACGGGTCATTCCGGATTCGTGTGTCCACTTCTGCTCTGGTTTACGTCATTCATAGAGGGTGTTTCGCTGTGAGAGAAAGCTTTGGAGCGCATACGGGACCGTTCAGCTGTTCTGCGGTGGCCCCTGGAAAAGCGGCCGCTCCACTCTCGCCCCGCTGGCTCTCTGCCTCTCCGTACACCCCTCACAAAAGGGGCTGCCGGGGAGGAGCGCTTCGTGCCCACCTGAGGTCTGGACCCGGCCCCGAGGCTCTGCGTTCGGGCTCCGGTGGGCCAGTAGATAGACTGAGTGAACCTCTTCGGAGCAGAGCAGGCGGATTATATTTGTGTGTGTGTGTCGTGGGGGGGGGGGGGGGTGCGTTGTTACGTGGGCGTTTTTTTTGTGTTGTTATGTGTAGAATTCGGACTGTGAGCCGACCCGCCGCTCTGGGTTAGCGGCCTGCAAGGCTCGGCCCGTCAGCTCACACATGGGGTCGGTGTGGAGCTTCAAAGCAGAAAATGTCACTCAGTCCTTAGAAACTGTCCAAAACAATCACATGGATTGGTTTCCAGTTGTGTCCCGACAAAATAAAGGGACTGAATAAAATGGCTTTATTCCAAGACATTATGTGCAGCCAAGCTAATGTTGTTAGTCCCGTAGCCTCTCCTAACCCTGGCTTCAAGCTTCATTCTTGCACAAAAAGCACCGGACCACGCGGATTAAATATAAAACGATGAGCGAATAGACGCTTCATAATATTATAACATTATAAAAGCAAGTTTTGGAAGATCGCCGCGTATATTACAGAGCTACTGCATAAATGTATGTGACGGCAAAAGGTTTGTTACAATCGGGGACCTACTTCCTTCCGTGAAGTTTTTACACTACTGCGCATGCCCAAATGATTTATTCCGAACGAAACTGTGACCCATGGGAACGCTTGTTCTATCGGAGAAGAAAGGTTTTCTGGGCCCTGTGCACGGTGGAATTTAACCCGACCATTGATCCGATCAGATATTTTGCCATGTAACGCGGCGATGTCCACTATCACCTGAGCTTCAGTGAACTGCATTTATTTGCCCTCAGTGTGCTCCTCCTTGGGTTGTCTGATATCTTCTCCTTCTGACATGTAGTCAGTAAAACTTTGTGAAAAAAAAAAAACTGTGGAGAAACATTTTCAGGATTTATTATTAAATTATCCAAAGCAACATTTGATGTGATGTTTTTTGTTTACTGCTGAAGTTAACCAGGATGTTGACAGAAAACTTTTGAACATGATATTGTTGAAAACGATCATTTCCATTTCTTCCTTTCAAAATCTTTGTGTTTTTGTCTGTTATATTTTGTTAATTATGATCTCCTGTTCTAATTAAAAGCATAAATCATGGTGATAAATACAGTTCTTACTATTTAATATATTGAATGTTTGCTATATGTGTCTTTTTACAGGATGTATGAAAATGTATGTTCGTATGTTGAACTAAGAATTGTTTACCATCTCTAAGTAACAATCCACCGGCCTAGTGAAAGGGATTCCATCTGTGGGAGAACTATGGAGGCTTAACGCAGAGCTTTGATACAAACAGCTTTTGTTTGGTTTGTGTAAATTCCTAAAAGGCAATAGTTGTGCTTTAACCAGTGTCCTTTTTTTTTTTTTTCACAGCTATAGGATGACCTATGCGATGAGATCTTGTGCTCTCTTAAGTCCTCCACTGTTTTCTTATTGTGTGTTTCAATCTGACTGTCTGCTGGATGTTATTCAGATGTGACTCTAAAGTCCTGCGATGCTCTTCCTTTGTTCTGAGCTCAAATTCGTCTTTTTATCATCCAGGCTGCAGAGTGAGGTCCTGACCCCACTTCCCGTTTGGAGTTCTTTCCACCTTTGATGCCATTCCTCTCCCCTATCGTGGATTATTGGAATACTCAATGCACTTGCTTTGATGTCATATAGCCAGGAGTGAATTTGATGGCGCAAGGAGCGGGCAGATCAGAAACATGCAGTTTGTGTCAACTTCAACCAGGATTTAATAACTTTGTGTAAAGAAGAAAAATCCTTATTTCATACCGTCTGAACCGAATTAAGATTTTTACCCATTTTGTATTCATAACTGAACTTGATTGTGTTAGGGAAAGGATAAAAGGTTTTTTAATGTAACAGAAATACAAACAACAAGCCTTAATCTGCTGATTTAAAAAAGAAAAAAAAAACGTGTCTACCAAATCTAAAAGAAGCTTAAACCTACAGTATTTTCTGCACTAGGGTGTACTGGATTGGACTCCTAAGGATAAGTACATTATCCACTTAATAAACCGCTTTAAATGATTAAAGCAAATCTGATCAGCAACTTGAGAAAAATTCTGCATAAAGAATGTAATCTAATTTTATTGAAATGTTTAATCAATTATAGAAGATTTAAAGAAACTACCACATAGATGAAACTCTGATAAAAAACCAAATACATTTTTTGACAAATGACATTAAAAAATGACCGTTTGAGTCTTTGACAGCGTTTGACCAACCTTTCAAAACCAGCATTCATCAGTAATTAATAA